>VDFB02281492.1:12327854-12388672 GCA_007258455.2 Sequoia sempervirens | reverse complement strand
CCCTCTCTCCTAGGTCTCTCCCTCCCACCCCCTCTCCCTTCTTCTCTCTCTCTCTCTCACTCCCTCTATCTCTCTCCCACTCACTCCCTTTATCTCTTTCCCACTCCCTCTATCACTCTCCCACTCTCTCTCCCTCTCCCTCTCTCTCAAGTCTCTCCCTCCCACCCCTTCTCCCTCCCTCTCCCTCTCTCAAGTCTCTCTCTTTATCTCTCTATCTATCTCTCTCCCACTCCCTCTATCTATTTTTCCAAGCAGGGTCTAGGTTTCCAACCTTCATCTCCATCTTTTTCTAATGCTTTATCATCTATTGTACATGTATGGCATCTTGTGATAGGAAAGAAAACTTTTCTTCACAGGAGAAAGAAACAATGTCCCTAGGCGGGTGCAAAAAATGGAAAAGTGGCCAACACATTTAGTTTTTTGAAAAATCCAAAACACGAGCACATTATAACACACTCACATTATGGCTTGGAGTGACCGAGCCTTAGGCTTAGCCACTACAAGGCCAAAACATGCTTGTGTTATAACACGAGCACATTTTAATGTATTTAAACAAAAAAAAAAAAGTACATTTCATTTCATTTTCTGTTGTTTCCAATTTCCTCCACAGCCTACAAAGCCTCAACAATACACTCATGTTCTAGGAAGGCTCAAGATGCTCTATTTCTTCACCAAATCTTTGTCAAAATACTGCTACGACGTCAGGGAGGTCAAAGGAGTAAGTTGTTTTTTGTGTGAATTTTGTATTAAATAGGTAGATTTAATATTTTTTTGATGTAAATTTATTTATTTTTTAGGAAATGATAATGCACCTCCTTCTCCTCCTCAAAATAATAATTCACAACCCTCCTAAAGAACAACCCCCACAAACACCTTCAATAATTCCTCAACATGCTCCAAGAACTCAAGAAAATTTAATGGGGAAAATTGAAAATAAAAAAAACACAAATTGAGTTAATTACAAGGTTGAGAGATCATGCAAGCACAACCTCACATAGAACCATGTTTTCTCAATCACTTGAATCAATAATATCACATGTAGATTCAATTAACAAGAAAATAAGTAGTTGGTCAGAGAATAAACAGGAGTTTAGAGAATTTTATGCAGACAAATTATCCTATAAACAAGTTAATGATGAAAAATTACAAAATGTGACTTGTGTGCACTCTTCACAAACCCTAAAATGAATCAACCTTTACACCCTTCAAGAAAGAGGTTCCCTATCCATTGGTGCAACCACCCAGGGATAAAGAATTTTTTTTGGAGGAGGTGGTGGATGGTTTTTGAGCATTCTCCATGCAACAAAAATGAGGTTCCACAATATTTTTTGAGGAAAATCTATTGTGAGTTTGTCCTCAACAAAATCCCAAACTATTTTGACATACATGAATTCCAGGGTAGAGGTGGGGGCTCTACACAGGACAGAGTGGGGGCACATGTCAATGCATAATGGCCAACAAGATGAGCACTCGCTAGACTAGTGTATGAGCATGTGACTATCCCTTCTGTTGTGAAGGAGAATTTTGAGGTCAATGCATTGTAGTTGATTAGTTTCCTCACCAAGAGTCTCATACAACAATACCAATCCTCTAGCAAAAGGTGAGCCAAGCTAGTCTTTGAGGGAGTAGAGTTCCACCTCATTATTGTTAGGCTTTTGGTTCACTCTGTATTTATGATCCCATAGATAGTTAGGATGTAGGTGCCCAGGGTACATCTATAGCTAATTAGATGGTGATGATAGATGCCCTCCTTAATGAGACATTCAACCTTGATAGTTAGGTAAATGTTAGCAAGTTCATTGAATTTAATTTATTAAATTTCATTTTTGAAATGAAAGATTAACTAAATTAGTTGAATGATTATAATGAAATTTTAGGGTCATAGCGTTCACTCTATTTTTAGCGGTCCTCCACCTCTCTACACATGTACTACATAGGTATGCAACTAGTAAAGAATTATAGATATTGCATGTGAATAGCTAAACATTGTATTGTATTATTATATCTCATTTTAGATGTTGAATAGGTTAATCTTGGAGCTTCAACCATGACACCTGCTAGTGTAGGTGGTCATCAAAGTTTCACTCAGGTAATACATATATATTAAAATAAAAAATTGTATTTTGTAATTGAATAATTTTTAATGACTTGAAGGTTCTAGATAGTTTGTAAGCAGGCTTTGTACTTGTTAGTTAATTTGATTTCAGGTTGTTATGCCTTTCCTAATTTATTAATTTCATTTGTTCATGTTTTTGACCTCCAAAATGTAGGCTAGTGGCATCACTAGCTTGTAGCATACCATTTTACTCTTATCCTCCTAACTGCCATCATTAGCTTTTATCGTACCATCTCTTTGCTTACTGTTGGGCTCATGAATGTTGCTCAGGATATTTATTTTATTACTACCCTTGTCCTATGTTGACTATTTTTATCATGATGACTATGTTATTGCACTCATGTTATGGTTGTAGACTTTCATTTATACCTTTAAAGTGCTTGATATCATAGAGGACTACTCTCTTGCTTTCTTGACTATATATTGTCATCTTCTATCAATTATCTTCAATGGTATCTACTCCATAGACAAGGTACTATCCACTTATCATTTATAAATATATATATTCCCTCTTTCTATTCCTTCACAAGTACTATCCTCTATAAATATGATCATTAAAAGGGCATTGTCACTCTAAACTATCCTTTAATAATAAACTATGCATGCTCCTCTTATAGCATTGTACTAAATTTGTTACTTCTCCTATGAGGCTATCTTGTAGCATTGGATTTCATGTGATTACCACCACATTCATGATATTTATGCACTCTTTACCTTGAGATATCTTGGTTGAAAACATATAAAGTATCTCCTCATAAAAAATCATCTTCCACAATTATCCCTTAAAGCATTATTTGAAATTTAAATAAATGTTACTATCCTATTACATCTTGTGACTCTAGACTATCATATTTAGCCTTATATAACTATCCTATTACAAATCTTTATTTATGCTATATCCTTTATTGTTCATTTTTTGTCCTTTATTCGTCATTTCTCATTGTGATCATTACTATGTCTATCTGAATATTACAATCTCCACTGTAATGAAGATATCTCACTCCATTTCTTAGTTATCTCTTCTGTGTGATTCACCCATGAATATGAATAAATTATTAAGGTTTTATGAAAATCATGGAGTGCCTTTATATGTGTGAATTTTTATCAAGATCGTAGGACCACATTCCCCTCATTGCTCACTATCACTACACCATTTTGTTCTTAGTTGACAGTTCTCATTATTACTTCTTTTCATGTATCTCACTATCATGCTTTACATTATTTCCATAAATCTTGTCCCCACTTCAAAAATTCTTCACACTTCGCATCAACAAAGGTTTGCATGACTTCTTTATGTAATCATGATAGTTTCCCTTTCTTGCATGATATGATTGTCCCTAGGACTGCCATCTTGTGGCTGTCCTTTACTTTGAAATTGTCCTCATGAAACATGTAAACCCTTTAAATTCAATTGATACTCATGAAGAATCTTACTAATATGAAGATACTCTGTCCACAGTGAAGAGGGTAGGATACTCTATCGTTTCTCCTCATTTCTCCTAACTATCACATTGCTTTCTCGTTTGTCCTTATATTATTACAACCCTACACTGTCATTCATGAGACCCCTTACTATGCAAGGTGCCCTTATAACAACCTCTTCCTCTATCAACTTCTTCCTACTAAATTAGAAACTACTCAGTATGGCTCTTGTGAATTGTGTTTTGTCTTGTTGGTTCTCTAGGCAATATTGCTCTCTTCTATCAAACTTTGTTCACCATGTTGTTCATGAAGGGTTTTGATCATAAAACAAGATTTGAAATAGAAGTGGATGCATTAACATATCCCAAGGAAAAAAATGTTGCAGTAACCACATATTAAACTATGAAAAAATATATAGTTCAATTAGTACTCAAATTTTTGTTGACTATGTCATACATTATAAGACATGACCTGCATCACTCTTCTAGTTTTCGTAATTGAATAATGTTGTTTTATTTTCAAATGATGCAAGCAAAGACTCCTGATATTGATAGGGTAATGGAGAATGGTGTATTTGCTGCAATAGAGAGTCTGATGCCTTTTGATGGGGGTATGAGATATATTAGTAAATTTTAAATTACATTCATTGTTTTAGCTATTTATTATTGAAAAATCAAATGATTATTTATTTGTAGTTTAATTTCTATCTGGATGGTTGAATAGGTATTTGCAACGCCACAACATAAGCATTCCGCTATTGCAGATGAGGAGAGGGACCATTTAGAGGTGGTAAGTGATTATTTTGTTAAATATTTCATTTTATATAATGTAATTTCTATATATTAATGTATATACTTTTTATTTTAATAGGTATGGCTCCATGAAGAATTAAATAGGAGAACCAACACTCAAGTTCGAAGTAGACCACCATCATACGCATCTCCATCCCCCCGACAATCAAAGGTCTCCCATGATTAGTTTTCTTCACCTAGAGGGGAATGACTATTTATTAAGGTCCTTTGTTGTATGCCTATATGGCATTTTTTCACATATATTTTGTATTGGATATATGTGACATTGTATGCCCATATGGAATTCTTGTAAGCTTTTATGGATATTTTGTATATATGTTATACTTATATTGACATATATTGATGTATGCCTATATGGCTATTTGGTTAATACATATCTTTTTAATTGATGCTATCCATATTTGTATTATAAACGAGTATTTAAATAAATAAATAATTATTTGACGTAACTATAAATGATTAAAATGTTATTCCAATACGTTCTCACAAAAATGTTCCTATATTATTTCCTTGCAATGAACAAAGTGCTTCAGGGTATGCTAAGATTTTTATCTCTCAAGCATGTAATGAAAACACAAGGAAAAAGAGCTAATTAAGGAATATATTTTTAGATTTCAAGTTTTTGATGATAATATGTTTCCTCCATTATAGAATGACAAGCTTCAACTAGATATTTGTAGATGGTTTACTTCAAATATTTAAAATATAAGTGTATTCCATGCTTCATAACTTATTTCACACTCATTTCACCTCTATTTGTTGTTTAATTATTATATTTCCTATACTAGTATTTTTTGTGGTCTTGGATGAAATATTATTGGAATATAGTTGTGGAATCAAGTTTTATTCAAGAAAAAGTATAAATAATTTACACTATGTTTCTAATAATTTTATTCAAGTATATTCAAGTACCCATCTATTAAAGTACCCATATTCTAGTTGATTGATCACTACTTCAAATTTATATATGTATTATTCATGCCCACACTTTCATTCATCTCAAAAAAATGTATTCTTATATTGACCAAAACGTTTATGACTGCATTAAGTTCAATCAACAAAGGAGACTAGTTCTTTGGTGTAGATCATTCAGTCATAATATTATAAAGACACCTATGTTGATAAAAAATTGTAAAGTGGACTTATTTTGTAGCCACCCCAATGTGTTCGAATTGTTGGTTTACCCCTAGGAGATGAAGAATGTAAATAATGCCTCTCAATAAATTTTTACTAAATGCAACTGACACTTTTTGGAACATCTGAAACATTGTTGCTACAGTGGAATGACTTGGTACTATCGATTTGGCCACACGATGAACAAAATGAAAATTAGGCAATCTCAATGAAACTTTCTTTTGAATGTAACCGACACTTTTTCCATCAACTAAAAACTTGTGAACATGGTGAAATGGATTGGAGATATGAAAAACTAAGAGAGGTTATTATGGAGGGGCCCTACGTGATCCTATAACTTTAGATGGAACGTTTCTAAGTGCCAAGGTTTCCAAGTAACAACTCATCAAAGTTTTCTTCCCTTTCGCACTTTGGTCTCTTAAGAGAAATCGTTGGTGTAGTGTAGCTCAAAAGGTTCCAACATGTTGGGGTGCAAAACAAGGTCTTTCCTAGAATAAATCTACCCATCTAAAGGTGTTGGAACTATCTGTTTTATCACATGACAAATAGAACAAAAATTACACCACCTTGTAACCTTACAATACATGCATCTAACACTTTTTCCATCAACTAAAAACTCATCACCATGGGTAAATGGATTAGAGATATGAAAACTGAGAGAGATTATTTAGAAGGGCCCTATGCTTGTACCTTTAAACACAAATTTTCTTAGTGTCACAATTTTTGAGTAAAAACTCATCAAAATTTGTTTCCCTTTCGCACTTTGGTCTCTTAAGAGAAATCATTGATGCAATGTAGCCTGAAATGTTTTGGCATACAAGGGTATGAAACAAGAACTTTCCTATCACAAAACTACCCATCCAAAAATTTTGGAACTATCAATTTGGTCGCATAACAGATAGAATAAAAATTACACTACCTTGCAACTTTACATTGCATGCATTTGACACTTTTTCCATCAACTAAAATCTTCTCACCACAAGAAAATGGATTGGAGATATGAAAAACCAAGAGTGGTTATTGTAGAGGATCCCTACACGATCATATACCTTCAGATGGAATGTTTTTAAGTTCCATGATTTTTGAGTAACAACTCATCAAAGTTTGTTTCCCTTTCACACTTTGGTCTCTTAAGAGAAAGCGTCGATGTAATGTAGCTCAAAATGTTCCAACATGCTACGGTGTGAAATAAGACCTTTACTAATGTAAACCTACCCATCTAGATGTGTTGGAACTACTAGTTTGGTCACATGGGGAACATAACAAAAATTACACCACCTTGCAACTTCACACTGCATGCATTTGACACTTTTTCCATCAACTGAGAACTCATCACCATGAGAAAATAGATTGGAGATATGAAAAACTGAGAGAGTTATTATAGAGGGGATTTGCATGATCCCATACCTTTAGATGAAATTTTTCTAAGTGCCACGATTTCCAAGTAATTGCTCATCAAAGTTTTTTTCCCTCACATTTTAGTCTCTTAAGAGAAATCGTTGATGCAATGTAGCCCGAAATGTTTCAACATGTTGGGGTGTGAAATAGGACCTTCCTTGGTGTAAACCTACCGATCCAGACGTGTTGGAACTGTCAATTTGGTTGCACAATAAACATAAAAAATTGCACCACCTTGCAACTTTACATTGCATGCATCTGACGCTTTTTCCATCAATTCAAAACTTGTCACCACGGGCAAATGGATTGGAGATATGAAAAACTGAGAGAGGTTATTGTAGAGGGGCCCTACATGATCTTGCACCTTCATATGAAATGTTTCTAAGTGCCATGGTTTTCGAGTAGCAACTTATCAAAGTTTTTTTCCCTTTCGCACTTTGGTCTCTTAAGGAAAATTGTTGGTGCAATGTAGTTTAGAATGTTTCACCATGTTGGGATGTGAAATAGGACCTTTTCTAGTGTAAATCTACCCATTCGAATGTGTTGGAACTATCAGTTTGGTCGCACAAAAAATATAACAAAAATTACAACACCTTGCAACTGTACACTACATGCATTTGATACTTTTTCCATCAACTAAAAACTTGTCACCATGGGAAAATGGATTAGAGATATGAAAAACTGAGAGAGGTTATTGTAGAGGGGCCCTACTTGACCTTGTACCTTTAGATAAAATGTTTCTAAGTGCCATGATTTTTTGTTAAAAACTCATCAAAGTTTTCTACGCTTTCACACTTTGGTCTCATAAGAGAAATGGTTGGTGCAATGTAGCTTGAAACATTTCAACATGCTCTAAGGTGTAAAACAAGAGTTTTCCTAGCATAAACCTACCCATTCAAACATGTTGGAACTGTCAATTTGGTCACACGACGAACATAATGAAAATTACACCACCTTGCAACTTTACACAACATGTAGAGAGGCATCTTAAGGGGCAACAAAAAGGGGTTTATCATTACATAGGAAGGAGAAAAATGTCATTCCCAAGCACTAGGTGCTACTATTACTGATCAACTTGGCCATAATTTAAATATGAACTTTACAACTAAGACTAAATAAATAGAAGCACATGATAACCCTATCTTAGAGCAGAATATTAAAAATATCAAGACTAAAATGAAGATAAAAAATAATACGGTTATTGCAAATGATTCATCTTTTTCAAAAAATATGAATGTTGACATGGATACATCAATATTGCAAGATAAGATTCCATTCAAAGTGAATGAAGGGGCAGTTTACAATGGATACATTAATCTTGCAGTTGATAACAGTCCATTCAAAGTGCAATGGCAAAGGTGGAGATGGTAGTAGAGATGGGCATATTTCGATAACTAAGAGAAAGGGAAACAACAAAAGAAAACTAGTCATGGGTCAAACACAAAGGGTCGAGAATAATCCATTCAAGAGGAAAATTCATACAATAAGCCCTTCTAATAATGAATAGTCAATTTCCAAGCATAGTGCAAGAATAATAAAAGTCAAATCATATCAAGCCCCTAGAAATAATAGTCATCCTAGAGATAGAGGGTGCATTCAAATCTATGTTGCCAAAATGTCTATAATCTCCAATATCCTATACATGTCCCTCTTTGCTTCAAGGAATGCAAGAGTGAAGGAAAGATAATTAGAGAGGTGTATTATGAAAATTAGTTTTCTCTTTAGGAAATTTCTTTATCTTCAAAATTTTCATTTTGAACTATAATTACGCCGAGAGGCGTAACCTTACAGTGGCAGCACGGCCTCTATAGGAGGCCAGCAGAAATAATGATCTTAGCAAAAAGAAATGCTTCGTATTCTACATTTGAAATGCATAGACGGAAGTGGAAGCTTTGCTGGCGGAAGTGGAGAATGTAACAAACAACATAGGTATGTAACCGATCTTGTTAGCTGGGACAAAAGGAAGATACAAAATGCAAAGAGAACTTGAGAGAAGAGGTGAATTCCAACAAAAATTAGGTGACAGAAATGGCGATGAGATCCGTCAGTTCATTGAAGCAGTTGGTCTGAGCATCGGAAAATGCAGAGGAGTTTGATGCCCACAACATGGAGTGGTTTCCATTTCTGGTGGAAGGCAGGAAATAGAGGACGCCGTGAGGGTTGTTCCATCATTCGTGGCTGGAACGGACGGCGTCTACCATTTCTTTCAGGTCTTTGATGGCCATGACGGATCCCAGGTACTTCAAAAGTTCAGTAACTAATTTCTAACGGTGCTTTTTCTATCCTTTGAACCAGAAAAGTGTTTTGTTGTCTTGTGATTCGGGTTTATTTGTTTTTGGTGGGATATAGGCTGCGTTGAACTACAAGAAGCGGCCTCATGAGGCTGAGGCTTTAGCAGAGGAAATCCGTTTGAAGGACCCTATGACGGCGACGAGGTGGGAGTCTGTGATGAAGGCACATTTTCTCAAGATGGATGTGGAGGTTGTCGGGCTTTGCGAAAGTGCAAAGCACTTCAACCATCAGGGGTTCGAATCACACGAAGATGGTAGGATCGACAGCTGTGGTTGCAGTAGTCAACAGCAGGCAGATTGTGGAGTCCAACTGTGGAGACTCCAGAGCCCTTCTCTCCACAGCCACTAGCTCTGTTGCACTCTCTGTGGCACCTCCAAAAAAAACATTGCAAACTTGATGACCTGCAAAACTTAACCTGTTGTTTTGATGTCCCTTGATAGCTCGGCCTATTATTAACGGCCTTGCTGTTGTTTATTCACAGTCTGATGTAATTTATGTTGCTTTATCCAATTAAAAAAAACGTGTGAAGTTATTGGGGACTTGATCTTTTCTAGCAATTTTGTGATTGGATCTTTGCCTATATATTAAGTCTGTTTCACTTATTTTTAATATTTTAAATAAAAAATATTTTTTAAATATATTAAGATTTCACAGGACTTTTAAATAATTTCAAAGGTTTGTTTCTTATTTAATTTCTATTTTCAATTTATAGTGTATTTTTTATTTTGAAAGTGTTAGAAAAAAATCTACCAGTAGATTAATTAGTTTAAAAGAATTCTTAGGTTCTACCAGGGAAGTGTAATTTACAATAGCTAGAATATATTTGTTTATCTATGTAAATAATTTAGATTAGACCATATTCAATTTAAATTGTACAATCATTCTAGATATACATCAATAACATGAGGGGTTCACCAATAATGAAATGTCCTTTCTAACAACATAATGCACCCAAATCAATTTAAAAAAATAAAAAAATATTTAATTATACTATATTTAGCTCATTAAAAAAAAATCATTACAATTAATTACACCACATTTAAATTTTAAAGAAATACAAAAAGATAAAAGAGTGATTTATTTCATGCATTTAGATTAGATCATTTAGTTAATAAATCTTCAAGAAACACCAAGATTGAAATTCAATGGTCACATCACAAGACACTAAAATATTAAAAAAAATAGGAAAAAACAATGCAAATATGCTAAATTTAATTAAATTTTAAAGTGATAAATTATGTTTAAAAAAGAAAAGAATATTGTTATACTAATTCACCCTCTCTTACTTTAACCGTGTCCTTATCAAACTTAATGTGATTTGATTAAACATGTACATGCATGTACAAGTATGATTTGAATGATGTAGTAAATCATACAAAGGATTATATATGTATGTGATACACTAATTTCATTCAATACACTAAATTATATTTTTATAGATTAAATTATTTTGTTTATGTAATCATGCACTTTATATTATCTATTCAAGTATAGATGACCTATGTACAAACAACTCTAGGAAATTATATACATGTCATCATGTTTTCTTGACTTGAGACTTATCGATAGAACCAAACATTTCCACCATCACCTTGCATTATGGGATTGTAGATTTGCATGTAATGATTCAACGAACTTTATATTTATTTAGTTCTTATGGTTACATATGTTGTTACCATTGTTTAACACATGTTCGGTTGCAAAATATATGATGAAAGAGGGGGAGTTGGAGAGAGCAAGATAAATATATAGGAAATGATAAATAGAGATAGGTAGAGAGGGATATAGAGAGAGTAGGAGAGATGGAGGGAGAGATTGAGTGAATAAGTGAGAGATAGATATCATGAGATATAAAGAGTGAGGGACATGGAGAGATTGGAAGATAGAGATAGAGGGGGAACAATGAGAGATAAAGGAGGTGATAGAGATAAGTAATAGAGATAAAGAGGGAGAGAGAGATAGTGGGGAGAGGTAGTTATAGGGAGGGGAAAATAGGGAGTTTGTGTGTGAGAGTGAGATAAATATAGGGAGGGAGAAATAGGGAGTGTGTGAGTGAGTGAGGGAGAGATATTGAGATATAGATAGAGAGGGATATATATAGGGAGAGAGAGAAGGGAGAGATAAATAGAGAGAGAATAGAGAAGTAGAGAGATATATAGAGAGAGAGAGAGAAGATATATGGGAAAAAATGAGAGATATGCAAGGAGAGCTAAGGAGAAAGAGATAGGGGAGAGGTAGAAAGGAAGATAGAGATAGAGATGAAGATGGATATGGAGAGAGATTCTAAAATCAATTTAAAACTAGCAATCACACTTTGGTGTGCAATGGGTATGTCGAAGATGTGTGGAAGGTAAATTAGGGAAAATTTTGGTTTTTTTGTTGCATACATTTGTGCAATAAACATGAGGTCAATTGATATTCCATTTAGAAAATGATGTTTGTGAAATAAAGGTCTCAAATCTCAATACAAAAGTGAAATTCAAATCAATTATGCATCCACTTAGAAGGATCTACACACAACTAAAACAAAACATCTAAATTAGAAAGATAATCAAGCTCCATTACTAATAGGCTCATGTTATGCTTCAAATAGGGAGAGAGGGAGAGAGAGGGAGCGGTAGAGATGGAAAGAGGGAGAGATATAGGGGGAAGAGCAAGAGAGAGACAAAGGGGTAAGGACATAGAGATAGAGATGGAAATGGAGATGGAGGAGAGGGATGTGGAGAGGAGAGGGAGACAAATAGAGAAAGAGGATAGAGAGATAGATAGAGATGGAAGATGTAAATATATAGAGATGGAGAGATAGAGAACATGGAGAGAATGAGGGGGGATAAAAAGACAAAGATATAGGGAGTGATATATAAGAGGTAGATATGGAAAGATATAGGGGTAGAGAGACATGAAGAGATAATAAGATAGAGATAGAGGTATTGATGAAAGAAGAAATATGGAGAGATAGAGATAGAGAGGTAGAGAGATAGATATAGAGATAGAGGTATAGATAGGGAGGGAGAAACAAGAAGTGTGTGTGTGTATGCATAAGAGAGAGAGGGAGATAGTTATGTATAAATATATAGAGAGGAACGGAGAGGAAAGAGAAAAATAGAGATAGGAGAGAGAAGTATAAAGATATAGAAAGGAGTGATAGGGAGAAAGGGGGAGAGAGGGAGAGATAGAAATTGAAAGAGGGAGAGATAGGGATATAAAGGAGAGATGGAGAGATAGATACAACTTGGGAAAGATGGAGGGGGTGAGATAGAGAGAGTCAAAGACAAAGACAAAGCAATAAATATATAGAGGCAGAGATGGTAGGAGAGACAAAGAGGGAAAGGGATAAATAGAGACATAAAGAGGGATACAATGAAAGAGGGGGAGTTGGAGAGAGCAAGATAAAGATAAGGGTTAAGGTTAGGGATAGAATTAGGATTAAGGTTATGGTTAGAGATAGGGTCAAGATTAGGGTTAATATTAGAGATAGAATTAGGATTAGGCTTAGGGTTAGAGTTAGAGATAGGCTTAGAGATAGGGTTGGGATTAGGGTTAGGGTTTGTGTTAGAGATAGAAATTTAAAAAAATTGGATTAGTGTTAGGGTTTGTGTTAGGGTTGAGGATTTTGTTATGATTAGGTTTAGGTTTAGGGTTAAGGTTTTGGTTAGAGATAGAGTGAAGATTAGGGTTAAGTTATAATTAGAGATAGAATTAGGGTTAGGGTTAGGATTAGTTGATGTTAGGTTAGAGATAGGGCTAGGATTATGGTTAGGGTTTGGGTTAGAGATAGAATTAGGATTAGGATTGAGGTTTGTGTGACCTGAGAGAAATGTCTTTCAAAGTTAGGGCTATATTTCAATTAGAGTTAGGGTTATGGCACATTTAGGGTTAGGGTTCAAATAGATTTAAGACGGTTTAATTAGGGTTAAGTTTAGGATTAGGGTTATGATGTAGTCAATATTAAATTAATTAGGGTTAGGGTTAGAGTTGGGATTAGGGTTATGGTTAGAGATATAATTAGGATTAAGATTAGGTTAGTATTAGAATTAGGGTTAGGGTTAGGGTTAGAGATAGAGTCAAGATTATGGTTACAATTAGGGTTAGGGATAGAATTAGGATTAGGGTTAGGGATAGAATTAGAATTAGGACTAGGGTTAGGGATATAATTAGGATTAGGGTTAGGATTAGGGTTAAGGTTAGAGGTAGAATTAGGATTAGGGTTAGGGTTAGGGTTAGGGTTAGAGATAGCATTAGGATTAGGGTTAAGGTTAGAAATAGTGTAAGAATTAGGGCTAGGGTTAGGGTTAAAGATAGAATTAGGATTAGGGTTAGGATTAGAGATAGTGTAAGGACTAGGGTTAAGGTTAAAGATAAAATCATAATTAGGGTTACAATTAGGATTAGAAATAGAATTAGGATTAGTGTTGCAATTAGTGTTAGGGTTAGGGTTAGGGTTAGGGTTAGAGATACAATAAGGATTAGGATTGGGATTGGCATTTATGTTAGGATTATGATTATGATTAGGCTTAGGGTTAGGGTTAGAGATAGGGTCAAGATTAGGGTTAGTGTTAGGGTTAGGGCTAGAGATAGAATTAGGATCAGGGTTAGAGTTTAGTTTAGTGCTAATATTAGGGTTAGGGTTAGGCATAAAGATAAAATTAAGATTAGGGTTCGGGTTAACATTACAAATAGGGTTATGATTAGGGTGATGGTTAGAGATAGGGTAAAGATTAGGGTAAGGGTTAGGGATAGAGATAGAATTGGGTTTAGGGTTGAGGTTTTTGTTATGTTTATGTTTAGGGTTAGGGTTTTGGTTAGAGATAGAGTGAATATTAGGGTTATGTTACAATTAGAGATATAATTAAGGTTGGGGTTAGAATTATTTGGGGTTAGGTTAGAGATAGGGTCAAGATTAGGGTTAGAGCTAGGGTTAGAGATAGAATTTTGATTAGGATTGAGATTTGTGTGAGGGGAGAAATGTCTTTCAAAGTTAGAGCTAGAGTTCAATTAGAGTTAGGTTAATGGCATAATTAGGGTCAGGGTTATGATGGAGCCAACATTAAATTAATTAGGGTTAGGATTGGGATTAGGGTTATGGTTAGAGATATAATAAGGATTAGGGTTGGGTTAGCATAAGGATTAGGGTTAGGGTTAGGGTTAGAGATAAGGTCAAGATTAAGATTAGGGTTAGGGATAGATTTAGGATTAGGGTTAGGGTTTGAGTAAGGATTAGGGATAGGGTTAGAGATAGGGTTATGATTAGGGTTAAGATTAGAGATAGAATTAGGATTAGGGTTAATCTTGAACTTAAACCTACCATAACTATTATTCTATCATTCTATCATAATCATAATAATAATCCCAATCCTACCCATTTCCTCACCCTAACCATAATTCTTACCCTAACTTGAACATTAATGTAAACCCTAACCATAATTCTACCCCTAACCCCAACATAATTCTCACACTAACTATGACCATAAACCCAACCTTAACACTAAACTCTAACCCTAATCATAATAATAAATATAAACCAAACCCTAACCCTAATGCTAACCCTAACCATGATATAAACCCTAATCTTAAATTCTAACTCTAATCATAACCCTAAATATATTAATTTATTCAATGTGCTATGCACGCCACAACTGCTACTAGCAAATATATAACCTATATATAAAATACGCCTAGATGTATCTTGAGGCATTTAAATTTTTCATCATTCAGCTTTAATATAAAAAAAAAAGTTAAAAAAATTAAACGCCTTGAGATACATCTCGGCGTATTTTATTATGCTGAGAGGTGTAACCCTATAGTGGCAGCAGCCTCTATAGGAGGCCAGCGAAAGTAACAGTCTTAGCAAAAAGAAATGCTTCGTATTCTGCCAGGAATAGATAGTGGAAGGTGTGGAAGGTGAGGAGGCATGGAGATAACCGACATGGGTGACGACAAATGATTCCATCACCTAGCATGGAAGTGGATTAATGTGTGCTGTGAAATGAATGGTCATCATTAGAATGTAACTGACACCAATGGAAGAGTCATATTCTCTTTAAAAGAGTATTGGAGAGCAAAGTAATTTGTGTTTCAAGAGCAGCAGACATTTCACGACTGAGTAGAGGCATTTCATTGTTTAATGAGTTCTGTTTGGTATACATTTATCCTCCAAAAAGCTAAAATAAGCAATGCATCTGTATATTCTTCCCTAAAGTTGTGTCTAGGTGAGTTTAATGATTTACGTTTGGCGGTGCATTTATTTTTCGTCAGGGTCTTGGAGAATTGCAATCGGCGAATATATCAGAGATGACCTCAATTTGAAAAGTACAAGGTATTTTACATTTGAAGAACTGAAACAGGCTACAAATAATTTCTCCACTCAGAACGAAATTGGATCTCGAGGCTATCGTAAGGTATAACAATATTACATTTCATTTGATCTCATATTGACACAGTCTGATCTTATTCTTTAACCAGAATTTTGCATGCCTCGCTTCTCTATATTGCCTTGTTTTGATTAAATATCACTGCATGTTGTCATACTTTATGGTATATACAAGCCTTGTTTTGATTAAATATGTAACAAATCAGGAAAATTGTTTTCCCTTCCAAAATCTTAGACTTTAGGGTTTCAAAAGTTGCTTCTTTACTTTCCAACTGCAAAATGAAGGAGTATGCAAATCGTTTGCATTGAAGTGCAGGTGTACAGGGGGTCGGTGGCTGCGAGTAACCAAATGGTGGCTGTGAAGAGAGAAAAAGAGGAGTCTTTGTAGGGCGAAGCCGAATTCAAGACTGAAAATATTTCACAGGATCAAATCTTGTGTTAACGTGTCCAGTAAAGATTCTGTGACTGGGGAATGGATGGCCGAAAAGATTAGATAATCTTACATTGACAGTTAATGTATTTGTATTTTTGCATAAGGTAGGAGAGGAGTGAAATTGTACACGTCTTGAGTCATGGTCGGCTACTGGAGTCACATCCTTTAATATGATTTGTTAATGAAATTGTATTATTAACAAAAATTGCATTATATGGTGATTACTTTTTGACAAATTTGATGCATTGATTTGTAACTATACGCAAATGTGCATATTTTATGATTCGTGTTTATTGCTTGGATCGGAAGAGCTTTGTCTGATTTATGAACGGTTGTGTTACTAAAAGCTTGTCGAAATATGTTATTGCGTTTATTCTTATTTTCACATTATCTAGGATTCTTAGTCTCACTAGAGGACTATAAATTCATTTAGGATTTATATTGTTTATTATATTATGGTCACTATTAAGTGTGATTACATTCTTATTTCACTTATAAATTTAACAATAAGTATAAATCATGATCGTTAATTAGAATTCAAGGTTAGGGTTAAGATTCAATTATAGAGACATAGACCATTCCTGCCATTGTATAATAGGTAATGATAAGTGATTTTGACTACTAGAGAATCTCTACCTACATGGGGCAAGAGAAGGGATGGTTTGAATATTACCATCAAAGGTGACCTAGATCATAGTCCAAGGAGCCCCCACTTGATGGTTATGAAAATAATGTAAATATTGAAATTCAAGAGCAATTTTCTTAGCTTAAGCCTCAATAAGGACATAAAGGAAATCACAATATTCATATTCGTCACAAGAAAGTGACCAAACAAAAAAATCACATTTTACAAGTACATTAGGCTTATTGCAATCTTACAAAAAACTAACTTGTAGACATACTAAGGATAAAAATCACTATAAACACATGAAACCACTTAGAAATCAAACATAATATGCTCTTTTGATCCTTTTTTATCTATTATCCAAATGAATGCTTGGGTTTGATAGTTACAACAAACATGACAAAATCCCTTGAAAAATGCTTAATGAGGACCATGAGAAGGAATAGTGCAACATGATAAACAAACAAGACATGCTCAACATAAAAAAAATATATCATTCATAGTATTTTGGAAGAAACTAATCAATAAATATTTACTTTGATAATTTCATTTACTATTTTTTATTATATATATTTTAAAATCTCTAAATCACATAACACAAAATAAATAAATAAATCATCAATTATAAATATTTGAATATGTTGTAAAAATAATACAGTATAAAAGATGTTTAATAGAAATCTAACATGCTCACAAATTGTGTATTATGATTTAAATGATTCATGTATAATCCTTTCTGATGAACATAAATAATACAATTGACCTCTATTATATTTGAATGATGTTTACATCCTATAAAAAACCAAACATGTGAGAATTAAATGTCAAAATGTTATAATTATATCATTATAAATTTCTCCATACAAAATATCAGAATATAACATGATTTTTACGTCGAGAATTAGGATTTGATAAGGGTTAAGATTAGGGTTAGTGTTTAATTAGAATCAAGGTTAGAGTTTAATTAGGGTTAGTTTTCACCTAGACTTAAGGTTAGGGTTCTACGATAAAGCTTGGGGTTAGGGTTAGAATTTGGGATCAAATAGGGTTAGGGTTAGGATTAGGATTATGATTCAATAAGGATTCAATTAGGGTTAGGGTTAGTTTAAGGTTAGTCTTAGGGTTCAATTAGAGTTAGGATTATAGTTAGAGTTCAATTAGGGTTAGTGTTCACTTATAGTTAGGGTTAGGGTTAGTATTTAACTAGGCTTATAATTTAATTAGGTTAATTATTAGCATTCAATTAGGCTTAGTGTTCATTTAAAACTAAGTTTAAATTAGGGTTAGGGTTCTATTAGGGTTGTCATTACAATTATGGTTGTTGTTACAATTAGGATTATGAATAGGGTGAGGGTTAGGATTCAATAAGGGTTCAATTAGGGTAAGGTTAGTGTTAAGGTTAGTCTTAGGGTTCAATTAGAGTTAGGATTATAGTTAGAGTTCAATTAGGGTTAGTGTTCACTTACAATTATGGTTAGGTTAGTGTTCAATTAAGCTTACAATTTAATTAGGTTAATGATTAGCATTCAATTAGGTATAGCATTAATTTATAATTAAGTTAAGCTTAAATTAGGGTTAGGGTTCTATTAGGGTTGTCATTACAATTATGGTTGTTGTTACAATTAGGATTATGAATAGGGTGAGGGTTAGGATTCAATAAGGGCTCAATTAGGGTAAGGTTAGTGTTAAGGTTAGTCTTAGGGTTCAATTAGAGTTAGGATTACAGTTAGAGTTCAATTAGGGTTAGTGTTCACTTACAATTATGGTTAGGTTAGTGTTCAATTTAGCTTACAATTTAATTAGGTTAATGATTAGCATTCAATTAGGTATAGCATTAATTTATAATTAAGTTAAGTTTAAATTAGGGTTAGGGTTCTATTAGGGTTGTCATTACAATTATGGTTGTTGTTACAATTAGGATTATGAATAGGGTAAGGGTTAGGATTCAATAAGGGTTCAATTAGGGTAAGGTTAGTGTTAAGGTTAGTCTTAGGGTTCAATTAGAGTTAGGATTACAGTTAGAGTTCAATTAGGGTTAGTGTTCACTTACAATTATGGTTAGGTTAGTGTTCAATTAAGCTTACAATTTAATTAGGTTAATGATTAGCATTCAATTAGGTATAGCATTAATTTATAATTAAGTTAAGTTTATATTAGGGTTAGGGTTCTATTACGGTTGCCATTACAATTATCATTGTTGTTACAATTAGGATTATGAATAGGATTAGAATTAAGGTTGGGGTTAGAAATAGAATTAAGGTTATAGTTAGGGTTAGGGTTAGAATTAGGGTTAGGGTTGTATTTAGGTTTAGGATTAGGCTTCAAGTTTAATTAGGGTTAGGGTTAAGGTTAGGTTATGGTTAAGAATTAGGGTTATAATTAAATTAGGGTTGGGGATAGCGTTCAATTAGGATTGGGGTTAAGGTTAGGTTTCAAAGATAAAGCTTCAATTCAAGGTTAGTGTTGGGGTTAGGGTTCAACTAGGGTTAGGATACAAGTTCAATTAGTGTTAGTGTTAAGGTTAGATTAGTGTTAGGGTTAAAATAGCCCATTAGAGTTTAATTAAGGTTAGGGTTATGGTTTAGTTGGGATGACAATTAGAATTAAGGTTTTCATTAGAATTAGGGTTAGTATTAGAATTATAATTACAAATCAAGTTAGAATTAAAATTAGCATTATAATTAGGGATAGGTTTATAATTAGGATAGGGGTTAGGGTTTGATTAGGAATGGGGTTAGATTCAATTTGGGTTAGGGTTTATTTAGGGATAGAGTAGGGTTTAGTTAGGGTTTTTTAGAATGAAGGTTGCCATGAAAATTAGAGTTAGTGTTAAAATGAGGATTACAAATAACATTAGAATTATAGTTAAGCTTAGAATTATAATTCAGGTTGTTGTTACAATTAGGATTACTAATACAGTTAGAGTTAAGGTTGGGGTTAGAATTAGAATTAAGGTTATAGTTAGGGTTAGGGTTGGATTTAGATTTAGGATTAGGCTTCAAGTTCAATTAGGGTTAGGGTTAAGGTTAGGTTATGGTTAATGATTAGGGTTATAATTTAGTTAGGGTTAGGGATAGGTTTCAATTAAGATTAGGGTTCAATTAGGATTAGGGTTAAGGTTAGGGTTATAAGATAAAGCTTCAATTTAAGGTTCAGGTTGGGGTTAGTGTTTAATTAGAATCACGGTTAGAGTGTAATTAGGGTTAGTTTTTACTTAGACTTAAGGTTAGGGTTCTATGATAAATCTTGGGGTTAGGGTTAGAATTTGGGATCAAATAGGGTTAGGGTTAGGATTAGGATTATGATTCAATAAGGATTAAATTAGGGTTAGTATAGGGTCCAATTAGAGTTAGGATTACAGTTAGAGTTCAATTAGGGTTAGTGTTAAGCTACGATTAGGGTTAGGGTTAGTGTTTAACTAGGCTTATAATTTAATTAGGTTAATGATTAGCATTCAATTAGACTTAGTGTTCAATTAGGGTTAGAATTAGGGTTAGGGTTAGAATTAGGGTTAAGGTTGGATTTAGGTTTATGATTAGGCTTCAAGTTCAATTATGGTTAGGGTTAAGGTTGGTTTATGGTTAATGATTAGGGTTATAATTTAGTTAGGGTTAGGGATAGGTTTCAATTAGGATTAAGGTTAAGGTTAGGGTTATAAGATAAATCTTCAATTCAAGGTTAGGGTTGGGGTTAGGATTCAATAAGGGTTCAATTAGGGTTAGAGTTAGTGTTAAGGTTAGTCTTAGGGTTCAATTAGAGTTAGGATTACAGTTAGAGTTCAATCAGGGTTAGTGTTCACTTACAAATAGGTTAGGGTTACCATTAGGGATCTGGTTCAATTAGGATTGAATTTCAATAGTGTTTGGGTTAGGGTTAGGGAACTTATAAGGTAAATCATAGGGTTAGGGTTTACACTTAACCCTAACCCTAATAGTAATTAAACCCCTAAACATAATCCTAACCATAGAACAAAATTATAAGGTCCCTAACCATAAACCTAATGCTAACACTTACCTTAACACTAAACCCTAACTGTAACTATAACCCTAACCATAAGCCTAAACCCTAACCCTAACTATAATCATAAACCTAAATGATAAACCCTAATCCTAAATGGTTAACCCTAAATCTAATGCTAACCCTGACCATGATATAAACTTTAACCCTAATGCTAACCCTAACTGTGATATAAATTGTAACCCTAAATTGTAACCCTAATAATAACCTTGATTATATTAATTTATTCAATATATAACACTAAACCTTAACGCTAAACCCTAATCCTAACTATAACCCTAATCATAAGTCTAAACCCTAACCCTCACCATAATCATAATCATAAACCAAATCCTAACCCTAATGCTAATCTTAACCTTAATCCTAACCTTGACCCTAACCCAAACATTAATGTAAACCATAAACATAATCCTAACCATAGAACAAAATTCTAACCCTAACCATAAACCTAATGCTAACACTTACCTTAACACTAAACCCTAATTGTAACTATAATGGTAACCATAAGCCTAAACCCTAACCCTAACCCTAACCATAATGATAAACCTAAATGTTAAACCCTAATCCTAAATTATTAACCCTAAATCTAATGTTAACCTTGACCATGATATAAACTTTAACCCTAATGCTAACCCTAACTGTGATATAAATCGTAACCCTAAATTTTAACCCTAATTATATTAATTTATTAAATGTATAACACTAAACCCTAAAACTAACTATAACTGTAATCATAATTCTAAACCCTAGCCCTCACCATAATCATACTCGTAAACCAAATCCTAACCCTAATGATAATCTTAACCTTAATCCTAACCTTGACCCTAACCCTAACCCAAACCATAGCCGTGACCAAATATAAATACTTACCCTACCCCTAATTATAATTCCAATCCAAACCTTAATAGTAATTCCAACCCTACCCTTAAAACTAACCAAAGCCTTATTCCTAACCTGAAACCTGTTATAATTATAATCCAAACCCTAACCCTAATCATAATAATAAATCTAAACCAAACCCTAACCCTAACCATGATATAAACCCTAATCCTAAATGCTAACTCTAATCATAACCCTATATATATTAATTTATTCAATGTGTTACGCATGTCGAGACTGCTACTAGCTTATCTATCTTAATATATTAAGATATATATATTATACGCCGAGAGATATCATTATCGAGGCGTATTTTTTAAATTCAAAAAAGCAAAAAAGAAAAAAAATACGCCGAGATAATGATATCTCTTGGCGTATAATATATATATATATATATCTTAATATATTAAGATAGATAAGCTAGTATAACTTCCCTCTCATAATTATTATTCAAACCTTAATACTTTTCTCCTCATAAATCTATTACTAATGCATTCCTTATGATGCCCTACTCTATTATATTGACCTTTGGTTGTATAGTGGCATATGTAGGTTGTATTTTTCTTTATTTTCTTTTGGTTATCTCATTGTCATGACATTCATCTCCATCATTGTAACCACTCTACAATGTTTTCCAAACTGAATTGTATGAAGATTTTTAATAGGCGTATTGAGAGTTCATTTTGGTCTCATTTTGACTTGATAGTGAAACACAACAAAAGACATTGAATGCAATTTTTATCACAACAAAGTCCACGATGTACCATTTTAAATAGACCTATCATAAATATACATATAATCTACCCAATATCCATTGTATATGTGTAAAAATGTAGTAGCAAGAAAATGAGAAACTTTAAGTTAAAAATGGGAGTAAGTCCTTCCAATGCCATATGAAATTTAGAACCAAAACATAAGTAAAGTTGAAATTTGATAGTGAAAGGTCTAACTATCAACTACAATACAATAATATCAAAAGAAATATTGAAAACATAGAAACACAAATAGTTTTATATTTTATTCATAATTAATGTTGTATACACCTAAAATCAGTCACAACATTTAATTAATTAAATACTAGTTATTTAATTAATATTCGACTACATATATAAATAAATTCGACTACATATATAAATAAATTCGCAATTTATTTATATTGTTCATATCCTTTAATTCTTCAAGCACATGTCTACAACTTTTTATGCCACCTCACCAAGGTCACATGAAATTAAATAATTCTAATTTTTAAATTAGAATTATTTTCACACATGGCTTATTCCTCACACACTTGATTCTCCCACACATTTGGAATTCAAACACGTGGCTTATTTCCCACACACTTGATTCTCCCACACATTTGGAATTCAAACACATGGCTTATTCCCCACACACTTGATTCTCCCACACATTTGGAATTCAAACACATGGCTTATTCCTCACACACTTGATTCTCCCATTCATTTGGCATGTTACCCTTGGTCAAGGGGACATTCTGATAATTCTAATTTTTAATTAGAATTATCTACAACTTTTCATGCCACCTCACCAAGGTCACATGAATTTAAATAATTCTATTAGAATCATCTTCCACCAATTTTCAAACACATGGTCTTTTCTTCCCACACTTGAGTCTTCCATCCATTTGGCATGTTTCCCATTGGTCAAGAGATTCCTCCATCCATTTGGCATGGTGTCTTTGGTCAAGAGGACATCTTCTTGATTCTCTTCATCTACACTGTTCATTCTTCTTGTTCAAATATGGACCTTCGATCATTTCCACCTCACCAAATGCTTGGAAAAGGCTATAAATAATACAACCCTTTGGCATTGTATTGTGTATCCATTTTTGAATAGAGTTATCATGTAGGTTTATTGTTGGAGCTTGAGAGCACTATGGATTCTTATAATTACATTTTATATCATTTTTTGCATCATAGTTAGATCTTAGAGTAGCACTTTGCTTCATAGTTGCATTTTATGTCATCCTTTGCATCATAGTTGTATTTTAGATTAGTATATTTAGAGTTTGCATTTGAGCATATGTAAAATCATATAGATCACCAACATAGTATCCACCACCGTTTGTCCATTCATCATAGTCACCCACCATTCATCATAATCATCCGTCATTCATCATAATATTTGTCATCATTTCTACCATTTAGTTTCATGTAGGAATTTAATTAGCTTGCATGTTAAATACTAATCTCGTTTCTTAAGTGTCATTCTAATAGCCTTTGTGCACATAGAAATATGAGGGCCAAGAGGTTACCTGAATCATTAAGAATAGAGGACAATGAGACGTTCTTGAAAGATTCATTAAATTGCAATTTAGAGTAGCTTCTTTGCTTTGAATCTTTAATATAATTCATTTCAATAAGGTTTGTGTTGATACTAACTTTCCACATTTCACACACACACAAATGTCAAAAATGAAAAATATGGATTCTGTTAAATCTATGAAAGAATGCCTCAAAAATAGTGATCAATAACATGAGTTTACAAATTCAGTGCACATACTTACAAATTAATCCAATGAACCATCTGTGTTTTCTCTACTCTTTATTGTGTCAATTATTGTCTCATGGTCAGACTCACGCACCTTCCACAAGTTATTCTTCAAAGGTCTACCCCATATTTGATCAAATAAACATTGGATTCCATGAAAAGGTTTGAGTCATGAAGAATATTTCAATGCATGTCAAATTCTTGAAACAACCAAACATTAACACTCTTGACTAAGTACCTTCCAAGCCATGTTCTAGTAACAACCATCGAGCCTATAGGGTATTTGATGTTTTCTCCATATATAACTAGGGCCTCCAATTTATTTTTGGCCTCAACATAATGACACAAGTAATAATCAGTTCCCTCTTCATTGTCTTCATCTACCATAATTGCATAAACATGCCCTACATTAATATGTGCATCAAATTAGATAAATTTAGTCAACATTACAAAAACACTACAAAGTAAGGTAACATTAGGAATTTCAAAAACTATGCAAGTAGATATATTACCTGGTTGAACTAGATCTGATATGTGATCAAATTCAATCAATTATTCCGTTTGTGTTAGTTAAGTAATGATGAGATCTTATACATGTCAAGTGGTCATAGACAATTTAACCATAATTCATCAACCCACTCCTTTGAATCACACTCATTCTAGGCTTGAACTGTACATGGATAATAAAAGCATGTCATCTTCCACATATGGATACTCCATGAATCTACATTAGAGCTTTTGAAAGACTATAGCTCACTTGATCCTATCAATGTACAACAATTCTCATATATTGCAATGTTAGTATCATCTATCAACCAAAAAAATATATGAATTGAAGACTTACTTTCAATACCTAGACCCATTGAATCATTACACCACTCGATGATTGATTTCACATCTATCAAATTTGCATTGTCTTTATAAATGCTATGGCTCTTTTGATGCATGCTCCTAGACCATCATGCTCCCCCTTTCCATGCCCATCCTCACAGAAGTTCCACATATGTTGAACACCTATAATATTATGCATCCTACTCAACCAATACAACATCTATGAGTTCTTGAATTTTGATGCACAATTATCCAACCATATGATATGTTGATGAAATGATATGGATCTTCTAGCCAAATCATGGTAGAACACCTAAAAGCAACCTTGCACAAACTCTATAGAATGTGTGTGATCATTGTTGATATAAAAATGATACTCCCTTATGATCTTTCTATTATCCTCTATACTATCACTAACATAAATGAATGCTATGAACATAGATATAACAACCTGTGTGGAGTTGTAATACTATGATTACACCTCACTCTATGGTTGTAGATTGTAGTTCTCTACAAATTAGATGACTGAAATGATGCTACCAAGTGGGAAAGTGTCCTTGCATAACTTGAATTTCAATTCCAACCATTGAGCTCTATGGGTATGTGGTGCAGGAGCACCTTGCTCACAAAATGCCTTCAAAAGGCTAAATTTCAAAAAATGAATTTTTGATTGTAAAATGTATGTAAAAGCATTGTAAAATGTCTTGGGTGGTTATATTTTAATGTATTTAAAGTCACTAATGGGTTGGTTGAGTCAATTTGTTGCAAAAGTTGCAAAACATGTAAAATTACAAAAGTGCAAAATGTGAACAAAAACAAAAATATGAAGGGTCACTTGGTTGTAAAGGGTAGTTAATAAGTTAGAAATGAAGGGGAATTCATTATTTATTTTTTAAGAATCTATTTAAGCCATTGATAGGAAATCCAAAGGAAGGCAATGTAAGTTGGAATCAATTTTGTCAATTTCAATACCCTGTTTTGAAGTTATAACAGTTGTCTCCCTGTTTCCAGGCCTTGTATAGCCCAGTACGGCCTGGAAACCTTGTAAAAGTATTTTTTATGGTGTAGGTTATTGAATAAGATTTCCATTGGTTCAAGTATCACTCATTTTTATGGAGTAATAAGAAAGTTATGATGATTTTTGTGTAGGCAGCTAGTTCAGAAAATGTTTTTTCAGAAATTGTAGTTAGAAAACATGTCAATACAGACATATATGGACATGTACGGACCTAAAACTTGGATGGATGGAAATTTATTGATTTGGTGGACAAACTTTATTTTTACCAGTAATTTTTATAATGCCATTTAATGGGTCAAATAAGTCATTTCCTAAAAACTGTTCTAAACATAGGGTTTTTGGGGTTGCATACAAAAAAATGTGATTTCTTCTAATTTGAATGGTGAAAATTTATAAAACTTGGTGAAATGATTCATTTTGAGGTTTTATTACTATATGAAAGGTTTCTAAGAATTTGAATAAGGTTTTCTATGTTTTTGGTGATGCCCTAGGCCGCCCTAGTTGTTAAAATTGCATGTTTTGGGTGAATTTGAGTGGTTCAAGGGTGGAAAAGTGAGAAATCTTTTGGGGCAGAAATTTTTGATGATTGTTTGAGTTTTTGCAGAAATATTCCAGTATGATTGAAGGTGTGACAAGTTGGTATGAGGTTTAGAAAGCATACTTTCTACAAACCCTCATTGAATGGAGCTTAGTTTAAGCCTTGAGTATGGGTTTCTGTATTTGTTGTTTTAATAGATGATTTTCTTTAGAAAGATGATTGATTTGATAGTTTTATGAGTTGTTTCAATGCTTCCCCTAGTTATTTGTGGTTTTGGAGTTGATTTTAGGGTACATGCTTTGTTACATGGGCCTATTTGGAGCCTTATTTCTCAAAAAGAGTAGTTGAAATTGCCTCAAAGAAAGAGTATTCTATTTCATGAACTTGATTTATGCCAAGTGCATGAAAAGTTGGATGTTGTGAACCCTTGCCTCTACATCAATATGCCTTGCATACTCATACACTATAATGTCACGAAATATAGACATAAATTGATACACTGAAATGTTTTGAATAACCAAATCACACATTTTTGCTTCTTTACCATATTTTGTATTGTAGGCCACTATCTTATACTTGCAAAATTTTACTAGTTCATTTCCAACTGCATGTGTACTTTCCATATGTTCACATATTGGCATACGTTGCAAGCCACCACAATGCAAACATGTGCCATCCAAGCATAATTTCTTATAGAATAATTGACCTTCCTCTCTTTCACATAATTTTTTTGATATGAAATCTCTTGAAGATGTAGGTGGGGCATGTATGCCACAACCTTGCAAAACATTGTTAGTATGCAAATCTAAATATATAGACCAATAAACATCAAAATGGTTAGAAAACTCAATATGTACTCTACAACAACAAATAGTGTGTATGTGACAATAATTGCATGGTGTGATGGTTAAGTTGTTTTTTTATTCTTTCCATCAAGGTTCAAACCCCATTAGGATGTAATTATTGAGAATTTATACTAGGGATGAGGTCCCCTATTTGTGACCTCACCAGTTCATAGCTCTGGGTCAAAAGTGAAACTTATCCCTCTTAAAAAAAATAATAATTAGTGTGTGTGTGATTTATTTTGACATAGAAAGGCATTAGAATTTCAAAATATCTTCGAAAATGTTTAACTTGATGATACATCTCTAGAAATTTACCAAAAAATTGTGTTTGAGTCATATCCAAAAAATGCTTTAGATGTGGCTCACAATTTTGACTACCAATTCTCCTTCTTACCACATCCCTTTTATTTGGAGATACCCTTGTGTTAGTCTTCCAAAAGTCTTCAATTAGGGATCTCAATTCTTCAATAATTGGTTTATCTTTTTGTGGTAGTCTCCCTGAAAATTCCCATAATTCATTGTCATTAGTGTCCTCAATTCTTTGGCAGCTTCCAACAACTCTCAATAATTTTTTTTCTATTTATTCTCAATTTTTAGGGTTGGAAGGAATTTGAAACTAAGGAATTTTTTATTGATTCTCAATTTTATGCATGAAGAGGGTAGCAAAGAGCATGACGAAGCATAAATTGTAATGACTTAACATTCATAATGAGCCTACGATTGTCCTACATTCATTAGGATTGTCCTAATGGATTTATGATACTCCCAATGAAGCTATGACTGTCATAGATTCATTAGGAAATACATTTAATGAGTCCATTTTAGAATTCCAAAAGGCTTTCCACCTTAATATATTAGTGAAGGATTAATGATGAAGCTATAGAAGTGTAACAACCCAACTAGATAATTTAATTCAAAAATAAATAAATATTGACATCATGAGTATCAATTTCAATGACATAAATTCCATAGCTAATTCCATTTAGCAATTTTATGTCATTAATCACAATAAATCTGAAATAAATAAATATATTCACTTCCATGTGTCAATAGTTACATACATATTTGACTAGGCATTCAATGCCTCAAAGTCAATTCAAATTACATAGTTTTCTTACAAATACATCATTTGTTCCTTTACTTCAATGATACAATACATAATATAATTATGATATGATTCCTTCATGATAGCTCACCTCCAATGGTGGACGAGAAGTGATTGGGGTGCTTTTTCCACCCAACCACGATGCAATGCTTCCTTAGAATACTTCAGTTAGTTGAAGAATACCCAACCCTACACCGAACACTTAGCAAGAGATATAGTTTGTAAGTTGGAATTTGTGTGTGCTTATCTACATGCATTTCTATCTATTTTTTTAGAATATGCAAGTTCCATGTTAGGTAAATTCAATATAATAGAGAGAGGGTAAATAACACGGTCTGTTCTGTATACATATATATATATATAAAATGACTACAAAGCTTGGCCAAGCTCATGTTGTATGAATACAACTCTGGTTAGATTTGGAGAAGTAAATCTACTCTCTCTAGCACCCATTACTGAAAATAAATTTTATCATATCAAGGGGTATCCCTCCCTTTAGACCATCCATTAGAAACATTCTATCATTCTACAGTCTACCAAGAATTCTTGTATCATTTCATTCACAAAAATCAAACAATATTCATTCACACTTGGTATATCTGTTCATCTAATAATCATATGTATTTGTAACTCATACTATTCCAAAATTAAAATTTGATTCCATTTGCACAACATTTATAACTTGCTCAATGAGTAAAGTAAATCAAGATGAATTAGAAGGTATACCGCATGTATGTGAGCATGTGTAAAGGAATCTTTATGCATGATCACATATATGTTGGGAAATGAATAATTATAATATGTGTATACATTCTGAAAAACATATAACAACTTTATTTCTTACATGTATACTTGTTCATAATCAGAGAAATAAAGAAATAACATCAGTTCAATCAAATGTACTATTTAAGCCAATTTATCATCCAAATCTTCAATTTAGATTCCAATAAGAAAAGAAACATCTATTTGACAGTCACTTTTTTTCATAAGAACTTGAAAGAACATATCATTGCAAGAATATAAACACTATTCATTCATTCTATTTTCAAACTAAAACCATACTTGTTCCTCTTTAGTCAGAATATCCATTGATTTAGAGAACAGTGCAATTAAGTTCATACTTTTTTTCCCTTAAGAGGGGTCGATACACATATTATCCACCATTGAAATATCATGATATCGATATCCCCTTGGGGTTTACCATCGTTGGTTGATTTCTATTGAACCACGGGTTTGAGACCCATAAAAGTTGATACACTTCAATATCCATATTGCATGCTCTGAGCAGAGTCATTACTCGACTTGAATATAAGTACAAGAAAAATACATTGGTGTTCTCAAATATATATGTATATATTGGCATTCAATGACTATTTATATATGTATATATACATATGTATACATTTGTGTGTGTGTATATATATATTCATTTAATACCACAGAGTTTACATTGCCTACGCCCATGAAGGCATGTCTGCGGATGGAACTTTAAATATAATACTCATCGAACAAGATAATGTTTGGCTCCGCCATAGCCATTAATAGGGGTGGCGATAATATAAACATATGAATGCAGATAACACTACTCGACCATACCATGCATGGCGACATCGCCACCCTCGTACCACAAAGGGTAAGAATTTATATAGTGTTAAAGCACACCCAAATGAATACAAGTAGTGGGATTCAAATGACTAGTCGCCCACAGGGCGTGACATTCAAGCATGGTGATGACATAAAATAAAACACAAACAACTTCGGCAGGCCGAATGGCCACAACCATGAAGATAATATAATGGCATTGAAATCTCATGGTAGGTATGATACCCAACCCTCTATAAGGTATCAAAATTTGTAAAAAAAAAACTCAGAGCCTTCAAAGGCTTGACCCAAATGGGAAATATAGTTATCAACATAGTTGATTGACTGGGTATCATTTTGATGTAAGCAAGGTGGTTGACACACATTACTCAACACAAAACAGCATAACTCAAGCAAGGAAATCTGCCCTTGAACACACAATCACCCAGTTGTCCCTTAAGACACCACTAGAGGCTTCTAGCCTTCAAAAATCAACAAATGGAGATATCTTTTGGAGAAGGTTGTACAAAGGCTAACCAAACATCAATAAAGATTCACCACAAACCCCAAACCAAAATCCAAAAAAAATTCAAATGATTTATTCACAACAATATCGATATCCAATAATCCACCCCTATTTTAGGCTACTAAATTAGCCCTATTTTCCAAAGGAAGCACTTCCTATTCACTTTGTTTTCACCAAATTTCCTTTGAAAATCTTGAATTATGACTCAAAACCACCAAATCCTCCATCAATTCTCTGATTTAAGACATCTAAATTGTTGATCCACCAAACCCTCCATTACCATGCTAATAACCTAGGGTTTTTCAAAAATCATTACTACTAGACTTCTCAAACTCCCAAATGGCATCCAACACATTCACATAGGTCTGTACAGACTCTCCAAACCCACACAAGATCAATTCTCTCAACAACTCATCAAAACCCCTCTTTAGTTCCTCTTTTCCATAGGAAACAATACTCTGCTAGCCCTAGGGCATCAACCCCATAACAACAACTTAACTTCCCTGCCTTCAAAAACATAGAAACCCATAGCCTACCATGAAAAATATTCAATCCACTTAGCAACAGATCAAGACAGTAAGTGGATTAACAATTACATCATTTAAACAAAAATTAGACCCACAATTTTGTGTGTACAAGCTGTATAGTAAATTGATGAAATCTCTCCTTAAATCCTAAGTTAGACTCTCATAATTGAACCAATTGAAAGATAATTCATGTAAAAATAGAATAAAAAAAATTTCAAAGCATTCAACCCCTATATGGGTCCATACAAAAAGAGAAAAGATCAAAAACACAGGAAAATTGCAGAAAATATGTTGTATTATGTTTGGTTTTCTTCAATACATCAACCACCAACCTTGTTCAAGCCTTGGAGAGGATTTTTATACATTTTAAAATCAAGTTCCAACTGCTCAACGTTCATAACTACTTTTCAAATTCCCTTAACCCTTCATATTCTTGAAAGTTGCATTTTTTTGTCAATTTTTGCTTATGACAATATTTACTTTTTTTGTGCAACTTTTGACACCTAAACATAAATGACTCGAAAACCTCTCAAATACATAATGAATGGTATCTTTAGACCTTATTTAATGTAATCATACTATGTCTAATACTAAATGACCTCAACACCTACTCTTGACCTATTGACCACCATTGATGAACATCATATGCTTAGGTGCACCTGCACCACATTTACCAAAAAAACATGAAGCATGCATGAAAGGCTCAATCCATTCCAAAAATGGATTCATCATTTAATCAGATAGAAACTAAATTGAATGAGAGGTGTGTATGAAATTTAAAAAAATACCTCCAAAGGTGATGCCTTGAGCAATTTCCTTCCTAGAAAAGGTTCTTTTCTCCACCCACTAGTCGATCTTATCCCTTTTCTCTGCCTTTTCCCCAGCTTTTTCCTTGCTTTTTACTCCATTCCCTTCATTTTTTTGACTCCATCGATCCCTTGCTATATTTGGAAGATGTGGGTCTTAATTTTGTCGCCTCCATTATGATATTTTGGCCGCCTACTCATCCATTCTCTCTGCACTAACTATGGCTTTTTGGCCATAAAGGGAATTGGCTTCTCCCCATTTTTAGTGAGAGTTACAACGTTTGAATTTTCCATAATTATTATTCTCTTTGAATATATATATTTACATATATACATACACGTATATGTCCTAATATTACATACACACATATGAAATCACTTGCTTATTTGTTTATTTGAATCGCATTTCAAATTAATCCAAAAAGAGTAAACAAATGAAATCACCTCTTCATACAAGGTAAATTGATTTTTCTCATTTAATTTCATTGAATACAAGTTTTGAAATAGACAAAATGAGACAAGAATGCACAACTTCTTCTTCCATTAGTTATAATTCTCACATAAAGTATGAATACAATTTGTCAACTTCAAACATATGCAGATGTCACATTCTTTTGTGGTGTGTGATATTCCATATTTCATCCTTTCTTACCATGTTCATCCGACTAAGCGTGCCTACCTCAATCAAGTTCTCGTCCTTCAACCTGTTTCCTAAACACATATTCTTACGCTTGTCCACTTATCAGTAACCTTCAATCGATAATCTCATAAAATAATTTCTTAAATTAGGAAATCACATATTATTCATGTTCAATTTCATTATTCCATTCTATCAAATAAAATGCTAAATTCTATTTTTCCAATTATTTTCAATTTCCTCAAATTTTAAAATGTTGAAATGAAATCGAGATATGAAATTCTTCCCCACTTAAAAGAGACATCGTCTTGATGTCAAATCAAACAAAATTGGTTTACATGTGTTTATCATTTCACCTTATTTTCAAATCAAACATCATAACATCCCAAATCCAAAATATCAAGCATCAATATATAGATAATCACATTTCATATTATTTTCAAGCCAAAACATTATAACATAATAATCCAAAATGTTAGGAATCAATACCAAAAATGATCATCACTAGTCTATCAGAAATAAAATGAGGGAAGGAGTGTTCTATTTGTTCTGCATCCTCCCATGTAGCATTGTCCTCATGATACTAGTCCCATTGGACCTTATACTGAACAATGTCCCTTTTTTGCAACTTGACATTGTGTCTATCTAGAATTCCATTGGGCTACACTAGCACCACTCCTGGATCCTCCACCTATAAAGAACGCGAATCAATTATATGAGATACATCTAGGTGGTATGGTTTTAGTAAAGAAACATGAAACACATTATGAAGTTGAGCTAGAGCAGGTGGTAGAGCAAGTCTGTATGCGACCGGGTTGATCACTTCCAACACATCAAATGGACCCACATATCTCGAGGCTAGCTTGGATGACTTCTCAAAGGTAATAGAGCTCTTATGTGTATTGACTCTTAGAAATATATTGTCTCTAACTGTAAAGTTCCTAAATGTTCTATTTTTGTTGGCATAGCTCTTTTTCCTATTTGTTGCTTCATTCAGTCTAATCTTGACAAGCCTCATCTGCTCTCCCATTTCTTTTAGCATATCAAGACCCACTATGATCTTGTCCTCTAATTTGCCCCAACTGATGGGATTACGACACCTTTTCCCATACAAAGCATCGAAAGGTTTCATTCCTAGGGATGCATGATGGAGTTTTTATAAGAAAATTCTACCAATGGTAGGTATTCTTCCCGTTTTTACTACCGATCCATACAATACATACAAAGGAGGTCTTCTACAACCTGATTTACTCTCCTGGCTTGACCATTAGTCTAAGGATGATAGGTTCAACTAAAGTTTAACTTAGTCCCCAATTCCGCATTCAAGGTCAATCAAAACTTGGATGTCATTCGTGTATCTCGGTCAGATATAATGGTTTTTGGCAGTCCATGTAAACAAAATATCTCGTAGAAAAATTTCTTGGCCAAGTTCAACGATCCATCTGTAAGGTTCCCTGGAATAAAATGTGCCACCTTAGTTAACTTATCGACTACTACCAGAATGACATCATGCATATTCTTACTTAGAGGTAACCCCTGTACAAAGTCCATATTGATCACTTTCCATTTATACTCAGGTATATCGTGGGGATAAAGGAGCCCTACTGGATGCACATGCTCAACCTTGAATCGATGAAACTCCAAGCATCTGGCTATGTATTCTACTACATCCTTCCTAAGTTTCAACCAAAAGTACAATAATTTCAGTTCTGCAATCATCTTTGTAACTTCGGGGTGTCCTGAATATGGTGCACTGTGGACCTCATCTAGGACCAACATCCTAAGTTCTCCAAATTCTGGGATATACATCCACCTTTGGTATCACAAGATACCGCTTGGTTCAAACTCATACCCATCAAATCAATGGTTTGTTGGATTCTCTTCTAAAGCCTTTTTCACCCTCTCATAATGTTCATCTCCTTGCAAGTGTTGCATCACCTATTGTTTCAAGTTGAATTTCATAGAGGTCATAGCTGCTAGATGTCTTCATCTACTCAGAGCATTTTCCACTCAATTTTCTTTTCCTTTTTATGTACTCAACTCCAAATTCATACTCGCTAAGGAATTCTAGCAATATCCTCTAACGTGCATTAAGGTTAGGTTGAGTAAAAATGTATCTCAATCATAGGTGATCTATTTTCAGCTCAAATGGCTTTCACAAAAGATAATGTCTCTACATTTGTAGGGTTTTCACTATAGCTACTAATTCCAAGTCGTGTGGTGCATAGTTTACTTCATGTTGTTTTAGCTTCCTAGACTTGTACGCCACCACTTTCCCTTCTTGCATTAACACTACTCCTATGTCTCTCGAGGCATCTATGATCACTAAAAACTGACCATTGGGATCTAGGATAACTAATACCGGAATTGCAGTGCAATTTTCTTTAAGGAGTTGGAAAGCTTGATCACATTTCTCGGTCCACTTGAATCTCTTTCCTTTCTTCTGAAGAGATGTTATTGGGGCTTCTATTTTAGAAAACTATTGCACAAATTTCTTATAATATATTGCAAGGCCCATAAAACTTCACACTTCTGACACATTTTAAGGTGATGGCCATTCCACTATTGCCTTCTTTTTAGGATTCACAAACACTCATGCTAAGATGATGTGGCATAGGTAATGCACCCTATCTTGGTAGAACGAGCACTTGGATAACTTTCCAAAAAGCTTATTTTCCCTCAATCACTATAGGACTATCCTCAAGTGTTAATCATTCTCCTCAATGGTCTTGGAATAAACCAAAATGGCATCAATGAAAATTAGGATGAAATCATGCAAACAATCTCAAAACACACTGTCCATAAGGTTCATGAAAGTTGCAAGTGCATTAGTCAACCCAAAGGGTACCATGGTAAACTCGTAATGCCCACACTGAGTTCAAAAAGTTGTTTTTGGAATATCCTCCTCCTTTATTCTCAACTGATGGTATCCAGACCTGAGATCTATTTTTGAGAATACTATATCTCCCTTCATTTGATCAAATAATTCGTCGATCCTCGGAAGAGGGTAGTGATTTTTTATGGTCGCCTTGTTCAACATCCGATAATCAATACATAGACGCAAGGTTCCATCCCCCTTTTTTATGAAGATAATCGATGCTCCCCAAGGTGACACACTAGGTCTAATAAGACCTCTACATAACAACTCTTGTAATTGGTCTTTTAGTTCATAGATCTCTATGTTTGTCATCATGTATGGGACCTTAGACTGTGGCTCAGCTCCTAGCACTAATTCAATGGAGAAATCAAATTCTCGCTTCGAAGGAATCTCGGTGAGATCTTTGGGAAACACATCATGAAATTCCCTAAGGATTGGATAATCATCAAGGTATGGTTTCTCATTTTCAGGTTCATTGACATGTACAACATATATGATGCAACCCTTTCGCTAAGCTCTCTTAAGCTGCATAGATGAGATATGTCTAAGTTCAAGGAGTTGTTGTACCCCATGTACCTCGATCGGGTTCCCATAGTCATCTATACATCTCACTATCTTATCATCACAATTCACAATGGCCTTATTCTCAATAAACTAGTTGATTCCTAAGATTACATCATAGGATCCTAATGGTGCAACATAAAGGTTGACTTGTGTCATGAAGGTGGGAAGCTCCAACTCGCTGCAAAAGAGACATGAGTCTACTACCCACTCTACTCGATTCCCATATTAAACATACCATGAATTCTTCATATAACCATGTCAAATGGATAGCTTTGAAATCATTCTAGGGTCTATGAAACATTCAGTAGCTCCAATATCTATCAAAATAGAAATAGTTTGGCCATAGAGCTTACCCGACAACCGTATTCGAGAAGCCTAGTACTCTGCTTCCCTATCATCCACTGTTGCATGGATCTTGTGTTGTGGGGTCTGCTATTGGTTTCCTTCCTTCTGTGACCTCAGCTTCTAAGGTTAGTTAGAGGCATAATGATCTCCTTTACAAGTGTAACATCCATCACGCAATCCTCTTCGAGTCCCAGACTTATCTTCTTTTAAGTGTCCCTGGGTGTTGTTGTAGGCATCATTTCCCTTGTTAGCTATTTTATTCCTTCTTCCTTTTCCAAAGGGTCACCTTCCCTTTTTATGCTTTTGATTTGATGGGACTTGCTTCCAGGTTTCTATCTGTCACCCTTCTGAAATCTTTTGTTTATGAACTGAGGCTTGGAGTTTGATTATTTACGAAGATTAGACAACTGTTGCAACTTCTATTCTTTCTTTATAGCATTTTCAAAAACTTTTGCCATAGTAGGAGGATTGTGGAGATCCACTTCAGTTGCAATGTGGGGGCCTACTCCTAGTATAAACTTTTAGATCTAGAAACACTCGTCGGCTTGATACTAAGGAACATACTTAAACAAGTTGGTAAACTTCTCCTAGTACTACACTACTGACTAACCTCCCTAGGTCAGATTCTCAAATTCAGCCATTTTCTTGTCAAAGAAAAGCTATGTTAGCCACCTATTTCTAAAAGATTCAAGGAAAAATTCCCAAGTAATCCCTTCTCATGAAAGTCTTCCTTCGGCCTTCTCATTATCCCACCAAGTAGTTGCTTCTCCAAACAATTGGTACACAACCTAGGTAGCCTTGGTCTGCTCTAATTGGCTATGAGGACCAAAATATTTTTCCATCTCTATGATCTAGGCCTTAGCCCCATTTCTAATAGCATTTCCATCGAACTTTGGTGGTGCTACCTTCTTAAGATCTTTTCCTAGTTCTTCCTCAATTCAACCTCGATTACAATTCCCTTCTCCTTAGTTGGGTACCTCATTCCTGAGATTATGATCTTCCTACAGTCCTTAGACCTCTTGTTCCAAATAGTCCATTTGGGATTCTTTTCAATTCAAAAGTTCCAAAATTTCATCTAACCTCTTACTTGGCCCATTGTCCTGTCTATTACCACCCGCATCTTGTCTGGGGGTCACCATAGTGACTCACACTTGACCTACATCATAGTCATGTTTAGCATTCAAGAACAAGGTTTTATGCTTAAGATATTGCATATAATGCACATAAAAGCAAGCTAAGATGGTAGAGAAAAAGAAAATATATACATTATCACACAAGACAAACTTCCAAGCTTCATAGCTTCACTCAACAAAAAAAATTCTTTTATTTATATTAAGTTGGATTTACATTCATCCTTATTTACAAAATATTTTCTGCTCTAAGTTGTTCCCTCATTATCAAATGGAGGACATTCCTTAGGATCCTCATTCGAGTCTACATCTTCCCTCTTGGGTGAGGCAGGACGTGCGTACAAGCACTCCTCCTCCTTGGTTATCAATGATGCATTAGGTCCACATCCTACTGTAAAAGCAGAGGGATTCTTGATTTAGGAGTTCATTTAGCCTCCTCTATCTTTTTTCCTCTTGCCAACTTGAGACGGGTGAGGGCGTGTGCTAGAGTCTCTTCATTAGGAATCTCAGGTTGGTCTTTGGGTTTGAGACTCTCCTCAATAACAATTTTCTTTTTTGTAGCCCTATTGGTTTTCCCTTTCTTTCTTCCCTACTTAGACCTTCCCATTTCCTACAACCAATTCAAATTTTTCATTTTCTAAGTAACTTAAATCTAGTTAAGGGTTCACTACTCCCTTGTTCAATCATTGTGGGCTCATAAGCCTAGATCTAAACCTTGAGCTTTGATACCAAATGTAACAACCCAGCTAAATATAATTCAAAAATAAATAAATATTAACATCATGAATATCAATTTCAATGACACAAATTCCACAGGTAACTCCATTTAGAAATTTTATGTCTTTAATCACCATAAATCTAAAACAAATAAATATATTCACTTCCATATGGCAATAGTTACAAACATATTTGACTAGGTAGTCAATGCCTCAAAGTCAATTCAGATAAAATAGTTTTCGTAGCCCTATTGGTTTTCCCTTTCTTTCTTCCCTACTTAGACCTTCCCATTTCCTACAACCAATTCAGATTTTTCATTTTCTAAGTAACTTAAATCTAGTTAAGGGTTCACTACTCCCTTGTTCAATCATTGTGGGCTCATAAGCCTAGATCTAAACCTTGAGCTTTGATACCAAATGTAACAACCCAGCTAAATATAATTCAAAAATAAATAAATATTAACATCATGAATATCAATTTCAATGACACAAATTCCATAGGAAACTCCATTTAGAAATTTTATGTCATTAATCACCATAAATCTAAAACAAATAAATATATTCACTTCCATATGGCAATAGTTACAAACATATTTGACTAGGTAGTCAATGCCTCAAAGTCAATTCAAATAAAATAGTTTTCTTACAAACACATCATTTGTTCCTTTACATCAATGATACAATACATAAAAAAATTCTAATATGATTCCTTCATGACAGCTCACCTCCACTAGTGGATGAGAACATGATTGGGGTGCTTTTCCACCCAACCACGAAGCAATGCTTCCCCGAAATTCTCTAGTCAATCAAAGAACACCCGACCCTACATGAAACACTTAGCAAGAGATATAGTTTGCAAGGTGGAATTTGTGTGTGCTTAACTACATGCATTTCTATATATTTTGTTAGAATATGCAAGTTCCATGTTAGGTAAATTCAATATAATAGAGAGAGGGTAAATAACATAGTTTGTTCCATATACATATATATAAAATGTCTGCAAAGCTTGGCCAAGCTCATGTTGTATGAAATATAGCTTTGATTAGATTTGGAAAATAAAATCTAATCTCTCTAGCACCCATTCCCGAAAATAAAGCTTATCATATCAAGGGGTATCCTTCCCTTTAGACCATCCATTAGAAATATTCTATCATTCTACAGTCTACCGAGAATTCTTGTATCATTTCATTCACAAAAATCAAACAATATTCATCCACACTTGGTATATCTCTTCATCTAATAATCATATGTATTTGCAACTCAATACTATTCTAGAATTACAGTTTGATTCCATTTGCACAACATTTAACACTTGCTCAATGAGTAAAGTAAATCAAGATTAATTAGAAGGTATACCGCATGTATGTGAGCATGCATAAAGGAATCTTCATGCATGATCACATATATGCTTGGAAATGAATAATTATAATATACGTATACATTTTGAAAACATATAACAACTTTATTTCTTACATGTATACTTGTTAATAATCAGAGAAAAAAAGAAATAGCATCAGCTCAATCATATGTACTATCTAAGCCAATTTATCATCCAAATCTTCAATTTAGATTCTAATAAGAAAAAAAACATCTATTTCACAATCACTGGTTTTTCATAATAACTTGAAAGAACATATCATTGCAAGAATATAAACATTATTCATTCATTTTGTTTACAAACTAAAACCATACTTATTCCTCTTCAGACAAAATATCCATTAATTTAGAGAACACTGGAATTAAGTTCATACTTGTCATCCCTTAAGAGAGGTCGATACACATATTATCCACCATTAAAATATCATGATATCAATAGCCCCTTGGGGTTTACCATCGGTGGTTGATTTCTATCGAACCACGACTTCGGCACCCATAAAAGTTAATACACTTCAATATGCATATTGCATGCTTTGAGCAAAGTCGTTACTTGACTTGAGTATAAGTACAAGAAAAATACACTAGTGCTCTCACATATATATGTATATATTGGCATTCGATGACTACTTATATATGTATATATATTCATTTAATACCAAAGAGTTTACATTACTCGCGGCCATGAAGGCATGTCTGTGGATGGCACTTTAAATAATACTCATCGGACAAGATAACATTTGGTTCCACCATAGCAATTAATAGTAGGTGGTGAGAAAACAAACATATGAATGCGGATAACACTGCTTGGATATACCATGCATGGTAGCATTGCCACCCTTGTACCACGAAGGGTAAGAATTTATACAGAGTTAAAGCACACTCAAATGAATACAATTAGTGGGATTCAAACAACTAGTTGCCCATAGGGTGTGATATTCAATCATGCCGATGACATAAAATAAAACACAGAATTAGCTTTGGTTGGTTGAATGGCCACAACCATGAAGATAATATAATGGGCATTGAAATCCCATGGTGGGTATGATACCCAAACCTCTATAAGGTATCAACATTTGCAAAACAAAAACACAGAGGCTTCAAAGGCTTGGCCCAAATGGGAAATACAGCAATCGACATAGTCGATTGACTGGGTATCATTTACCCAAAAACATGAAGCATGCATGAAAGGCTCAATCAATTCCAAAAATGGATTCATCATTTTGGCCACCGATTCCTCCATTCTCTCTACACTGACTATGGCTTTTTGGCCATAAAGGGAATCAACCTCTTCCCATTTTTTAGTGGGAGTTACAATGTTTGAATTTTCCATAATTATTATTCTCTTTTGAATTTAAATTCAAAGAAATTCATTCACACAAAAAGTGTGTGTATATATATATATATATGTCTATCTATAAATATATATATATATACATATATATGCATACACATATTTTTCCTAAGATTACATACATACATACATACAAAATCACTTGCTTATTCGTTTATTTGAATCACATTTCAAATTAATCCAAAAAGAGTAAACAAATGAAATCACTTCTTCATACAAGGTAAATTGATTTTTCTCATTTAATTTCGTTGAATACAAGTTTCGAAACAAACAAAATGAGACAAGAACACACAACTTGTTCTTTCATTAGCTATAATTCTCACATCAAGTCTGAATTCAATTTGTCAACTTCAAACATATGCATATGTCACATTATTTTGTGGTGTGTGATATTCTAGATTTCATCCTTGCTTACTGTGGTCATTCGGCTAAGTGTGCCTACCTTGAAATCATGTTCTTGTCCTTCAACCTATTTCTTGCACACATATTCTTACACTTTTCCACTTATTAGTAACCTTCAACCGATAATCTCATAAAATAATTTCTTAAATCAAGAAATTGCATATTATTCATGTTCAATTTCATCAATGCATTCTATCAAATAAAATGTTAATTTCTATTTTCCAATTATTTTCAATTTCCTCAAATTTTAAAATGCAGAAGACATTAAAGAACTCTTAAAGATGATAATATATGAGTTTTTTATTTCACTTCAAACAATAATATTATGCTCTAGACATAAAACATAATTTCTTAAGTGTTAGACTACTAGTCTGAAAAGTCTGGAAGAAAAAAAGTAGCATTGGAGTTGATGAATTTAGACTTGTGTGACCCCAAGACAACTCTCACCCTAAACAAAAATCAATATCATACATGACCTTCATTGATGACTATAGTTGAAAGAAATGGGTCTACTTCTTGAAGCTTCTTGAAGCATAATCTGAAACTTTTAATAAGTTCAAATAATTGAAGGCCCTACTTGAGAAGGAATATTGAAACTCTAAGTTCAAGCTAGAGTAGATAGAAGAGGTAAGTAATCCTCTAAATAATTTCTATTTTTTTGCAAGAATGAAAGCATTAATAGAGAGTTTACAACGAGTGATGCTTAACAAAAATATATTGTATCAAATACAAAGAACAGGACCATCATGGATATTGCAAGAAATGTGTTGAAGGTTAAGGGTATTCCAAATGAATATTAATGTGGAGTTGTTGCAACAATACTATAGTTTCCAAATAGATGTCCCACAAAGATCGTGTGTGACATGATTTCACAAGAAGCATGGAAAAATGCAAATGTAGCATAAATCACTTCAAATTTTATAGGATACGTGGAATATGAAATTATCAAAAAGGAAAGAATGCATAAATTTTTATGATAGAAGAAGAAAGTGCATCTTCATAAACTACATTAAAGAATCCAAGGCCTAAAATTGTATAACCCTATCACAAAAAATATTGTAATTAGAAGGAATGTTGTGTTCCTAGATTCATTAGGACTACCATATATTCATTAGGACTACCATAATGAAGTTATGATAGTCTCAATGAAGCTATGACTATCCTAAGATAGTTTTGAAAGACCTAATAAAGTTAAAGCTATGATTAATATGATGCATTTTATTATATTAAAAAAAAAAAAATCTAACCCATTACAAAAATATAATGCATTTGATTAAAGCTATGTATGTTGAGCACTCATAATTTTGAATACTTAGCAAAATCTAATTCCAAAATCAACATAATAATAAAATCAAAGCATTATATTAAGCATGTATGATAGGAAGTGATAAAGAAACATAAGAGAATGAAGGATAATGTAAAGCACATGTATACAGACTTGACATACCTTAAAATCTATAATGTAAAATTATAATAATAAAATAATAATTAACATTGCAACACCTTAAATATGAAAATTTGAGTTCATATAATCAAATTTGATGTAAAAACTCTATTATTTTCTCCTTCCTAAGTTGGAAAACTAGAAAAATTTGGTGCAAAGGTGGTGAATGTGTAAAAACTACATGTGCTTTCCCCAATAGCATGAAAAATAATTGTTTTGCCAGATAACGTGCAAAAGTAGGAGAATAATAGAGCATGTGGTCTTGGATCATGAGTGTCCTACCCTTTTTATCATTTTTAGAGAAATCCAAAATGTGCTCATGTTATAATGCAAGCACATTTTGGATTTCTCTAATAAAAACCAAATTTCAACTTTTTCAAAGTGCACTCATGTTTTAAAAAAAATGATTTTGTAAGGGATTTTTTACTATCATCATGTATCAATAGGTGGTTGGGTTGAGGAACATCTATGAGACCTTTCTTTCAGAAATTATGACATCTGTTAAGTGCTATTTATGTCTCGTTTTGTGTGTGATATGAAGTTTCACCATAATTCCCTATATGCTCAAGCCTATACATTAACCCTCAACCTTATACCTTAAACTCTAAACCTTAAACACTATACCCTATACCTTAACACTATACCCTATACCCTCAACACTTAACACTACAACCTATACCTTAGCTCCCTATACCCTAAACACTATACCTTAAACCCTAAACCCTCTACCCTATACATTATATCCTCAACCTTGATCCCTCAACCCTATAACTTAAACCTTAAACCCTAAACCCTCAACCTTAATCCCTTGATATTTAACCCTTAAAACCTCAAACCTTAAAACCTAATCCCTCAACCCTCTACCCTCTACCCAATACTTAAGCCCTCAATACCTCAAGCCTCAATCCTTTACCCTATAACCTACACCCTCAACCTTATACTTCAACCCTAATCCCTCAACCCTCACCCTAAACCCTACAACCTCAACCCTCATCCCTATACCCTATACCCTCAACACTTAACACTATACCTTATATCCTATGCTTTATACCCTCAACACTCAACATTATACCCTATACCCCCAATCCCTCAACCCTATACCTATACCTTAAACCCTAAACCCTCAACCCTAATACCTTGACCCTATACCTTAAACCCTTAATCCCTCAACCTTCAACCCTTAATCCCTCAACCCTCAACCCTTAAACACTAAACCTTACAATATCAACCCTCATCCCTATACCTTAAACCCTAAACCCTCTACCATATACATTATACCCTCAACCCTATACCTTAAACCCTAAACCATCAACCCTCAACCCTAATCCCTCAACATTCAACCCTTAAACCTCAATGCCTCAACCCTCTACCCTAAACCCAATACTTAAGCCCTCAATCAATCAATCCACAACCCTCTACTTAATCACCCAATCCCTCAAGCCTCAACCCTCTACCCTATACCCTATACCCTCAACCCTATACTTCAAACCTAATCCTTCAACCCTCATCCTATACCTTAAACCCTATACCCTTAACTCTTATCCCTTAAACCCTCAAAACTAAACCCTTAAACCCTAAACCCTTATCCCTTAAACCCTTGAACCCTTATCCCTTAAACCCTCAATCATAAACCCTTAAACCCTAAACTGATATCCCTTAAAACCTCAACCCTAAACCATCAACCTTCAACCCTTAAACCCTCAACGCTCAAAAATAATCCCTCAACCCTCAACCCTTAAACCCTCAACCCTCAACCCTTAAACCTTAAACCATAAACCCTCAACCCTTAAACCCTAAAAACTATACCCTACAATCTCAACCCTCAACCCTATATTTAAGCCCTAATTTGTCAACCCAATATCTTAAACCCTAATGGATCTACATACCCTATACACTTAACCTTGGACATGTTGAGAAAATGTGTCTCAACGTTGCAATTGTGTAAGTTACTGTTGATACATAAGGTATTGTTCATCCATCGACAACAGGGGGTGCAGGGGGGTCTTGGATTTGACAACGAATATTTTATTTGTTTGACTAGCCCTTGAAGGAAACCCTATTTTAAGAGGGAATTGTATTACGACTGTGTATTGTGATGTATTATGAGATTCTGATAGTGGTCATGTTGCCTTTGGATCTCTAGTTGTTGATACTCTTGTGAGAAGCTTGCTTTACAAGTATATTGTAATCTTTATAATTTTTGAATAATATATTTGGGTGACTTTTAGAATGTGGCTTCTTTATCAAAATATTTTAGAAAGCTAATGATGAAAGATAGCTTCTCAAGATTATTCTTCAACATATCAATATCAACACTCTCACATATGAGAGATGCTTGAGAAAAAATAGTGGTATCCACATGATCTTTCCATGTTTGTAGAGGTTTTACCTCATCATATGTGTGTTGAATATCAAGTAACAATAACAAATCTGCCTCTTCAAACTTTGAATTTTTTTGCTTTGTATCTATTCATTCATATGCTCTAGAACTGTATGAACAATCTTGGAATTATTCTCATACATGGTATCCTAAACCTGTGCAAACAATTTCTTATATACTTCCATTTGCAAAAATAATTTCTTCGTGGTGGGCTCATTTGATGGAGCTACACCTGATGTGCTTGGCTCCTCAACTGTAAGTGGTTCTTGGCCCAAGTTGTCTGGCATTATTGCCAAGGATTATTCTGGTGGAGGAGGAGATTGAGGATATGCTATTGGAGAAGTGGGTGCAGCATGACTTGAGCTAGATGGGCCTTGAGTCCTCAATGTTTCCATTTGTTGCTTGTATAGTGCTAGATCTATTTCTAATTCAACTACCCTTTGTTGACTCTTATTATACTCATTAACAAGTTAATTATATTTACCCTTGTATAAGTCTCTATCAGTAATGAGACTCTCCACTATTTCCTTAGTGAATTTAGCAACATTTATTGTCATGCCAACTGCTTCCAATGTTGGAGTATCATAAAATCTCCTTATAATCAATTTCCCGCAGAATTCAACTAGCTCTACAATTCTCGACTTCATAGAACCCAGAGACAATGACCAAACGGCCAAGGCATCCCTTTCATCACTAAATGTTGACCCTTGTAGTGCCAATTTGGCTTCTTCCTCAGTTTGAAACAAGGATCTTTCAGAACGTATTGTATCTAGCACAACTGCATCAACAATATCCCATTCAGGAAGCAATAATATACCACTTGTTTGCACAAGTTCTCTGCCTACTTCAGTTGTGATACCTTGGAATTCCTTCCTCATTTCCTTCCTTACATTTGCTTGAATAATCCACTCAGGAAGTTTTGGATGCAGGCTCATCTCTTTTACTTAAGCCATTGATATATGTCTTTCTTAATCTTAGGCTACTCTCTCCTATGCTTGACACATCCTCCCTTGGGGGAGAAGGAATTCCTTGTTGCATCTCTTCAGGTGTAACCAAGATGTCATCTTCATTTGTTTTAGGGTAATCAACTACCCCTTTCACCTCAATCTTTTGCCTCTTGGCTGGTGGTTGCTTTGATGGAGAAGGATCTATTGGAGGAGAATCAATGTCAATTATAGCAAGTGGATCCTATCTGGAAGGTGATGGAACTAACCTCATAGGAGAAGATTCCCTTAACCCCTCTAATGTAGTAGGGGATGGAAGTGTTTGTGGATTTTTTACTACCTCCTTTTTGGAGTAAACTTTGACTTTTGGTTGTGGCTGATAAGAGGGTCTCTCCTCCAATGCTTCTGCTAGTTCTTCTTCCATAGCCATTTCCTTCCCCTTATCAGTTATTGTGCATTCTTCCTTCAAATTACCCACTACATTCTCAAAATTATCCAGCACATACATGACTCTATTTAATATTTCATCCTTAATGTTGGGTAGAGAGTCATAGTTGGGATCTGATTTTGCAACCTTTTCCACCATCTTTTTGAAACTAAGGTACATTGCTTTCCCTTCTTCCTATTTTTGAAAATAAAAAATATTACTGATTAAATCTTAAGCATAATAGAAATTACAAACAAAATAACCACTTCTATTCTTTTCCCTTAGAGTAGCAATGAAGTGCTCTAGGTCATGATTTTTTGGGCGCACAGTTTTCAATTCATAAGGTGCTAGAATTTTCCCCAACTCTTTCCATCCTCCCTACTATATCCACTGTGGAAAGAATGAACCCTTCCTTATTGTCTTGGGTAGGTGTACCATTTTTGTTGCTCCCAGTTGCCTCATAATCTCAAGAAATCTAATCGTCAATAGAACATCTCTTGGAAATGCATGTGGATTCACATTTGTGCCATAAGCTCTGAAGATTGTTGTACTGGGGTATGAAATTATATCCCCCCAATTATGGTTCAAATTCATATCATACCTCCTTTCCATGGGCCTCAAAAAATCATGTATTTCCTTGTGGGTCCTTTGTGGATCACGAATCAGAAACCTCCTCAATTTTGAAGTAGATACATGGTTGAACACCACATAGTCAAATTTCAAATCATCTTGATCAAGAATTTGGGTCTAACATTGGATAGGTAGCTCAATATCACCCTCCTTTCTCAATGTCATGTCTTTACCAAAATTATTCTCTCCATTGTATAGGAAATAATGCATCAAGAGAGAATACCACCAAAATTTTACCCAATATTTTCCTACCTTTAGTGCAATCAAACCCTGATAAATGTTTTTTGCCAAGTATGTGGCATAGTCATAAACTACATTATAAGTTGGGTGTTGCAAATGTGCTACCATATACATGTAACCCCTTGGCATGGTGGTTGGTGGATAATAACCAATGATTTGGCACAAGCAGTAAACCATTTTCTTGAAGTAATTGGAAAAATACTTCATGGGGAAAGGATCCAGTTCATCTTTACCAATCCCTATCCCTTTTCTAGACTTTCCAAACCCAATACTTGCAGTGCGTATGGGTAACATTGTTGTCCTGAACAAAACCTTAGTATTCTCATATTCCTTCCTCAAAGCACCAAGATCAATGGGGATCATATCCTTATTCCATTCATGCAACTGGAAGATTTCTACAATCTCCTCTCTGGTTATCTTGAGCATTTCAACACCATCAAATGCCCTGACCACTCTGGAAACAGGGTCATACTTTGCAACTATGTCTTTCAACAAGTCTAAATCCATGTATACATTTGGGATGACCAACTTCCCCATATCCAACCTCCAAGTGTTACATAGGGACTCCACAATTTTTGTTCCCAAACCAGTTTTGGAACATTTGCCATCCAGTGTAGACAAACTCAACATCCTTGATAAAATGTTGCTTATCTAGTAACCCCTCTTTAATTATAGGGCCATAAAATAGAGCTCTTCCCTTGGCCTTTTTTCTAGTTGAGGGTTTCAATTGGTCAATAATGTTGTGGGAAATAGGTCTAGATGTAGTTTTAGAACCAAAAAATTGAGCCTTGGGTGCCATTGGTAACAAGGTGGGTTAAGAGAAATCTAGGGTTTTGACACAGAGAGGTTCAAAACCTAGTTTTCTATTCAAAACCTAGGGCACAGACCATAGGTACAAGTTCAATGGGTTTGATAGAAAATTCACCACTTATATGCAATTCCAAACCAGTATAAAGCAACTAAAGAATCCGTAGACCAATTCAATTGAAAGACACGATGAATATTCACCCTAATTCAAGACAGTTTGGATAAAGCATAGAGAGTGGCATTTTTTTTACTTACAACTTTTTCACTTGAAGGAAACCCTAATTTTGATCGCTTTGAACTCTAGAATGCTCTTCTTAATCTCTTGGATGCTTCAAACTCTTTTTCAATCTTCAAAATTATGTGAAAAACCAATCTTTTATATGTATTTAGGTCGAGATTAGGTATCTTTGGATGTCTTTTCCGCCATTACTACTCACTCGTGCAAAGAAAAATGACTCTCATGTTCACATCTTCGATTTTGAATATCAACTGTAGATCTCCATGTGAGATGGCACTTTGGATGACTTAGATTGAGTCAACAAGGTTTGAATTTTTTTTGCCATCATTCACCTATCCTTCGATGAATGAAATTCTAGTGATTGGAATACTGACTCATTCATTATGTGGGATTCACCTTCTTCTCCAAGCGGTAGAAGAAATCTACATGGCGGAAGCCCACCTACCCCGCTACTTTTTGTAAAACATTATTTTAATCTTGCGGGGTTAGCGAGGAATGGTTGAGATTAAATCTCAACAACACATCTCGGCCATCAGTTTGAAAGCTTAAGGTGTTGAGTTTGTGAGTGGAGACCAGGCCCCACACCTGCAATGGTACACATGTCAATAGCCCACTAACCCCGATGCTTTTTTAGAAAGTATTATTTTATTCTTGCGGGGCTGGCGGGGAGTGGCCAAGATCAAATCCTTCAATCTAACAATTAGCAAATCTGCACATGCATAAACATTAGTTTTAAAAAGGGACCCAACTAGGTCAACAGGACTAAGACCCTTGAGATTAATGACTTAAAACTTAGGTCATTTTGATGGAAATATTTATGCCTGACTTATAAAGATTAAAGCAATGGTAATATTGGATGACCAACAAAACCTAGACCAAGGGGCAGGTAATAATACGCTTGTGATGGCTCAAGATGTAACTCAAGTGACCAATAAGTAGGTGTAGCAAGTCAATGAAGAAATTGAATACCCAGGGTTTAAGACTATGCAAATATGAAATAGGGGATTTTGAACTAAAACCCTAAACCTTACCCTAAGGAAAAGAGGCAACAGATCATCACAAGGCAAGGAACCAACTCAAAATTTTCAAAATTCAGAAGCTCTACCAATGGCTCATGCTTAGGGATGCATAGCCCTGACAGGTATGGCAAGAATTCAGATCTCAGGGTTGAAGCATACCAACACAAAGAAAAAAAAATCTAGGAGCTTTCTAGGATAGTGCAAGCAGACACAACCAGAAGAAAACACACCAAACCCATGTACAATAATTACAAGACTGTACAATGTACATGGAAACAACTTATTTCAAGAGAAATAGGGTTTCAATAAATTTCCATGTACTGGCAGCTCTAGAAGTTCATCTGTTAAGGATTGCAAGAAGTATGAATCCTCTCCATGTGTATCTACAATTAGATATGGGCCCAGCCACAAAGGATCAAATTTTCCATGTTTTCCTTTATCTTCCATCCTTGCATTCCACATCAATACCATGCTTCCCATTTCAAATTTTATTTCAATGGCCTTCTTATCATATAGATGCTTGACTTGAAGCTACAACTTTTCATTTATTTTATGAGCTTCTCTTCTAGTTTCATCAAGCTGAGCTAACTCCTCTATTTTGTGTTGCATCTCATCACATATGTCTGTATCATATTCCTGAACAAACTTGTACATTTTCAAAAGGTTATTGTTAGGTATCCTAGCTTCCATACCATATACAATATTGAATGGGGATTACCTAATGACCTTCTTGACAGTAGTCCTATCAGCCCAAAATGCAAGCTACAATTTTGAATCCCATGCCTTTTTATTCTTCTCAATCATCTATTTTATGATCTTCATCAAACTCTTGTTGTTGGATTTTGTTTTTCCATTCCCTTGGGGATGATAGGGAGATGACTAGGAGATACATATTCCATGATTACTACAAAATTCAATGAATTTATCTGATCTAAAACACATGACATTGTCAGAGATAATCCTTTCTAGGACTCCAAATCTAATCATTATGTTATTCATCAAAAAATCAATCACTACTTTACTTGTTGCTTTCCTTGTGGGTATTACTTCCACCGACTTTGTAAAATATTTTGTTGCAACAAGTATCCAAGAGTGTCCCCCACTAGATTTCTTTGACATTTCACCAATAAATTCAATACCCCATTGTTGAAAAGGAGCTTGAACTGAAATTGGTCTAAGAGGCAACTTACCTCAAAACTTCAACTTGCCAATGAATCTTTGGCAAGCATCACATTTCTTAACAAATATGTGAACATCCTTAAACACGATTGGCCACCAAATTCCTACTCTTGGTATTTTATGAGCAGTGGTATTTTCCATATAGTGACCCCCACATGCTCTATTGTGCATTTCATTTAGAAGTTCTTCTACCTGATCTCCATCCACACATCTCAACAATACACCCTCTGGGCTTCTCAACCAGAGTTCATTATCAATAATTATTTATTTAATAGCCTGAAACTTTAGAGTTCTTCTCTCATTATTAGGCATACCTTCATGGCATTGTATAGTCTGCAAGTATTCTACAATTCTTCTATACCATCCACAGGTTTGCGTGTCACACATAGGTGCAACATTTTCATGTTCTACTTGATTTATCTAGTTTTCTTCTAAGTTGGTCTCAACCATCAACTTAGTGAAGCCTTGACTTCTTACCAGTTTTTCAATCTAGATATCAATATTGAACTCCTAAATCCTATTGATCCATCTGCATCTTCGAATTGTGGTCTCTTACTTGGTAAAAATATCTTTGATTGTTGCACTTGGAACATATGCTACCACAATTTCTCCCATCATATATGTTCTAAAAAAATTTATAGCTTTAACCAATGTGTAGGCTTCCTTTTTTGTTGCATCATATTTAAGCTCAACAGCCTGCAAAGACTTGTTGAAGAAAGCAATAGGCTGCTCAAAACCTTCATTGTTCTTTTGTAGTAATACTCTTGCCACAGTATGAAATGAAGAAAAAGTAAATAATTGAAATAAATTTGAGTAATCTGGAGACTTGAGAACAGGAGCCTCCTTGATGGCATCCTTTATAGCTTGAAAATATTTAGAGGGCTCTTCTATCCATGCTATCTTTTCACCTTTCTTTAACATTTTGGAGATGGGTCTGACAATTTCAGCAAAGTTAGTGACAAATCTTCTCACAAAATTAATTTTCTCATAAAATGATTGAATCCCCTTTGCATTTTTAGGTTGTGGAATTTTTCTATTGCTACCACATGTTCAGGATCAATCCTAACCCCATCTTTAGAGACAAAGTGCCCTAAAAGCTTACCTTCCTTGACCCCAAAAATGCATTTCTAAGGATTCAAGGAAATTCCATATTCCAATGCTCTAACAAATATCTTCTCCAAATGTGTACAATGATCTTCTTCCTTCTTCCTATGTGCAATCAAATCATCTTGGTATGTGGCTAGGAATAAATCAATGAATCCAGCAAATGCCACATCCATGGCTCTCTGAAATGTTGCACCAACATTGATTAAACCGAATGGAATTCTCACATATACATTGATTCCCCATGGTGTAGTAAATGTAGTCTTATATTGTTTAGATTATTTTACCATAACTTGATTGTAACTTGAGAACCCATCCATCATGGATAGCAATTCACACCCTATCACCTTTTATAACATAGCCTTCGTATTAGGAAGTGGGTAATTGTCTTTCAAGGATGACACATTCAAGTTTCTGAAATCCACATAGAGTCTAAGGTCACCATTCTTCTTCCAAACTAGAACCAAACTAGAAACCCATGAAAAATGCCTTATAGGCTTGATAATACTAGCATCCCTTAACTTCACAAGCTCTTCTTGAATTTTAGGCTATAATGTTGGATTTATTGGTCTCTTCTTCTGCCTAAAAGGTTTGGCCTCTGGTTTCAAAGATATCTCATGCTAAAAAAGATCTTCCCTATAATATTTTAGGTCATCATATGACCAAGCAAACACATGTCTATATTTTCTTAACAAGGAAATTAGCATGGTTTTAATATGTGGTTTCATTTTCTTCCCTACATATACCTTCTTGGGAGCATTATCAGTTCCAAGGTTAATTTCCTCCAAATCTTCCCTGTGAGAAGATGTCTGCTTAACATTTGTCTTATTAGGGCCATCGAAAATCCTTTCTAATACAACCAACCCTTTGGGAATCTTGTTAGTTGATGACTTCATTCCCAAACAGTGTTTCTTTACCATCAACTTCCACCACCAATGCACCAAAGTCAATTTCCTAGCTTTCAAAGTGATTAATACAGTGCAAAAAAATTTGAATATCATTATCATCATCAAATACTTGCCAGCTGCAAATATTATCAGGCACTGTAGGTCGGGTTTGCACCTCTATTTTTGAAATTCCATCAAAAGTGACATCATCCAATCTGATAGCAATATTTTCTAACAATTTTCCCTCACATTCTTTCCCCTTTCTAGCTAGTCAATATTAAAAGCATCAAAAGCTTCAATGGTATCCCAAACAACATTCTTATACTACTTAAGTCTTGTATTTTTGGAAATGAATTTAGACCTAACTTGGGATATCACTACACCCAATACTTTCAATATTTTAATTCCATGCTTTGAAGCTAATTTTAGACCAAGCAACAAATCCTCATATTCGGCCACATTGTTTGTGCAAGCAAACTTCAACAAGAAAGAGTATTTGAATGTCTTACCTTGTGGGGAAATCGAGATAACTCATGCACCTGAGCCCTCCTTAGAACAAGCTCCATCAAAGTACATGGTCCAAAGAGCATCTCCTTGTGATGCATCTAAGACTTGTCTATCAATTGGTACAGGCTGAACCTTTCCTTCATGTTGTAATTCTTCCACTCTAAAAGTATCCAAACTAGTATCCACAAAATTAATTCTCACTGGTTCTTCAAGTTCCTCTGCGTACTCAATCATATGGCTAGCCCTTTATTCTTTGACAATTTTGACATCCTTTTGGTCAATGGAAAAGGTAGCATATGATAAATCACATTGTATGCTTCCAACCATGGATGCACTCCACTGTCTTGACAACAACATCCCATAATTTGGCGCGATATCCACCACTGTGACACTCATGTATAATTCCTTCTCAAGGAATGTTGCAAGCTTGTATGGGACTCTATTAATCACTCCTATGATAGGTAATTCTCTCGAGTCCATAGCAAAACATTTCCCATAAGCACTATCAATTTTCAAACCCATTTCCTTCATGATTTCTACCGGCTAACATTAGAAGAGGCCCCTAAATCAATCATGCAGTTTTTGAGCAACTTCCCATCGATAATCAAACTTAGAAAAAATGGGTTAACCTGACTTGGGCATTCAATAATTGTAGTTCCCAAGTATATTTCAAGGTTTTCATTAATTACTCCCTCCACTTCATCACTATTTTCTTGACTCTTGCTCACTTTGGGTGGATCAACCACCATCTTGTCATTAGAGGCTATAGCTACACCATTAATGAGGGCAACTGCCTTATTTTTTATGTTCATCAATCTTCATCATCTACAACAATGGGATTGTAACCTTTACTTGAGACAACATTTGAAACATGTCCACAAAAGCATACTTTGGTAATTCAGGAAGTATTACATCCTTTTCTATCACTTTATCATTTTTTTTCACCTTTTTTAGCTCTATGCTTTTGCTCTTTAGCCTTCACAACTAGGGAAATAACTTCACCATCTAGCTTGGCTTTATCACCCTTTTTAGCCCAAATTCTAGCTCCTTTACCTTCTTTGGGTTTTGTCTCATCTTTCTTGGTTTATGCCTTGGTCCTTTTGTCATCTTTTTTTTTTCTTTGATGAACATGCTACCAAGCTTACCCTAGTCACCATTCACAACTATGTTTCTCAAGTGATAAGTATTCATTGCCTGAGTAGCCAATGCAATTGTCATATTTTGGATTTCTTCATTTGATGGTCTTTTCAAACAAATGTTATCTAATTAAAGATTGTAAATGTTACAATCATTGTCCCTCTCTTCATCTGAGAACACTTACTAACGATATACAATTACTTCCTACCTTTGCACATCCATATCACATCTACAAGGCTCATCATCTAAAGAATAATCACTACAGGCCAAGTCTGATGCAGTCATGAGCACATTCACTATTTCTTCATGATCATGAGGGGAATCAAAATCTCCTTGATCATCTTGTAACTCCTCCACAAATCTTGCAACAACACATTGTTGTGATGAATGGGGTAATTGACATACTATGCACCATGGAAAATCTTCAGTGAAATTTGTGGAATGCTTTTATAGTATGTTAGGTGTTCCTTGAGCATTTTTCTGGTTGTTGTGGACTGGATTTCCATTGTGCCAGTTAGTGTGATAAGGATAATCTTGCAACCTTGGTGGCCTTTCATTTCTCTGAAACTAAGGTTTCTCATTCTTTGCCACCTTTTGCAACAAACTAACAATCTAATCCAACTTCTCATTAGGAATTGAAACTTTTCCAGCTCTTTCATTCTAATTTCTAAGATTCTTCAAATCTTTAGGATCATCTCTTCTCCCTACCTTACCCAATGCTCTTCTATTGTTCTCTACGTGAACTACCATTTTATAAGCATCTCTCAAATTTTGAGGGTCTTTTTCTCTAAGTAGATAGCATATTTTTGAATCAAATGCATTACAATATACCACTAAACATGCACTCTCATTAGGCCTTAAATAACTAGGAACTTCATTCATAGCTTTCTAAAACCTTTCACTAAATTCATTCACCATTTCATTATGTCCTTTTGTGATGTTGAAGTCATTTAACCTAAATATAGGATCGGCCTTATATCCATATTTCTCTCTAAAAACTTTGTAGAAAGCATCTTTTGAATCAATGCTTGCATCAGGAAAGCTCATGTACCAATCTCTAGCATCTTCGTTCAATGATTGCATAAAGTAATTCATTGCAACATCATCATACCAAAGCTCAAAATCTTCGACAAAACTCTGAAAATCTTTCAGATGATCTTCACCACTAAAATCACTGTTACCGGTGAACTTTGGTAAATGTTTTCTTGCATTATTAGGAATAGGATTTGGATACCCTGGGAATGTATCAAAACAAGATTTCCTATATCTGTCAGTATGCAATTTTATTCTTCCAAAGGATCCCTCTTGTTCATTATAGTTTTCATGATTCCTTCTCTTGTCATAATTGCTTTCAGGCCTTCCAGTGTCAAATACTCTCAGTTGGGAATCATCTTAATTATGTTATTCTGTAATCCTAGCCCTATTTTCTAGTTGTGAATACAAATTGGAATGATTTGTATTGTACAAATGGTTATCATTTAGATGAGGATTTGAAGATGATGCACGAGCTTGAGGGATTTGGGTTTCAGGAACAAAAGTCTTTATAATAGATTCTAAGAAACCTAGTTTCTTCTTCATTTTTGTGTTCACAACTAACAGTTCCATCTCATTCACTTTTCTTTGCAATTCCTAATTTTATTTTATTAATCTATCAACCAATGAAATATAATCATTTTGTGTTGTGTCCTTTTGAGAGAAACCTCCCTCATTTATCTTCACACCCCCGAGTGGTTTCCTTCCCTTAACATCAGTTTGGGAAACAATATTTGTACTACGAGGGATAGGATCAACTGTAAGATAAGATTTCACAGCAGGATTGGTCCATGAATTTACACAAGAATTGTTGACTGAGGTAGTTATAGGCTCCCTACATACATTCTCTTTCACTGTAGGACCAGTTGTTTGGGTAGATTGAACTGTTAATCATTCTAGTTCTCTCATTTGCTCAACCTTTCTTCTTAGCATGTCTCTCTCAACCATAGCTTCCCTTATTCTTTCTTCTTTCTCCTTATCCATTCTTCTCCTAGACTCATCTATTGCTAATGCTTCTCTTCTAAGTTGTTGCATATCATTGAATATTTATTCCTCTTCTAGTAAGGTGGTATCAGCATCAGATGTCACTACAATTTCAACATGGCCAGGAGTATTTTCACGGACATACTCATCAAACCTAGTCAACAAGTCAGGAGGAAGAGTATTTGTGTTAGAGGCTGAGGCCAAACACCCTGTAACCCTAGCATGACTAAAATTTATATTAACTTGTTGTATCCTCTCCCTTTCCCTTCTTTTTTTAGTTGTTAAGCCTTGATTTGAATGTTGCTCACTCACAGCATATTTCATTATAATTTCTCCCCTTTCAAGAGAAGCATTATCACTTAAATCTAACAAGTTCCTTTCACGTTCAAAACCAGAATTATAATGAACTTCATGTTCAGGAGTTGGATGAGGAGTATACTTACTTGTTCCTATATCCTTTTCTTTCTATTTTCCACGAGTGTTATTTTGCAATTCTCCCTCCAATCTTTGCTCTGGATGTTTCTTCATATTGCCACGGGTTCCCCACATTTGTGCTTGAATCTTTTTTGCTTTTGTCAGCCTTTTCATTTTTCTTCTATTCTTCCTCTTCACTTCTTTGATATCTTCAATTATTGACATGCACTGGTGCAGAGATTTTAGAGTCGCCACCCAAATTGATTGGGACAAATTTGCAGAAATTGTGTTACAATTTATGAAAAAAATTGCAAGATCCTTATAGAATCAGACATGCTTTAGCAAATATGAAGCAATTTGGGTTGAAATTTTGGAAAGGAAATATAAACACAAAAATGACAGGAAATCTAGAACAAATGTGGGCAATGGCCAACAGAAAATTCAAATAGACGGACTCTAAAGATAAACATCACTATAAATCATAGTGATTCTTAGACAAAGCACTCTGGAGAAAAAATATTTTTATCAAACATGACTCCCCAGTAGAGTCGCCAATATTTTGGTGGTTTTTAAAGAACCAAGCAGATCTCACCGAGCATCTATGAATTTTCCAAATTCAATTTTTGAATACTTAGGAGATGATTGGATAATGAATGAGAGGAAGCTAAAATGCTTCCCTCCTACGCTTTGGGCTCTACAAAACCTGGGATGGTGTTCCCACAATGTGCATCCTGCAATCTTGCTACACAATTATATCACACATTGTATAATAAATAGATGCATTCTCCTTGAAATGATAAATAGATGAAATCCTTCAAGAAACTAGCAATTCATTAAAAGAATTAAACACCTAAAGCTAAAAATACTACACAATACTAACCTCAACAAAGGTAAATCGATTAAAAGTTTGTTTATAAATTTTGTTCTCAAATTGAAGCACTAGGACTATAGGAAATGCACTTAACACCTTTGGATCAATGTCTTATCTTAGGGCAGGGAGTCAAAACACAATAAATTGAACTATAAGGAAAATTTTAATTCAAAACAACCATGATCTTTGTGAAATTGCATTACAATTCACACATCAAATACTCAAACTCTATGACTACTTATCAGATCCACAGAACATTCACCTGAACTCATGCTTTAATTAAAGTATTTTAACTAATTCATTAAACCAAAGCTAGAATTAAAACACATTTCACTGCAAAAAAACAATGAACATTAATGAAACATCATTGATTAGGTTTTCATTAATAATTCAAGTGAAATGTTATTAATGGAGAGACGATAGACTCAAAAGATTTGTAATCTTCATTTAGACATGCTTGAAAACCATACAATTTACAAAATCTACTTGCTCAACTCAAAACCTAAGATACAGACTCAAAAATATATTTTCTCTATGTTCTTAATTTGCATTTTCAGATCTAGAATTCAAAAAGAGACCCGCACAAATGGCCCTGAATTCCCTTTTATAAGAACAAGGGAGAAAAATAAGCTTCAGGCCGAAATGAACACATGTCACATTTTCATTTGACAAACCAGTCATTTCATCAAGGAATGGTTACAAAAAATTGAAAGAATATTCTCTATTGAGACAAAGGTTGCCTTTCAATCAGTGAAAACTCTCGTACCTTCCAAAGGGAAATTTGTTGAAGAGAGTGGTCTTCAAACTGTCAAAGAATCTTTATCATTCTCTTCACCAAAAGACAAAAAGCGTGCAAAAGGAAAATAACCATGTGGAAAAATATCCAGATCATCATCTAGCACTTAGTCCAAGTCATCAATAGTTAGCCCTTACCTATTATATTTTGAATTTGGAGAAACATATCTTATGCATTGCAATCTCTAAGGCCAAACCTGCACTATACTCGGCCATGTATATGTTTTCTCCATCCCTGTACTTACAACTCTAACTCATCAATGAAAGTCTTCTTCCATAATTCATATTTTGTATCAGAACACCAATTAAATCCAATAATTTCATCCATCTTCTTTCTGTAAGGATAATATTTTTCCATAACTGAATTGGCTTCTTTATCAGAATCTTCCAGGAAGCTAATGATGAAAGATAGCTTCTCAAGAGTATTCTTCAACATATCAATATCAACTCTCTCACATATGAGAGATGCTTGAGAAACAATAGTGGTATCCACTTCATCTTTCCACGTTTGTAGAGGTTTTACCTCATCATATGTGTGTTGAATATCAAGTAACAATACCAAATCTGCCTCATCAAACTTTGACTTCAATTCTCTTATTTTTCACCTCCAAAGGTGTAGCATACCCTTGAAACCTCTATTATTTAATCTCATTGACAAATTTGTATGTGGGGCCAATCTTTAGATATTTATCTTTCTGATGTACTGACCCAAATACAATGAGCTTCAAGTTATCAAATTTGGGGATCCATCTGTCTCATTATTCGATTAGCCAAATCTTTGTCCCTTTGAGACAATTTTAATGCTTGGAACATCAAAGAATAATTTGAATGAATAGTATTTAATTTTCTTTGCATCTTCTCATTCATATGCTCTAGAACTGTATGAACAATCTTGGAATTATTCTCATACATGGTATCCTAAACCTATGCAAACAATTTCTTATACACATCAATTTGCAAAAATAATTGCTCTATGGTGGGCTCATTTGATGGAGTTGCACCTGATGTGCTTGGCTCCTCAACTGTAAGTCGTTCTTGGCCCAAGTTGTATGGCATTATTTCCAAGGATTTTTTTGGTGGAGGAGGAGATTGAGGATATGCTATTGGATAAGTGGATGCAAAATGACTTGAGCTAGATGGGCCTTGATTCCTCAATGTTTCCATATGTTTCTTGTACAATGCTACCTTTGTTTCCAATTCAACTACTCTTTTCTGACTCTTATTGTATTCATCAACAAGCTCATTATATTTACCCATGTATAAGTCTCTATCAGTAGTGATACTCTCCAATGTTTCCTTAGTGAATTTAGCAACATTTATTGTCATGTCAACTGCTCCCAATGTTGGAGTATCAAAAACTCTGTATAATCAATTGCCCACTGAAGTAAGATAGTTCTACAACTCTTGGCTTCCTAGAACCCAGAGACAATGAAAAAACAACCAAGGCATCCCATTCCTCACTAAATTCTGACCCTTGTAGTGCCAATTTAGCTTCTTCCTCAATTTGAAACAAGGAAATTTCAGACCTTCTTATGGTATCTAGCACAAGGGTATGTGCAGGATTATCATGGAAAAAACAGGCCCTTAAGTGGCAATGAAAATTCAGAAAAATCAGAGTTAGGCAACTTGACATAAAAATTTGAATAAGTTATTTATATTATTTCAAAAATATGTAAGAATAGAATATGTGGCAAATTGAATGTAGTTTCTAAACTACTAAGTTTATTTTATGTTTTTAAAAGTCTATTTGGTGAAAAATTGAAATTTCAATGCAGTAGTACTTAAATTTCAGGGGAAAAATAAGAAGTAGGTGTCTGTCTGACAACCCTAACCACAATAAAATGATAATATTTTTTTATAATATTTTACATATAAGTAGAGGACTCATGTCCGGATGTGACGCATATTTTTTTGTAATTTTTTTCCAAGTAAATAATTAATTATGATTTTTTTATTACAACTTTTAAAAAATATAAAAACTCGTATGTCTGACCACCTTAACTTGGTCAAAACTTCATAATTTTTTTTTTTTTAATCCTATAGTATGTGAAACATAGAATGTGACGCATATTTTGGATTCAAAAAATATGATACCCTTTGAAAGTTATAGATGTTTTTCAATCAGCCTATAAATTAGGACTTTAGTCGTAATTCTAATAGAAAATGAATAATAATTATTTATTAAATTCAAAGTAAAGAATAATTTATATTGTGGAAAGCTGAGAGTCTCCTCTACAAACCCTTTTCGTTTCATCAATTTTGGCTAAAAATAAAGTCATCAGCCACATGGACGAAGTCTAGAAAAACAAGGTGAGTTGTCAAACACGTTTTTTGCGTTGACTTCTTAGGATTGGCATGTCCAAGCCAAATACCAAAGCAAGCCCGAGGCTAATCCCAAGGCAATAAATTCTTTGTCAGAAATATCGGATATTCGTTTTGATATCATTTTGAATCAGATATCCGTTTTGAATCGAATATCCAATTTTGTTTATATATGATTTTAAAAAATGTTTTACACTTTATAATATATGATTTAAAAAATGTAATAAATATTTTATAGTTTATTTTAATATTTCTAGTTTAGAATATACAATAT
>VDFB02281492.1:12300036-12327754 GCA_007258455.2 Sequoia sempervirens | reverse complement strand
TGATTATCAAAATTTGACATGCTAATTACTAAATTTGACTAAGTTTGAAATTTTTGCAAAATCTTCCTAAAACTAGAATTTTCATTATAACTCTTAAAGATCTTAAACAACTCAAACATCTTGAAACTATATACATGAAATATAACTTAAAGTATAAGAAAGTAAATTTCCATATGTAAATGTCAACTTATACTTAAATGTTTATTTCATGTATATAGTTTCCCTGATAGAGAAAGAGAAAATGAAAGAGTTTAGAAAAATGCATTCCAAAAGTCATGAATGACATTTGGTGAGCACCAAATTTGGCGCTAGCCAAATGAAGCAACCCATTTGGTGAGCGCCAAATTTGGTGCTCACAAAATGGGTTGCATTGGGAAATACCAACCCAATGGGTTGGATTTTGCATTAGGCATCTGACCCAAAGGTTTGGACAACCATTTCATGCAAATGACATGATTTTTTGAAAGGGTAACAAAATTTCACATGTTTTTGTCTATGTTCACCGTCACATTTTCACGTCTTTCAATGAAAGTTTATAAAAAAATCGTGATGGCGTTAACCTCTCTCTTATTTGTCTAAAATATATAATTCTTTTTTTGTTTTTATTTAGTTAAGGTTTTGATCCATAACTTCTCTTATAAATACCTCTATTTTTGGTCAAAAACCAACATGTGCTAGTTTTAGGATAGATTTTTACTTGTTCATCGAAACGTGAAACAAATTACATTTTTTAAAACTAGATTTTATTCTACACATGATGAAAAACATCAATTTTCAATTAGTTTTCAAAAAAATTAGGGGGGATGAAATAAGTTGTTCTCTAGGATGGAAGAGGTTTATTTGTGAATCAAATTCACAAAATGTAGTTGATATGTTAAATAAGTGGAGATTTAATGGTGCTAACTAGAAACTTGCTGTGTTGATCCATCATAGTGTGAACTTGTGCAATTCTTTGGAATTTGTTTCCTTTTTCCATATTCCTAGGGAATGGAATAGGGTGGTTGATCTTCTAGTGAAGTGGCCCTCTAAGAATGGAGAGAATTGGAGTATAAATGATTGGGGACTTTTATCCTCAGAGCTTTTGGTGTCCCTTAATAAGATAATCATAGAAGATCTTCGTATGTAATCAGTTCCTTTGTTGGGTTCCTTTGGGGACTTTTGTTATGCATTTGGTTGGTTGTTTTTGGTGGCTATTTCTTTTTTCTCTGTAATGTTTCTTTGATTGAATAAATTTTTATCCCTTCTTTTTTAAAAATATATATATATATATAGAGGGGAGCACACCCAAATTTCAGCTTTTCAGGATGGTCCACTTTCAAAATTGATAAAATATTATATATTCATTAAAAAAATTATCCGAAAGAATGAGGATAAACTACATGGTGTTAGCTAATTTCTCAATATTTGGATTTTTGAAATTCTAAAAAAAAGTTAATCAAAAAGGGGGGGCCCTCTGACACTACGCTATTTTTTTTATAAAAATAGGACCTATTTTGGGCCCCACCTTTTTGAGACCCTTAATATTTCTTAATTTCAAAAAGAATTAGCACCTTAGAAACTAGACTCAGAGCACTTCAACTCTTGTTCTTGTTGCATCTTCAAATTTTGAGCATAACTATCTTCATTTTCTCATGCAAATTAGATTGTTGATTTCAAAAAAAAAAGTGGCATCTTAAGAGTCTTTTTTGTGTCACAAATCCATGTGCTTGCCCAAAACTTGGATATTAATTAAAGAGACCAACATTTTCCCTAAAATTTCCTAAATGTCACCAATATTCGTAGACGATGTTGTGTTGCAAATTATTGTCATTGATGTCAAAACTTTGCATTATGAGAGATTCCTACTTGTTCTAGTTTGTTCATGTTTTTTCATGGCTTGGGAGTGTTTCTACATTTAGTAATGGTGGTTTGGTCTTCTCTAGATTGCATCGGTGTTAGGGTTTCATGCTTTGCTATGGTTTTTACTCTAATTATCCTAAACCCTAAGTGTCGTGTCTAGGAGTGCACTTTATCTTCTAATTCAATGTTGACTAGCCCTAGGCAGTTTCTAGTTTTTTAAGTTATGACTTAAGTCCTTTAGCATTATTAGTTTATTGGCCCCACTTATCGATTGTCTTGATTCAAAATATTTTCCTAAGTCTAAAGTTAATAATTTAGTGATGCAATTGATGGTGTTGGTGGGACAAGTGTCACACTTCCACTCACCCATGAAAGTTTTGACAAGCCCTATTTTTGATCATGTGGTAGTATAGAATGATGACAAGTGGTAGTCTTCCGTGAGCCCACACGAAGAGAGAGAAGAAAGAAGGAAAGTCTTGTGGTAGCATAGATTGGTGACACGAGTAAAAGGTGGGCCTAGATGGAAAGTGTATTGTGTGGATGCAACATATGTTGCATATCCACTTATTTGTAAGGGTTATGGTGGGTCTTGTTTCTATATGTGTAATGTTGTGGAAGGTTGACACATGAAATTTTTTTGCATGCCCACAAGTAAAGAGGAAAGGAAGAGAAAGTTGTGCAACACTATGGAAGGGTGTGTTAGGAATTTCATGCAGAAGATATCAATTAAATGCAGATAAAGAAAAAATAAAGGAATGAAAAATACACAAAAATAATAATAGTAAGAGACAATTTTAACGTGGTTCACCCAAACTCAGGTTACATCCACCAAAAAGAGTCCAATATTATTATCCATCAAATAAAACCAATTACAACCAACAATCCTTGCAACTTAATACCGTTGAAAATGCTACAATACAATATCAACAAAAACCCTAACCCTTAGGTATTTTATCAAGACTTATGTTGGTTACAAAATAGGGTTTTTTTAATTTATGTCGACCAATAGAAAAATAACTCTCAATGCCTTTATAAAATAATAAAAGTCATTTGAGGTTTCGAGGGCACTGCCCCTCGACCCCACCTTGTATCATGATAGGGAGCATGCCAGGGGCACTATACCTAGAATCCGCAAGGGCCCCTATCCCTTGACCTTGTCTTGGGGGCACTGCCACCAAACCCCCGTTAAATAATTTGGGGTGAAACCGTGCCAATAAAAGTGGGGAAAATTTAACCTCTGAGTCTGATTAGGCTCCATATAACAATAATCTCCCACTTAGAGACTGATTAGAATCCACACCATATCATCTCCCACTTGGAGACTAATCATAACACCACTGACCCTATAGCTCCCACTAGAAATAAGTACCCTGGACCCTGCTATTATGATTTTATTATTTTCAATCTTGAAGACCAACCGAAGCTAAAGAGAAGCTTAACTTCTCCCTTGTCACTACCTTTGTAAACATATCTGTTGGATTGTTATTTGTATGTATCTTTTCCAGCCTTAACTGTCCATCATCCAACACTGACCGAATGAAGTGATACCTTAATTGTATGTGTTTGGTCTTTGAATGCAACGAAAAATTCTTTGTAAGATGTATGGCACTTTGGTTGTCCGTAAACAAAAAACTATTGGCCTATTGTTTTCCCAACTCTTCCATGAAAGATTGTAGCCATATCATCTCCTTGCTTGCCTCTATTGCAACTACGTACTCTGCCTCAATGGTGGATAAAGCAACATCCTTTTGCAACTATGAGATCCAACTCATTTTTGTCCCACCTACAGTAAAGACATAACCTGTAGTACTCCACCTAGTATCAATATCCCCTACCAAATCTAAGTCTACATAACCTGCTAAATCAGTATTAGATCCCCCAAAACATAAATATTGATTGGATGTACCTCTCAAATACCTGAGAACCCATTTTATTGCATTCCAATGCTCCAATCTGGTATTACTCATATACTTGCTTACGACTTCTACAACATGTGCAATATCTAGTCTCGTGCATACCATGGTGTACATTAAACTTCCTACATGTGTCTCCAAAAAGTGTATACTTTGCTTGATTTGGGAATAAATGATGATAAATTGGACTTAATGAGGCCTTGATTTGGTGTTGTGAAGTGTCTACACATCCACACTAGGTCTTGGGCCCTTGCAAATTGAATAAAATGCATTTATTGATGTCTTGTAAAGATGTTGTAGCACATATTCACATTTTTCTAAGACCATAATATTATAATTCACCTAAATAACCTTACCAAGACCTATTTCAAAGTGTTGTAAAGTCTTGTAACAAAATTTCACACTTTCCTAGGCTTGTCATGAATATTTACACCTTTCTTATGTTTTCAATTGCCCCTCTATGCACTTACATGCCTTAATTGTCTTGTTGAAAAATAACCTAATAAACAACATTTAATACATCTTAACCTCTGACATCCACTCATTTTCCCAAGTGGACTAAGTCACCACCTTGGGCGGCTTAGTCCCATGTGGCACAAAATCAAAATTAATTCAAATTTCTTTCTGATTTTTATTTTCTAAGACCTAAGGTCAGCCTGTGATGAGGTATTTTTGGGAATTAAGGCATAGTTGTGTATAAATAGTTTTTCCCCTCATTTTTCAATTTCCTAATTCATCTTAAGTCATGATTCTTTATCATTCATCACTCATCATGTTCTAAAGTCAAGCAATCTAGGGTTTTATCATTGCAAGTCATCAAGATAGCTTCCAAGAACATTGAAGGGAAGATCCTTCATGTTTTGTTGCAAAAATTCAAGATCAAACATCATGGAAAGGTATTAACTCCATTTTTTCATGCTTGAGTACATTATTTCTTCATTTGGTTTAATTACCTAAAAGGGGTTTGACCAAGGCAAACCCCCATGCCCTAACAATCAACACTTTCTCATTCTCTCTTTGTGTGTTTGTAGATTTAGGCACTTTGAGGGTTTAAAGATCATTGAAGATTAGGTTGAAGACTCATTGAAGACATATCTTTGTGGACCTAGCCAAAATATCAACAAAAAGTCACCTTCAAGCCCAAAAATTAGAGTTTTAGAAGCGGACACCTATGGGAAACCAGAATGCAAACCTAGGGTTTCCATTTCCACTTCTGAATTTTTAGAGATTTAGAAGTGGACTAAGTTGTCACTAGTAGTGAATTAGTCCTAGTAAACTTATTTTTTAATTTTTTTTTGTAGATTTGGATACCCATTTGGTCAAAACAGGCTTCAGACTAGTTTCCCTAATCTGGGACTAAGTTACCAAACCTAGTGTAAGTGTCCCAGTTGGCATAAAAATTAGAATTTTCAAAATTTCAGAGATGCTTGAAGTCTGCAACACACTTCCAAGTGCAAACCTTTTGTCTCACAACTTTTTATTTGGTTTTATTTACATTTCTAGGTCATTTAGTTCATGTTTACATATCATAATATGTTTTCCCGCACTTTGTATTTCTTAGGTTTTATATTAATAAACTGTCTTTTTTAGTTTATTGCACTTAGGAAATTACATTTAGATATATTTCATCCTTCATTACATTAATCTTGAGTGTATACATTAGCATTTTGGCCCATCTCTCTCCTTTTAGGTGAGAAACCCTAGAAGAGTTAGAGAGCATTAGGGTGCCAAAATCTTCATTTACATTTTGATGAACCTAAATTTTGAATACTTTTATTTTTTGATTTGGAGTCCATCATAGATCTAGGCTCACATTGATCTTGCATTAGGGTTTGCATGGATTAATTTGCATGCTAGGTCTCAAGTTTTGCATTAAAAAAAAAGTGCATTTAGGTTGCATTTTTGACATCTAAAATCTTTAATTTTTTTTGCAAATTTACATTTTCCTCTTATCTTTGCATCATACCGCATCTAAAGCATAAAAATCCATTGAAAATTTCTAGAAATTTAAAAAAAAACCCTAACTGGGACTAATTCGCCACTCTGGGTGACTTAGTCCTACTCCTAATTTTTCACTATTTGTTATAGTGTCAAAGAACTCATTTCTATGCTTCCTTAGCCTCCTAGTATGATATACTATAAGTCTAGAAAGTTTCGAGATCATTTTTTTTATGCATTTAGCTAAAAAAAATCAATTTAGGGTAGTCATTTTTCAAATCATTTCAATTACAAGCATAATTAGATCTGAACATGCTCATGTTTCTAAAATTTTTCATAACATTGATAAAAGTACTTTTCAATTTTGCATATACAATATTTCTATTCATAAATCTTTTCATTAGTTTGGTAAAAGTACTTTTCATTCTTGCATATACATTGTTTACATTCTTAAGGTATTGCATACATTGGATAACAATGTTTTGTATCTTTGCATATACATTGTTCATATTGTTGAAACATTGCATGAAATGGTTACATGTGTGTTTCATTCTTATTCAAACAATCTTAGTACCTTACATATGTAGACATGTTAATAAACATTTCCTATTCCCTCCCTATGAGAGTGTTTTAGTGAAATGGACTACAACTTGGGCCATACTTGTTCTTCTCATAATATCTCTCCTCTTGGTGGTGAAGATATTTTAGTAGAAGAATCAATTAATGAGAGTTTTGAGAATCCTAGTTGTTTCTCTCCTTTTACCTCTCTTAGTGGACAAAACATTCACAACCCACATAACACAACCTTAGATGATCATGATATGAAAATTTATTTTCATCCTAGTATCTCTCCTTGTTGTGAAGACAATACTTTGATGTTAGAAAACATGTTTTGTGAAGATCATGAGAATCTTAGTTATCCTCCTTCACCTCACAAAATTCTTCTTAAGCAAAACAATACAACCATCGGTAATCATGACACTAACATTTGTTCTTCTCCTAGTATCTCTCATAGTTGTGAAGAGATAATTTATTATTCAAAAATACAATTGATGATGGTCATGAAGATCTTAATTGTCTTCCTTTATCTAGCGAAACCCTTCTTGAGCAAGAACATTCCACCATTGATCATTCCCCTACTTGCAATGAATTCCTTTTAGAAGAACCAACCTTTGAATGTCAATAACATTTGGTTTTTCACTCTCCTAAAACCTCTCCTCCTAGGGATAATATCATGGTGCACAAAAGTGAAAACAATAGTAATGTGTCTTCCTTAGATAAAAAGGTGACTCTCGAGTACCCTTTATTAGAGATACATCAAACCAAGACAGCTAAGGTTATGAATGCACAAGTTTCCATTAGTGGACCCCATACATACCCTGTGGGACATCCTAAGAACCCTCTAATTCTCTACCCACCTTCACACAAACAACAAACTTAATGCTAACCTGAACTCATCCTTTACCCACCATCACCCAAACCTAAGTTTACTCTTTACCCACTGAATCCTTATGTTGTCGCTCACACACACTACACTAGAAACAATTCATCACCTCAACAACCCACCCCAACATCATTACCTTTTCCTAATACCATATTTCCTAGTGCTTCACAATTAAATTCACACATAAGGGAGTATGATCTTGTCGAACAACTTAAGAATACTCTTGCCAAGATATCCATTTAGTACTTTCTTCATAATTCACCTACCTATCACACTATGCTTCAAATGACTTTACAACAAGTTCCTATCCCTTCTAATGCACAACCACATGACATAGAAACTATAATTTAAGGATTGACTACTAACATTGTTTTCCACCAAAGTGAACTCCCCCCCTTTGGAAGTGCAAAAAAAAAATGAAGCTTTCATAATTCTATCTCAATACAAAACAATAGGGATAAAGCAAACCCTTGTTGAAAATAGCTCCGCTATTAATGTGTGTAGCATAAACCTCTTGGATAGGCTTAGTGTGGATAGATCAAAAATTCAACCTGATTATTTATCTATTAAGGGATTTGACAATGAAGAAAAGAAACCACTTGATGTGATCACTTTACCTATTATAGTTGGAGTGGTCACATTGCAAGCATCAGTCCATGTCATGCCTCATGATATTTCATATAATCTTCTTTTAGGAAGAACATGGATTCATGAAATGAATGGTGTTCCTTCCACTCTTCATCATAAAATGAAATACATCTACAACAACAAAGTACACATCCTTGAAGCTGACCCTAATTGAAATATTTTTTTTAGCCTTGAGAAAAACAAAGCCAATCATTTAAACACATTAACACCAACTATACAAGTAGAACATGTGCAACCACAATACAAACAAAAACATATTGAACAAATCATGAAGCTATTAGATGACGATTGGGGGTCCTTGGACTTCACACCAACACTCATGGATGATCCTTCAAAAGCATTCACCTCAACCACTTTAGACCAAAAAATCACAAATTATACAACAAAATTTGATGAACACAATAACAAACAACCACTCAATTGAAAAGAAATGAAAAAGCTTTATGGGAAAGGTTATGAACTTATGAAGCAACTTGGCTATAGTGGAAAAAGATGTGGTACTCATGAACAAGGAAATTGCAACCCTATAGATTCTATTACACAACAAACAACACATGGTCTTAGTTATTGTCCTTTGATAGAAATCACCAAGCCTTCATTCAACATCAATGCATCTTCGCTTAATGCCAATGTCATTGTGCAAAACACTAATGAATTGAATTCGTTAGATTTTACACCCTCCTATAAAGGAGAGCCAAAAATCTTGCAATCTAAATAGTCTTGTGTACTTTTAACATCTTGTACATCTAAGCAAGGAGTATCTTTGTCACAATCTATAGGACCACCTTCTCCCATTAATCAAGAGGATATCTTGTCAAGACTTTGTCATGTCCCCACAATCGTAGCACCAAAATAACACTAAAGTACAAATAGAAAAATCAAATAAATATCAAAATGGAAATATAAGTAATCTCAATTTAAATATTATTATTATAATTATAATTATCTGGGATAATATTATAATTATATTATAATCTAAACAAGTAATAATTTAAATATCATAAACATTATGATATAGTAAGTATTCAAAATATATATAATTAAACAAACATCAAATAAAATTGTAAATATAAGAATATACAAATAATAATAATAATTTAAATATTATAAGGGATATTAAGATATACAAGATTAAAATGAAACAAAACATAAATAATATATTATAATCATAATGAAATAAATAGTTGAATATAATATAAATATTGACAATTTATACAATAAAATAATGATAATCTAAGATATCATTATATATGATCATATTGTAATGAGAACATATTTCATAACCATATAAATTAATAAGAAACCACCCTAAAGACCTCACGTGGGACTATATTAATATTATGAATATAAAAGCATTGATCTGAAGTTTAAAGGAGCAACAAGTAAGGATCAAAGAACATAAATTGACATCTTTTACAAGGCAGTGATTTCATTCACTAAGAGGTTGTGATTCAGTATAAAAAGGCACCACTTATATTAAGACCATGTGAAACAATATACGAAAGAATTTAATGGTAAACAAAATATTTTAACAAAGGTCACATAAGTAAATGGAACCGTGACTTGATAAGGTCATAAGAGTAGGTAAAAGAGGATAGATGTGGTAAGTTCACTTATAATGTATGTCAAAATTAGTAAGGTAGGATTCTTAGGTATATTTGTTACTATTGTTACCATGATAATTCTAGAATAGATGATAGGCAGATTTATCATTCTTTCCTCCAATAGCAAATAAGTTATAAATATAGATAATATATAAGTCCATCTTTATGAAGATAACATGCAATAAGTAAATATAATAAGTACTAAGTATAAAGTTACAGTTGATATTAAAATAGAAGCACAATAAGTAATAACTATGTAAATATAGATAGTATGTTATTATTTATTGTGAGTAGAGGTAAGGTGAGGTCATAGATAGTATGATTATAATATATTTTATTGTTAATTAGTAATTATGCTATGGGTAAAGGTAATGATAGGATCCATAGGCAATTGAATAATGGGTTATATAAAATTCTATTACACTATCTTTAATCCATAATTGTTGATGGTAAGTTTCTTATTAACAAGTTTATATAGGTAACATTTCAGTGTTACCATTCATGTATATTTAATTATAGTACTAGATATGTATATGTATATGTATGTATGGATAGATGTGTGAATTAGATATATACAATAATGATGCTTGCAACAACTATTAAGCATTATAAGTAACTATGGTAATTTAAATTAGTACAGATGATAGATTTCTTAAATGATTGATTTACACTAACAATATCTTCTAAGTGTGAAGACCAGATTGATTGGGAATGGAGGACTTCAATCAAGGTTCCAAATTAATTGTAAAGTACTTGCTAACTCATTTGGAAATTAAGGATTTCAAGAAAATTTAGGGCATTCCCAAGAGAGGTCATTACAAACTTCTCCAAGATCACTTGATCACCCTTCCTCCAAAATCTCACAATAAATTCTATTACAAGACTTCCTTTTGCACATATCATAGAGTTCATGGTCATTCCACTTGTAGACATCCAAATTTGGAAAATTAATTTATCCAAATTTATCAATTTTCATCTAAACAACCTCTTATCCAAATTAATTAAGTAATATTACTATTATTTAATCAATATCCTTAATTATGTCAAATCCCTAAGGCATTTAATTAATAATTAAATACCTTACCTTAATCCTCTTTTCATCAAATGAATTAAATAAATATTACATTTATTTAATTCCTCACATGTCATTTTCATCTAATCCTAATTCATCTCTTAATCTCTTCATTAAGGATGTGCACATGTCTAATCCTTGATTAGGATGTGTCACATCCTCCAACTTTTGCAAGCTGGCTTTTAATCCACATTAACCCCTAATTATCCTCTAATTACTAATTAGTTAAACCTAATTAGTACCTTGGTCAACTCTCCCCATCCCCCAAGGAATTTTTAATTCCTTTTTATTCACCCTAGGTTCCCCTCTTCCCCATGTGAATTTTTAATTCACATTTTATTCCTCCTAGAATCCCCTTTTCCCATGCATCTTCTAGAACCTTTGACTTGTCACATCAAGTCATATGTGACAAATTCCCACCTTTTTGGAACCTTGTCTTATCCACTAGATTCTTCCAATCATTGTGAATTTTTAATTCACTTTTATTCTCCCAAAGCTTTCCCTCTCCCCATGTGATCATTGAAAGGTCACATCAAAGTACTTGGAAGGTACTTATCCTTCCTCCACCTCATGTACCTTTTGGCCACCTCATGTCCACCTCATCTTTCTTAAGCCTCTCCCCTTGCCACATGTCAAGATATGAGGGCTTGTGAGTTCTCAACTCACCATAGCCCTACATCTTGGCCATGTGGGGGATCAATCTCAACCGTCCATTTCTTCTAGGAATTCTCAAAATTCCTATAAATACCCCCTCTTTTCTCTCATTTGAGGGGAGATCATTTTGCTAGCCAAACTCTTGCAATTTGGTTTCTTAATCTACACTTAACCATTTGCATCCATTTTGTCCAACTATCTTGCATCTCACACTTCACATCTTGCATCTACTTGCCATCAAGGAGCATACATCTCATCTACAATTGAAGGGCCACCAAAGAACAACTCTACAAGGTAAAAGGTTCCATTTTTATGTTGTTGAGTTCATCATTTGCCCAATCTTGAAGTGTAGGGTGTTTTTAGTTGTTATTTGCACTCTCTTTAGTTTGTTGCTTATCTTTTAACGATTATTTTCCCCTATCACATTTCTGGCACGCCCGATGGGACCCACAAATGGGTCTTTTTCTTTCATGTTTGTTGTTTCTGGCATTTTCACAGGTTTAGGTTATAGATTGGTGGACTTGACCTCTCCGGTGGTGGACCTGACCTCTTTAGTGGTGGACCTGACCTCTCTGGTGGCGGACCTGACCTCATGTTGTGGCGGACCTGACCTTCTACTCTTTCTTCCTTGGGCCGCCATTTCCACATCGTTTATCTGATTGACTACATTCAAAAATAGTTCTTCTCATTTTTTTGTGCTCTTTCCAACGACATATACCACTTTACACTTTAGAGAAGTTGGCCAGGGCACCTTTTTCTTCCCCATCTACCTCCTCATGCTGTCGTGGACCTGACCTCATGCTGTGGCGAACCTGACCTCATGCTGTGGCGGACCTGACCTTATGCTATGGCGGACCTAACCTCATGCTGTGGCAGACCTGACCTTCAGTGGCAGACCTAACCTCTCAAAGGTGAAATTTCAAGTTTTTACCAATTGTTCTTTGGTAAATTAGGTACATAGTTTAATTAGAGGGGTCAACAAACCTTGTTTTGCATGCTTTTGGAAGGCTATTTGACTTATCCAATCCCCTTGCACCATTTCGTGATCCTGGGTGATGAGAAATCATAGCTTTCCAAGTCCTTTGAGTCACCCTATTTCCATTTTCTTAGTGGGACCTGCTTGGGGGTTTCATCACCCCAAGGGACGATTCCAACCACATGTACCAGTGGGGTATATAAAGGGGGGAGAGCGAAAGTTGTACCTCAATCCAACCACATTATAATTGGCAAAGCGTCTGGATGATGTGAAGAGTTGGTCTGAGCCTTTAATATCTCGCTAAGGTTCCTGACTCGCGCTTGTAACGGGTTGGTGTTCACGGTTTGGGCCTCACGTACTGGGTGTATATCGAGGACTCCTTAGCAACCATGCTCATCCTAGAGTAGAAAACTTTGTTGGCCATACCCATTTCTACTAATCTTAGGGTTGTGCTATCTGAATTGTCTTTCTCGTGCAAAGCCAGTCATTTTCAGTTTAGCCAAATCTTTTTATCAATGTTTGCTATATTTTGGGTCATTTGCCTTACTCATCCATCAAAAAATCAAGCTTAAACTTATCCTTTGGTAGACCTGACCTCATGCTGTGGCGGACCTAACCTCATGCTGTGGCGGACCTGACCTCATTTTGTGGTGGACCTGACCTCATTTTATGGCAGACCTGACCTTCTACTCTTTCTTCCTAGGCCTGCCATTTCCACACTGTTTATCCGATTGACTCTGTTCAAAAATAGTTCTCATTTTTTCGTGCTCTTTCTAATGACATATACCACTCCCTACTTTTGAGAAGTTGGCCAGGGCACCTTTTTCTTGACCATCCGCCTCCTCGAGGGGGGCATACCCTACCATTCTCATCTTTTTACTTGTTCTGAGTAAACATTCATCCATTTGACACATCCTTTCATCATTTCTAACTCTCATTCTATCATTTCGCTCATCCGTTTACTCGTTCCAAGTAAACATTCATCCATTTAACACATCCTTTCATCATTATGAACTCTTGTTCAACAATCCTAATGAATCATTTACTCGTTTTGAGTAATCTATCATTCATTATGAGCCTTCATCTTCTTGCTTCGAGAATCATTCATCCGTTGTGGGTAGTCATTTACTCATTCCGAGTAGTTGTTCTTTCATTCCGATCATCCGTTTACTTGTTCCGAGTAAATGTTCACCCCTTTGACACATCCTTTCATCATTCTGAACTATCCTTTTATCATTCTAAGCATTCGTTTAGTCGTTCCGAGTAAACGTTCATCCATTTCGCACCTCTGTCTATCATTCTGAACTCTCGTTCTGTCATTCCATTCTCTTTGTTTACTTGTTCCGAGTAAACATTCATCCATTTGACACATCCTTTCATCATTTTGAACTCTCGTTCTATCATTTCGCTCATTCGTTTACTCATTCTGAGTAAACATTCATCCATTTAACATATCCTTTCATCATTCTGAACTCTCGTTCTATCATTCCAATCATTTGTTTACTCGTTCTGAATAAACATTCATCCATTTCACACCTTCGTTTATCATTTCAAACTCTCATTTCAATCATCTGTTTACTCATTCTGAGTAAATGTTCATCCATTTTAAAACACATCCTTTCATCATTTTGAACTCTCATTCAACAATCCTAATCAATCGTTTACTCATTCCGAGTAAACTATCATTCATTTTGAACCTTCATCTTCTCATTTCGAGAATCATTCATCTGTTGTGAGTAGTTGTTTACTCATTCCGACTAGTCGTTCATCCATTCTGGTCAACATTTTTACTCATTTTGAGTACTCATCCATCCATCCATTTTCCCAATAAAATCATCATTTTCCCCATCCAAATCCCTTGAACTTAATCTCGGGTTACTATCCAAATTGACCTAAGTATTTGATCTGATCGTCATCATCATCTTCTTAGGATTGTCATCCGTCCTAAGTTAATCATCATCGTTGGCCCAATCAATCCATTTTCAATCTCAAAGTGGATTTTGTGCCGCAATCATACATTTATCCTTTAATCTGATCAATCAGTATCCTATGTCACCTAGGGTAATCTTTGAACAGGGTTTATAGTCCCTTTCATCATCCTATCCAATCTGTCATTCGATCTTATCAATCAATTGATCAATCTTATCCAATCCAATCCAATCCAATCTAATCACATCCCTATCCAATCACCTTTGACCCAATCAATCTACTTCCATCTCGAAGCAAATTCAGTGTTGTAATCATCCTTTGGTAATCCAATCCAATCATCAGAATCAATCCCATCTCATCATCCAATCATCCTAATCTGAGCTTTAATCCAATCCTTATCTAAGCTTAACCTAAATCCTTATTTGAGCTTTAGTCCATTTCCATCCATAATCTTTGATCCATCCTCTTTATCCTTTCATCATCATGAATCCTTATCCTCCATCAATAGTGGTCAAGGGAAACCCTAATTATGTCAAAAATGATAATGAAAGTCTTATCGATCAAGAAGAATGTGACATAGATCCCCTCGACACTATCATTGCTAGTAAGTTTTCTCCACCCGCTTTCCAAAATCCAATCATCCCTTCGAGTTATGTTGTTATGTCTTCATCCATGCCTAATCATGCTCCCTATGCTACCTGTGACAAGGGATACCCATCATATCCATCATATCCTTCATCTACATCATCCTCTTATCCTAGTCTGCCATCACAATACCCCTATCCTAATCCCCTGTCCACATCCCCCTATCTCAATCCTTCATCCACATGTACCCACTACCCTAATCTTCCATACCAATCCACTCAACCTAATCCTAAATTCACACCTTCCTATCCTAGTCAAACACACCCATCAACTTACCCTAATCCAACATCCACATCTCCCTATATTAATCCAACACCTGTATCTTCCCATCCTAATCTACCATCCCAATACCTTCATTACAACACGCCACCCATATCTTCTACCAATGATCCACCGTCCATGTCATCCTATCCTAATTCCCCATGCCCATATCCTTACCTTAATCCTCCATCCAATCTTAATCTTCCATCTAATCCTAGTCCACTAATCCATAAACCTTCATCCACTCCCACCTCGCCATCTCAGCCTAGTGTATTCAAGTTTCTCCAAGGACTTATAACAAAGGAAACATCCCCGACTCCACACATTGCAGTCATGGAACCATACCATCCCAACCCATCATCCATGGTCGTTAGTGACAAGACCCTTCTCCATCCAACACGTATCATTGATGATACCATCACATCCTCCGAATCCACTGAGTCACCATCTTCTACCATCACATCCTCTGAATCCAGTGAGTCCCCATCTCCTACCATCACATCCTCTGAATCCATTGAGTCCCCATCTCCTACCATCACATCTACCAAATCCATTGAACACCCACCCCCTACTCTGAGAGCCATCGAACCTATCGATGAAACCCAAATCCAATCCACTTCTTCCACTCCTAGTATCCATTCCCAGGAATATTTTGAATCCTCCATCCTTCCATCTTCCCCATTTGGAGAGTCCCCCCATGACTCCATTATCATGCCTCCCGCACACGATGAGTCATGCTAAGAGCCTGATCCAAAGCATGCAAACATATCCCCTCCTCCAGATCAAGATCCTACCATCCCATCTAGTCTACTGCAAGATCACAGTCCCCCATCCATTCCATCCCATGATCCTCTTGACATTCAAGATTCTACCACTCCATCTTCGTCTCCATTTCATGAGCCTGCTATCACAAAATTAGATCCTATCATATCCCCTACTCCCTCTCCAGATACCACCCATCCAAATGCTGCTATCCCATCATCTCCTTCTCAGGATCCCCCATCATCGCCTTAAAATGCTATCCCCACACCGCTTGCATATCCCCTTGGTACTTTCACATTCTTCCATGGTGGCCTCCTTGTAGAAGAAAAACACAGTGTATATACCACCCATCATCCCCCACCTAATAATGGACTTGCATCATGTTTTCAAAATAACAAAAATCCTATCATGGATCGAATGATCAAGAATATGAACTATCAAGGAAAAGGTCTAGGCCTTCACGAGCAAGGTACTTTAGAGCCCATCCAAGTCAAAGAACAAATTTGCATGCAAGGTCTTGGATCTATTCCCCAAGACTCACAATCTAAACACGTTGGGACAACCTCTAGACATCCTCAACGAGCCTTTTCCAAAAGAAATGTTGGCTCTTCCCATCACTCCACCAAATTATATGTTGCAATCCCTCCTCCTCTATCGTATCACCTAAAAACAACCATCCATATTGCTCCTTCATCTGCTCCATCCATTTTAGGTCCTTACATCCCTCCATCCACCATCTGCCGTCCTTCATCTACTCTATCCATCTTGGGTCCGTATATCCCAAGATCACCTCCTCCATCTCATCCTTTCACCCATCCAACACCTATACATGTCATCCATCATAAAAATCCCTCTTGCATATCCCATAATCAGGATCAACAAAGGCACATACCTAAACATCCTCCATCTACACGTAATCCTCATAATCCTACCTCCATCACTCCACATCGTCCATCCCCTCACACCCATCCCATTGCTAATAAAAGCACTTTGGATGCTAACATAAGAATGCATAAATCCAAACATCCACATGAATATAAAGCTCCCCATGTCCCCTCTATATGACATGTTGAAGAAAAGAAAAATCAAATCCACAATCCAAATCAAACCCATCAGCCACAAAGGCCCACTAAAGCAAAAATCAAAACCATGTGGATCCCAAAGAAAAAAGATGCAATGCCATCAAATGAAAAATCTGTAACAACATCCAAAATTGCTAATCCAAAAGCTAACCATACCCACCTTTCATCTCCTAAGTCTGTTTTGGGTCCCTATGTCCCGAAATTCACTATTCCATCTCCATTATCCCCACATTCTCCATCCATTAGTCCTCTTATCTTTTCACATCCATCACCACATGTGCCAATGTTGGTCCTGAACTCACCACCCCATCACAAATCCACCCCATCATTCTATCCATACCCTTTCCAGCATCCCATTCATTACCCCACATATCTCCCCCATCAAATCCCTCTAATTCATCCTTTTGCATAATCCATTTCTCCCAATAAGGTTGTACCAACATCCAACAATCAGTTTGAACATGGGCTCTTAATACCTGATATAGAACTTGATGCTTGAGTCCTTCACCCATATCCTTATCACATTTCTTCTAAAACCACTTATTCGCCTCCCTATCCTTATCCATCTCCTTCTGCATGCTATGTAAAAAGTCCAATAATTAAAAAAAGTTCAAAATCCAAAAAAATCCAAAAAATCAAAAAATCAAAAAATAAAATAGTAAAGAGAAATAATTCGTCCAATGGTGAAAACTTGGAAAACAAGTACCTTGGATAAGTACCATGATGAAAACCTGGCAAACAAGTGTTGTGTGTAAATCCCCATCTGCACTTCGGGGTAGCTACTTGCTATGCATTCCCTCCATCCACTATGCTTCCTGCTATGCTTCCAGCTATGCACCCGTCTTCTTGCTATACGTCACCTTCATTCATCCCCTCCATCCTGCCTATCTTACGCATACTGATTGGAATATCTCATTTATCCCAATCCTTCCATCATCCTTGTGATCTTGATAACAATAGGGGAAAACATATAAGCACGCTTTGGACACCTCTTAGCATACATTCCCCTCATTCGCACTCATCTATCTTCCTTATCCACCCATCATGCTACCTTCAATCTCCCTTCCTTATCCATGCATCCTATATTCATCTGTCTCACTCCTTTATTTTCTTATCCTTCTCTATTGCTTCCCTCATGCCTCCTCGCACATGACATATCTAGAGTGGGGGCATCTATCTTCCTTTGTGATATAGTCCTTGGAGACATCATTCATTCCATCAAAGCAATCCCTTCCATTTCCCTATCCTTATCTCCTTATCGATATATCCATCTCCCCATCCTTATCTTCCTATCCTTCCATCATGGCATCCATTTTCATCTATCCAACCAATCTTTTTCATCTCCAAATCCTTATCCATCAATCCAACGAATCCTTTTCATCTCCCAATCCTCATCTCTTTCTCCTCATCCCATCTTATAATCCCTTGTCATTGGTATCTCTCCATCATATCATCCTTTGAATTCATCTTTTGATGATTTGGATAACTATCCCATCCCTGAGCTTTGTGTCGTCACCATCCTTCGATCCAATCCCATAGGTCTATCTTGTCCCATCGTGTCAATCCAATCATTTTATCCCCTTATCTAGGGTTATCTCATCATCTTTTATCCATCACTTGTCTTTGACCTTTCGTCGAACTATGTTGCCCCTGTGCTTTCACATAGGCAAGGTCGATCACTTGATCCACCCCTGAGGCTCCTCTATCATCTATCATCTATCATCTATCGTCTCTCATCAATCGCCATTGTCCACTTTACTCCTTTTGTCCATCCTATCTTTTCCATCCATCAAGGTCTCCATCTTGGTCAGTCATCAGCCTTTTATCGAACTACGAGGACTCTGCACTTTTACGTAGGCAAGGCTAATCTTTGATCAGCCCCCGAGCCCCTAGGTCTTTAGGGGGTGTCAGTCTCATGTCTTGTGTTGTCATCAAGCTATGCCCTTATCTAGTTGGTTCTTAACAAACAAGATCCACTCGTATTAGCAGATCCAATTGGTCCTTAATATCCTGCGTCATATTGATCTTTTAGCTTAGTATCCATCATCGGTCTCAATAGGATGCATCCTTCCTAACAGACCTCATCAATCCCATCTATCCCCTTGATCCTATGGAAAAGGACATGTGAAATTGATTGCGATATTTTGATGCTTTTAGCTTTTGTTTATCATTTGAGCTCCCTATCATCACTTGTCAAGGCTGCCATGATCCATCATATTATGGCATGTTTTGATTGGTCCACATAGGGGCATATCTTGATTTTTTGTTCGATTGTGTCTTTTTGGTTGTCCCACGTAGTACCCACCAAGATCTCCGAGGTCTTGTGTTATGCTGGGGAATCCTTGTGTGCTTGTGGTTATCCCAATACTTGGCTCGACCAAGTTCATCATGACTTTGGGGTGTTGGGATAGCCTTTTTGTTTGTTATGTTTGTTTTATGCACTAGATACTAATCCGCCTTGGTTTTTCATACCTTGGCGTTTTATGTTTTATGCTATAGCAAAAATCAGTGCTCCAACGATGGAAAATTGCATTTGGATTGCATTTCATCTCCAACCTCTCATCTATCAAAATCCCCCCATCCATTCATCCTTCATCACGCTTCCCTCCCAATCTCTTGCCGCCTTTTTCATCCTTTCTTACCCATCACTTTGCATCTTCTTCATCTCCCTTTGCATCATCTCATCCATTTTGAGAGCACACTCGTGTTCTCTTGAACTTGCATGTCCTCTCGAGAGGGCATCCTTCATCCCTAACTTTCATCTTTACCCCCATCATCTTCCTTCCTAGTCACTTCTTTGAATGACTGGGGCATCTTTCCCAATCTAACCATCCCCTTCTGGGTTCTATGTTTTAATATTCTTTGAAATGATACTACTTCATAACACCATCTCAAAGAGGGGAAAAATGTAGACATCCAAATTTGGAAAATTAATTTATCCAAATTTATCACTTTTCATCTAAACAATCTTTTATCCAAATTAATTAAGTAATATTACTATTATTTAATTAATATCCTTAATTCTGTCAAATCCCTAAAGCATTTAATTAATAATTAAACACCTTACCTTAATCCTCTTTTCATAAATGAATTAAATAAATATTACATTTATTTAATTCCTCACATGTCATTTTCATCTAATCCTAATCCATCTCTTAATCTCTTCATTAAGGATGTGCACATGCCTAATCCTTGATTAGGATGTGTCACATCCTCCAACTTTTGCAAGCGGCTTCTAATCCACATTAACCCTAATTATCCTCTAATTACTAATCGTTAAACCTAATTAGTACCTTGGTCAACTCTCCCCATCCCCCAAGGAATTTTTAATTCCTTTTATTCACCCTAGGTTCCTCTTCCCCATGTGATTTTTAATTCACATTTTATTCCTCCTAGAATCCCCTTTTCCCATGCATCTTCTAGAACCTTTGACTTGTCACAAGTCTCACATGTGACAAATTCCACCTTTGGGAACCTTGTCTTATCCACTAGATTCTTCCAATCATTGTGAATTTTTAATTCACTTTTATTCTCCCAAAGCTTTCCCTCTTCCCATGTGATCATTGAAAGGTCACATCAAAGTACTTGGAAGGTACTTGTCCTTCCTCCACCTCATGTACCTTTTGGCCACCTCATGTCCACCTCATCTTTCTTAAGCCTCTCCCCTTGCCACATGTCAAGATGAGGGCTTGTGAGTTCTCAACTCACCATAGCCCTACATCTTGGCCATGTGGGGGATCAATCTCAACCGTCCATTTCTTCTAGGAATTCTCAAAATTCCTATAAATACCCCCTCTTTTCTCTCATTTGAGGGGAGATCATTTTGCTAGCCAAACTCTTGCAATTTGGTTTCTCAATCTACACTTAGCCATTTGCATCCATTTTGTCCAACTATCTTGCATCTCACACTTCACATCTTGCATCTACTTGCCATCAAGGAGCATACATCTCATCTACAATCGAAGGGCCAACCAAAGAACAACTCTACAAGAGGTTCCATTTTTATGTTGTTGAGTTCATCATTTGCCCAATCTTGAAGTGTAGGGTGTTTTTAGTTGTTATTTTCACTCTCTTTAGTTTGTTGCTCATCTTTTAACGATTATTTTTCCCTATCACATTTCTGGCACACCTAGTGGGACCCACAAACGGGTCTTTTTCTTTCACGTTTGTTGTTTTTGGCATTTTTGCAGTTTTAGGTTACAAATTGGTGAACCCGACCTCTCCGGTGGTGGACCTAACCTCCGGTTGTGGACCTGACCTCTCCAGTGGTGGACCTGACCTCATGCTGTGGCGAACCTGACCTTATGCTCTTTCTTCCTGGGGCTGCCATTTCCACACTATTTATCCAATTGACTCTGTTCAAAACTAGTTCTCATTTTTTTGTGCTCTTTCCAACGACATATACCACTTCATACTTTGGAGAAGTTGGCCAGGGCACCTTTTTCTTCCCCATCCACCTCCTCATGTTGTGGTGAACCTAACCTCATGCTGTGGCAGATCTAACCTCATGCTATGGTGGACCTAACCTCATGCTGTGGTAGACTTGACCTCCGGTGGTGGACCTGACCTCTCCGCTGGCAAACCTAACCTCTTCAGTGGCGGACCTGACCTCTCGAAGGTGAAATTTCAAGTTTTTACCAATTGTTCTTTAGTAAATTAGGCACATAGTTTAATTAGAGGGGTCAACAAACCTTGTTTGGCATGCTTGTGGAAGGCTATTTGACATATCCAATCCCCTTGCACCATTTGGTGATCCTGGGTGACGAGAAATCGTAGCTTTCCAAGTCCTTTGAGTCACCCTATTTCCATTTACTTAGTGGGACTTGCTTGGGGATTTCATCACCCCAAGGAACGATTCCAACCACGTGTACCGGCAGGGTATATAAAGGGGGGAGAGCGAAATTTGTACCTCAATCCAACCATGTTGTAATTGGCGAAGCGTCGAGATGACGTGAAGAGTTGGTCTGAGCCTTTAATATCTCGCTAAGGTTCCCGACTCATGCTTGTAATGGGTTGGAGTTCACGGTTTGGGCCTCACGTACCGGGTGTACATCGAGGACTCCTTAGCAACCATGCTCATCCTAGAGTAGAAGACTTTGTTGGCCATACCCATTTCTACTAATCTTAGGGTTGTGCTGTCTAAATTGTCTTTCTCATGCAAAGCCAGTCATTTTCAGTTTAGCCAAATCTTTTTATCAATGTTTGCTATATTTTGGGTCCTTTTCCTTACTCATCCATCAAAAAATCAAGCTTAAACTTATCCTTTGGTAGACCTAACCTCATGTTGTGGTGGACCTAACCTCATGTTGTGGCGGACCTGACCTCATTCTGTGGTAGACCTGACCTTCTGCTCTTTCTTCCCGAGCCCGCCATTTCCACACCGTTTATCCGATTGACTCCGTTCAGAAACAATTCTTCTCATTTTTTTGTGCTCTTTCCGATGACATATACCACCCCCTACTTTTGAGAAGTTGGCTAGGGCACCTTTTTCTTGACTATCTGCCTCCTCGAGGGGGGCCATACCCTACCATTCTCATCCGTTTACTCGTTCTGAGTAAACGTTCATCCATTTGACACATCCTTTCATCATTTTGAACTCTCGTTCTGTCATTTCGCTCATCTGTTTACTCATTCCGAGTAAACATTCATCCATTTAACACATCCTTTCATCATTCTAAACTCTTGTTCAACAGTCCTAATGAATCGTTTACTCATTTCGAGTAATCTATCATTCATTCTAAGCCTTCATCTTCTCACTTCGAGAATCATTCATCCGTTGTGGGCAATCATTTACTCATTTCGAGTAGTTCTTTCATTTCGATCATCTGCTTAGTCGTTCTAAGTAAACGTTCACCCCTTTGACACATCCTTTCATCATTCTGAACTCTCCTTTTATCATTCTGAGCATCCGTTTACTCATTCTGAGTAAATGTTCATCCATTTCACACCTCCGTCTATCATTTTGAACTCTCATTCTGTCATTCCATTCTCTCCGTTTACTCATTCCGAGTAAACGTTCATCCATTTGACACATCCTTTCATCATTTCGAACTCTCATTCTATCATTTCACTCATCTGTTTACTCATTCTGGGTAAATGTTCATCCATTCAACATATCCTTTCATCATTTCGAACTCTCGTTCTATCATTCCAATCATCCATTTACTCATTCTAAATAAACATTCATCCATTTCACACCTTCGTTTATCATTTCAAACTCTCATTTCGATCATCCGTTTACTCGTTTTGAGTAAACGTTCATCCATTTAAAACATCCTTTCATCATTCTGAACTCTCGTTCAACAGTCCTAATCAATCATTTACTCATTCTGAGTAAACTATCATTCATTCTGAGCCTTCATCTTCTCGTTTCGAGAATCATTCATCTATTGTGAGCAGTCGTTTACTCATTCCGAGTAGTCGTTCATCAGTTCCGGTCAACATTTTTACTTATTTTAAGTACCCATCCATCCATCCATTTGTCCAATAAAATCATCATTTTCCCCATCCAAATCCCCTGAACTTTGTCTCGGGTTATTATCCAAATTGACCTAACTATCTGATCTGATTGTCATCATCAACATTTGCTAAGTATCCAGATTGAGCATGCATTTTCTTTCCTAAAACAAACAAGCCTAGATCTAATCCACAACATGATGGACAAACAGTCAAAGCTTGATCCACCTGATTTTCATTTCCTTCTAGTTCTTGCCATTGTATGACCATGTATCTTGTCTTTCTGTAAATCATTCACCTTGTATGTGTCCTTTCATGCTTATGATTGGCTTGACTTAGGATCTTGGATCCTGGGGGTTTGTGCAACCTCTTTTGATCTTTGTCATTCTTCATCATCCGCATTAGTATCATTGGACTCCTCTTGAATTGCTACTTTAGCATGAGTTTGAAGCAAGTTCACCCTCTCACTAAAGTGGGGGCTTAATGTGTCACCATAAAGTGTATACTTTGCTTGATTTGGGAATAATTGATGATAAATTGGACTTAATGAGGCCTTGATTTGGTGTTGTGAGGTTTCTACATATCCACACTAGGTCTTGGGCCCTTTCAAATTGAATAAAATGCATTTATTGATGTCTTGTAAAGGTGTTGTAGCACATCTTCACACTTTTCTAAGACCATAATGTTATAATTCACCTAAATAACCTTACCAAGACCTATTTCAAACTATTGTAAAGTTTTGTAACAAACTTTCACACTTTCCTAGGCATGTCATCAACATTTACACCTTTCTTATGTTTTAAATGGCCCCTTTATGCACTTACAAGCCTTAATTAAGTGTCTTGTTGAAGAAGAACCTGATAAGCAACATTTAATACATCTTAACCTTTGATATCCACTCAAAATTTTCCAAGTGGACTAAGTCACCACCTTCGGCAACTTAGTCCCATGTGGCACAAAAATCAAAATTAATTCAAATTTCTTTTGATTTTTTATTCTCTAAGACCTAAGGTTGGCCTGTGATGAGGTATTTTCAGGAATTAAGGCATAATTGTGTATAAATAAGGGTTTTTCCCCTCATTTTTCAATCTCCTAACTCATCTTAAGTCATGATTCTTTATCATTCATCACTCATCATGTTCTAAAGTCAAGCAATCTAGGGTTTTATCATTGCAAGTCATCAAGATAGCTTCCAAGGACATTCAAGGGAAGATCCTTCATGTTTTGTTGCAAAAATTCAAGATCAAACATCATGGAAAGGTATTAACTCCATTTTTTCATGCTTCATTACATTATTTCTTCATTTGGTTTAATTACCTAAAAAGGGGTTTGACCAAGGAAAACCCCCATGACCTAACAATCAACACTTTCTCCTTCTCTCTTTGTGTGTTTGCAGATTTAGGAACTTTGAGGGTTTGAAGATCACTGAAGATTAGGTCAAAGACTCATTGAAGACATCTTTGTGGACCTAGCCAAAATATCAACAAAAAGTCACCTTCAGGCTTGAAAATTAGTGTTTCAGAAGCAGACACTTGTGGGAAACCAAAATGTTGACCTAGGGTTTTCATTTCCACTTCTAAATTTTTAAAGATTTAGAAGTGGACTAAGTCATCTCTAGGGTGAATTATTCCCATTGAACTTATTTTTCAAAAAAAAATTGTATATTTGGATACCCATTTGGTTGAAACAGGCTTCGAACCAGTTTCCCTGATCTAGGACTAAGTTACCCAGCCTAGCATAAGTGTTCCAATTGGCATAAAAATTAGAGTTTTCATAATTTCAAAGTTGCTTCAAGTCTAAAACACACTTCCAGGTGCAAAAATTTTGTCTCACATCTTTTTATTTGGTTTTTTTACATTTCCAAGTAATTTAGTTCATGTTTGCATATCACAACGTGTTTTCCAGCACTTTGTATTTCTTAGGTTTTATATTAATAAATCATCTAATTTTTCAATTTATTGCACTTAGGAAATTACATTTAGATACATTTCATCCTTCATTACATTAATCTTGAGTGTAGAAATTAGCATTTTGGTCCATCTCTTTCATTTTAGGTGAGAAACCCTAGAAGAGTTAGAGAGCATTAGGGTGCCAAAATATTCTTTTACACTACAGTTGAAGCATATGGTACCTTGGAAATTTTTTCTTCCTCCTCTTGTATCTTTGGACACATCTCCTTAGTGAATTTCAAATGACTAGGAAAAGGTGTGCTAATAGTTTTTGTATTCTCCATATGGAATCTCTGCAACACCTTTTCAACATAATTAGCCTGAGATAGAGTCAATTTTCTATTCTTCCTATCTCTACAAATTCTCATACCAAGGATTTTTTTTGCTGCCCCCAAATCCTTCATAGCAAATTATTTTGCTAACAATTGTTTTAACTCAATTATGTGATCCATGTTAGACCCTAATACAAGCATGTCATCAACATATAAACATAAAATAATATAGATTTCATTATCCAACCTCTTAAAATAAACAAAATGGTCAGAATTACACCTAATATAGCATTTCTCATCCATAAAGCTATCTAATTTCAAGTACCATTGTCAAGGTGCTTGTTTCAAGCCATATAAACTCTTCTTCAATCTGCACACTAATTTCTCCTTACCTTTGACCTCAAATCCTTGGGGTTGTTCTATATATATCTCCTCCTCCAAATCACCATGGAGAAAGGTAGTTTTCACATCTAGTTGTTCCAAATGCAAATCTTCAGCAACCACAATACTTAAAATAGTACGAATAGAAGTCATCTTAACAACTGGAGAAAAAATTTTAACAAAATCAATGCCTTTTTTTTGTGCAAATCCTTTTACAACTAACATGGCTTTAAATCTGTTCTTACCTCCATTTTCCTCTTCCAGCCTATAAACCCATTTTTTTGGTAAATCCTTTTTACCTACAAGCAACTTACATAATTCCCAAGTTTGACTTTTTAGTAAGGAGTCCATTTCTTCTTTCATTGCAAGCTCCCACTGAACCTTTGTATCCACCTGCATAGCTTCATCATACCCTTCCGGTTCACTAGCATATGTTGACAAAATAAAATACAAAGAGGGAGAAAACCTTTCAGGAGGTCTACTTAGCCTTGTTGACCATCTAACATTCACTAGAGTTTGTGGTATTTCTTGTTGTTGTTGCGGAGCATGAGGAACTACTAGAACATCACTATCTAGAGTATCATCCAACACCATAAAATCCTTTTATTTCTTCTCATGTTGTTGCAATTGATCTTTGTACAACACCTTCTAATTGAATATAACATCCTTGTTTCTCACAATTTTTCATATTTTTAACATCCCAAATCCTATAACCAAATTCATCAATGCCATATCCAATGAAGATACTTTTTTTGAGCACCAAATCTGGCACTCACCAAATGACACATTACATTTGGTGAGTGTTGAATTTGGCACTTGCCAAATGGCACATCACATTTGGCAAGCACCAAATGTTATGTGCCAAATGAGCTACTTTGACCAAAAACTAACATTGAAATCAACATTTTTCACCAGATCTTCACTTTCTTACACCTATAGTAGCTAAACCATTAAGAATTTGAAGATGAATAAAACTAGTGGTTTGTGAGATTTTGTGTAGATTATAATTATATTTTTTTTTTTAAATTAAAAAATAAATTGAGAATCCTTTTATGTAATTTTTAATAACTTATTTTTTCAACTAAACAACATTTTTGAAAAGTGGTGTTTACTTCAACCCGCATAACTTTTTTATAGAAAGGATACAATTCTAATTTTTAAAATACAGATTTGTCACACTAATATCTAGTGTATGGATATTTTTTCATAATTTTTTGTTGCATATATTTTTTTAATTGATTTTCCAAGTTAGAGTAATTACAATTTGGACAAAGGTGTACTTCAGACTGCATAAAATTTTTTGTATGCATTTGAATTAACTTATTCTTTTTTGGTTTGCATAAGGACATCAATACCTAGTGCACATGTATTTTTTAGAAGAAAAAAAATATCTATTTTCCTATTTTTTTTGTATGTGTGAAACAAATAACTTGATGTTCATTGAAAAACCTACATTCACATGAAATAAAAAATAAATATAATAATCAAATTAAATATATTTAAAATTATACTTTTTGGGAAGCTTATAATAAGGGATACATACTTACAAAACATAAATTTTAAACGAATTGATTTGATTTTCCAAAAGGTAAATCAAAAGTGGTTTTTAATCAACATTTTGATAGGTGTAGAGGAGACTCCATTATAGGTATGGTTTAAAACTAATAGGGTTTTATCCAAGGGGGTTTGATCAAACCCTCTTTAATTAAAATCATTTAATTGGAACCTTTAAAAGCTTTAATCATTATATTTTCCAAAAATATGTGATTTCAAGCAAAAATTAGGATGTCCCAAAAAGTGTAACCCATTAGTGTGGCAACACCCCTCGGCCACTTTGATAACGCTGAGAGTTTGTGGTTTATGATCGTAGATGGATAGTTGATTTTTTACCTT
>VDFB02281492.1:12202867-12299936 GCA_007258455.2 Sequoia sempervirens | reverse complement strand
CACTTCCTCTATCTCTCTCCCACTCACTCCATTTATCTCTTTCCTACTCCCTCTATCACTCTCCCACTCTCTCTCCCTCTCCCTCCCTCTCCCTCTCTCAAGTATCTCCCTCCTACCCCCTCTCCCTCTCTCAAGTCTCTCTATCTATCTCTCTCCCACTCCCTCTATCTTATTTTCCAAGCAGGGTCTAGGTTTCCAACCTTCATCTCCATCTTTTTCTAATGCTTTATCATCTATTGTACATGTATGGCATCTTGTGATAGGAAGGAAAACTTTTCTTCATAGGAGAAAGAAACATTGTCCCCGAGTGGGTGCAAAAAATGGAAAAGTGGCCAACCCATTTAGGTTTTTTGAAAAATCCAAAACATGAGCACATTATAACACACTCACATTATGGCTTGGAGTGACTGAGCCTTAGGCTCAGCCACTACAAGGCCAAAAAATACTTGTGTTATAACACAAGAACATTTTAATGTATTTAAACAAAAAAAATAAAGTTCATTTCATTTCATTTTCTGTTGTTTCCAATTTCCTCCATAGCCTACAAACCCTCAACAATACACTCGCGTTCTAGGAAGGCTCAAACCACTCCATTTCTTCACCAAATATTTTTCAAAATACTACTATGATGTTAGGGAGGTCAAAGGAGTAAGTTGTTTTTTGTGTGAATTTGGTATTAAATAGATAGATTTAATATTTTTTTGATGTAAATTTATTTATTTTTTAGGAAATGATAATGCACCTCTTTCTCCTCCTCAAAATCCTAAAGAAAAACCCCCACAAACACCTTCAATAATTCCTTAACATGCTCTAAGAAATCAAGAAAATTTAATGGGGAAAATTGAAAAAAAAAACAAATTAATTTAATTACAAGGTCGAGATATCCTACAAGCACAACCTCACATAGAACCATGTTTGCTCAATCACTTGAATCAATAATATCACATGTAGATTCAATTAACAATAAAATAAGTAGTTGGTCATAGAATAGACAGGAGTTTAGAGAATTTTATGTAGATAAATTATCCTATAAACAAGTTAATGATGAAAAATTACAAAATGTGACTTGTGTGCACTATTCACAAACCCTAGAATGAATCAACCTTTACACCCTTCAAGAAAGAGGTTCCCTATCCATTGGTGCAACCACCAAGGGATAAAGAACAATTTTTGGAGGAGGTGGTGGATGGTTTTTGAGCATTCTCCATGCAACAACAATGAGGTTCCACAATATTTTTCGAGGAAAATCTACTATGAGTTTGTCCTCAAAAAAATCCCAAACTATTTTGACATACGAGACTTCCAGGTAAGAGGTGGGGGCACATGTCAATGCATAATGGCCAACAAGATGAGCACTCACTAGACTAGTGTATGAGTATGTGACTATCCCTTTTTTTGTGAAGGAGAGTGTTGAGGTTGATACATTGTAGTCGATTAGTTTCCTCACCAAGAGCCTCATACAATATTACCAATCCTCTAGCACAAGGTGAGCCAAGCGAGTCTTCGAGGGAGTAGATTTCCACCTCATTATTATTAGGCTTTTGGGTCACTCTGTATTTATGATACCATAGATAGTTAGGATGTAGGTGCCTAGGGTACATCTATAGCTAATTAGATGGTGATGATAGATGCCCTCCTTAATGAGACATTCGAACTTGATAGTTAGGTAAATGTTAGCAAGTTCATTGAATTTAATTTATTGAATTTCATTTTTGAAATGAAAGATTAACTAAATTAGTTGAATGATTATAATGAAATTTTAGGGTCATAGTGTTCATTCTATTTTTAGCAGTGCTCCACCTCTCTACATGTGTACTATAGAGGTATGTAACTAGTGAAGAATTATAAATATTGCATGTGAATAGCTAAACATTGTATTGTATTATTATATCTCATTTTGGATGTTGAATAGGTTAATCTTGGAGCTTCAACCACAACACCTGCTAGTGGAGGTGGTCATTGAAGTTTCACTCAGGTAATACATATATTTTAAAATAAAAAAATGTATTTTGTAATTAAATAATGTTTAATGACTTGAAGGTTCTAGATATTTTGTAAGCATGCTTTGTACTTGTTAATTGATTTGATTTCAGGTTGTTATGCATTTCCTAATTTATTAATTTCATTTGTTCATGTTTTTGACCTCCAAAATGTAGGCTAGTGGAATCACTAGCTTGTAGCATACCATTTTACTCTTATCCTCCTAACTGCCATCACTAGCTTCTATCGTACCATCTATCTGCTTACTATTGGGGTCATGAATGTTGCACAGGATATTGATTTTATTACTACCCTTGTCCTATGTTGACTATTTTTATCATGATGACTATGTTATTGCATTCATGTTATGGTTGTAGACTTTCATTTATACCTTTGAAGTGCTTGATATCATAGAGGACTACTCTCTTGCTTTCTTGACTATATATTGTCATCTTCTATCAATTATCTTCAATAGTATGTACTCCATAGACAAGGTACTATCCACTTATCATTTAGAAATATATATATTCTCTCTTTCTATTCCTTCACAAGGACTATCCTCTATAAATATGATCATTAAAAGGGCATTGCCACTCTAAATTATCCTTTAATAATAAACTATGCATGCTCCTCTTATAGCATTGTACTAAATTTGTTACTTCTCCTATGAGACTATCTTGTAGCATTGGATTTCATGTGATTACCACCACATTCATGATAGTTATTCACTCTTTACCTTGAGATATCTCAGTTGAAAACATATAAAGTATCTCATAAAAAATCATCTTCCACAATTATCCCTTAAAGCATTATTTGATATTGAAATAAATGTGACTTTCCCATTACATCTTGTGCCTTTAGACTATCATATTCAGTCTTATATAACTATCCTATTACAATTCTCTATTTATGCTATATCCTTTATTGTTCATTTTTTGTCCTTTATTCACCATTTCTCCTTGTGATCATTACTTCATCTATCTGAATATTACAATCTCCATTGTAATGAAGATATCTCACTCCATTTCTTAGCTATCTCTTATGTATGATTCACCAATGAATATGAATAGAATATTAAGGTTTTATGAAAATCATGGAGTGCCTTTATATGTGTGAATTGTTATCAAGATCTTAGGACCGCATTCCCCTCATTGCTCACTATCACTACACCATTTTGTTCTTAGTTGACAATTCCCATTATGAATTATTTTCATGCATCTCACTATCATGCTTTACATTATTTCCATAAATCTTGTCCCCACTTCAAAAAAAATTCACACTTCACATCAACAAAGGTTTGCATGACTTCTTTATGTAATCATGATAGTCTCCCTTGCTTGCATGATATGATTGTCCCTAGGACTATCATCTTGTGACTGTCCTTTACTTTGAAATTGTCCTCATGAAACATGCAAACCCTTGGCATTCAATTGATACTCATGAAGACTCTTACTAATATGAAGATACTATGTCCACAATCAAGAGGATAGGATACTCTATTCTTTCTCCTCATTTCTCCTAACTATCACATTGCTTTCTCATCTATCCTTATATTATTACAACCCTACATTGTCATTCATGAGACCCCTTACTATGCAAGGTTCCCTTATAACAACCTCTTCCTCTATCAACTTCTTCCTACTAACTTAGAAACTACCCAATATGGCTCTTGTGAATTGTGTTTTGTCTTGTTGGTTCTCTAGGCAATATTGCTCTCTTCTACCAAACCTTTTTTCACCATGTTGTTCATGAAGGGTTTTGATCATAAAACAAGATTTGAAATATAAGTGGATGCATTAACATATCCCAAGGAACAAATGTTGTAGTAACCACATATTAAACTATGAAGCAATATATAGTTCAATAAGTACTCAAATTTTTGTTGACTATGTCATACATTATAAGACATGACCTACATCACTCTTCTAGTTTTCGTAATTGAATAATGTTGTTTTATTTTCAAATGATGCAAGGAAATACTCCTGATATTGATAGGGTAATGGAGAATGGTGTCTCTGCTGCAATAGAGAGCCCAATGCCTTTGATGGGGGTATGAGGTATATTAGTAAATTTTAAATTACATTCATTATTTTAGCTATTTATTATTGAAAAAACAAATGATTATTTATTTGTAGTTTAATTTCTATCTGGATGGTTGCTATAGCTATTTCCAATGCCACAACATAGGCATTTTGTTGTTGCAGATGAGGAGAGGGACCATTTAGATGTGGTAAGTGATTATTTTGTTAAATATTTAATTTTATATAATGTAATTTCTATATATTAATGTCTCTACTTTTTATTTTAATAGGTATGGCTTCATGAAGAATTAAATAGGAGGACCAACACTCGAGTTCGAAGTAGACCACCATCATATGCATCTCCATCCCCCCGACAATCAAAGGTCGCCCATGATTAGTTTTCTTCACCTAGAGGGGAATGACTATTTATTAGGGTCCTTTGTTGTATGCCTATACAACATTTTTTGACATATATTTTGTATTGGATATACATGACATTGTATGCCCATATGGAATTCTTGTAAGCTTGTATGGCTATTTTGTATATATGTTATACTTATATTGACATATATTGATGTATGCCTATATGGCTATTTGGTTAATGCATATCTTTTTTATTGATGCTATCCATATTTGTATTATAAATGAGTATTTAAATAAATAAATTATTATTTGACGTAACCATAAATGATTAAAATTTTATTCGAATACGTTCTCACAAAAATGTTCCTATATTATTTCCTTGCAATGAACAAAGTGCTTCAGGGTATGCTAAGATTTTTATCTCTCAAGCATGCAATGAAAACACATGGAAAAAGAGCTAATTAAGGAATATATTTTTATATTTCAAGTTTTTTGATAACAATATGTTTCCTCCATTATAGAATGACAAGCTTCAATGGATATTTGTAGATGGTTTACTTCAAATATTTAAAATCTAAGTGTATTCCATGCTTCATAACTTATTTCACACTCATTTCACCTCTATTTGTTGTTTAATTATTATATTTCCTACACTAGTATGTGTTTGTGGTCTTGGATGAAATATTATTGGCATATAGTTATGGAATCAAGTTTTATTCAAGAAAAAGTATAAATAATTCACACTATGTTTCTAATAATTTTAATCAAGTACCCATCTATTAAAGTACCCATCTTCTAGTTGATTGATCACTACTTCAAATTTATATATGTATTATTCATGCCCACACTTTCATTCATCTCAAAAAAATGTATTCTTATATTGACCAAAACGTTTATGACTGCATTAAGTTCAATCAACAAAGGAGACTAGTTCTTTGGTATAGATCATTCAGTCATAAGATTATAAAGACACCTATGTTGATAAAAAATTGTAAAGTGGACTTATTTTGTAGCCACCCCAACGTGTTCGAATTGTTGGTTTACCCCTAGGATGAAGAATGTAAACAATGTCTCTCGATAATTTTTTACTAAATGCAACTGACACTTTTTGGAACATCTGAAACATTGTTGCTACAGCGGAATGACTTGGAACTATCAGTTTGGGCACACAATGAACAAAATGAAAATTAGGCAATCTCAATGAAACTTTCTTTTGAATGCAACTAACACTTTTTCCATCAACTAAAAACTTGTCAACATGGCGAAATGGATTGGAGATATGAAAAATTGAGAGAGGTTATTATGGAGGGGCCCTACGTGATCCTATAACTTTAGATGGAATGTTTCTAAGTGCCAAGGTTTATGAGTAACAACTCATCAAAGTTTTCTTCCCTTTCGCACTTTGGTCTCTTAAGAGAAATCGTTGGTGCAATGTAGCTCAAAAAGTTCCAACATGTTGGGGTGCAAAATAGGGTCTTTCCTAGCATAAAACTACCCATTTGAATGTGTTGGAACTATCAGTTTTATCGCATGACAAATAGAACAAAAATTACACCACCTTGTAACCTTACACTACATGCATCTAACACTTTTTCCATCAACTAAAAACTCATCACCATGGGTAAATGGATTAGAGATATGAAAATTGAGAGAGGTTATTTAGAAGAGCCCTATGCTTGTACCTTTAAACAAATTTTTTCTTAATGTTGCAATTTTTGAGTAAAAACTCATCAAAATTTGTTTCCCTTTCACACTTTGGTCTCTTAAGAGAAATCGTTGATAAAATGTAGCCCAAAATGTTTTGGTATACAAGGGTATGAAACAATAGCTTTCCTATCATAAAACTACCCATCCAAAAAAGTTAGAACTATCAATTTGGTCGCATGATAGGTAGAATGAAAATTACACTACCTTGCAACTTTACATTGCATGCATTTGATGCTTTTTCCATCAACTAAAATCTTCTCACCACAAGAAAATGGATTGAAGATATGAAAAACCAAGAGCGGTTATTGTAGAGGATACCTACATGATCTTATACCTTGAGATGAAATGTTTTTAAGTTCCATGATTTTTGAATAACAACTGATCAAAGTTTGTTGCCCTTTCACACTTTGGTCTCCTAAGAGAAAGCGTCAATGTAATGTAGCTCAAAACGTTCCAACATGTGAGGGTGTGAAATAGGACCTTTACTAACATAAACCTACCCATCTAGATGTGTTGGAACTATCAGTTTAGTCACACAATGAACATAACAAAAATCACACCACCTTGCAACTTCACACTGCATGCATTTGACACTTTTTCCATCAACTGAAAACTTGTCACCACAAGAAAATAGATTGGAGATATGAAAAAATGAGAGAGTTATTATAGAGGGGATCTACATGATCCCATACCTTTAGATGAATTTTTTCTAAGTGCCACAATTTTTGAGTAATTTCTCATCAATGTTTTTTTCCCTTTCACACTTTGGTCTCTTAAGAGAAATCATTGATGCAATGTAGCCCAAAACGTTTCAACATGTTGGGGTGTGAAATAGGACCTTCCCTAGTGTAAACCTACCCATCCAGATGTGTTGGAACTATCAATTTGGTTGCACAATGAACATAATGAAAATTGCACCACCTTGCAACTTTACATTGCATGCATCTGACGCTTTTTCCATCAACTCAAAACTTGTCACCACAAGAAAATGGATTAGAGATATGAAAAAATGAGAGAGTTTATTATAGAGGGGCCCCACATGATCTTGTACCTTCATATTAAATGTTTCTAAGTGCCATGGTTTTTGGGTAACAACTTATCAAAGTTTGTTTCCCTTTTGCACTTTGGTCTCTTAAGGGAAATTGTTAGTGCAATGTAGTTTAGAATGTTTCGCCATGTTGGGATGTGAAACAAGACCTTGTCTAGTGTAAATCTACCCATTCAAATGTGTTGGAACTATTAGTTTGGTCGCACAAAAAACATAACAAAATTACAACACCTTGCAACTGTACACTACATGCATTTGATGCTTTTTCTATCAACTAAAAACTTGTCACCATGGGAAAATGGATTAGAGATATGAAAAACTAAGAGAGGTTATTGTAGAGGGGATCTACTTGACCTTGTACCTTTAGATAGAATGTTTCTAAGTGGCATGATTTTTATTAAAAACTCATCAAATTTTGCTATGCTTTCACACTTTGGTCTCATAAGAGAAATGGTTGGTGAAATGTAGCTTGAAATGTTTCGACATGCTCCAAGGTGTAAAACAAGACTTTTCCTAGCATAAACCTACCCATTCAAACATGTTGGAACTGTCAGTTTGGTCACACAATGAACAGAATGAAAATTGCACCACCTTGCAACTTTACACAACATGTAGAGAGGCATCTTAAGGGGCAACAAAAGGGGGTTTATCATTACATAGGAAGGAGAAAAATTTCATTCCCAAGCGCTAAGTGCTACTACTACTGATCAACTTGGCCATAACTTAAATATGAACTTTACAACTGAGATTGAATAAATAGAAGCACATGATAACCCTATCTTATAGCAGAATCTTAAAAATATCAAGACTAAAATGAAGATAAGAAATAATACAGTTATTGCAAATGATTCATATTTTTCAAAAAATATGAATGTTGACATGGATAAATCAATATTGCAAGATAAGATTCCATTCAAAGTGAATGAAGAGGTAGTTTACAATGGATACATTAATCTTGGAGTTGATAACAGTCTATTCAAAGTGCAATGGCAAAGGTGGAGATGGCAGTAGAGATGGGCATATTTCGATAACTAAGAGCAAGGGAAACAACAAAAGAAAACTAGTCATGGGTCAAACACAAAGGGTAGAGAATAATCCATTCAAGAGGAAAATCCATACAATGAGCCCTTCTAATAATGAATAGTCAATTTTTAGGCACAGTGCAAAAACAATAAAAGTCAAATCATATCAAGCACCTAGAAATAAGTCATCCTAGAGATAGAGGGTGCATTCAAATATATGTTGCCAAAATGTCTATAATCTCCAATATCCTATACATGTCCCTCTTTGCTTAAAGGAATGCAAGAGTGAAGGAAAGATAATTAGAGAGTGTATTATGAAAATTAGTTTTCTCTTTAGGAAATTTCTTTATCTTCAAAATTTTCATTTTGAACTATAATATAACTTCCCTCTCATAACTATCATTCAAACCTTAATAATTTTCTCCTCATAAATCTATTACTAATGAATTCCTTATAATGCCCTACTCTATTATATTGACCTTTGGTTGTATAGTGGCATGTGTAGGTTGTATTTTTCTTTATTTTCTTTTGGTTATCTCATTGTCATGACATTCATCTCATCATTGTAACCACTCTACAATGTTTTCCAAACTGAATTGTATGAAGAGTTTTAATAGGGGTATTGACAATTCATTTTGGTCTCATTTTGACTTGATAGTGAAACACAACAAAAGACATTGAATGTAATTTTTATCACAGCAAAGTCCACGATGTACCATTTTAAATAGACCTATCATAAATATACATATAATCTACCCAATATCCATTACATATGTGTAAAAATGTAGTAGCAAGAAAATGAGAAACTTTAAGTTAAAAATGGGAGTAAGTCCTTCCAATGCCATATGAAATTTGGAACCAAAACATAAGTAAAGTTGAAATGTGAAAGTGAAAGGTCTAACTATCAACTACAATACAATAATATCAAAAGAAATATTGAAAACATAGAAACACAAATAGTTTTATATTTTATTCATAATTAATGTTGTATACACCTAAAATTAGTTACAACATTTAATTAATTAAATACTAGTTATTTAATTAATATTCGACTATGTATAAATAAATTCACAATTTATTTATATTGTTCATATCCTTTAATTCTTCAAATCTTAAAAAAAAACATATTCTTCTAATTTAATTAAATAAACAAATTTCTCAAGTTTGTTTTATTTAATTAAGTTTCACTAATCTCATATTAGGAATTCAAGCACATGTCTACAACTTTTTATGCCACCTCACCAAGGTCACATGAAATTAAATAATTCTAATTTTTAAATTAGAATTATTTTCACACATGGCTTATTCCTCACACACTTTATTCTCCCACACATTTGGCATGCAAACACATGGCTTATTCCTCACAAACTTGATTCTCCCATCCATTTGGCATGTTTCCCTTGGTCAAGGGGACATTCTAATAATTCTAATTTTTTATTAGAATTATCTACAACTTTTCATGCCACCTCACCAAGGTCACATGAAATTGAATAATTCTATTAGAATGATCTTCCACCAATTTTCAAACACATGGTCTTTTCTTCCCACACTTGAGTCTTCCATCCATTTGGCATGTTTCCCATTGGTCAAGAGATTCCTCCATCCATTTTGCATGGTGTCTTTGGTCAAGGGGACATCTTCTTGATTCTCTTCATCTCCACCGTTCATTCTTCTTGTTCGAATCTAGACCGTCGATTGTTGCCATCTCACCAGATGCTTGGAAAAGGCTATAAATACAACCCTTCGACATTGTATTTTGCATCCAATTTTTAATAGAGTTATCATGTAGGTTTATCGTTGGATCTTGGGAGCATTATGGAGTCTTATCGTTACATTTTATATCATTTTTTGCATCATAGTTAGATCTTAGAGTAGCACTTTGCTTCATAGTTGCATTTTATGTCATCCTTTTCATCATAGTTGCATTTTTTATTAGTATATTTAGAGTTTTCATTTGAGCATATGTAGAATCATATAGATCACCACCATAGTATCCACCACCATTTGTCCATTCATCATAGTCACCCACCATTCATCATAATCATCCATCATTCATCATAATACCCATCATCATTTCTACCATTTAGTTTCATGTAGGAATTTAATTAGCTTGCATGTTAAATACTAATCTCGTTTCTTAAGTGTCATTCTAATAGCCTTTGTGCACATAGAAATATGAGGGCCAAGAGGTTAAAGGAATCATTAAGAATAGAGGACAATGAGACGTTATTGAAAGATTCATTAAATTGCAATTTAGAGTAGCTTATTTGCTTTGAATCTTTAATATAATTTGTTTCATTAAGGTTTGTGTTGATACTAACTTTCCACATTTCACACACACACAAATTTCAAAAATGAAAAGTATGGATTGTGTTAAATCCATGAAAGAATTCCTCAAAAAAAGTGATCAATAACATGAGTTTACAAATTTAATGCACATACTTACAAATTAATCCAATGAACCATCTGTGTTTGCTCAACTCTTTATTGTGTCAATTATTGCCTCATGGTCAGACTCACGCACCTTCCACAAGTTATTCTTCAAATGTCTACCCCATATTTGATCAAATAAACATTGGATTCCACAAAAAGGTTTGAGTAATGAAGAATATTTCAATGTGTGTCAAATTCTTGAAACAACCAAACATTAACACTCTTGACTAGGTACCTTCTAAGCCATGTTCCAATAGCAACCATCGAGCCTATAGGGTATTTGATGTTTGCTCCATCTATAACTAGGGCATCCAATTTATTTTTGGCATCAACACAATGACACAAGTAATAATCAATTCCCTCTTCATTGTCTTCATCTACCATAATTGCATAAACATGCCCTACATTAATATGTGCATCAAATTAGATAAATTTAGTCAACATTACAAAAACACTACAAAGTAAGGTAACATTAGGAATTTCAAAATCTATGCAAGTAGATATATTACCTGGTTGAACTGGATCTGATATGTGATCAAATTCAATCAATTATTTCATTTGTGTCAATTATAGTAACATTGAGATCTGATACATGTCAAGTGGTCATAGACAGTTTAACCATAATTCATCAACCCACTCCTTTGAATCACACTCATTCTAGGCTTGAACTGTACATGAAGAACAAAAGCATGTCATCTTCCACATATGGATACTCCATGAATCTACATTATAGATTTTGAAAGAGTGTAGCTTACTTGATCCTATCAATGTACAACAATCCTCATATATTGCAATGTTAGTATCATCTATCAACCAAAAATATATATGAACTAAAGACTTGCCTTCATTACCTAGACCCATTGAAGCATTACACCACTCAATGATTGATTTCACATCTATCAAATTTGCATTGTCTTTATAAATGCTATGGCTCTTTCAATAAATGCTCCTAGACCATCATGCTCCCCCTTTCCATGCCCAGCCTCACAAAAGTTCTACATATGTTGAACACATATAATATTATGCATCCTACTCAACCAATACAACATCTATGAGTTCTTGAATTTTGATGCACAATTATCCAACCATATGATATGTTGATGGAATGATATGGATCTTCTAGCCAAATCATAGTAGAACACCTAAAAGAAACCCTGCAAAAACTCTATAGAATGTGTGTGATCATCATTGAAATAAAAATGATACTCCCTTATGATCTTTCTATTATCCTCTATACTATCACTAACATAAATGAATGCTATGAACATAGATATAGAAACCTGTGTGGAGTTGTAATACTATGATTACACCTCACTCTATGGTTGTAGATTGTAGTTCTCTACAAATTCAATGATTGAAATGATGCTACCAAGTGGGAAAGTGTCCTTGCATAACTTGAATTGCAATTCCAACCATCAAGCTCTATGGGTATGCCTTGCATACTCATACACTATACTGTCACGAAATATAGACATAAATTGATACACTGAAATATTTTGAATAACCAAATCACACATTTTTTCTTTTTTACTATCTTTTGTATTGTAGGCCACTGTCTTATATTTTCCAAATTCTACTAGTTCATTTCCAACTGCATGTGTACTTTCCATATGTTCACATATTGGAATACATTGCAAGCCACCACAATGCAAACATGTGCCATCCAAGCATAATTTATTGTAGGATAATTGGCCTTCCTCTCTTTCACATAATTTTTTTGTTATGAAATCTCTTGAAGATGTAGGTGAGGCGTGTATGCTATAACCCTGCAAAACATTGTTAGTATGCAAATCTAAATATATAGACCGATAAACATCAAAATGGTTAGAAAACTCAATATGTACTCTACAACAACAAATAGTGTGTATGTGACAATAATTGCATGGTGTGATGGTTAAGTTGTGTTTTTATTCTTTCCATCAAGGTTCAAAACCCATTAGGATTTAATTATTGAGAATTTATACTAGGGATGAGGTCCCCTGTTTGTGACCTCACCAGTTCATAGCTTTGGGTCAAAAGTGTAACTTATCCCTCTTAAAAAAAAAGAATTAGTGTGTGTGATTTATTTTGACATAGAAAGGCTTTAGCATTTCAAAATATCTTTGAAAATGTTTACCTTGAGGATATATCTCTACAAATTTACCTAAAAATTGTGTTTGAGTCATATCCAAAAAATGCTTTAGATGTGACTCACAGTTTTGACTACCAATTCTCCTTCTTACCACATCCCTTTTATTTGGAGATACCCTTGTGTTAGTCTTCCAAAAGTCTTCAATTAGGGATCTCAATTCTTCAATAATTGGTTTAAATTTTTGTGGTAGTCTCCCTAAGAATGCCTATAATTCATTGTCATCAGTGTCCTCAATTCTTTGGTGGCTTCCAACAAATCTCAATAATTTTTTTCTATTTATTCTCAAGTTTTAGGGTTGGAAGGAATTTGAAACTAAGGAATTTTTTATTGATTCTCAATTTTATGCATGAAGAGGGCAGCAAAGAGAATGATGAGGCATAAATTGTAATGACTTAACATTCATAATGAGCCTATGACTGTCCTACATTCATTAGGATTGTCCTAATGGACTTATGATACTCCCAATGAAGCTATGACTGTCATAGATTCATTAAGATAGACATTTAATGAGTCCATTTTAGAATTCCAAAATTATTTCCACCTTAATATATTAGTTAAGGATTAATGATGAAGCTATAGAAGTGTAACAACCCAACTAGATAATTTAATTCAAAAATAAATAAATATTGACATCATGAGTATCAATGTCAATGGCATAAATTTCATAGCTAATTCCATTTAGAAATTTTAAGTCATTAATCACAATAAACCTGAAATAAATAAATATATTCACTTCCACGTGTCAATGGTTAAATACATATTTGACTAGGCATTCAGTGCCTCAAACTCAATTCAAATTACATAGTTTTCTTACAAATACATCATTTGTTCCTTTACTTCAATGATACAATACATAATATAATTATGATATGATTCCTTCATGACAGCTCACCTCCACTGGTGGATGAGAAGTGATTGGGGTGCTTTTTCCACCCAACCATGAAGCAATGTTTCCTTGGAATACTTCAGTTAGTTGAAGAATAACTGACCCTACATGGAACACTTAGCAAGAGATACAATTTTCAAGTTGGAATTTGTGTGTGCTTATCTACATGCATTTCTATGTATTTTGTTAGAATATGCAAGTTCCATGTTAGGTAAATTCAATATAACAGAGAGAGGGTAAATAACATGGTATGTTCTGTATACATATATACATATATATATATATATATATATATATATATATATATATATATATATATATATATATATATATATATACATATATACATATATATATATATATAATGAATACAAAGCTTGGCCAAGCTCATGTTGGATGAATACAACTCTGGTTAGATTTGGAAAAGTAAATCTACTCTCTCTAGCACCCATTCCCAAAAATAAATTTTATCATATAAAGGGGTATCCCTCCCTTTAGACCATCCATTAGAAACATTCTATCATTCTATAGTCTACCAATAATTCTTGTATCATTTCATTCACAAAAATCAAACAATATTCATTCACACTTGGTATATATGTTCATCTAATAATCATATGTATTTGTAACTCAATACTATTCCAAAATTACAGTTTGATTCCATTTGCACAACATTTATAACTTGCTCAATGAGTAAAGTAAATCAAGATGAATCAGAAGGTATACTGCATGTATGTGAGCATGTGTAAAGGAATCTTTATGCATGATAACATATATGTTGGGAAATGAATAATTATAATATGTGTATACATTCTGAAAAACATATAACACCTTTATTTATTACATGTATTCTTGTTCATAATCAGAGAAATAAAGAAATAACATCAGTTCAATCAGATGTACTATTTAAGCCAATTTATCATCCAAATCTTCAATTTAGATTCCAATAAGAAAAGAAACATCTATTTGATAGTCACTGGTTTTTCATAAGAACTTGAAAGAACATATCATTGCAAGAATATAAACACTATTCATTCATTCTATTTTCAAACTAAAACCATACTTGTTCCTCTTTAGTCAGAATATCCATTGATTTAGAGAACACTATAATTAAGTTCATACTTTTTGTCCCTTAAGAGGGGTCGATACACATATTATCCACCATTGAAATATCATGATATCAATATCCCCTTGGGGTTTACCATCGTTGGTTGATTTCTATTGAACCACAAGTTTGAGACCCATACAAGTTAATACACTTCAATATGCATATTGCATGCTCTGAGCAAAGTCATTACTCGACTTGAATATAAGTACAAGAAAAATACATTGGTGTTCTCAAATATATATGTATATATTGGCATTCAATGACTATTTATATATGTATATATAAATATATATGCATTCCTGTATATATATATATATATATATATCATCTAATACCACAAATTTTACAATTCCTGTGCCCCTGAAGGCATGTCTGCGGATGGAACTTTAAATATAATACTCATCGAACAAGATAATGTTCAGCTCTGCCATAGCCATTAATAGTGGGTGGGGAGAATATAAACATATGAATGCAGATAACACTACTCGACCATACCATGCATGGTGGCATCACCACCCCCATACCAAAAAGGGTAAGAATTTATATAGTGTTAAAGCACACCCAAATGAATACAAGTAGTGGGATTCAAATGACTAGTCATCCATAGGGCGTGACATTCAAGCATGGTGATGACATAAAATAAAATACAAACAACTTCGACTGGTCGAATGACCACAACCATGAAGATAATATAATGGCATTGAAATCTCATGGTAGGTATGATACCCAATCCTCTATAAGGTATCAAAATTTGTAAAAAAAAACTCAGAGCCTTCAAAGGCTCGACCCAAATGGGAAATACAGTGATCAACATAGTTGATTAACTGGGTATCATTTTGATGTAAGCAAGGTGGTTGAAACACACTACTCAACACAAAACAACCTAACTCAAGCAAGGAAATATTTCCCTTGAACACACAATCACCCAGTTGTCCCTTAAGACACCACTAGAGGCTTCTAGCCTTCAAAAATCAACAAATGGAGATATATTTTGGAGAAGGTCGTACAAAGGCCAACCAAAAATCAATAAAGATTCACCACAGACCCCAAACCAAAATCCCAAAAAAATTCAAATGATTTCTTCACAACAATATCGATAACCAATAATCCACCCCTATTTTAGGCTACTAAATTAGCCCTATTTTCCAAAGGAAGTACTTCCTATTCACTTTTTTTCACGAAATTTCCTTTGATAGTCTTGAATTGTGACTCAAAACCACTGAATCCTCCATCAATTTAAGACTTCTAAATTATTGATCCACCAAACCCTCCATTACCATGCTAATAACCTAAGGTTTTCTGAAAATCACTACTACTAGGCTTCTCAAACTCCCAAATGGAATCCAAAACATTCACTTAGGTCTTTACAATCTCTCCAAACCCACACAATATCAATTCTCTCAACAACTCATCAAAACCCCTCTTTAGTTCCTCTTTTCCATAGGAAACAATACTTTGTCAGCCCTAGGGCATCAACCCCATAACAACAACTTAACTTCCTTGCCTTAAAAAACATAGAAACCCCTAACCTACCATGAAAAAAGTCAATCCACTGAGTAATAGGTCAAGACAATAGGTGGATTAACAATTACATCATTTAAACAAAAATCAAACCCACAATTCTGTGTGTACAGGCTGCTACAGTAAATTGATGAAATCTCTCCTTAAATCCTAAGTTAGACTCTCACAATTGAACCAATTGAAAGATAATTCATGTTCACATAGAATAAAAAATGTTTCAAATCATTCACCCCTTGTATGGGTCCGTACAGAAAGAGAAAAGATCAAAAACATGGGAAAATTGCAGAAAATACGTTGTATTATGTTTGGTTTTCTTCAATACAACAACCACCAACCTTGTTCAAGCCTTGGAGAGGATTTTTATACATTTTAAAATCAAGTTCCAACTGATCAATGTTCATAACTACTTTTCAAATTCCCTTAACCCTTCATATTCTTGAAAGTTGTATTTTTTTGTCAAATTTTGCTTATGACAATATTTACATTTTTTGTGCAACTTTTGACATGTAAACATAAATGACTCAAAAACCTCTCAAATATATAATGAATGGTCTCTTTAGACCTTATTTAATGTAATCATACTATTTCTAATACTAAATGACCTCAACACCTACTCTTGACCTATTGACCACCATTGATGAACATCATATGCTTAGGTGCACCTGCACCACATTTACCAAAAAGCATGAAGCATGCACGAAAGGCTCAATCCATTCCAAAAATGGATTCATCATTTAATCAAATAGAAACTAAATTGAATGAGAGGTGTGTATGAAATTAAAAAAAATACCTCCAAAGGTGATGCCTTGAGCGATTTCCTTCCTAGAAAAGCTTCTTTTTTCCACCCACTAGTCGATCTTATCCCATGTCTCTACCTTTTCCCTAGCTTTTTCCTTTCTTTTTACTCCATTCCCTTCATTTTTTGACTCCATCGATCCCTTGCTATATTTGGAAGATGTGGGTCTTAATTTTGTCACCTCCATTATGTTGTTTCGGCCACCTACTCATCCATTCTCTCTACACTAACTATGGCTTTTTGGCCATAAAGGGAATCGACCTCTCCCCATTTTTAGCGGGAGTTACAACGTTTGAATTTTCCATAATTATTATTCTCTTTGAATATATATTTACATCTATACATACACGTATTTGTCCTAATATTACATACATACATATGAAATCATTTGCTTATTTGTTTATTTGAATCGCATTTCAAATTAATCCAAAAAGAGTAAACATATGAAATCACTTCTTCATACACGGTAAATTGATTTTTCTCATTTAATTTCATTGAATACAATTTTTGAAACAAACAAAATGAGACAAGAACGCACAACTTGTTCTTCCATTAGTTATAATTCTCACATCAAGTATGAATACAATTTGTCAACTTCAAACATATGTAGATGTCACATTCTTTTGTAGTGTGTGATATTCCAGATTTCATCCTTGCTTATTGTGTTCATCTGACTAAGCGTGCCTACCTCAATCAAGTTCTCGCCCTTCAACCTGTTTCCTAAACACATATTCTTACGCTTGTCCACTTATCAGTAACCTTCAATCGATAATCTCATAAAATAATTTCTTAAATTAGGAAATCACATATTATTCATGTTCAATTCATCATTCCAGTCTATCAAATAAAATGCTAAATTCTATTTGTCCAATTATTTTCAATTTCCTCAAATTTTAAAATGTTGAAATGAAATCGAGATATGACATTCTTCCCCACTTAAAAGAGACATTGTCCTGATGTCTAATCAAACAAAATTGGTTTACATGTGTTTATCATTTCACCTTATTTTCAAATAAAACATCATAACATACCAATTCCAAAATATCAAGCATCAATATATAGATAATCACATTTCATATTATTTTCAGGCCAAAAAATTATAACATAATAATCCAAAATGTTAGGAATCAATACCAAAAATGATCATCACTAGTCTATTTAGGAAATAAAATGAGGGAAGGAGCATTCTATTTGTTTTGCATCCTCCCATGTAGCATTTTCCTCATGATACTAGTCCCATTGGACCTTATACTAAACAATGTCCCTTTTTTGCAACTTGACATTGTGTCTATCTAGAATTCTATTGGGCTCCACTAGCACCATTCCTAGATCCTCCACCTATAAAGAACACCAATCAATTACATGATACATCTGGGTGGTATGGTTTTAGTAAAGAAACATGAAACACATTATGAAGTTGAGCTAGAGTTAGTGGTAGAGCAAGTCTATATGCGACCAAGTTGATCAATTCCAGCACATCAAATGGACCCACATATCTCGGGTCCAGCTTGGACGACTTCTCAAAGGTAATAGAGTTCTTATGCGGATTGAATCTTAGAAAGACCTTGTCTCTAACTGTAAAGTTCCTAAATGTTCTATTTTTGTTGGCATAGCTCTTTTTCCTATTTGTTGCTTCATTCAGTCTAATCTTGACAAGCCTCATCTGCTTTCCCATTTATTTTAGCATATCAAGACCCACTATGATCTTGTCCTCCAATTTGTCCCAACTAATGGGAGTATGACACCTTCGCCCATACAAAGCCTTGAAAGGTTTCATTCCTATGGATGCATGATGGCAATTTTTATAAGAAAATTCTACCAATGGTAGGTATTCTTCCCATTTATACTACCGATCCATACAATACATATGAAGGAGGTCTTTTACAACCTGATTTACTCTCCTGGCTTGACCATTAGTCTAAGAATGATAGGTTCAACTAAATTTTAACTTAGTCCCCAATTCTGCATTCAAGGTCGATAAAAACTTAGATTTCATTTGTGTATCTCGGTCAGATATAATGGTTTTTGGCACTCCGTGTAAACAAAAGATCTCCTGGAAAAATTTCTTGGCCGAGGTCAACGATCCATCTGTAAGGTTCCCTGGAATAAAATGTGCCACCTTAGTTAACTTATCGACTACTACCAGAATGACATCATGCCTATTCTTACTTAGAGGTAACCCCTGTACAAAGTCCATATTGATCACTTTCCATTTATACTTAGGTATATCATGGGGATAAAGGAGACCTATTGGATGCACATACTCAACCTTGACTCGATGAAACTCCAAGCATCTGGATACGTATTCCACTACATCCTTCCTAAGTTTCAACCAAAAGTACAATAATTTTAGTTTTGCGATCACCTTTGTAACTTCGGGGTGTCTTGAATATGGTGCATTGTGGACCTCATCTAGGACCAACATCCTAAGTTCTCCAAAGTCTAGGATATACATCCACCTTTGGTATCACAAGATACCGCTTGGTTCAAACTCATACCCATCAAATCGATGGTTGGTTGGATTCTCTTCTAAAGCCTTTTTCACCCTCTCATAATGTTCATCTCCTTGCAAGTGTTGCATCACCTATTGCTTCAAGTTGAATTTCATAGAGGTCATAGCCGCTAGATTTCTTCATCTACTAAGAGCATTTTCCACTCAATTTTATTTTACTTTTATGTACTCAACTTCAAATTCATACTCACTAAGGAATTCTAGCCATCTCCTCTAACGTGCATTAAGGTTAGGTTGAGTAAAAATGTATCTCAATCATAGATGATCTATTTTGAGCTCAAATGGTTTTCCCAAAATATAATGTCTCTACATTTGTAGGGTGTGTACTATAGCTACTAATTCCAAGTCATGTGGTGCATAGTTTACTTCATGTTATTTATGTTTCCTAGACTTGTATGCCACCACTTGCCCTTCTTGCATTAACACTGCTCCTACTCTATCTCTTGAGGCATCTATGATCACTGAAAACTAACCATTGGGATCTAGGATAACTATTACCAGAGTTGCAGTGCAATTTTCTTTAAGGAGCTGGAAAGCTTGATAACATTTCTCGGTCCACTTGAATCTCTTTCCTTTCTTTTGAAGAGATGTTATTGGGGTTGCTATTTTAGAAAACTATTACACAAATTTCTTATAATATATTGCAAGGCCCATAAAACTTCATGCTTCTAACACATTTTAAGGTGATGGCCATTCCACTATTGCCTTTATCTTTTTAGGATCCACAAACACTCCTTCTGCTAAGATGATGTGGCATAGGTAATGCACCCTATCTTGGTAGAATGAGCACTTGGATAACCTTCCAAAAAGCTTATTTTCCCTCAATCACTACATGACTATCCTAAAGTGTCGATCATTCTCCTCAATGGTCTTGCAATAAACCAAAATGTCATCAATGAAAATTAGGATGAAATCATGCAAACAATATCGAAACACATTGTTCATAAGGTTCATGAAAGTTGTAGGTGCATTAGTCAACCCAAAGGGTGCCATGGTAAACTCGTAATGCCCACACTGAGTTCAAAAAGTTGTTTTTGGAATATCCTCCTCCTTTATTCTCAACTGATGGTATCCAGACCTAAGATCTATTTTTGAGAATACTATATCTCCCTTCATTTGATCAAATAATTCTCGATCCTCAGAAGAGGGTAGTGATTTTTTATGGTCGCCTTATTCAACATCCGATAATCAATACATAGATGTAAGGTTCCATCCTTCTTTTTCATGAAGAAAACCGGTGCTCCCCAAGGTGACACACTAGGTCTAATAAGACCTCTACATAACAACTCTTGTAATTGGGCTTTTAATTCATAGAGCTCTATGGTTGTCATCATGTATGGGACCTTAGATTGTGGCTCAGCTCCTAGCACTAATTCAATGGAGAAATCAAATTCTCCCTTCGAAGGAATCTCAGTGATATCTTTGGGAAACACATTATGAAATTCCCTAAGGATTGGATAATCATCAAGGTATGGTTTCTCATTTTCAGGTTCATTGACATGTGCAACATCTATGACACAACCCTTTCCCTGAGCTCTCTTAAGCTGCATAGATGAGATCTGTCTAAGTTCAAGGAGTTGTTGTACCCCATGTACCTTGATCAGGTTCCCATAGTCATATATACATCTCACTATCTTATCCTCACAATTCACAATGGCCTTATGCTCAATAAACTAGTTGATTCCTAATATTACATCATAGGATCCTAATGGTGCAGCATAAAGGTTAACTTGGGTCATGAAGGTGGGAAGCTCCAACTCGCTGCATAAGATACATGAGTCTACTACCCACTTTGCTCGATTCCCATATTAAACAGAGCATGAATTATTCATATAACCAAGTTGAATGGGTAGCTTTGAAATCATTATAGGTTCTATGAAACATTCAGTATCTCTAGTATCTATCAAAATAGAAATAGCTTGGCCATAGAGCATACCCAACAACTGTATTGGAGAAGCCTAATACTCTGCTTCCCTGTCATCCACTGTTGCATGGATCTTGTGTTGTGGGGTCTGCAATTGGTTTCCTTCCTTCTTTGATCTCAGCTTCTAAGGTTAGTTACAGGCATAATGATCTCCTTTACAAGTGTAACATCCATCATGCAATCCTCTTCGAGTCCCATACTTATCTTCTAAGTGTCCCTTGGTGCTATTGTAGGTGTCATTGCCCTTGTTAGCTATTTTATTCCTTCTACCTTGGTTTCCTTCTTCCTTTTCCAAAGGGTCACCTTCCCTTTTTTATGCTTTTGATCTTATGGGACTTGCTTTCAAGTTTCTATCTGTCACCCTTCTGAAATATTTTGTTTATGAACTAGGGCTTGGAGTTTGATCCTTTACGAAGATTAGACAACTGTTGCAACTTCTATTCTTTCTTTATAGCATTTTCAAAAACTTTTGCCATAGTAGGAGGATTGTGGAAATCCACTTCAGTTCCAATGTGGGGTCTTAGTCCTAGTATAAACTTTTAGATCTAGAAACACTCATCAGCTTTATATTAAGGCACATACTTAAACGAGTTGGTAAACTTCTCCTAGTACTACACTACTGACTAATCTCCCAGGTTCAGATTCTCAAATTCAACCATTTTCTTTTCAAAGAAAAGCTATGGTAGCCACCTATTTATAAAAGATTCAATGAAAAATTACCAAGTAATCCCTTCTCGTGAAAGTCTTCCTTTGGCCTTCTCATTATCCTGCCAAGTAGTTGCTTCTCCAAACAATTGGTACACAACCTAGGCAGCCTTGGTCTGCTCTGATAGGCTATGAAGACCAAAATATTTTTCTATCTCTATGATCTAGGCCTTAGCCCCATCTCTAATAGCCTTTCCATCAAACTTTGGTGGTGCTACCTTCTTAAGATATTTTCCTAGTTCTTCCTTGATTCGACCTCGATTACGATTCCCTTCTCCTTAGTTGGGTACCTCATTCCTGAGATTATGATCTTCCTACACTCCTCAGACCTCTTGTTCCAAATAGTCCATTTGGGTTTCTTTTCAGTTCAAAAGTTCCAAAATTTCATCTAACCTCTTACTTGGCCCCATTGTCTTGTTTGTTACCACCCGCATCTTGTCTGGTGGTCACCATAGTGACTCACACTTGACCTGCAGCATAGTCATGTTTAGCATTCAAGAACAAGGTTTTATGCTTAAGATAATGCATATAATGCACATAAAAGCAAGCTAAGAAGGTAGAGAAAAAGAAAATATATAAATTATCACACAAGACAAACTTCCAAGCTTCATTGCTTCACTCAACAAAAAAATTTCTTTTATTTATATTAAGTTGGATTTACATCATCCTTATTTACAAAAAAATTTATGCTCTAAGTAGTTCCCTCATTATCAGATGGAGGACATTCCTTAGGATCCTCATTTGAGTCTACATCTTCCCTCTTGGGTGAGGCAGGACGTGCATACAAGCACTCCTTGTCCTTGGTCATCAATGACGCATTAGGTCCACATCCTACTGGCCAATCTCTAAAAGCATAGGGGTTCTTGATTTTAGGAGTTCATTTAGCCTCCTCTATCTTTTTTCCTCTCTTCAACTTGCGACAGGTGAGGGTGTGTGCTAGAGTTTCTTCATTAGGAATCTCAGGTTTGTCTTCGGGTTTAGGACTCTCCTCAATAACAATTTTCTTTTTCGTATCCCTATTGGTTTTCCCTTTCTTTCTTCCCAACTTAAACCTTCTCATTTCCTACAACCAATTCAAATTGTTCATTTTCTAAGTAACTTAAATCTAGTTAAGGGTTCACTACTCCCTTGTTCAATCATTGTGGACTCATAAGCCTAGAGTTGAACCTTGAGCTCTAATACCAAATGTAACAACCCAACTAAATTTAATTCAAAAATAAATAAATATTGACATCATGAATATCAATTTCAATGACACAAATTCCATAGCTAACTCCATTTAGAAATTTTATGTCATTAATCACCATAAATCTGAAACAAATAAATATATTCACTTCTATATGGAAATAGTTACAAACATATTTGACTAGGAATTCAACGCCTCAAAGTCAATTTAGATAAAATAGTTTTCTTACAAACACATCATTTGTTCCTTTACATCAACAATACAATACATAATAAAATTCTAATATGATTCCTTCATGACAGCTCACCTCCACTAGTGGATGAGAACGTGATTGGGGTGCTTTTCCACCCAACCACAAAACAATGCTTCCCCAAAATTCTCTAGTCAGTCAAGGAACACCCAACCCTACATGAAACACTTAGCAAGAGAATTATTCCCTTTAGACCATCCATTAGAAATATTCTATCGTTCTACAGTCTAGTGAGAATTCTTATATTATTTCATTCACAAAAATCAAACAATATTCATCCACACTTGGTATATCTGTTCATCGAATAATCATATGTATTTGCAACTCAATACTATTCCAAAATTATAGTTTGATTTCATTTGCACAACATTTATAACTTGCTCAATGAGTAAAGTAAATCAAGATTAAGTAGAAGGTATACCACATGTATGTGAGCATGCATAAAGGAATCTTCATGCATGATCACATATATGCTTGGAAATGAATAATTATAATATACGTATACATTTTGAAAATATATAACAACTTTCTTTCTTACATGTATACTTGTTAATAATTAGAGAAAAAAAGAAATAGCATCAGTTCAATCGTATGTACTATCTAAGCAAATTTATCATCCAAATCTTCAATTTTGATTCTAATAAGAAAAGAAACATCTATTTCACAATCATTGGTTTTTCATAAGAACTTGAAAGAACATATCATTGCAAGAGTATAAACATTATTCATTCATTCTATTTACAAACTAACACCATACTTATTCCTCTTCGGTCAAAATATCCATTGATTTAGAGAATACTGGAATTAAGTTCATACTTTTCATCCCTTAAGAGAGGTCGATACACATATTATCCACCATTGAAATATCATGATATCGATAGCCCCTTGGGGTTTACCATCGGTGGCTGATTTCTATCGAACCACGAGTTCAACACCAATAAAAGTTAATACACTTCAATATGCATATTGCATGCTTTGAGTAGAGTCGTTACTTGACTCGAAAATAAGTACAGGAAAAATACACTAGTGTTCTCACATATATATGTATATATTGGCATTTGATGACTACTTATATATGTATATATATTCATTTAATACTAAAGAGTTCACATTACTCGCGGCCATGAAGGCATGTCTATGGATGACACTTTAAATAATACTCATTGAACAAGATAACGTTCGGTTCCACCATAGCCATTAATAGTAGGTGGCAAGAAAACAAACATATGAATATGGATAACACTGCTTGGATATACCATGAATGGTAGCATTTCCACCCTTGTACCACGAAGGGTAAGAATTTATACAGTGTTAAAGCACACTCGAATGAATACAATTAGTGGGATTCAAACAACTAGTTTCCCATAGGGCACGATATTCAAGCATGTTGATGATATAAAATAAAAAACAAACTTAGCTTTGGTTGGTTGAATGGCCAGAACTGTGAAGATAATATAATGGGAATTGAAATCCCATGGTGGGTATGATACCCAAACCTCTATAAGGTATCAAAATTTGCAAAACAAAAACACAGAGGCTTCAAAGGCTTGGCCCAAATGGGAAATACAACAATTGACATAGTCGATTGATTAGGAATCATTTACCCAAAAACATGAAGCATGCATGAAAGGCTCAGTCAATTCCAAAAATGGATTCATGATTTTCGCCGCCCATTCCTCCATTCTCTCTACATTGACTGTGGCTTTTTCGCCATAAAGGGAATCCACCTCTCCCATTTTTTAGTGGGAGTTATAATGTTTGAATTTTCCATAATTATTATTCTCTTTTGAATTTAAATTCAAAGAAATTCATTCACACAAAAAGTGTGTGTATATATATATATGTCTATCTATAAATATATATATATATATATATATGCATATATATGCATACACATATTTTTCCTAAGATTACATACATACAAAATCAGTTTGCTTATTTGTTTATTTGAATCACATTTCAAATTAATCCAAAAAGAGTAAACAAATGAAATCACTTCTTCATACAAGGTAAATTGATTTTTCTCATTTAATTTCGTTGAATACAAGTTTTGAAACAAAAAAAATGAGACAAGAACACACAACTTTTTCTTCCATTAGTTATAATTCTCACATCAAGTATGAATTCAATTTGTCGACTTCAAACATATGCAGATATCACATTCTTTTGTGGTGTGTTGTATTCTAGATTTCATCCTTGCTTACTGTGGTCATCCAACTAAGTGTGCCTACCTTGAAATCATGTTCTCATCCTTCAACCTATTTCTCGCACACATATTCTTACACTTTTCCACTTATCAGTAACCTTCAACTGATAATCTCATAAAATAATTTCTTAAATCAAGAAATTGCATATTATTCATGTTCAATTTCATCATTGCATTCTATCAAATAAAATGTTAAATTATATTTTTCCAATTATTTTCAATTTTCTCAAATTTTAAAATGCAAAATACATTAAAGAACTCTTAAAGATGGCAATATATGAGTTTTTTATTTCACTTCAAACAATAATATTATGCTCTAGACATAAAACATAATTTCTTAAGTATTGGACTACTAGTCTGAAAAGTCTAGAAGAAAAAAAGTAGCATTGGAGTTGATGAATTTAGACTTGTGTGACCCCAAGAAAACTCTCAGCCTAAACAAAAATTAATTACATGACCTTCATTGATGACTATAGTTGAAAGAAATGGGTCTACTTCTTGAATCTTCTTGAAACATAATCTGAAACTTTTAATAAGTTCAAAGAATTGAAGGCCCTAGTTGAGAAGGAATATAGAAACTCTAAGTTCAAGCTAGAGTAGATAGAAGAGGTAAGTAATCCTCTAAATAATTTCTAAATTTTTGCAAGAATGAAAGCTTTAATAGAGAGTTTAAAACTAGTGATGCTTAACAAAAATATATTGTATCAAAGACAAAGAATAGGACCATCATGGATATTGTAGGAAATGTGTTGAAGGTTAAGGATATTCCAAATGAATATTAATGTCGAGTTGTTGCAACAATACTATAGTTTCCAAATAGATGTCCCACAAAGGTCGTGTGTGACATGATTTCACAAGAAGCATGCAAAAATACAAATGTAGCATAAAGCACTTCAAATTTTATAGGATACATGGAATATGAAATTATGAAAAAGGAAAGAATGCATAAATTGGATGATAGAAGAAGAAAGTGCATCTTCATAAACTACATTGAAGAATCCAAAGCCTAAAATTGTATAACCCTATCACAAAAAATATTGTAATTAGAAGGAATGTTGTGTTCATAGAGTCATCAGGACTACCATATACTCATTACGACTACCATAATGAATTTATGATAGTCTCAATGAAGCTATGACTATCCTAAGATAGTTTTGAAAGACCTAATAAAGTTAAAGGTATGATTAATATGATGCATTTTATTATATTAAAAAAAATCTAATCTAGCCCCTTGGAAAAACATAATGCATTTGATTAAAGCTATGTATGTTGAGCACTCATAATTTTGAATACTTTGCAAAATCTAATTCCAAAATCAACATAATAATAAAATCAAAGAATTATATTAAGCATGTATGATAAGAAGTGATAAAGAAACATAAGAGAATGAAGGATAATGTAAAGCACATGTATATAGACTTGACATACCTTAAAATCTATAATGTGAAATTATAATAATAAAATAATAATTAACATTGCAGCACCTTAAATATGAAAATTTGAGTTCATATAATCAAATTTGATGTAAAAACTCTATTATTTTCTCCTTCCTATGTTGGAAAACTAGAATAATTTGGTGCAAAGGTGGTGAATGTGTAAAAACTGCATGTGCTTTCCCCAATAGCATGAAAAGGCATTGTTTTGTCAGATAACATGCAAAAGTAGGAGAATAATAGAGTATGTGGTCCTGGATCATGAGTGTCCTACCCTTTTTACCATTTTTAGAGAAAGCTGAAATGTGCTCATGTTATAATGCAAGTGCATTTCTGATTTCTCTAATAACAACCAAATTTCAACTTTTTCAAAGTGCACTCATGTTTTAAAAAAGTTGTTTTTGTAAGGGAATTTTTACTATCATTATGTATCAATAGGTGGTTGGGTTGAGGAACATCTATGAGACCTTTCTTTGAGAAATTATGACATCTTTTAAGTGTTATTTATGTCTCATTTTGTGTGTGATATGAAGTTTCACCATAATTCCCTATATACTCAAGCCTATACATTAACCCTCAACCCTCAACCTTATACCTTAAACTCTAAACCCTAAATAGTATACCCTATACCTTAACACTATACCCTATACCCTCAACACTTAACACTATAATCTATACATTAGTTCCCTATACCCTAAACCCTATACCTTAAACCCTAAACCCTCTACCCTATACATTATATCCCTAACCCTGATCCCTCAACCCTATAACTTAAACCCTAAACCCTAAACCCTCAACCTTAATCCCTTGATATTTAACCCTTAAAACCTCAAACCTTAAAACCTAATCCCTCAACCCTCTACCCTCTACCCAATACTTAAGCCCTCAATACCTCAAGCCTCAACCCTCTACCCTATAACCTACACCCTCAACCTTATACTTCAACCCTAATCCCTCAACCCTCACCCTAAACCCTACAACCTCAACCCTCATCCATATACCCTATACCCTCAACACTTAACACTATACCTTATATCCTATGCCTCATACCTTCAACACTCAACATTATACCCTATACCCACAATCCCTCAACCCTATAACCTATACCTTAAAACCTAAACCATCAACCATAATACCTTGACCCTATACCTTAAACCCTTAATCCCTCAACCTTCAACCCTTAAACCCTCAACCCTCATCCCTATACCTTAGCCCTATACCTTAAACCATAAACCCTCCACCATATACATTATACCCTCAACCCTATACCTTAAACCCTAAACCATCAACCCTCAATCCTAATCCCTCGACATTCAACCCTTAAACCTCAATGCCTCATCCCTCTACCCTAAACCCAATACTTAAGCCCTCAATCCCTCAATCCTCAACCCTCTACACTATTCCTTATACCCTCTACCCTATACTTCATTCATAATCCCTCTACCCTCTACCCTCTACTTAATCACTCAATCCCTCAAGCCTCAAGCCTCTACCGTATACCCTATACTTCAAACCTAATCCTTCAACCATCATCCTATACCTTAAACCCTAAACCCTACAACCTCAAACCTCATCCCTATACCCTCAACTATTATCCCTTAAACCCTCAAACCTAAACCCTTAAACCCTAAACCCTTATCCCTTAAACCCTTGAACCCTTATCCCTTAAACCCTCAATCCTAAACTATTAAACCCTAAATTGTTATCCCTTAAAACCTTAACCCTAAACCATCAACCCCCAACCCTTAAACCCTCAATGCTCAAACATAATCCCTCAACCCTTAAACCATAAACCCTCAACCCTTAAACCCTAAACCCTAAACCCTTGGCCCTTAAACCCTAAACACTATACCCTACAATCTCAACCCTCAACCCTATATATAAACCCTAATCTGTCAACCCAATATCTTAAACCCTAATGGATCTACATACCCTATACACTTAACCTTGGACATGTTGAGAAAATGTGTCTCAACCTTGCAATTACATAAATTACTATTGATACATAAGGTATTTTTCATCCATCGACAACAGGGGGTATGGGGGTGTCTTAGATCTGACAATGAATATTTTATTTTCTTGACTAGCCCTAGAAGGAAACCCTATTTTATGAGGGAATTGTATTATGATTGTGTATTGTGATGTATTATGAGATTCTGATAGTGGTCATGTTGCCTTTGGATCCCTAGTTGGTGATACTCCTATGAGAAGCTTTCTTTACAAGTATATTGTAATCTTTATGATTTTTGAATAATATATCAGGTGACTTTTAGAATGTGGCTCTTTATCAAAATTTTCTAGAAAGCTAATGATGAAAGATAGCTTCTCAAGAGTATTCTTCAACATATCAATATCAACACACATATGAGAGATTCTTGAGAAAAAATAGTGGTATCTGCATGATCTTTCCATGTTTGTAAAGGTTTTACCTCATCATATGTGTGCTAAATATCAAGTAACAATAACAAATCTGCCTCTTCAAACTTTGACTTCAATTCTCTTATTTTCACCTCTAAAGGAGCAACATACCCTTGAAACCTCTATTCTTTAATCTCATTGAAAATTTTGAATGTGGGGCAAATCTTTGGATATTTATCTTTCTGATGTGATGACCCAAATGGAATGAGATTCAAGTTATCAAATTTGGGGATTCATCTATCCATTATTGGAGTAGCCAAATCCTTTTCCCTTTGAGATAGTTTTATTACTTTCAACATCAAAGAATAATTTGAATGAATACTATGTAATTTTCTCTGAATCTTCTCATTCATCTACTCTAGAACTGTATGAACAATCTTGAAATTATTCTCATACATGGTATCCTAAACCTATGCAAACAATTTCTTATATACTTTAATTTACAAAAATAATTGCTCCATGGTGGGCTCATTTGATGGAGTTGCACCTGATGTGCTTGGCTCCTCAACTATAAGTGGTTCTTGGCCCAAGTTGTCTACCATTATTTCCAAGGATTATTCTGGTGGAGGAGGAGATTGAGGATATGCTATTGGAGAAGTGGGTGCAACATGATTTGAGCTAGATGGGCCTTGATTCCTCAATGTTTCCATCTATTGCTTGTACAGTGCTAGCTCTATTTCTAATTCAACTACCCTTTGTTGTATCTTATTATAGTCATTAAAAAGTTAATTATATTTACCCCTGTATAAGTCTCTATCAGTAGTGAGACTCTCCACTGTTTCCTTAGTGAATTTAGCAACATTTATTGTCATGCCAACTACTTCCAATGTTGGAGTATCATAAAATCTCCTTAGAATCAATTGCCCACTAAATTCAGCTAGTTCTACAACTCTCAGCTTCATAGAACCTAGAGACAATGACCAAATGGCCAAGGCATCCCTTTCCTCACTAAATTTTGACTCTTGTAGTGCCAATTTGGCTTCTTCCTTAGTTTGAAACAAGGATCTTTCAGACCTTCTAATTGTATCTAGCACAACTGCATCAACAATATCCCATTCGAGTAACAATAATATACCACTTTTATGCACAAGTGCTCTGCCTACTTCAGTTGTTATACCTTGGAATTCCTTCCTCATTTCCTTCCTTAAATTTTCTTGAATAATTCACTCAAGAAGTTCTAGATGCAAGCTCCTCTCTTTTACCACATTCTTTGCATATTTTGAAGCCTTAGCTCTCCACACAAAATCCATGAATTCCCTAGTTTCAATAAAATAAAAAAAATTCCAAAAATGTCTTACAGGCCTCCTGCCTCAAATCATCAGCATTGCTTAAGCCATTGATATCTGTCTTTCTTAATTGTAGTCTTCTCTCTCCTATGCTTGATGCATCCTCCCTTGGGGGAGAAGGAATTCCTTGTTGCATCTCTTCAGGTGTAACCAAGATGTCATCTTCATCTGTTTCAGGGTAATCAACTACCCCTTTCACTTCAATCTTTTTCCTCTTGGCTGGTGGTTGCTTTGATGGAGAAGGATCTCTTGGAGGAGAATCAATGTCAATTATAGCAGGTGGAGCCTGTCTAGAAGGTGATGGAACTGACCTCATAGGAGAAGATTCCCTTAACCCCTCTAATGTAGTAGTGGATGGAAGTGTTTGTGGCTTTTTTACTACCTCCTTTCTAGAGTAAACTCTAACTTTTGGTTGTGGCTGATAAGAGGGTCTCTCCTCCAATGCTTCTGCTAGTTCTTCTTCCATAGCCATTGCCTTGCCCTTATCAGTTATTGTGCATTCCTCCTTCAAATTACCCACTACATTCTCAAAATTATCCAGCACATACATGACGCTATTTCATATTTCATCCTTAATGTTGGGTAGAGGGACCATCTTTTTGAAAGTGAGGTACATTGCTTTCCCTTCTTCCTATTTTTGAAAAAAAAATATTATTGATTAAATCTTAAGCATAATAGAAATTGCAAACAAAATAACCACTTCTATTCTTTTCCCTTAGAGTAGGAATGAAACCATCTAGGTCATGATTTTTTGGGCACACAATTTTCAATCCATAAGGTGCTAGAATCTGCCCCAACTCTTTCCATCCTCCCTTTTCCATGAAAAAATCTGCAAACACTATCCACTCTGGAAAGAATGAGCCCTTCCTTATTGTCTTGGGCAGGTGTACCATTCATGTTGCTCCCAATTGCCTCATAATCTCAAGAAATCTAATCCTCAATGGAACATCTCTTCGAAATGCATGTGGATTCAAATTTGTGCCATAAGCTCTAAAGATTGTTGTGTTGGGGTATGAAATTATATCCCCCCAATTATGGTTCAAATTCATATCAAACCTCCTTTCCATGGGCCTCAGAAAATCATGCATTTCCTTTTGGGTCCTTTGTGGATCACGAATCAAGAACCTCCTCAATTTTGAAGCAGATACATTGTTGAACACCACATAGTCAAATTTCAAATCATCTTTATCAAGAATTTGGGTCTAACATTGGACAGGCAGCTCAATATCACCCTCCTTTCTCAATGTCATGTCTTTACCAAAATTATTCTCTCCATTGTATATGAAAATATGCATCAAGAGAGAATACCACCAAAATTTTACCCAATCATTTCCTACCTTTAGTGCAATCAAACCCTGATGAATTTTTTTTGCCAAGTATGTGGCATAGTCATAAACTACATTATAAGTTGGGTGTTACAAATGTGCTACCATATACATGTAACCCCTTGGCATGGTGGTTGGTGGATAATAACCAATGATTTGGAACAAGAAGTAAACCGTTTTCTTGAAGTAATTGGAAAAATACTTCATGGGGAAAGGCTCCAATTTATCTTTACCAATCCTTATCCTTTTTCTAGACTTTCCAAACCCAATACTTGCAGTGTGTATGGGTAACATTGTTATCCTAAACAGAACCTTAGTATTCTCATATTCCTTCCTGAAAGCACCAAGATTAATGGGGATCATATCCTTATTCCATTCATGCAACTGAAAGATTTTTGCAATCTCCTCTCTGGTTATCTTGAGCATTTCAACACCATCAAATTCCTTGACCACTTTGGAAACAGGGTCATACCTTGCAACTATGTCTTTCAATAGGTCTACATCCATGTATACATTTGGGATGACTAGCTTCCCCATATCCAACCTCCAAGTGTTTCACAGGGACTCCACAATTTTTGTTCCCAAACCAATTTTGGAACAATTGCCATCCATTGTAGGGAAACTCAACATCCTTGATAAAATGTTGCTTATCCAATAACCCCTCTTTAATTATAGGGCCATAAAATAGAGCTCTTCCCTTGGCCTTTTTTCTAGTTGAGGGTTTCAATTGGTCAATAATGTCATGGGAAAGAGGTTTGGATGCAGTTTTACAACCAAAAAGTTGAGCCTTGGGTGCCATTGGTAACAAGGTGGGTTTAGAGAAATCTAGGGTTTTGACATAGAGAGGTTCAAAACCTAGGGCACAAACCATAGGTACAAGTTCAATGGGTTTGATAGAAAATTCGCCACTTATATGCAATTACAAACTAGTATAAAGCAACTAAAGAACCCACAAACCAATTCAATTGAAAGACACGATGAATATTTACCCTAATTCAAGACAGTTTGGATAAAGCATAGAGAGTGGCATTTTTTTTACTTACAAATTTTTCGCTTGAAGGAAACCCTAATTTTTATTGCATTGAACTCTAGAATGCTCTTCTCAATCTCTTGGATGCTTCAAACTCTTTTGTAATCTTCAAAATTATGTGAAAAACCAATCTTTTATATGTATTTAGGTCAATATTAGGTAGCTCTGGATGTCTTTTCCACCATTACTACTCACTCGTGCAAAGAAAAATGACTCTCATGTTCACATCTTTGATTTTGAATATCAACCGTAGATCTCCATGTGAGATGGCACTTTGGATGACTTAGATTGAGTCAACAAGGTTTGAATTTTTGTTGCCATCATTCACCTATCCTTTGGAAAATGAAATTATGCTAGTTGGAATACTGAATCATTCATTCTATGGGATCCACCTTCTTCTGCAAGTGGCAGAAGAAATCCACGTGGCGGTAGTCCACCTACCCCGCTACTTTTTATAAAACATTATTTTAATCCTACGGGTTAGTGGGGAAAGGTTGAGATTAAATATCAATAGCACTTCTCAACCATCAATTTGAAAGCTTAAGGCATTAGGTTTGTGAGTGGAGACCAGGCCCCACACCTACAATGGTACACATGTCAATAGCCCACTGACCCCACTGCTTTTTCAAAAAGTATTATTTTATTTCTATGGGGTTGCCTAGGAGTGGCCAGGATCAAATCCTTCGATCTAACAGTTAGAAAATATGCACATGCATAAAAATTAGTTTTAAAAAAGGGACCCAACTAGGTCTACAAGACTAAGACCCTTGAGATTAATGATTTAAAACTTAGTTCATTTTGATGGAAATAATTATGCCTGACTTACAAAGATTAAAGCAATGGTAATATTGGATGACCGACAAAACCTAGACCAAGGGGCGGGTAATAATATGCTTGTGATGGCTCAAGATGTAACTTAAGTGACCAATAAGTAGGTGTAACAAGTCAGTGAAGAAATAGAATATCTAGGGTTTAAGACTATGCAAATATGAAACATGAGATTTTGAACTAAAACCTTGAACCTTACCCTAAGGAAAAGAGGCAATAGATCATCAGAAGGCAAGGAACCAACTCAAAATTTTAAAAATTCAGAGGCTCTACCAGTGGCTCATGCTCAGGGATGCATACCCCTGGCAGGTATGGCAAGAATTCAAATCTCAAGGTTGAAGCATACCAACACTGAGAAACAAAAACCTGGGAGCTTTCCAGGATAGGGCAAGTAGACACAACCAAAAGCAAACACACCAAACCCATGAACAATAATTACAAGACTGTACAATGTACATAGAAACAACCTATTTCAAGAGAAATAGGGCTTCAAGAAATTTCCATGTATTGGAAGCTCTAGAAGTTCACTTGTTAAGGATTGCAAGAAGTATGAATCCTCTCCATGTGTATCTACAATCAGATATGGGCCTAGCCATAGAGGATCAAATTTTCCATATTTTCCTTTATCTTCCATCGTTGCATTCCACATCAAGACCATGCTTCCCATTTCAAATTTTCTTTCAATGGCCTTCTTATCATACATATGCTTGACTTGAAGCTACAACTTTTCATTTTTTTTATGAGCTTCTCTTCTAGTTTCATCAAGCTCAGCTAACTCCTTCATTTTGTGTTGCATCTCATCACATATGTCTGTGTCATATTCATAAACAAACTTGTATATTTTCAACAAGTTGTTGTGAGGTATCCTAGATTCTATACCATATACAAGATTGAATGGGGATTACCTAATGACCTTCTTGATAGTAGTCCTATCAGCCCAAAATGCAAGCTACAATTTTGAATCCCATGCCTTTTTATTCTTCTCAATCATCTGTTTTATGATCTTCATCAAACTCTTGTTGCTGGATTTTATTTTTCCATTCTCTTGAGGATGATAGGGAGATGAATAGGAGATACATATTCCATGATTACTACAAAATTCAATGAATTTCTCTAATCTAAAACACATGGAATTGTCAGAGATAATCCTTTTTGGGACTCCAAATCTAATCATTATGTTATTCATCAAAAAATAAATCACTACTTTATTTGTTGCTTTCCTTGTGGGTATTACTTCCACCCACTTTGTAAAATAATTTGTTGCAACAAGTATCCAAGAGTGTCCCCCACTAGATTTCTCTAAAATTTCACCAATAAAGTCAATACCTCATTGTTGAAAAGGAGCTTGAACTGAAATTGGTCTAAGAGGAAACCTACCTCAGAACTTCAACTTGCCAATGAATCTTTGGCAAGCATCACATTTCTTAACAAATATGTGAACATCCTTAAACACGATTGGCCACCAAAGTCCTACTCTTGGTATTTTTTGAGCAGTGGTCTTTTCCATATAGTGACCCCCACATGCTCTATTGTGCATTTCATTTAGAATTTCTTCTACCTAATCTCCATCCACACATCTCAGCAATACACCCTTTGGGCTTCTCAACCAAAGTTCATTATCAATAATGATGTATTTAATAGCCTGCAACTTTAGAGATCTTCTCTCATTATTAGGCATACCTTCAAGGCATTGTATAGTCTATAAGTATTCTACAATTATTCTATACCATCCATAGGTCTACATGTCACACATAGGTGCAACATTTTCATGTTCTACTTGATTTGTCTGGTTTTCATCTAAGTTGGTCTCAACCATCAACTTAGCCAAGCCTTGACCTCTTACCAGTTTTGCAATCTAGATATCAATATTGAACTCCTAAATCCTATTGATCCATCTACATCTTCAGCCTATGGTCTCTTGCTAGGTAAAAATATCTTTGATTGTTTCACTTGGAACATATGCTACCACAATTGCTCCCATCATATATGTTCTAAATTTTTTTACAACTTTAACCAATGTGTAGGCTTGCTTGTCTATTGCATCATATTTAAGCTCAGTAGCCTGCAAAGACTTTTTGAAGAAAGCAATAGGCTACTCAAAACCTTCATTGTTCTTTTGTAGTAATATTCCTGCCATAGTATGAAACGAAGAAAAAATAAATAATTGAAATAGTTTTGAGTCATTTGGAAACTTGAGCACATGAGCCTCCTTGATGGCATCCTTTATAGCTTGAAAATATTTAGAGGGCTCTTCTGTCCATGCTATCTTTTCACCTTTCTTTAACATTTTGGAGATGGGTCTGACAATTTTAGCAAAGTTAGTAACAAATCTTCTCACAAAATTAATTTTCCCATAAAATGATTGAATCCCCTTTGCATTTTTAGGTTGTGGGATTTTTTCTCTTACTACACGCGTTTAGGATCAATCCTAACCCCATCTTTAGAGACAATGTTCCCTAAAAGCTTACTTTTCTTGACCCCAAAAATGCATTTCTAAGGATTCAAGGAAATTCCATATTCCAATGCTCTAACAAATATCTTCTCCAAATGTGTACAATGATCTTCTTCCTTCTTGCTATGTGCAATCAAATCATCTTGGTATATGGCTAGGAATAAATCAATGAAGCCAACAATTTCCACATCCATGGCTCTCTGAAATGTTGCACCAGCATTGATTAAACCGAATGGCATTCTCACATATACATAGATTCCCCATGGTGTAGTGAATGTAGTCTTATATTGTTTAGATTATTTTACCATAACTTGATTGTAGCCTGAGAACCCATCCATCATGGATAGCAATTCACACACTATCATATTTTATAACACAGCCTTTGTATTAGGCAGTGACTAATTTTCTTTCGAGGATGACACATTCAAGTTTCTAAAATCCACATAGAGTCTAAGGTCACCATTCTTCTTCCAAACTAGAACCAAATTAGAAACCCATGAAGAATGTCTTATAGGCTTGATAATACTAGCATCCCTTAACTTCACAAGTTCTTTCATTTTAGGATATAATGTTGGATTTATTGGTCTCTTCTTCTACCTAAAAGGTTTGGCATCTAGTTTCAAAGATATCTCAAGCTAGAAAAGATCTTCCCTATAATCTTTTAGGTCATCATATGACCAAGCAAACACATGTCTATATTTTATTAATAGGGAAATCAACATGGTTTTGATATGCGGTTTCATTTTCTTCCTATATATACCTTCTTGGGAGCATTATCAGTTCCAAGGTTAATTTCCTCCAAATCTTCCTTGTGAGAAGATGTCTGCCTAATATTTGTCTTATTAGGGCCATCGAAAACCCTTTCTAATGCAACCAACCCTTAGGGAATCTTGTTAGTTGATGACTTCATTCCCAAACAGTGTTTCTTTACCATCAACTTCCAACACCAATGCACCAAAGTCAATTTCCTAGCTTTCAAAGTGATTAATACAATGCAAAAAAATTTGAATATCATTATCATCATTAAATACTTGCCAGTTGAAAATATTATCAGGCACTGTAGGCCAGGTTTACACCTCTATTTTTGAAATGCCATCAAAAGTGACATCATCCAATCTGATAGCAATATTTTCTAACAAATTTTCCCTCACATTCTTTCCCCTTTCTAGCTAGTCAATATTAAAAGCATCAAAAGATTCAATGGTATCCCAAACAACATTCCTATACTGCTTAAGTCTTGTATTTTTGGAAATGAATTTATACCTAACTTGGGATATCACTACACCCAATACTTTCAACATTTTAATTCCATGCTTTGAAGCTAATTTTAGACCAAGCAACAAATCCTCATATTCGGCCACATTGTTTGTGCAGGAAAACTTCAACAAGAAAGAGTATTTGAATGTCTTACCTTTTGGGGAAATTAGGATAACTCATGCACCTGAGCCCTCTTTAGAACAAACTCCATCAAAGTGCATGGTCCAGAGAGCATATCCTTGTGATGCATTTAAGACTTCTCTATCAATTGGTACAGGTTGAACCTTTCCTTCATGTTGTAATTCTTCCACTCTAAAAGTATCCAAGCCAATATCCACAAAATTAAATCTCACTGGTTCTTCAAGTTCCTCTACATACTCAATCATATGGCTATCTCTTTATTCTCTAACAATTTTGACATCCTTTTGGTCAATGGAAAAGGTAGCATATGATAAATCACATTGTATGCTTCCAACCATGGATGCACTCCACTGTCTTAACAACAACATCACACAATTTGGCGGGATATCCACCACTGTGACACTCATGTATAATTCCTTCTTAGTGAATGTTGCAAGCTTGTATGGGACTCTTTTAATCACTCCTATGACAGGTACTTCTCTCGAGTCCATAGAAAAACATTTCCCATAAGCGCTATCAATTTTCAAACCCATTTTCTTCATGATTTCTACTGGCATAACATTAGAAGAGGCCCCTAAATCAATCATGCATTTTTTGAGCAACTTCCCATCGATAATCAAACTCAGAAAAAGTGGGTTAACCTGACTTGGGCATGCAATAATTGTAGTTCCCAAGTATATTTCAAGGTTTTCATTAATTACTCCCTCCACTTCATCACTCTTTTCTTGAATCTTGCTCACTTTGGGTGGATCAACCACCATCTTGTCATTAGAGGCTATAGCTACACCATTAATGAGGGCAACTGCCTTATTTTTTATGTTCATCAATCTTCATCATCTCCAGCAATGGGATTGTAACATTTACTTGAGACAACATTTGAAACATGTCCACAAAAGCATACTTTGGTAATTCAAGAAGTATTACATCTTTTTCTATCACTTTATCATTTTTTTTCACCATTTTTAGCTCTATTCTTTTGCTCTTTAGCCTTCACAACTGGGGAAATAACTTCACCATCTATCTTGGCTTTATCACACTTTTTAGCCCAAATTCTAGCTCCTTTACCTTCTTTGGGTTTTGTCTCATCTTTCTTGGTTTCTGCCTTGGTCCTTTTGTCATCTTTTTTTTTTCTTTGATGAACATGCTACCAAGCTTACCCTAGTCACCATTCACAACTCTATTTCTCAAGTGATAAGTATTCCTTTCCTGAGTAGCCAATGCAATTGTCATATTTGGTATTTCTTCATTTGATGTTCTTCTCAAACAAATGTCATCCAATTCAAGATTGTAAATGTTACAATCATTATCCCTCTCTTCATCTGAGAACACTTACTAATGATGTATAGTTACTTCCTACCTTTGCACATCCATATCGTGTTTGCAAGGCTCATCATCTAAAGAATAATCATTGTAGGCCAAGTCTGATGCAGTCATGAGGAAATTCACTATTTCTTCATGATCATGAGGGGAATCAAAATCTCCTTGATCATCTTGTAACTAAACAAATATTGTAACAACACATTGTTGTGATGAATGGGGTAATTGACATACTATGCACCATGGAAAATCTTCAGTGAAATTTGTGGAATGCTTTTCCAATGGGTTAGGTGTTCCTTGAGCATTTTTTTGGTTGTTGTGGATTGGCTTTCCATTGTGCCAGTTAGTGTGATAAGGATAATCTTGCAACCTTGGTGGCCTTTCATTTCTATGAAACTGAGGTTTCTCATTCTTTGCCACCTTTTGCAACAAACTAACAATCTGATCCAACTTCTCATTAGGAGTTTCAACTTTTCCAACTCTTTCATTTTGATTTCTAAGATTCTTCAAAGCTTTAGGATCATCTCTTCTCTCTACCTTACCTAATGCGCTTTTGTTGCTCTCTACGTGGACTACCATTTTATAAGCATCTCTCAAAGTTTGTGGGTCTTTTTCTCTAAGTAGATAGCATATTTTTGAATCAAATGCATTAAAATATACCACTAAACATGCACTCTCATTAGGCCTTAAATAAGTAGGAACTTTATTCATAACTTTTCGAAACCTTTCACTAAATTCAATCACCATTTCATTATGTCCTTTTGTGATGTTGTTGAAGTCATTTAACCTAAATCTAGGTTTGGTCTTATATCCATATTTCTCTCTTAAAAATTTGTAGAAAGCATCTTTTGAATCAATGCTTGCATTAGGAAAGCTCCTGTACCAATCTCTAGCATCTTCGGTCAATGATTGCATAAAGTACTTCATTGCAACATCATCATCCCAAAGCTCAAAATCTTCAACAAAACTCTGAAAATCTTTTAGATGATTTTCACCGCTGAAATCACTATTACCGGTGAACCTTGGGAAATGTTTTCTTGCATTATCAAGAACAAGATTTGGATAACCTAGGATTGTATCAAAACACAATTTCCTATATCTATCAGTATGCAATTTTCTTCTTCCAAAGGATTCCTCTTGTTCATTCTAGTTGTCATGATTCCTTTTCTTTTCATAATTTATTTCAGGCCTTCCAGTGTCAAATACTCTTAGTTGGGAATCATCTTGATTATGTTATTGTGTAATCCTAGCCCTATTTTCTGGTTGTGAATACAAATTGGAATGATTTGTATTGTACAAATGGTTATCATTCAGATGAGGATTTGAAGATGATGCACGGGCTTGAGGGATTTTGTTTTTAGGAACAAAAGTCTTTATAATAGATTCTAAGAAACCTAGTTTCTTCTTCATTTATGTGTTCACAACTAACAGTTCCACCTCATTCACTTTTCTTTACAATTCCTAATTTTCTTTTATTAATCTATCAATCAATTAAATAGAATCATTTTGTGTTGTGTCCTTTTGAGAGGAACCTCCCTCATTTATCTTCACACCCTCGAGTGGTTTCCTTCCCTTAACATCAGTTTGGGAAACAATATTTGTACTACTAGGGATAGGATCAACTGTAAGATAAGCTTTCATAGTAGGATTGGTACATGAATTTACACAAGAATTGTTGATTGAGGTAGTTATAGGCTCCCTCCATACATTCTCTTTCACTATAGGACCAAATGTTTGGGTAGATTGAACTGCTAATCATTCTAGTTCTCTCATTTGCTCAACCTTTCTTCTTAGCATGTCTCTCTCAACCATAGCTTCCCTTATTCTTTCTTCTTTCTGCTTATCCATTCTTCTCCTAGACTCATCTAATGATAATGCTTCTCTTCTAAGTTGTTGCATATCATTGAAGATTTCTTCCTCTTCTGGTAAGGTGGTATCTGCATCAGATGTCACTATAATTTCAACATGGCCAAGATTATTTTCATGGACATACTCATCAAACCTAGTCAACAAGTCAGGAGGAAGAGTATTTGTGTTAGAGGCTGAGGCCAAATACCCTATAACCCTAGCATGACTAGCATTTATATTATCTTGTTTTATCCTCTCCCTTTCCCTTCTTTGTTTAGTTGTTAAGCCTTGATTTGAACGCTACTCACTCACAACATATTTCATTATAATTTCTCCCCTTTTAGGAGAAGCATTATCACTTAAATCTAACAAGTTCCTTTCATGTTTAGAACCAGAATTATAATGAACTTCATGTTCAGGATTTGGATGAGGAGTATACTTACTTGTTCCTATATCCTTTGCTTTCCATTTTCCACGAGTGTTCTTTTGAAATTCTCCCTCCAATATTTGCTTTGGATGTTTCTTCATATTGCCACGAGTTCCCCACATTTGTGCTTGAATCTTCTTTGCTTTTGTCAACCTTTTCATTTTTCTTCTATTCTTCCTCTTCACTTCTTTGATATCTTCAAGTATTGACATGCACTAGTGCAGAGATTTTAGAGTCGCCGCCCAAATGGATTGGGACAAATTTGTAGCAATTGTGGTACAATTTATGCAAAAAAATTGCAAGATCCTTACAAACTCAAATATGCTTTAGCAAATATGAAGCAATTTGGGTTGAACTTTGGGAAAGGAAATCTAAACACAAAAATGACAGGAAATCCAGAACAAATGTGGGCAATGGCCAACAGAAACTTTAAATAGATAGACTTTAAAGATAAACATCACTATAGATCATAGTGATTCTTAGACAAAGCACTATGGAGAAAAAAAAAATTATCAAACATGACTCCCCAGTAGAGTCGCCAATCTTTTGGTGGTTTTTAAAGAACCAAGCAAATCTCACCAAGCATCTATGAATTTTCCAAATTCAATTTTTGAATACTCAAGAGATAATTGGATAATGAATGAGAGGAAGCTAAAATGCTTCCCTCCTACACATTGGGCTTTGCAAAACCTGGGAGGTTGTTCCCACAATGTGTATCCTACAATATTTCTACACAATTATATCACACATTGTATGATAAACAGATGCATTCTCACAGAAATGATAAATAGATGAAATCCTTCAAGAAACTAGCAATTCATTAAAAGAATTAAACACCTAAAGCTTGAAATACTACACAACACTAACCTCAACAAAGATAAATTGATTAAAATTTTGTTTATAAATTTTGTTCTCAAATTGAAGCACCAGGACTATAGGAAATGCACTTAACACCTTTGGATCAATGTCTTATCTTAAGGCAAGGATTCAAAACACAATAAACTAAACTATAAGGAAATTTTTAATTCAAAACAACCATGATCTTTGTGAAATTGCATTACAATTCACACATCAAATACTCAGACTCTATGACTACTTATCAGATCCATAGAACATTCACCTAAACTCATGTGTTAATTAAATTATTTTAACTAATTCATTAAACTAGAGCTACAATTAAAAGACATTCCATTGCAAAAAAACAATGAACATTAATGAAACATCATTGATCAGGTTTTCATTAATAATTCAAGTGAAATGTTATTAATGGAGAGACAATAGACTCAAAAGATTTGCATTCTTCATTCAGACATGCTTGAAAACCATACAATTTAAAAATCTACTTGCTCAACTCAAAACCTAAGATACAAACTCAAAAATATATTTTCTCTATGTTGTTAACTTGCATATTCAGATCTAGAATTCAAAAAGAGACCCACACAAATGTCCCTAAATTCCCTTTTATAAGAACAAGGGAGAAAAATAAGCTTCAAGCCGAAATGAACACATGCCACATTTTCATTTGACAACCTATACCGATCATTTCATCAAGGAATGGTTACAAAAAATTGAAAGAATATTCCCTATTGAGACAAAGGTTTCCTTTCAATCGATGAAAACTCCCGCACCTTCCAAAGGGAAATTTTTTGAAGAGAGTGGTCTTCAAACCGTCAAAGCATCTTTATCATTCTCTTCACTAAAAGACAAAAAATGTGCAAAGGGAAAAGAACCATGTGGAAAAATATCCAGATCATCATCTAGCACTTAGTCCAACTCATCAATAGTTAGCCCTTACCTGTTATATTTTGAATTTGGAGAAACATATCTTATGCATTGCAATCTCTAAGGCCAGACCTACACTATACTTAGCCATGTATATGTTTTCCCCGTCCCTGTACTTACAACTCTAACTCATCAATAAAAGTATTCTTCCATAATTCACATTTTGTATCAAAACACCAATTAAATCCAATAATTTCATCCATCTTCTTTCTGTAAGGATAATATTTTTCCATCACTGAATTGCTTCTTTATCAAAATCTTCTAGGAAGCTAATGATGAAAGATAGCTTCTCAATAGTATTCTTCAACATATCAATATCAACACTCTCACATATGAGAGATGCTTGAGAAACAATAGTGGTATCCACTTGATCTTTCCACGTTTGTAGAGGTTTTACCTCATCATATGTGTGTTGAATATCAAGTAACATTACCAAATCTACCTCATCAAACTTTGACTTCAATTCTCTTATTTTTCACCTCGAAAGGTGTAGCATACCCTTGAAACCTCTGTTCTTTAATCTCATTAAAAAATTTGTATGTGGGGCCAATCATTAGATATTTATTTTTCTGATGTAGTGACCCAAATGCAATGAGCTTCAAGTTATCAAATTTGGGGATCCGTCTGTCCATTATTGGATTAGCCAAATCCTTGTCCCTTTGAGACAATTTTAATGCTTGTAACATCAAAGAATAATTTGAATGAATAATATTTAATTTGCTTTGTATCTTCTCATTCATATGCTCTAGAACTGTATGAACAATCTTGGAATTATTCTCATACATGGTATCTTGAACCTGTGCAAACAATTTCTCATACACTTCAATTTGCAAAAATAATTGCTCTATGGTGGACTCATTTGATGGAGCTACACCTGATGTGCTTGGCTCCTCAACTATAAGTCGTTCTTGGCCCAAGTTGTATGGCATTATTTCCAAGGATTTTTTTGGTGGAGGAGGAGATTGAGGATATGCTATTGGAAAAGTGGGTGCAACATGACTTGAGCTAGATGAGCCTTGAGTCCTCAATGTTTCCATATGTTGCTTGTACAATGCTAGCTCTGATTCCAATTCAACTACCCTTTTCTGACTCTTATTGTACTCATCAACAAGCTCATTATATTTACCCATGTATAAGTTTCTATCAGTAGTGAGACTCTCCAATGTTTCCTTAGTGAATTTAGCATTGTTTATTGTCATGTCAACTGCTCCCAATGTTGGAGTATCAAAAACTCTCCTTATAATCAATTGCACACTAAAGTAAGATAGTTTTGCAACTCTTGGCTTGCTATAACCTAGAGACAATGAAAAAACATCCAAGGCATCTCATTCCTCACTAAGTGCTAACCCTTGTAGTGCCAATTTAGCTTCTTCCTCAATTTGAAACAAGGAACTTGCAGACCTTCTTATGGTATCTAGCACAACTGCATCAACAATATCCCATTCGGGCAGCAATAATATACCACTTTTCTGCACAAGTTCTCTTCCTTCTTCAGCTGTGATACCTTAGAATTCCTTCCTCATTGCCTTATATTTTCTTGAATAATCCTCTCAAGAAGTTCTAGATGAAATATCTTCTCTTTTTCCACATTCTCCGCATATTCTGGAGCCTTAGCTCTCCACACAAAATCCCTAAATTTTGTGGTTTCAATAATAGAATTGTCTTCCAAAAATGACTTGCGGGCCTCCTGCCTCAGATCATTAGCATTGCTTAAGCCACTGATATTTGTATTTACTTACTTAGGCTGATCTCCCCTATGCTTGATGCAACCTCCCTTGGGGAAGAAGGCATTCCTTGTTGCATCTCTTTATGTATAACCAAGATGTCATCTTCATCTGTTTCAGGGTAATCAACTACCCCTTTCACCTCAATATTTTTCCTCTTGATTGGTGGTTGATTTGATGGTGAGGTATCTCTTAGAGGTGAATCAATTTAAATTACAATAGGTGGAACCTGTCTGGAAGGTGATGGCATTGACCTCATAGGAGAAGTTTCTCTTGACCCCTCTGATGTAGTAGGGGTCATAATTGTTTGTGACTTTTTACTACCTCATTCTTTCTGGAGTAGACTCTGACTTTTGGTTGTGGTTGATAAGAGGGTGTCTCCTCCAATGCTTTTGTTGATTCTTCTTCTATATCCATTACCTTCTCATGATTAGTTATTGTGCGTTCCTATTTCAAAATTCCCATTACATTCTCAAAATTATCCAGCACATACATGACTCTATTCAATTCACCCTTAATGTTGGGTAGAGGGTCATAGTTGGGATCTGATTTTGCAACCTTTTCCACCATCTTGTTGAAAGCGAGGTACATTGCTTTCCTTTCTTCTTATTTTTTAAAATAAAAAATATTATTGATTACATCTTCTAGATAATAGAAATTGTGAACAAAAGAACCACTTCTATTCTTTTCCTTTAGAGCAACAATGAAACCCTTTGGAACATGATTTCTTGGGTGCACAATTTTCAATCCATAAGGTGCTATAATCTACCCCAACTCTTTCCATCCTCCCTTTTCCATGAGAAAATTTGCAAGCACTATCAACTCTAGAAATAATGATCCCTTCCTCAGTGTCTCAAGAAGGTGTACCATTTGTGTTCCTCCCAATTACCTCATAATCTAAAGTAATCCAATCCTCAATGGCACATCTCTTGGAAATGCATGTGGATTCACATTTGTGCCATAAAATCTAAAGATTTTTGTGATGGGATATGGAATTATATCCCCCCAATTATGGTTCAAATTCAAATCAAACCTCCTTTCCATGGGCCTCAGAAAATCATGTATTTCCTTGGGGATCCTTAGTAGATCACGAATCAGGAACCTCCTCAATTTTGAAGCAAAAACATTATGGAACATCACATAATCAAATTTTAAATCATCTTTATCAAGAATTTGAGTCCAACATTGGACAAGCAACTCAATATCACCCTCCTTTCTCAATGTCATGTCTTAACCAAAATTATTCTCTCCCTTGTATAAGAAAATATGCATCAAGAGAGAGTACCACCAGAATTTTACCCAATCTTTTCATGCCTTTAGTGCAACCAAACCCTAATGAATGTTTTCTTCCAAGTATGTGGCATAGTCATAAACTACATTATAAGTTGGGTGTTGAAAATGTGCTGCCATATACATGTAACCCCTTGGCATGGTGGTTGGTGGATCATAACCAATGATTTGGAAGGAGTAAACCATTTTCTTGAAGTAATTGGAAAAATACTTCATGGGGAAAGGCTCCAGATCATCTTTACTGATCCTTATTTTTTTATATACTTCCCAAACCCACTACTTGCAGTGTGTATGGGTAACATTGTTGTCCTGAATAGAACCTTAGTATTCTCATATTCCTTCCTGAAAGCATCAAGATCAATGGGGATAATATCCTTATTCCATTCATGCAACTGGAATATATCTATAGTCTCCTCTCTGGTTATCTTAAGCATTTCAACACCATCAAATGTCCTAACCACTCTGGAAATAGGGTCATACCTCCTTGTAGCTATGTATTTCAATAGGTCTACATCCATGTATACATTTGGACGACCAACTTCCCCATATCCAACCTCCAAGTGTTACACATAGGGACTCCATAGTTTTTGTTCCCAAACTAGTTTTGGAACAATTTCCATCCAGTGTAGGGCAACTCAACATCCTTGATAAAATTTTGCTTATCCAATAACCCCTTTTTAATCGCAGGGCTATAAAATAAAGCTCTTCCCTCAAAAATTTTATTGGTTGAGGGTTTCAGTTGGTCAATAATGTCTTGGACAAGAGGTTTGAATGCGGTTTCAAAACTAAAGACTTGAGCCTTGGGCACCATTGGTAATAAGGTGGGTTTAGAGAAATCTAGGGTTTTGACATAGAGAGGTTCAAAACCTAGCTTTTCTATTCAAAATCTAGGGAATGGCTCAAAGGTACAAGTTCAATGGGTTTGATATAAAATTCACCACTTATATGGAATTCCAAACCACTAAAAAATAATTAAAGAACCCACAAACGAATTCAATTGAAAGACAGTGAATATTTACTCTAATTCAAGATAGTTTGGATAAATCACAAAGAGTGGCATTTGTTTTACTTACGAATTTTTCACCTGAAGGAAACCCTAATTTTGACCACGTTGAACTTTGGAATGCTCTGCTCAATCTCTTGGATGCTTCAAACTCTTTTGCAATCTTCAATTATATGAAAAACCAATCTTTTATAGGAATTTAGGTCAAGATTGGGTAGCTCTAGATGTCTTTTCCACCATTACTACTCACTCATGCAAAGAAAAATGGCTCTCATGTTCACATGTTTGATTTTGAATATCAGTCGTAGATCTCCTTATGAGATGGCACTTTGGTTGACTCAGATTGAGTCAACAAGGTTGAATTTTTGTCTCCATCATTCACTTATCCTTTAGCCAATGAAATTCTAGTGGCTAGAATAATGACTCATTCATTCTGTGGGCTCCACATTCTTCTCCAAGTGGCAGAAGAAATCCACTTGGCGGTAGCCCACTGACCCTGCTACTTTTTATAAAATATTATTTTAATCTTGCAGGGTTAGTAAGGAACAACTGAAATTAAATCTCAACATTACATCTTGACTGTCAATTAAAAAGTTTAAGGCATCAAGTATGTGAGTGGAGACCAGGTGCCACACCTGCAATGGTACATGTGTCAATAGCCCGTTGACCCTGCTGCTTTTCAGAAAGTATCATTTTATTCCTGCGGGGCTAGCGTGGAGTAGCCAAGATCAAATCCTTCGATCTAATGGTTAGAAAATATGTACATGCATAAACATTAGTTTTAAAAAAGGGACCCGACTAGGTCAACGGGACTAAGACCCTTGATATTAATGACTTTAAACTTAGGCCATTTCAATGGGAAATATTACCGCATGACGTAGGAAGATTAAAGAAATGGTAATATTGGATGACCGACAAAACCTAGACTAAGGGGCCGGTAATAATACACTTGTGATGGCTCAATTTGTAACTCAAGTGACCGATAATTGGGTGTAACAAGTCAGTGAAGAAATAGAATGCCCAAGGTTTAAGACTATGCAAATATGGAACAAAGGCTTTTGAACTAAAACCCTGAACCTTACCCTAAGGCAAAGAGGCAACAAATCATCACAAGTTAAGGAACTAGCTCAAAATTTTCAAAATTCAAAAGCTCTATCAAGACACTCAACCTTGAACATTATCCCTTAGCTATAAAACCTCAACACTTAACCCTATACCCTCAACCATATACTTAAGCCATAATCCCTCAACCGTCAAACCTATACCTTAAACCCTAAAGCCTACAACTTCAACCCTCATCCCTAAACCCTATACCCTAAACCTTAAACCCTTAAACCCTCAAACCCCTAAACCCTAAACCCTTAAACCCTCAACCCTCAATCCTCAAACCTCAACCCTTAAGTTACCCTAAACCCTTAATCCCTCAACCCTCAAACCTTAAACCCTAATCCCTCAACCCTCAACCTTAATCCCTTAAACCCTAAACCCTCAACCCTCAACCCTTAAACCATCAACCCTATACCCTTAAACCCTTGAACCCTCAACCCTCAACTCTAATCCCTCAACCCTTAAACCCTCAATCCTCTACCCTATACATCAAACCCTCAACCCTAATCTCTCAAACCTATACCCTCAACCCTTAAACCCTTAAACCTTAAACCCTTGAACCATCAACCCTTAAACCCTAATCCCTCAACTCTCAACTCTAATCCCTATCCCTAAACCCTTAACCCTTAAACCCTCAACCCTCAACCATCAACCCTTAAACCCTCAACCCTCAACCATCAACCCTTAAACCCTCAACCCTCAACCCTCTACCCTATATAATAAACCCTAAACCCTAATCCCTCAACCCTATACCTGCAACCCTTAAACCCTAATCCCTCAATCCTTTTTCCTATACATTAATCCCTCAACCCTATACCTTAAACCCTAATCTCTTAACCTTCAACCCTTAAACCCTTATCCCTTAAACCCTCAACCCTTAATCCATAAACCCTTAACCCTTAAACCTTCAACCCTTAAATCCTAATCCCTCAACCCTCAACTATAAACCCTATCCCTAAACGCTCAACCATTAAACCTTGAACCCTAAACCCTATCCATAAAACCTCAACCCTAAACACTGTACCTTAAACCCTAAGCCCTCAACCATCAACAATAATCCTTTAACCCCTAAACCCTAAACATTTAACACTACACCATATACCCTATGCCTTCACCATATGCCTTATACCCTCAACCCTCTACCATATACATTAAACCCCCAACCATAATACCTCAACCCTATACCTTAAAAACTTAATCCCTAAACCCTCAACCCTTAAATTCTCAATACTCAACCCTTAAACCCTTAAACCCTCTACCCTATGCATTAAATCCTCAACCCTATACCCTCAATACTTAAACCCTAAACCTTTAAACCCTCAACCCTCAACCCTTAAACCTTAAACCCTAAACCCTCAACCCTCAACATTATACCTTAAACCATAATCCATCAACCCTTAATAATAATACCTTGAACCCTATACCCTCAACACTTAACACTATACCCTATACCCTATTCTTTAACCCTTTTCCTTATATCCTCAACCCTATACCCTATACCCTTAAACCCCAAACCCTTAAGCCCTCAACCCTCAACCCGTAAACCTTAAACCCTAAACCCTAAACCCTCAACTATATACCTTAAACCCTAATACCTCAACCCTTAACTCTTAAACCCTAATCCCTCAACCCTCAACAATAATCCCTTAATCCTTAAACCCTCAAAACTTAACACTATAGCCTATACCCTGTACCTTCACCCTATGCCTTATACCCTCAACCCTCTACCATATACATTAAACCATCAACCCTTGTATACACCTAAAAATGGTCACATCACAATAGTCTGGTAATTAATTAAATATTTTTAATATTTAATTAAATCTCTGAATTCAATCTGCGTACATAAATAAATCTAAATAATTTATTTATATTGTTCATTCTTTTATTTTGATTAAATAAATAAGTTTATTTAATCACTTTTCTTATTCATTTCTCAATTAATTAAATAAACATTACGATTTATTTATATTAATTATCACTTAATCTTGGCTTGAATATTTTATTCAAATAAAGATTAATTATTCTTATCTTCTAAAGTCCATTCACAATTAAATATTCTAAATATTTAATTAAATCTTCTAAATTCCATTCACAATTAAATATTCCAAATATTTAATTAATTCTTCTAAATTCCATTCACAATTAAATATTCCAAATATTTAATTAATTCTTCTAAAGTTCCATTCACAATTAAATATTCAAAATATTTAATTAATTCTTCTAAAGTTATTCACAATTAAATATTTCAAATATTTAATTAAATCTTCTATAGTCCTTAAATCAAAAATCAAACTCACATGAAATTAAATAAATTTATTTATTTAATATTGGATTATCTTCAACAACCGTGAAACAAACTTCCAAAACAAAAAATTAATTTCTCTGTTCTTGTGCAAGCTTGTTCCCGTGGGTTGAAGACAAGGCTCCATTCTTCTCTCCAACCTCCCAACATTCTCCATATTCCTCTCAACCTCTCCATCTCTCACCATTCAAATCTACTAGACAATCTCACAGCCATTGATCTTTGCCAGCCAGGCTCTTTCCTACAAAAAGCTATAAAAAGGACTACCAGGTCTTTGAAATCACAAAGAATCTTTCATATAGGAAAACTATAGTCAAATAGCTTTCAAGAATCCATAGCATATTCTTTTAGCATTCATAGATTGTAGAATCATTCCATATCATGGCCAATCATCCTCATAGTTTAGTTTCAATAGCATCCATAATCCACAGCCCCTGTACATAATCTGTAGCCCCTGTGCATATCTGTATCAGCATTTTCACTCCACCAACATATAGGATAGAGAAGCACTTTCCTTTTTGCATACTCGTTTTGTAGGTTGCCATTCTGAGAAGCTTTGCTTACACAATCTGAGAGCAACAGCTTCAAACAAATCCCTGGAGATAGAAAAAAATGGAATGGTTCTGAAGAAGCTCTGTTTAATTTTATTTCAATTTATCTTGCTTTCTTTGGTTTAATGTTTCATTTTGTGTGATTTGTTTATCTTATTTTGATACACATATTTCTATCACACATTTTTGGTGCCCATCGTGGGGCTCTTTCCCCAATTTTAATATCTTATTACAGATTTTTCTAATAGGTTATGGCTAAAAACAACATATTAGCGCATTAAACATGCTTCAACACAGTTCACACCCAGTTCAACACCCGTGACTCATCCTGTAGCGCCCCTAACAGATCTTGCAGCGCCTGTGACCCATCCTGTAGTGCCTGTGATCCATCCTGCAGTGCCCATAACAAATCCTGCAGTGCCCCTAATAGATCCTGCAGCACCCCTGATAGATCCTGCAATGCCCATGACAAATCCTACAGCAACTGTGATAGATCCTGTAGCACCCATAAACTCTGTTTTAGCACCCTTGATGTCTGTTTTAGCAATTGTAATTTGTAACTTAAATATGATTTGACTGGATCTGATGTAACCACAGACAATAAGAACTTTAAAAGAATGAAGCAATCTTAGGATAGTCACATAATTCAAAATCAAGCAATTCTAGGATAGTCACTTCATTTTCTATTTTAGGCTAAAAATAACTCCATGTCTTTGTGAAGCAACATCTTCACCTAGCATAGCAAATTGTTTATTTGGGATTAAAATTGAACTCTTGTTTGCTTTGCTTTAAACGGTGATAGGCCTATGCTCTCCCCTTAACTGGGTGATCAAAATTCCAAACTCATCTATTTCATTTCATGCAATTTTAAGTTTTTATAATACCTTTTAGAGAGCTTGCTCTTGTGGTAAAAAGTACTCACCCAAGAGGAACGACTCAAGTGGATTCAAGCCAAAGCCAGGCTATTCCACCCCACTATAAAATTTAAAGCAAATTTGGGGAAACCCTCTTTTGACAGTAGTGTGCAAGATAACCATCCCCAAAGCCTTTGTTCTAAAGGTAGGGAGGTCTCTCAAGGGAGTATATCATTTTCCGCATCGAACAGAAACCCTTACTACGAACTTAGTGTAGTATCCAACTGAAGTCAGTTTTTGAACATCATAATAATCTACCCCCAAGATACTCACCATATAACTGCCAAGGACTGTTTGCTCAGGGGATCCAGTATCCACTTCCATCACTCTAAGTACGCACCTAGAAAAGACAAAAACACGAGCACCCTTTCGAGGGTGACACGGCTGTGTGAGTCGATGTAGTTCTAAGATCCGGGTTGTTGATTACTATGATGACCTACTTGAGTACTAAGAGTGAGTCTGTTTGAACTATTTAATATGTGTAAAACCTGTTAAAACAATTTTTGAAAAACATTTTGATCATACACTTGATGTTTAGTATAAGAATTAAAAACAACTATTCTATAACTTGTTTGAAGTGTTTTCAAAACATTAATTCACTTAAGATCATCCAAAACTCATGATTACCTTGATTACTCTCATGTTAAGAGATTGGAAATCCACAACCTTTCTTAAGAAATCCATTCTCAAAAGGATCAAAAAGCCAAAGAAACCCCTTAGGTATAAGAAACTATTGAAGAAAAGATGATTCTTGTACCAAAGTCGAAAGGTTTTACTCAAACATAGAACCTTTATCCATATATATCATGACTATGTTAGAGGTTTCACTGATGATTATGTTGTAGAACCATTATACTCACGAGCTTTCTTTCAAAGAAGAGCCCTTTCTCAAAGGCACAACCATAGTCAACGTATTCATTTTTGTTATATTCCCCAACCTACAATTGAATATTCTACTCGTCCAAATCAATTTTTGCAATAGAGAACTCAATCACATTAGGCATTCATCACAAAATTCATCCTTTTACGAAGCTATGATCAAACTTCATAAAGTGCAAAATCATCCTTTTCTTGATCTTTTGCTTAAATTCCCACCAACATGATTTTCATCCTTTCAATTAGGGAACAACACAAGCTAAAGGCTAGAAATCTTTCAAGTCATAGAATCTTCATTCCATCCTGACTTTCATATCTATCACAAATTGCACTATTTCACTATTTTGATCAAAAGTTAGTAGAATTTGGAACAAAGCTTATGCCTGTTGTCACGAGATCTCGAAAACACATGGAAAAATATGAAGGAGAAACTACCACAAGAAAAATGGGTGACCATAATGAGAAAGAAGAGGAAACATTTAATGTTGAAGAATTAACAAAAGAAAAGCTTCAAGAAGTAGAGCAAGATCCCCGATTCCATAATCTTATGGAAAGGATTTTAGAATGAAACAAAGAAAGATATTTTCTTTCATTAGCTAATCAAGGAGCTAAGTTACCTTACAATTTTGATATAGAAGGGATTAAACAGAATCCTGAAACTCCTTCTAATGATTTTAGTGCCCTTACTCAACAAATAAAAGAATTACAAGGGCAAATAAAGGAGATGCAAGGGGGTGCAACAAAAAAGTATGTTTTGGATGACATATCTCCTTATCCATTCAATGGGAGTCTTCAAATGATCCCTTTTCCAAAACATTGTGAAATCCCTAAATTTGATAGGTACAATGGAAAAACTGATCCCATTGAACATGTGAAGGATTTCTGAAATATGAGTCTAGAATTCGCTTATGAGGATACCTACTTAATGCGATTGTTTCCACGAATTCTAGGTGGACAATCCATGGAGTGGCTTTCCAAGATCACTCCTCCCATCAAAAATTTTGAGGAGTTAATCAATCAATTTATATCACAATACACCTACAACATCCAACACCAGATAACCATGCTTGATCTTTGTAAAGTAGAACAAAAAGTAGGGGAATCTTTCACTACATTTTTGCAAAGATGGAGATGATTGTTTACATGATATTCCCATCCTATTCCTGAAAAGGAAAAGATGGATATCTTTGTCAATAGTCTAGATCTTGAATTAAGCTATAGGCTTAACCTTCATTGCCCTCATAACTTTGAAAAAATGATTGAAAACGCAATCACCATTGAAGAGGCCTTGGTTAAACGGGGAGTGATCAAACTTGATAATCCAAGTACATCCAACTTTAACAACAATGATAAAACAAGGTTTTGGAATAGAAATAAAAATGTTGTTAATGATGGTATAGTGGATGCAAACAATCTACGAACAAGACCATCTATCTTCAACCTATCAAGTGCTCCACGAAACAACCAACAAGAAAATACCAACCAACAAGGAAATATCAACCAACAAGGAAACAACAATCAACAAGGACAAAACTCCAAGTAGGAAAGCATGACCAATCAAAACACCAAGGATAATCGTGGTAATTTCAATAACAATCTTGGCAATACTCAAACATCAAATCTACCAAGACCTCCATTCTTTTCAAATCGACAAAATTTTACCACTTTGGGTCAATCTCTTGAGTATGCTCTCAAGGAGCTTCTCAATAATAAGGTTATCACCTTACCACCACAAAGAGATTTTGAGCCACGAGTTAAACCACCATCATGGAATGACTCGTGTTATTGAAATTATCATCGATGTAAAGGTCGTAGAACAAATAATTGTCAAGCATTGTGAAATCTAGTACAAGATTTAATTGACAATGGAACCATTTCAATTGAAGGATATTATACCAATGACGATCATCAAGCATTCAAAGACCCTTTACCGAACTATCAAAAGGGGGAAACATCGGATACCAAAGCAAAAAGCATACATAATGTTGAAGACAATATAATCCGTCACATCTATGTAGATGATCAGTGAGTTAATGTTATTAAAATCAAGGGAAAACAAGAATATCAATAGGTTAATGTGACTATGAGAGGACAAGAAAAAGTTTTTTTAAAAGGAAGTTCATCTAAGACGGCTATTCCTTCTCCAAATCATTATAATCTAGTTGATCAACTGAGAAAAACATCAGCTCAAATCTCCATTCTTGAACTTCTTAAAATATCTCCCATACACAAGAATATTTTAGAAGAAGCTCTTGTAAACACAACTGTCGACACTGATCTGGATGTAAACAAATTTCAAGCCATGGTGTGAAATTTTTCTTCCCCCACTTGTCTTTCATTTTTTGAAAAAGATGATGCTTCCATGACACATCCACATAATTCATCACTTTATCTTGAAGTCATGATCCATAAACACCGAATCAGACATGTCTTAATAGATGGAGGAGTCAATTTAAACATTTGTACCTTAAAGCTAATACATACCTTAGGAATATCAGAAAATTCCATTGATCCACAAAGGAAAATAACTATCCAGGCATATGATGATGAAGGAAGAGCTTCTAAAGGACTAATAATGCTACCTATCAGAGTGGGACCTGTTGTGAAAAATACATTTTGTCAGGTCCTAGATCATGATCTTTCCTATAACATACTTTTGGGTCGCCCATGGATTCATGATATGAAAGCAATACCATCAACGTATCATTAATGCCTCAAGTTTCCATATGATGGACAAGAAATAACTATACAAGTTGATTACAATAGCACCCAAACTTGTTCAAATCTTCGAGCAACTCAGGATGCCTTTGTGCCACATAATAGGGAGGCTATTATTGCTTCTTCTTCTAATCTACAAGGCCAACTGCAAGAATTGACAAAGAATCTTGACACTAAGCTAAATTTTAAAGACAAAGGAGTAGGTGAATATTTGCTATTTCTTTCTACCTTGCCTCCTTCTCTGAGGTCACATGGTCAGCCAACCTTATCAAATCAAAAGATTGCAACAACCTCTACATCCCAAGCTTCTGTGCCAATCACAAAGTTTGATGGAAAATTCATTAAAGCCAACACCACTGAGGAAGAAGCTAAAGATAGGGACATCCTAAGTTGGCTATACAAAGATGAAGATGAATCTCTCTTGCACATTAAGTTACCTACAGAACAATATCGTAAAGGGTACACTATCATGTAGAGAATGGGCTATGAAGGAAATGGTCCTATAGGAAAAAGAAGAGAAGGAATCGTGGAGCCAATTCAACTTATTTCAATACATCCAAATGATAAAATGGGATTGGGATATGGTAAGGATACAGAAGAGTCAGTCTTACAGCAAGCACAACAAACTCATGAAGGAGAATCAATTTTAGATAAACATAATGAAGATGTCACTCTACAAAAATCTTATGGATCAGTTTTCCAATTGCAGAATGGTTTAGATACTGATTCTAATGAATATGAATGGGACACCATTTATAATGATGAATTTTGGAGAGACAAACAAGTTGATACCATACACAAATATGCACCCATTCTCATACAAGGAGAAAGCTCGGGAACACAATCACTTGAATTTGACTCATGATATAATGATGACTCAACTGAGGAGGATTCAGATTTTCACGAGATTGATAATCGACAAGAGAATACCATCATAGACCTTGTCTATCATGAAAATGACAACCACATCATGACTTTGACAGCTCAAGACCTTACCCAACCTAATGATCCCATGCCTTTAGTTTATCTGGAACTTATTGATTGGGACAATGATGCACCTATCCATATCCCTACATTTCATGATGATGAGGACATTATAAATTTCCTTTGTTCCTCTAATGAGGAAAATAATTGTTTCATCCAAGAATTTCATACTCACAATTTTGATAGGGAGGGTGTCAAGTCTCTTACCTGCAAAATAAATGAAATAAAAGATGGATCTATCTGTGAAAACCAAAAAATGGTAGTGGTAGATCACAACAAGAGAAAAATAAAGAGTGAATCCAACAATGAAAACCTTTCTGAGGCACTAAAGGATGAGAAACTTGACACTATTCCCAAGCATTATCATGAAAGATTTTCTATTTTGATCAAACCAACAGAATCAATCAACATAAGTACAGCAGAGCAGCCAAAAATCTTGCAACTTGCAATGTCATTAACAGCCGAAGAAGTACTGAAATTCATGGAGTTCTTGAAGGAGAATCAAATCAACTTCACTTGGTCATATGCTGATATGCCAAGGTTAGATCCTAATCTGATAATGCATCATTTATCTATAAACGTAGGGGCAAAACCTATGAAGCAAAAAATCAGAAAAATGCATCCACATGTTGCGTTATTAGTTAAAGAGGAATTAAAGAAGATTTAAGATGTTGGATTCATTCAGACTATTGACTATGCAGAATGGATTTCCAATATTGTACATCTTTCAAAGCCAAATGGAAGGATTAGAATTTGTACATATTTCAGAGATTTGAACAAAGCTTGTCCCAAAGATGACTTCCCTTTGCCGAACATAGATATGATTGTTAATTTAACTGTTGGCCATGCAATGTATTCATTAATGGATGGATTTTCAGGATACAACCAGATAAAGATTGCACCAGAGGATCAAGATAAAACAGCATTCACATGCCCTTGGGGTACCTATTGCTAGAACGTAATGCCATTTGGGTTAAAGAATGCAAGAGCCACTTATCAAAGAGAAATGATGACAATTTTTCATGATATGATGCATACATTCATGGAATATTACATTGATGATCTCCTTGCCAAATCCAACAACAAGAAGGACATCTAGAAATCTTGTCAAAAATCTTTATCAAAATGGAGAAGTTCAATGTTTAACTCAATCCAAAGAAATGTGTCTTCGGCGTTACATCTAGAAACTCCTAGGATACATTGTTTCAGAAAAGGGCATAGAGGTTGATCTAGAAAAAGTACAAGCTATAATGGACATGTCACCACCATGAAATATTAGTCAGCTTTGATCATTGCAAGGATGACTACAGTCCATCAGGTGGTTTATAGCTCAATTGGCAAACAAAAGCTTACCATTTACACATTTATTGCATAAAAAATGCCCCATTCAAATGGGAAGAAAAATGTGAAGCAGCATTCAATTAGATCAAGCAATATCTTATGAACCCATCAGTTTTAACTCCACCCATTCCAGGAAATCCACTCATACTCTATATTTTAGCAACAGAAGTATCCTTGGGAGCATTATTAGCACAAGAGGATTCTACAGGCAAAGAAAGGGCCATATACTATATCAGCAGAACTTTAACAAGTCATGAATTAAACTACACTTTCATTGAAAAATCTTGCTTCGCAGTGGTGTTTGCTTCTCAAAAGTTGTGACACTATATGTTGGCTCATATAGTTAAGCTGATAACCAAAATTGATCCACTAAAATAACTTTTAAGCAAAGCTACTTTAATAGGAAGACTTGCAAAATGGGTAATGATCTTAAGTGAGTTTTCCATTCACTATGTAGATCGAAAAGCTATTAAAGGACAGGTCATCGCAGATCAATTGGCCAAAGAACCTTTAAAAGAAGAAAATCCAATGCACATTGAGTTTCCTGATGCAGACGTCTTCATAGCAACAATTAAGAACTCATGGATATTATACTTTAATGGATCTTATACGCAACATGGCTCAAGGGCAGGGATTCTTTTTGTTACACCTGAAGGACATACCATTCCACAATCATATTGGTTGATGTTTCCTTGCACAAATAACATAGTTGAATATGAGGAATTGCTCATAGGGATAAAGATAGCCTTGGAATGGCAGATTACAAAGCTACAAGTCTACGATGATTCACAACTTGTCATTAATCAAATCAATGATGATTATCAGACTAAAGATGATAAGTTGCTACCTTACAAGAACATGGTGGATGATTTTAAAAAGTATTTTGTGTCAATCAAGTTTTCACAAATCCCAAGGATTGATAATAAAGTTGTAGATGCAATGGCTACAATTGCTTCCTTATTACAACTATCAAAAGATCAAACCAAGCATGAATTCTTGGTGGAACAATTGTTTTCTCCCACCTATGATAATCCTGAGATCCAAGTCATATGTCATTTAACCGGTTCTGACTCACCTTTATATGGAAAGACTTATACCTATCTGAAAAATAATATTTTACCTCCAGATTTATCCCAAAACCAAAAAAGGAATTTCATACTCCAATCATCCCATTATACTTTGATCACCGATATCCTTTACCGATGTGGTCTTGATGGTACGCTCCTTCGATGTCTTGAACGTGACGAATCTAAACAAGCCTTACAAGAGATTCATGGTGGTATTTGTGGAACTCATTCAAGTGGTTTAACCTTTGCCAAGAAACTTGTTAGAATGGGATATTATTGGCCTACCATGGAGAAAGAATATTTTACTTTTGTCAAAAAGTGTTCTAAATGCCAGATTCATGGGAATCTTATTCATGCACCTGCATAGGAACTGCAACCTTTCACTCTGACATGGCCTTTTTCTCAGTGAGGACTAGATCTTTTTGGAAAAATTCATCCTTCATCATCAAATGGGCATAAATTCATCATCACAGCTATGAAGTATTTTACAAAATGGATTGAAGTTGTTCCTTTGATGACCATGACCGGTAAACAAATCTCTTCATTCGTCCTAAATTACATCATCTGCCAATATGGAATTCCTAATTCTATAATCACTAATAATGGGAGGCCTTTCAAGAATCAGGATGTTGATGAACTTTGTGAAAGATTTCACATCCAACACAGGTTCTCTACACCTTACTATCTACAAGGTAATGGTCAAGCAGAAGCTTCAAACAAAACAATCTTGAAGATCTTGAAGAAGACAGTAAATGATGTCGGTCGTGATTGGCATGTCCAATTAAATCCAACTTTGTGGGCATACAGAACCAGTATTCACACACCAATGGGAGCTACCCCATATGCCTTGGTCTATGGAGCAAAATCAATCTTACCATTAGAGGTTGAAATACCTTCGCTTAGGGTCTCACTCAAAGGATTGATAAATGATGAAGACTATAGAGTTTCTCATCTACAAGAGCTAGAATTGTTAGATGAAAGACATAAAAATGTAGCTGATCATTTGAAGGGTTATCAAAAAATTATGTCTCGTAGCTATAATCACAGAGTTAAACCATGGACATTTCAAGTAGGTGACTTAGTCTTGAGAGAAAATCCACGTAATCAGCAAGACAAAGAAAAGAAAGGAAAATTTGAACCAAACTGGCTTGGTCCATTTGTCATCATTGTTCTAGTGCATATCAGTTATCTACGTCAGAAGGGGACCTATTTGAAGAACCAATCAACAACATTCATTTGAAAAAGTTCTATGTCTAAATCATCAGAAAAAGTCCTCAAAAAATCATAAAAATTAGAAAAAGTCCTTAAAAAAAAAAAATAGAAGTCTTGAAAAAGTGCAATAAAAACACGTGGTGAAAACCTGGCAAACAGGCACTACTTGTGATCAAAATAGGCTCCTCCATCTATTAGCTTATGTCTTGCATTCACTTTTGGCATCATCCATCCATATCTATCATCTATATAGATCTTTCATATCCATATCATACAATGGGAATCCTTATGTTTCATCATGGCTTGATGAAATTTGTACAAATCCATAATCTTTAGGTTGTGTTTACACTGGGGGCAGCAACATAGACTGAACAAGAGAGGGGCAACCAGCTTTTCCAACATCACAAATAGACACAAGATGGTTTTCCAAAATGCAACAGACATTGTCGTATCAAATCAACCACAACATGCTTATTCAATGCCAATTGAAATCAAAACAACATGATCCAAACAAACATCAATGTTGATAACCAAGTTGGATGATCTTAATTTGAATAATGTTTGACATACTTTAGGCAAGATTTGAATGGTTGATTGATTTTATATCATATCTCTAGAGCAATTCAATGATGTACTAAACTAGAAAAGCAAGGAAGGAGTATGATTTTTCTTTGTCTGTTGTTTGCGAGGAAATCATTAGTACTATGCAAATTGGTCGCGAGACATGCTCTACTAAGTATCATTGATGACATTTCAGAATTTGCATAGGAAATGGATTAACTCTTGTCTGTTTATGCAAGCAATACTCAAGTCATCTCGGTTTAATTATACCTAGATGCTTGTATTATCTTGCTATATCAAAATTCATGAAAGCAATACTCAGGTCATCACTGGTGCTAACATACCCTTTGATGCTTGTATTAACTTTCAACATTTCAATGCTCTATGATGATACAAAAAGCACAAAGAAGCTCTCAAAATGGCAATATTGTACGAATATCCTGCATGGTCAGTATAGCTTGCATTCATGTTAGAATCTGTATTTTGCATTTATAGATTTTCCCAAAAGTTGGCAAAGTATCAAATGTTTCATAACTTTTGAATACATGCCTGAGTACATTTTGACATTAACAAAAAAAATCATTTCATACATTTTTCATACATATTAGCATTGGAAAAACATAAAAATAAAGCATAAATCATATTCACAAACATTCATTTACATTCATAAATGGTACCATCCATTATTTCAAAATTCATATTCATATAATCATTCATCAATAGATTGCAATAATATCATAACATTACACTTTCATAAATCATATCATAAACATCATGCAAATAGATGCATTCATCATATACAAAATCATCACTGCATATCATATATCTCAAAAATGAATGTCAAAATGTACAAAGGTATACATCATCAAAAATGGGACCATATCAATGTGTATACAAATATCTCAAACAGGTATTAATAGAATATCATGTACAATGCACTAGGTAGTGCTATCCTCTGATGGTGCTAGTCTAGGACCTGTCCCACCTCCACGTGATGGACCTACTCCACCTATCCCTGATGACCCTCCTAGAGGTAATGGCTATGTCACACCCCTGCTAGTGGTCTGAGAGTGACTATGAGTAAACTGAGACTGTGTATAACTCTCCCTCCGCTCAGGTGGTATCTCATCATGATACCTAGTCCTATAGAACTCTGCCTCCCAAGTGGCTCTGGTCACCTCTCTCATCATGTCACCAGGCAAGGTACCTGCTGCTACTCTCTGTAGACTATCAGCTAGAGTGATGGCCTACTCACCCTGCTATCTGGTTGTATCTCTCTTAGTAGTAACTGTCGTCAACTGTCCCTAAAGCTGTGTAATCAAGATTTGTGCCTGTGCTAACTGACCCTGTAAGCTTTGCACTATACTCTACAAAGAAGATATCTGACTCGACACCACTGGATCTACTAAAGATGATGGATCTGTATGTCTCATCCGCGGTCCACCTCTCCTACTACCTCTATCACCACCTCTCCTACCACCTCTCCTACCACCTCTACCACCACCTCTCCTACCATCTCCACCACCACTATCACCTCCACTCTCCTCATCATCATCATCTCCCTCTAAATCATCACCCTCTGAAGCTGTCTCTCTCTGTTGTCTCTAATCACCTCTCTGTGGTCTCTGTAGAACAACTAGAGCAACAGGCTCATCAGGATCAAACAATCATGGTGCAGGATGCTCTAACACATACTAACCATACTCTAGCATCATCCCTCCATCAAGGATATCAACTCGGTAATCCCACATCTGTACTCCTAAACTAGTGAACTCTACCACCGCTACCTCGTAAGAAATCTATAGACCCCACACTGTAATCTCTTGATGTCGTCGTGCATAAATATTAGAACCCATAGGAATACCCTGAGGCTGACCATACTGCCGACACACTTGTCCAATAAGAAATCTCTCAATAATCCACGAAGTATGGCCAATAAGATATTTGGAAGTAAATACATAGGGCATCTCCCTCGCATCCTCTGGCCATGCCTCACAATCTACATATGGCTGCTAGCATACTGCATCAAGATCATCTAAGAGACGCTGTCAATGATCCAGTTTGCCCAGTCTCGACTGAGCAATAATATCGGTATATCTCCATTTGTATGATCGACCGATAGGTTGTCGTCCATGAGTCAATGGTCGCATAATGGCAAAGTGCTCCCATGCCCATATCTATAATAACGAACAACCAACAGCAAAACTACAGCCTCTACTATATACAATATGATGTAACTCATCATACAAATGTGCAAGAATGCACAATCCCTACACATACCATGTACCCTGCATCACCATCCTCTCCAAAACACGACCCCACCCGACTGTGAACCCCTTCGACCTATGGTCAAAGCACAAAACACCTCCAATGAAACCTGCAAGTACAAATGGTAGGGGTGCATATGAATTTGTCATCTCTATCCATGAGATATAATATCCTGCAATCTCATCATCTTCGAATATCCATCTCAAGGCATTAGTACCTCCCACCTCTTAGACATCGAAACTCACTATCTCTCCCATAACTGGAATCCTCAAGATGCGATACACATCCTCTAGAGTCACGGTAATCTCTTCGGTCAGTAAATGAAAGATGTTTGTATCACTATGCCACCTCTCTGCAAGTGTTGTCAATAAAGCTCTATTGAGACGCACCTCAGGCATCTCAAGTAATGAAGTCAGGCCACATGCCTCGATAATATCTCTATCCACCTGTACCAGCTATGGAATCAATCTCCATGTCTTTGGGAATGTCTCTTGTAACTGCAAAATTCCCAATCTCTCCTGTTGAAACATCATCATGACAAAGCAAAATCAATATCAAATCATCACGACTCATTAATCAAATCTGAATATCAAACTGTTTGTTTTTCATCATCATGGAAAGAATATCAAAATCATGTTTGTTTTTAACAACCTTAGAAGCAAACATATCAATCAACTGTTTGATTTTCATCATCATGGAAGCAAATATATCAAAATCATGTTTGTTTTTAACAACCTTAGAAGCAAACATATCAATCAACTGTTTGTTTTTCATCATCATGGAAGGCAAATATATCAAAATCATGTTTGTTTTTAACAACCTTAGAAGCAAACATATCAATCAACTGTTTATTTTTCATCAACATGGAAAGCAAATATATCAAAATCATGTTTCTTTTTAACAACCTTAGAAGCAAACATATCAATCAACTGTTTGTTTTTCATCATCATGGAAAGAAAATATATCAAAATCATGTTTGTTTTTAACAACCTTAGAAGCAAACATATCAATCAACTATTTGTTTTTCATCATCATGGAAAGCAAATTTATCAACATCATGTTTGTTTTTAACAACTTTAGAAGCAAACTTATCAATCTTATTTGTTTTTAACAACTTCAAAAGCAAATTTATCAGTTATTATTTGTTTTCCAACAACTTTGGGAACAAATTTATCACTCACAACAACATGCAATCATGGGCGCTATGAAAATGTTCATGGGCGCTATGAAAATCATCAAGGGCACTACAAAATCAATGGCGCTACAGAAAACATCAAGGGCACTATGAAAATCATCAAGGGCACTACAAAATCAATGGTGCTACAGAAAACATCAAGGGCGCTATGAAATTCATCAAGGGCACTATAGAATTATGGGTGCTATGAAAATGGTCAAGGGTGCTATGCAATTAATCAAGGGCACTAAAACACACTCTTTCACAATCAAAACATGGATAAACGTGCTCTGAACAGAAAATTTTCAAAAAGTAGAAGTTTAACTGGGTCCATAATGTGTCGACTACTGATGTCGTCGGATGCGCTCAAAATAGTGCTGGTGAATCGGAAGTGCCATCTTTCTCACTCCAGAGCTCAAAATTTACAATTTTTACTAGGTTAAAATGGAAAATGACATGGAAAATGGCATTTTTAACCTATTTAAAAGCAAAATTGGGGTATTTTTATCACATTTTATCACAGCAGGGGCAATTTAGTCGTCAATTTTTCATCTTACATCTTTTCCACTTCAATTTCTTCACATCGTCATTTTTGAACGATGAATCGACATCATAAAAATCATAAAAATCAAAACATTCCAAAAAATCTATAAAAAAAATAAATAATTCACAAAATCAAAATCTTATCGATTCATCGTTCGAGGGGGCATATACCTATCAACATTTGACAGTCAACATCTAGGGAAAATTTCAAAATTCTTTGAAGCAATGCGTAAAACACATCACTTCAAAGAGGGGAAAAATGTATACACCTAAAAATGGTCACATCACAATAGTCTGGTAATTAATTAAATATTTTTAATATTTAATTAAATCTCTGAATTCAATCTATGTACATAAATAAATCTAAATAATTTATTTATATTGTTCATTATTTTATTTTGATTAAATAAATAAGTTTATTTAATCACTTTTCTTATTCATTTCTCAATTAATTAAATAAACATTACGATTTATTTATATTAATTATCACTTAATCTTGGCTTGAATATTTTATTCAAATAAAGATTAAGTATTCTTTTCTTCTAAAGTCCATTCACAATTAAATATTCTAAATATTTAATTAAATCTTCTAAATTCCATTCACAATTAAATATTCCAAATATTTAATTAATTCTTCTAAATTCCATTCACAATTAAATATTCCAAATATTTAATTAATTCTTCTAAAGTTCCATTCACAATTAAATATTCAAAATATTTAATTAATTCTTCTAAAGTCTATTCACAATTAAATATTTCAAATATTTAATTAAATCTTCTATAGTCCTTAAATCAAAAATCAAACTCACATGAAATTAAATAAATTATTGGATTATCTTCAACAACCATGAAACAAACTTCCAAAACAAAAAATTAATTTCTCTGTTCATGTGCAAGCTTGTTCCCATGGGTTGAAGACAAGGCTCCATTCTTCTCTCCAACCTCCCAACATTCTCCATCTTCCTCTCAACCTCTCCATCTCTCACCATTCAAATCTACCAGACAATCTCACAGCCATTTATCTTTGCCAGCCAGGCTCTTGCCTGCAAAAAGCTATAAAAAGGACTGTCGGCTCTTTGAAATCACAGAGAAGCTTTCATACAGGAAAACTATAGTCAAATAGCTTTCAAGAATCCATAGCATAGTCTTTTAGCATTCATAGATTGTAGAATCATTCCATATCATGGCCAATCATCCTCATAGTTTAGTTTCAATAGCATCCATAATCCACAGCCCCTGTGCATAATCTACAACCCCTGTGCATATCTGTATCAACATTTTCACTCCACCAGCATATAGGATAGAGAAGCACTTTCCTTTTTGCATACTCATTTTTTAGGTTGCCATTCTAAGAAGCTTTGCTTACACAATCTAAGAGCAACATCTTCAAACAAATCCCTGGAGATAGAGAAAAATGGAATGGTTCTGAAGAAGCTCTGTTTAATTTTATTTCAATTTATCTTGCTTTCTTTGGTTTAATGTTTCATTTTGCATGATTTGTTTATCTTATTTTGATACACATATTTCTATCACACAACCCTAATCCCTCAACCCTTTAACCCTAATCCCTCAACCCTTAACCCTAAACCCTATCCTTGAACCCTCAACCCTCAACCCTTAAACCTTAAACCCTAAACCCTATCCCTAAATCCTCAACCCTCAACCATAAATCCTCAACCCTCAACCCTTAAACCCTAATCTCTCAACCCTCAACCCTAATCCCTTAAACCATAAACCCTCAACCCTTAAACCATCAACCCTCAACCCTAATCCCTCAACCCTTAAAGCACTAAATCCTGTCCCTAAACTCTAAAACCAATAACCCTCAACCTTAAACCCTAATCCTTAACCTCAACCTTAAACCCTAAACCCTTAACCCTTAAAGCTTAAACCTTAATCCCTCAACACTTAAACCTAATCCCTCAACCCTCAGCCTAAACCTTGTCCTTAAGCCCTCAACCATCAGCCCTTGAAACCTTTAAACCTAAACCCTATCCCTAAACCCCCACCCTACCTTAAATCCCTAATCCCTCAACCCTCAACCCTTAAACCCTAATCCCTTAAAACCAAATCCTAAACCCTCGGCCCTCAGGCCTTGAACCTTGAACCCTCAACCCTTAAACTCTCAACCCTTAAACCCTTATCCCTTAAAGCCCTTATCCCTTAAAACCTCAACCCTAAACCCTCAACCATCAACCCTAATCCCTAAACCCTAAACCCTTAAACCCTAAACACTAAACCCTCAACCCTTAAATCATAAACCCTACACACTACAACCTCAACCATCAACCCTATACTTAATCCCTAATATGTCAACCAAATATCTTAAACCCTAATGGACCTATAGCCTATAGACTTAACCTTGGACACTCAACCCTAAATATTATCCCTCAACCCTCAACCCTCTACCCTATACCCTTTACCCTCAACCCTATACTTATGCCCTAATCCCTCAACCCTCATCCCTATACCTTATAGCCTCGACCTTATAACCTGAACCCTATACCCTAAAAACCCAACCTTGAACATTATCCCTTAGTTTTAAGCCCTCAACCCTCAACCCTATACCTTAAACCCCTAACCCTACAACCTCAACCCTCATCCATATACCCTATAACATCACCCTTATATGTTAAACCTTGAATATTGTCCCTCAACCCTATACTTAAACCCTAAACCATACACTCTCAAACCTTCACCCTATGCCTTATACCCTCAATCCATACCATAAACCCTAAACCAAATATCCTAAACTCTAATCCCTATACCTTTCACACTTAATCTTATACACTCAATGAGCTAAATATTATCCCTCAACTATAAACCCTCTACCCTCTACCCTCTACCCTCTACCCTCTACCCTCAACCTATTACTTAAGCCCTAATCCCTAAACCCTCAACCCTATACTTTAAACCCTAAACCCTACAACCTCAACCCTCATCCCTATACCCTATATCCTCACCCTTATATACCCTAAACCCAAAAACCCTTATATATATATACAAGCATACATGCATACATACAAGCATACATACATACATACATCCATACATACATACATACATATATACATACGTACATATATACAAGCATACATATAAATTCAAGCACACAAGCATACATGCATAAAAGCATACACACATGCATACATACATATAAATATATATACTAACATACATACATAAAACATAAAATTAACAAACATACACAAAAACAATTTCAAGTGATCCATAATGCGAGCACATTATAATGCGCTTGTGTTATGTCAAAACTATGACATAACACAAGCACATTATAATATGCTCATGTTATGTCTTTCTTTGAGAATCCCCAAGCCTTTGGCTTGGATTTTCCTTGGATTTCCAGTCCAAAGCCTTGGAATGCCTTCCCAACATCCAAAGACGTGTTTTCACATATTCTACAAAATTTCAAATAATCTTGTTCATGCTAACCATTAGGTTTCCATGAGTTTCAAGGTTGAGTAAATCGAACACTTGGGTAATGTTAGTATCTCTCTTAATTATTTATTTAATGATGTATTTTTTTTCACATTTTGACTATGTTAAGGCTTTCATCTTTAATTTATTTTGTTTCTATATCCATTTTTTGTCAAAAACCAATGTTTGGTATTTTTTACTTCATTTTTTAACCGTTCACTGAATTTTCAAATAAATTACATTTTTTATAAACTAGACTCCATTCTACACATATTAAAAAAAAAAATGATTTTCAATTAGTTTTCAAAATTTTCAGGGGTAGCACGACTGAATTTTTGTTTTTCAAGATGTGTACACTTTGAAAATTAGTAAAAAAATCATATATTCATTAAAAAATTATCAAAAAAAATTGGGCATAAACTACATGCTAGCTAATTTCTCATCGAAGTGATTTTAAAAATACTAAAAAAAATTAACCTTTTGAGGGATCCGCAACAGACGCTATGTTATGTTTTTTGACAAAAACATCACCAATTTCTATCTCTCCCTTTTTTGAACCCCTTAATCTCTACCATTTTTTTAAAAATAATAGTAGTTTAGAAAGTAGACTCAAAGCACTACAACCCTTGTTTTTGTTGCATATAATTTTTTTTGGTGTAACTATCCTTAATTTCTCATCTAATGTCAGTATTTCTTGATTTTAAAAAAAAGTGGCCTCTTAAGGCCCCTTTTTGGCCCCTCATCTTTGTGCACTTACCCCCTACTATTGATCAAGAGAATATCTTGTTGATGCTTCTCAAATCTTTCCTGATTACTCTTCCTCCAAGAACACAAAATAAATTCTACAATAAAACCTCATTTTGTGCATATCATCAAGTGCATGGTCATTCTACCAATGAATGTCATGCCTTGAGTAATAAAATACAACTTAAGAATTGTGGTGCTCTTCCATGTGTTGATGCACCTAATTCCTCTAATCAATAATGGTCTTCATACTATTTTGTTGCTCATCACCATGTGGCATTTGTAGATTTATGTTTTTTGCTCATTTCCATTCATGGTGGTACAATATTAAGTGCAACCATATTTTTCATGAAAAAAACATGATAGTCCTTAGTGTAGTTGTCCTTGTCTCTACACTTGGGGGAAAGCATAATTAGTTTTGGGAGGTGTGCATTCTTTTCAAGGATCCCCTCTTTCTCCTTAAAATACCAAAATAGCAAGTAACCATTTTGGATTCCCTTCGTGTTGGTCTAAGTCACCCAACACATCAAATTGGTTAAAAACCCATCATCCTATCTATCTTTCAAATATTTGTTCTTCCCTCTACCATATATGTGAGACTTTATACAAATAAATCCATCCTTATTTGAGTCTTCCATCGAAGATAGGAGCTTTCCCTTTGTCTATCTTAGGATTTTAAAAAGGAGGCACATTAGACAGGACCCCTATAGGATAAATCCTATGGAACTTCCTCTATAAGTGTCCATATTCATGACAAATCTACACCTGAAAGGGAGAGCTTTGTAATCTAACCATTGAATGTATATCCAAGTCAAATTTCCAAGGAATTTGGAAATGGTTTTAAATCAGTTTCAATACAAATTTGAGCATAGGAGATTATCTTTTTATCTAGTGTTTGTTAAAGTAGTCCCATCGAATTATCTAGCATCAAAGCGACCATGTGTAGAATATCATTCTTGCAAAACTCTAATGGGAACTAGGGTAGTCTCAACTAGACTAGAACTCTTGTTTGAAGATCCTTCACAAGATTAAATCCAACATACCATGGCTTGATGAAAAGGCCAACCTCATTGTAAAAGTAGGGCCCCTCTTGAAGACCTTATTTCTATCTTCCAAGCAATTAAAAACCATCGTGAAATAGTTATTCACCACCAATGTCTCCTCAATCTCACCCTCTAGGTTCCAAGTTTGATGACCCCATGATTCTAGAAAGGGAAGGGATACATGGATCCCCATAAATTCAACATAATACATGATTAGCCAAGTAATTAACATCCTCCTCCACTAATTTTGGTTGAATCATCAAAATTGAACGATCTTGGCTCCTCTCTAGGAAATTATTCAATTTTTGGATTTAAGGGCCACCAATCTAAGATGATCCCTCCCCACCTGATGCATTTTTTTAGAAATTTTATTGCACTCACATGCATAGATGGAGGAGGATCAAACCTTGTTAAAATTTTCCAAAAAAGCACATTTTTCTTCGATCTCAAAGCACTAGTCAAATCTAAATCCATACAAGAGAAAATAAATTAAAAAACTTCTCACTTACCAACATCCCCAAAACCTATAGATAAGAAAACCTTGCAAATAGACACCCAAATTGGCACACAACTCCCTACACTCCCCTACATGTACCTTGGAAGCACCCAATGCCTACACTAACATGCTAAGAGAAAATACAATAGGTGTGACTAGGGTTTGAAAACACAGGCCACACACCTCTCCTAGCACAACTTGATTCCATCTAGAACACCAATATTTAATGCATCTAATCATAAATAGAATTTACAGCTTGTATTTTAATTAATTTTATTCTATTATGTTTTAAAAATAATTGGACACTTTCAATTTTAAATAATATTCCAATGTTTGGATAAGATGAGATTTTGTTTTGTTTAAAAAACTTATCTAACCCTTATTTCTCTATTCCTTCATGAAATAGAAGTAATGGAAATCACTCCCCATGAAGGCCTAACTATTCTCCTACCCACATGATAATCTATTGTAATATGGAAAAGTATTAATACTTATTTTTATGGAGTAATAAATATTTGGTAGTATTTACATAGAATGATATGCTCTTACATAAATTGAGCGAGTATGTGTATACATATATATATATGTTAAGTAAAAAATAATTTGAATATATAAAGTTACATTAAATTATCAAAATAATTTAAGAATTGGATGTTAAGTTTGTTATATAATTTTTATTTGAAAAATAGATAAAATGTTAATCTAATTAAATTAATAATATAAATGAAAAAAGAATATGGATTCTTAATTGATGTACTAACATAACTTATTTATATAAAACATACAAATTCATCTAAATAAAACTACACAATTATTTAAAACAAAATTATTTAGATAATATTATTAATTTAATATATATGTAAACTTATTAATAAGAAATTTGGAGTTGAAGACTTAAGCTTGATAGGATGGTTAGGATTTTAATTTAAAAAAATAATAATCTATAAAAAATCTTAACAAAATATATTTTTTATTTAGTCTTATTATTTAAAGGTATTGAACTATTTTAATTTACTATAAATACAATTTATAATTTATTTTTCATTAATTTTATTATTTTCAAAATAGTTTGACACTTTTAATTACGAAAATTGTTCTAATATTTTGATAAGAAGAGATTTTAATGTATAAAAAAAAAATCAATTATTCTTTCTCCATTCCTCCATGAACCAAGAAAATAATGGAAATATATTATCTCATTAACCATGGTTGATAAAATGACCTCACTATCCTTCTATTCATGTGACAATCCACTATGACATGTAAATGAAATCAAGTGCTTATTTTATGAAGTAATAAAATTGCAATTATATTTATATATATAATGACAAACTCTCATATAAATTTAGCTCAAATATACCTTGCGAGACCTATTCTCATTTACTTTTTTGATACACTTATTTTACACCTATATTTTTATGTCAAATTGTTAATTTTTAGTCTTTAAAAAAAAAAAACTTCATTCAAGAACACATAAGAACAATGTGAAGTTATTATGATAATTCAAGGACTAAATAATAAGATTGTTATATATTTTGCAGTCATAAAAAATAAACAAAATGATAAGCTATAATCATTATAGATAAAAGATTTAAATTAAATAAAAAAATGATTTTTTTATTGAAACATGTTCTGGCAATAACATCACTTAAATATAAATTACACAAGTTCCTCTCTATTCAAATATTAAATAATTTAGAATTTTCTAAAATAATATTAAAAATTGCATACATATATTGATCTTAAAAGTGACGTTGTAGGGTCACCTATATATATTAAATTCAGAAAAATTTACATCTATGTACCTAGCAGGGTAAGTGCAAAAAGATGGAGGGCCAAAAAGGGGGTTAAGTGGCCACTTTTTTTTTGTGAAATCAAGAAATACTGACCTTGGACATAAAATTGAGGATAGTTACACTCAAAATTTTGAGATACAACAAAAACAAGGATCGTAGTGCTCTAAGTCTACTTCCTAAAATACTAATTTATTTTGAAAATGGTTGAGATTAAGGGGTTCAAAAAAGGGGCCTACAAAAATTGTTGTTGTTTTTGTCAGAAAACATAACATAGCAACTTTTGTGGGTACATAGCACAGTGAAATTGTTTTTAGTATTTTTAAAATTACTTCAGTGAGAAATTAGCTAATAGTATGTAGTTTATGCATATTTTTCTAATAATTTTTTAATGAATATTTGTTTTTTTACTATTTTTTTATGAATAGACACTAATCTATATTAATTTAAAGATTAAAATACATATTCACAAAAAAATAGTGGGTTGTAAGAAGGCACACCCCGAGAGTCACATGGGTAAAACCCAGAAAAGAAAAAACAACTAGTCCCATGGGCCTAGCCCAGAAGTCCATGATAACAAACATAAAAAAGGGTCATTAAGTGGACAAAGTAGTGCCAATAGAGCTAGGAGGGTCTTTGCCATCCATTTTCTTTTCCCATACATCAATGGGGTTTGGAGTGACATCAGGAAGAGGACCCCAACCATCATCAGCTTCTTTATCTTTATCTTTATCTTTATCTTTATCTTCCTCATGTCAAGGCGAGATTAAAGGTGCAAGTCACAAAAAAAATTTACTAGAGTCTGGCCAACCAGAGCTAGAAGCAGGAGTATCATCAGAAGGCCACCCAGAACTGCCACCACCACTCCCCGCAACTCCTCTAAAGGGCCACCCCTATCCAGCCTACGAAGGAGGAGAGCAAGTTTGTTGAGGAGGGTGAGAACCATTCCAAAGAGGAGGCTGAGAGCAGGGGAGTGTAGAGCCACTCCGCTGCTAACCCTAAGAAAGCTATTGGATGTGAGAGGAAATGGGTGAAGCAGGCACCCAAGCAATAGTACACAAGGCATTTCCCCAATGATCCAAAAGCACCTACAAGTGAGCCACCTCAAGTGCAACCTTATTTACCTACACCTAAATTTGTAAGAGCACATTAGAACAAATAATAGCTTTAGAATACAAAGAAACATTTTTATCCATTTGAGTTTGAGCAAATATGTGTAGTTATTTTTGTCTTTCTAGATAGTGAAGAGAATTTCCACCCTAAAAGTGTGCCAAAGTTAGGTATACTTAACAGGAAGTTTGGGCAAGTCTCCCAGTAGAGTCATATGCCAAGAAAAAGGCTCTGATCTAAAGGGCTGAAAGAAGTCATGAATCCAAGTCCAAAATTGTTGGGCTCTAGTGCAAAACCAAAAAAGATGCTTAAAAGACTCAGCTTGCCCACAGAAAGGGCAACGAGGTTCCTAGACCCCCAAGTGAATAAGTTGAGAACCCACAGGAAAGCCTTGGAAAAGAATACACCAAGAAAAGTGGGCAAGTTTTGGCTCAACACTTCAGACCAAGTGGTAGAGAATCTTTTTCATTAGACATGAGCAGGGATTTGAAGAAGCCACCTCTGGTTTAGACTTGCAATCATAGGAAAGTGTGGTGAAAGCCACCCATAACCAAGCTGAGGCTTGTAATTTCTAAAAGGGGTGTCTAGATACCACTTTAAGTCCTTCCACCAGGGCTTGGACCCACGAATTCCCACCTTATGGAGCATTTTTGTAGGAATAGTGTTCACTAGACCATCATAAGTAGCACGGTCCTGGTTTTGAAGCTTGTAAAGGGCACACAAATCTTCCCACAACATGATGTACATTATGGGTTTATAAAACACCTGTTGTAAAGTTTGAATACCTTTATTGTGGAATTTGAGCACCTTAAGCCAAGGAAACTTAGCTAGAGGCTTACCATTATTAGCAAAAAAAGGTGACCACCACACATTATGTTGATTGAGTGAAATCCCATCAGAGAAACCAAAGCTATCCCAGTGGAGCCAGGGCTTAGCTGCCTCCTAAGCTCTCCAAATAATCTTGGCAACAAAAGTTCCCACAATTTGGATTGGTTCCTTCATAACCAAAAGGGTTTGAAAGCCAATCCCCTTCTAGGCCCAGGTCTATGAACAATAAATCCTGACTGAATGCAATGCTTGAGGAGAATTTTCCAGGCCTCATTTCCAATAAGGGCACAAATTATCCAGTTTACACACAAGGTAGTCCCTTGTCATTGAGTGGAGTGCAACCCAAGTCCTCTAGAACCTCTAGGAAGGCATCAAAATTCTCAAGTGACACAGTGAAACCCTCTATGGGACTCAAAAAAATCCCAAAGAAAGTCCCATAGCAGCTTTTCAAGCTTGCTATAGGCAACTTTTGAAGGGGCCCAACAAGAATAATAATAAACATTAGAGGCCACAAGAATTTTGGATCACACCTAGAATTTTTCTGCCAGAGAGAGGGGCTAGTAATCTAGTATGCAAGCTTTTGCTCAACTCTAGAAAGAAAAAATTTCCATAGCTCGGTAGAAGAGGCCTAGAAAGCAAAGGGAATTCCCAGGAACCAGAAAATTTCTCCTGGCCCAATCCACTTCCAATTGTACTGTTGAAACCAAGGAGGAGTGGGAAATATAGATTGTCAATAGCACAAAGTTTTGTGCCACTGAATGGCAAAACCGAACGCAAGATAGAATGTATTAAGACATTCCAAGGTTGCCTTGATATTTTCTTCTTCCTCTAGGAGAGTGAGGAAAGAGACATCAACAAAATGGCCATTAACCAGATGGGCTAAGAGTTGGGAAGTGAAATTCCTTTGACACACTACTAAGAAACCACGTTGGCCAAGAGGTAGCCAAATCATTCAATGGAAAGCACGTAAAAAGGAGCAAGTGGGCATCCTTGCTGAATGGAATGAAAAATATCAAAGGCAAGAGATTGGTAGCCATTAATGGTGATACATGCAGAGGAATCCACAAAGAGCATTTGAACAACCTGAATAAAATTAGGCCCAAACCCTAAGGCTTCCAACATAGCAAGAATAAAAGGCCATTCAATGTCGTCATAAGCCTTGGAAAAATCAATTTTAAGGAAAATAGCTTCCTGGTTTGAGTGTCTGGCCCACTCCATTCCTTCCCACACAACAATAATGTTGTCCAAAATAAACCTGGATTTGATAAACCCGATCTACTCCAGGTGCACAATCTGAGGTAAAAGATGGTGAATCTTCAGAGCCAAAGCTTTGGCGATGATTTTGTAGGAGACATTGAGAAGCATGATAGGCCTCTAGTTGCAAATATCCTCAGGATCTCCAAACTTAGGTATGAATTTAATATTTCCTTTGTTTATTAAATTACCCAAAGATTTAGCATGAAAGGCTTCTAGATAAACATTGTACAAGTCATGCCCAACACAATCCCAAAGGTCCTTGTAAAATTCACAAGTGAAGCCATTGATCCCTACAGATTTATCACCAGCCATGGAATGAACAACTTCCTTAAGGTCTTCAATTGTTAACAATTGATCACAAAAATTTCTCTGGGCTAAGGAAAGCCTATTTGGCACAACAACAAGGCAATCCTAAAGGGCTTGTTGTCACACAGGCGTAAACTCTTGTGTAGTGAAGACTTGATCATAATGTCAAAAAAAGGCCTGAAGAATGTCAAGAAGCTCAAAGAGTACTTGGATTCCATCTTTAATTTTTTTAATGCCTGGAGATGAGTTCTTGGCACACAGGGCCGAAAAAAACTCCTTAGAGGCTTCATCGCCAATTTTTAACTAGTGTAACCTAGCTTTGATTTGAGCACCTCTAGCAGCATAATTATCTGCAACTTGTTTTTTGTTCCTTAATTCCACCACCCTAACTTGTAATGATGGGGAAACTGGGTTGGCTTCCAAAGCCTCAGTAGCTAAGTGAAATTCAATAGTGGTAGCCTCATAAGACCGCCAGTGAAAGATGGCTAGTTGGCACTTATAAATGCAGAGAAATCTAGCCATGCGAGTGATAGAATCATTCCACCAAGTAATCCAGCCTATATGATGAGCTGGCCTACACTCCAAATTCTAGACTCTGTGAATGTGGGCCAATGTGGGCTGATGACAAAGCAAAGATGTGTTCAAGAATAATTGAGTTTTACACATGTGAGGTTATCTTGTCTCTCATTCAATGCAAAAAGAAATGGGGAAATGATCTGACAAGGTCACATCCACTAACGGCTTAACCGGGAGAGAAGCACTATCAAAAGAGAAAAAATATTGAGTTGAGATCATGGCACAATCAAGGCACTTAAATATCCTGTCAAAACTAGCTCTATAATTACACCAAGTGTTCTAGAGAGAATGAGAATGGTGGCGGCCAATATTGGGATCAAAAAGCCTCAATTTATTGTGCATGTAAAACCACGCCTCCCTTTCGCTAATTGCCCATATGAATGGAAAGGTTCCATCCTTGTCATAGGCCATCTCAACCATATTGAAATCCTCACGTAATAACCAAGTAGCAACTAGAAATGAATCAGTAATCCAACACCAAAGTAAGGAGCATTCCACATCATTAGAAGTATAAACATTAATAATCCCAAAGGAATGATTATCAATGTTGAGAAGGATCTAGATGAACAGATGAGTGGGGTCAAACCCATGGTCAACCACACAAGTGTGCCACTGTGGGGAAAAAATGGTGACAGCTCCACCACACCCAGTATCATGATCAATGTAAGACATTTTACTGGCTAGTCAAATAGAGCGACAAGCCAAAGCAAGCAAAAAACTAGAAATTTTAACCTCTTTGAGGCAAAGCACTTCAATACCATAATACTTACTCAAAGTATCCCTAACTGAATAATTTTTGGAGAGGTCTGTCAGACCTAAAATATTCCATGAGAGGAAATTCATGAGTGAAATTCCTCCATATCATTAGATTCTGCCTCCTCTTCATTCAGAGAAGAGAAGCGATTTTGCAGAAACTCTGGCAGAACTAACCCAATCTGAATAGAAGGAGAAGAAAATATTTCTTTTTCTTGCAAATATTCACCTTCTTCTAATGGTGAAGAAGGACTGTATGACCACCTTTGAGCTCCCGTCATGGGAGGAGAAACGTTTGGTTGTGCTATTATAACAACAGCAGGTTGAGGTGTTGTCTTTGGCCTAGGCTACAACGGAACATTATCATCCTCAGTTGGAGCTTCCTTCCCTTCACTGAAGGGTTTGAAACACTCTTTTTCAAAGTGGACACTTCCTAAAAAATAGAATTTTGGTTGTGCTACCCCTACAAATTTTGGAAACTAATTGATTTATTTTTAATATGTGTAGAATGGAGTCTAGTTTCTAAAAATGTAATTTATTTGAAATTTCGATGAATGGTTAATTTATAACAAAAAAAACACAAAACACTAGTTTTTTTCCAAAAATGAGACACACAAACAAAATAAATTATAGATTAAAGGCTTAACATTGTCGAAAAGTGAAAAAAATTACATCGTTAGATAGCTAAGAGAGAGCTTAACATTACCTAGGTGTTTGATTTGTTTGACATTGAAACATTTGCAGTTCTTATGGTGAGCACTAACCCAATTATGTAAAATATTGTAGAATTTGCAAAAACACATCTTTGGATGTTGGGAAGGCCCTCCAAGACTTTGGGTTGGTATTCCAAGGAAAATACCAAGCCAAAGACTTGGGGATTCCCAAAGCAAGATATACTGCAATCGCGTTATAACATGCTCACATTATTTCCCAATTTTGACATGGTTTTTGTGTTTGTGCAAGACATGTCTAGCAAGACATAACATGAGTGTGTTATAATGTACTTGTGTTATGTCTTGCTTTGTGTATGTTTATATATTTGTATATTTGTATGTATGTATGTTTGTATGTCATGTATGTATGTATATATGCATGCTTGTATGTATGTATGTATGAATTTTTGTATGTATGTATTTATGTATTAGTGCATGTATGTGAAAGTGTAAGAATGAGATAAACAAACTACGTATGCATCTACACTTCTAAATAAGACATTGTATCTAAGATTCAAGAGATTTAAACTATTTTAAACATAGGAACCTTCAGAAATCTGTCCTATTGCTCTCTAACTTTAAAGATTTCTCTAATCTACTTTGCTCTCAGATTTTAATAAGCTGATAGATTGTTGAAATGACACTTAAAGAATGAGAATTAAGCTATTATGATTCCTAAATGCAACTAAGATGATTCTACAGTAAAACTTATGAGAAAGAAACTATTGTAAGCAGCCATGATTGATGAACTAAAATGCTTGATTGCTTGATGATTGCTTCTATTTGCTTGATTGCTTGAATGCCTTGAAAACCTGCAAAGTAAGATTGCACAAATTAGGATCTTTTTCCTGTAGCCAAAGACCTCTATTTATAGCTTTCACGGCACTCATTTGTGAAGGGAAAACACAGCAGAGGTTGAGATTCAATCTAGATAATTGAATGGTATGAGATGAGAAGGTGGAGCTGATCATGAAGGATTGTTCCTCCCCATGAAAACACCAGGCAAGATGAGAGGAAAGAAGATTGAGAGGATTTCCTGTAGGTTTGTCCCCGAAGCTCTTCCCGTGAATGACAGTTGAATTAATTAGATTTAAAAATCTAATTTTATTGTTGAGTGAATAGAGGTAAATGATTTATGCATTTATTTAAATATTTTTGGTTTATTTAAATTCAGCAAAAGAGGAATAAATAATTTAATAAAACAAACTATAGAAGTTGTTTATTAAATTAAAATAAAAGGAATATGATAATTAAATTAAAGATTCTAGGATATCTTTATTTAATTAAGAAGAAATGTGATGAGGTAATTAAATAACACAAATTATTGAAGTGTGTATTTAATTTAAGATAGAATTAATAGATAAAGTATAGAAGAAATAATAATGATAATAATTAAATAAAACAAAGTATTTAATTTTGTTTATTTAATTAAGAGGGAAATAATATGATAAAATAGAAGAATTAATAATGAACTTTAATATAAATAAATATTTCTATTTATTTACTAAGTAGATGAATTTAAGATTAATTAATCAAATAAGTCGTATTTAATTAATTAGATTCTCCATACCATTTTTAGGTGTCTACATTTTGCCCCTCTTTGAAGTGATGTGTTTACGCATTGCTACAAAGAAAATTTTGCCTCAGCTGCCAATATTGACGAAAAAATTAAAATATGCCCCAGACTTGCCCCAGATATTGAATTTCAAAATGATAATGATATATGCCCCCTCGGGAGATAAATTGATGAATTTTGTATTTGATGATAGAGAAACAATTTATCTCCCGATAAAGAAATATTGATTCCTCCAGTTGATTATGATGATGATTTGATGATAGAGAAACGATTTATCTCTCGTTTAAGAAATATTGATTCCTCCAGTTGATTATGATGATGATTGATGATCACGTCAGCTAATTGTTGATCCTGATAGATTAGAAGATTATTGATCTCATGATAGGTGAGATTCAATGATAGATTGATTGATAATTGACCTCATGATAGGTGAGGATCAATGATAGATTGATGATTGATTAACCTCATGATAGGCGAGGTTGAATGATAGATTGATGATCACAAGATTTGAACAAAGCTAATTAGATTTGAATGATTGATAGACTTATTGATTGATGTTGATTGATTTGATAAGATTTTTGATTTGTGATTTGACTTCACTAATTGATTGATATGCCCCAGTATAAGATCGATTAATGTATTGGGACTTGATGATACAAAATGATTAATAGAATAGGGGATGGGATGAGGAAGAGATAATGAAAGGAGAAGATGAAAAGTAAGTAAGAACAAATGGATTCAAGGATAAACGTGATGTTTCCCCGGTCAAGTTGCAAGCCAAGATTGATTGATGATGATGATAAGAGTGTTGTTGATGAGGGAAGGATACATCCCGAAACAACACAAAATGATAGGGAAGGATACATCCCGATGATGATGATGATGATGATGATGATTGGATAAAGGCTTGTAATAAGGTTGGGAACAAAACCAAGGATGTGATTAAATGATTTGTGCTAGACTCAATGGATTAAGATTGGATGGAATTTGAGATGACTGAAATGAAAGAAAATGATTCAGAAAGAGATGATATCCTAAGAAATATTGAAGAGATGGTGATTGATGTAGAGAGGGAATACGTGTAACTTTTGAGATTGAAATTTGGTAGCTTTTGAAACAATCTATAAATGCATATGCAAGACTAATATGGATGCAATCTATTTTAACCATGCAATTCTAAGTGTCATTTTAACAATCTTTTGATTTTGCTTTGTATCATCACTGAGCTTTTAAAAATGTTGAAAGCGAATACAAGCATCAATGATACAATATAATTTCAATGAACTGAGTATTTCTTTCATGATTTTTGATATTGCAAGCGAACACAAGCATCGAGGTATAATTAAACTGAGATGACCTGAGCATTTCTTGTGTAAACAAACAAGAATTAACCATTTTCTTAAGTGAATTGGAATGTCATCCATGATACTTGGTAGAGCACTTCCGACAATTCACAAAATAATAATGACTAACTCACAAACAGAAACAAAGAAAAGTATCATTCTCCTTCCTTGCTTCTGTAGTTCAATACATCATCGAGTAGCTCCAAAGAAAATAATAAGCAAATGATAAAAAGAAAAGTACAACAATTCAAATTCTACTTTAAAGTATTTTCAAATCATTATTCAGATTAGATCATCGATGTTGAAATTGTGTGTGCTGATGTGTGCATGATATTCTCAGATGTTTGACCAAAGAACTAACCTAAAGACCTATCCTAGGGGCCTCGGGGCTGATCAAAGATTAGCCTTGCCTACGTTATACACGTAGAGACCACGTAGTTCGACCGACACAGACTCCATTTTGACTGACCTAGACCTATTTTTGTGTTTTGATTTTATGAATGTTTTTGCATGGATTTTCTGATGTTTTTGATGATTTTGATGTTTTTGGATTTTGATGGATTTTCTGATGTTTTTAGGATTTTGACAGATTTTTAAATTTTTTGGATTTTCAAGATATTTGATTTGGAATGAGATGGTATGACCGATTGAAGGAACAAGATGAACCACAATAGAGGTAATGCAACCATGGATAAATGATAGATCAAAATGAAAGTCACTGCAAAACATGTCACACAAGCAACATATCTCTTGTTGAAAGATGACAATAGTTGATTGATTAATATGCCAAGAATGATTGATTCCATAAGGCATGATGATGATAAGTACTTAGGATTACTGATATCATCTAAGTACAAAAAGATTGATGATTTTTGACGATTGATTGACAAAAGATATGAGGATTGGATAATGTTTTACAGCTAGGCTCAAATATAATTTGCATGATAAGATTCAAGGTTGCAAAGGGACATGATGACATGGATTTTGATAAGCTAGGAGATATGGAATGGAATAATGCAAGGATAACGATAATGAATGGGATGAGCAAGATCAACTAGACAAGATATATACACAAGGACCAAGTGCTTTGCCCCCATTCCTCATCAAAACCAAGGATGAAAAGAAAGGATGTATCTAGTAGGAATGATGGAATATGGATGAGATAAAAGATATGGTATGAAAGATATGGATAAAGCATATAGGATAAGCATATATGATGTTCAAGAAGATTCTTAACCTTATCAAGATCAATAGTGGAAATGTAAGGAATGAGCGTAGGAAGGATAATGACCATGAATGATAAGATGGATGAGACTTGCCCCTAAGTGTAGAGTGCAAGAGGAATATGGAAGATAGGATATGGATGGTAGGGAGATGGAGGAAGGACTTTAACATTGAGTTTCATGACCAATTATCCCTTTAATTAACCATGGCAATGGGGATTAAACTCATAAATGTTGGTAGATTAATGGTATGATGGAAGAGACTAAGGGTTTATGCAAAGGTTTGCATAAAAGGGGAATGATGGGAGATGAATGTTGGATAATGGATAGATGGAAAGGATGACAAGCTCAACATTGGCACACACCTTGACGGATGGTGGAGTAATGGAGGAATAATGGATTTGGAAAGTGATAGGTTATTATATGGAAGATTGGAGGAAGCTTTTGGATAAGAAAATTTGGATGCCAATTTTGATTTTATTGCTTCTATGAGACTTTTAGGAATCCACATGGTTTTTGACTTTGATATTTTCTTAGTGGGCCTTTGTGGCCTTGAAAATTTTTCATTTATGGACCTTTGTGGTCTTTGAAAATTTCCTTTTTTCTTTGATGGGCCTTTGTGGCCTTTTGAATTTTTCTTTTGATTTATGGACCTTTGTGGTCTTTGAAAATTTCCTTTTTGCTTTGATGGGCCTTTGTGGCCTTTTTTATTTTTCCTTTGATTTTGGATCAATTTTTCTTTTATTTTTGCATGTCTCTTTGAGGAGACATGTTGATCCTTTGATACATGTGGATTTTGATATAGAAGCTTCTGGTATTTGGCACCCAAATTGCTTCCAAGAGCAATGGGAGGGGTGGATTGAGATGAATGGTATGGAGGTATTATGGATGAGTTAATGTGGGTAGAATTTTGAAAGGGCATCAAGGATGTGTGCCTTTGTTGTTCTTGAGGAATAGGATATGGACCTAGGATAGATGGAAATTTTGATGGACTAGGATGAGGACCTAGGATAGATGGTAGGTTTGATGCACTAGGACACTTAGGTGTATAACCAAGGCCATGGTGATATGGGTGTTTTTGAATAGAAAGGGGTTCTAGGATACCTTGTTCATGAATGCCTAATCCTTTGCCTTTGTAGTTCATACTTTGACACATTTGTTTACCAATGGGATATGTATTGTTTGTGAAACAAGATGCAAGTTCATACTTTGACACATTTGCTTACCAATGGGATATGTATGGAGGATCCTAATTTATAGGTGTGGGGTTCATGGATAGCTTGAATAGGTGCGATAGAATCTTGACATGGGGATGATGAGGTGTTTCTATCTTGACTTGGAAAAGGATCATGAAGTGGTATGAAAGGAATATCTTGATCATAAGAAGGATAAACATCTTCATGGGATGAAAGGGTATCCTTGAATCGAAGTACATCTTGATCTTGATGAGGAAAGGAATCATTAGATTTCGTAGAAAGTGTGTCTTGATCGTCAATTGGTAAGAAATCATTAGATAGGATGGAAGAACTATCATGATCTTGTGATGCAATAGAATCATGATATGGAATGGATTGATTAGATGATGTGGAAAAAGAACTTGGAAGGATACTTGTCTCTTGAGATGGATGTGAATTATTTTGGATGAAAAGTGAAAGGAGAGGATCGTCATAAGATTCTTGAGAAAAGGGATCTTGATCAAAGATGGGAAGACTTTGTGAGATTGTGGAATCATTGGATGGAGTGGAAAGAATATTTCGATCTTGATGTGTAGGGGAGTCTATGCTAGCATGCTTTGGAGTGAGAGTTTGACATGAATCATTGGATGTAGAAGATATGATAGAAGAGGATGATTGGATGGAATTGTTAACTTGAGTGAAACAATCTTGAGGTTCATTTTGGCTTCTGGTGGATGGAGATAAATGCATGACATGATAAGATTGTTCAATATCATTTGTATTTGAGGACTGAGATTTGGGCTTATTGAAATTTTGGAAAAATTCAAAGATATTGAACTTTGATGATGGAGTTGTTGGTGAAGAAGTTCTCATGTTCATTGTTTTGTCAAGAGGATAAGAACAAATGTTTGGTAACAAATATCTCTCTGTGGTTGTTTCCCAAATTTGTTGTTGAAGGTTCTTTAGTTGATAAGCTAAAGCATTCAATTGATCCTCCTCTATTTCAGCCATGGTGGTTTGAGTTTCAATTTTTTATTTTTTATTTTATTTTGGGATGATCTTATCTATTTTTAATGAAAAGAAAACACATCAAGCAAGAATAGAGTAGTTGTTTTAAAATCCTAGAATCTAAATAGATAGTGTATGTTCAAGAACCAAACATGGTTCTTCTTGATTTTCACTGGTTTGATAACAAGATAAGACAATTCAAATAGACTCACTACTAGAGACAAAAGGTCATCGTTATATACTCGAACGGCTCATAGCTTGGAATTGTGTCAACTCACATAGCCATGTCACCCCCTAGAGGGAGCCCATGTTTTTATCTTTTCCAGGTATGTACTCAGAGTGACGGAAGTGGATACCGGATCCACTGAGCAAATAGTCCTTGGAAAATATATGGTGAGTGCTTGAGGGTAGATTCTTCCCCACCCCTGCACCACCGAGTATTACAATGTTCAGGAACTAACAAGCGTGCTTCTATTTCTAGGTTCTTAGATAGGGTCTCCATTCAGAGCGGCAAATGGATAAACTCCCTCGAGAGACCTCCCAATCTTTAGAACAAAGATTTTGGGGATGGTTATCCTGCACACTTCTGTTGAAAGAGGGTTTCCCCAAATTCACATAAATTTTTAAGTGGGTTGGAATGCCATGGCTTTTGGCTGTCCCCACTCAGGTCATTCCCGTAGGGTGAGTACTTTTTCCCACTACGGCAGGCCTGTCTAAAGGTTTTAATGAAAGCTTGAAAATGCGTAAAGTAAAAGTGAGTCTGGTATTCCGATGCACCGAGTTAAGGGGAGAGCATAAACCTATCACCCAATCACAGCAAAGAAATTGTTTAACTTTTTTCTTTTTTCTTTTTTTTTTAAAAACCCAAAAGACAAATTAGCTAATCTATATGGAGATGTTGCTCCATAAAAAGCACAATGTTCAATTTTAATCCCACAAGAAATGATGAAGTTTCTATCCTATGATTGATCAATTTTTATCCATTTACTATCCTAGGATTGATAAATTTTAACCCATTTTTTGTCCTAGGATTGATAAATTTTAACCAAAAAAAATACAAAAGAACAAAATCTGGCCGCGGATGCATCAGATCCAGATAAAAAAAAAAATTAAAGAACAAAGAATCGAGGCGCTGAAACAGTGGATCGGCGCGCTAAAAAAGTGGTGTGGCGTGCTAAAACAGACGACCGGAGCGCTAAAATAGACGACCAGCGCACTAAAACAGAAAATCAGGGCGCTACAAAATCCAGCTGGCACGCTATAAAAAACCACGGTTCTGCGAAAACAAACACGTTGATACCAGTAAGACACTTTTTACAAAAATTATGCAGAATATGGGGTTAGGCCCCACGGTGGGCGCCAAAATGTAAGTGTAAGAATGAGATAAACAAACTACATATGCATCTACACTTCTAAATAAGACATTGTATATAAGATTCAAGAGATTTAAACTATTTTAAACACAGGAACCTTCAAAAATTTGTCCTACTACTCTCTAACTTTAAAGATTTCTCTAATCTACTTTGCTCTCAGATTTTAATAAGCTAATAGATTGTTGAAATGACACTTAAAGAATGAGAATTAAGCTATTATGATTCCTAAATGCAACTAAGATGATTCTATAGTAAAACTTATGAGAAAGAAACTACTATAAGCAGCCATGATTGATGAACTAAAATGCTTGATTGCTTGATGATTGCTTCTATTTGCTTGATTGCTTGAATGCCTGGAAAACCTGCAGAGTAACATTACACAAATTAGGATCCTTTTCTTGTAGCCAAATACCTCTATTTATAGCTTTCATGGCACTCATTTGTGAAGGGAAAACACAGCAGAGGTTGAGATTCAATCTGGAGAATTGAATGGTGTGAGATGAGAAGGTGGAGCTAATCATGAAGGATTGTTCCTCCCCATGAAAACACCAAGCAAGATGAGAGGAAAGAAGATTGAGAGGATTTCCTGTAGGTTTGTCCCCGAAGCTCTTCCCGTGAATGACAGTTGAATTAATTAGATTTAAAAATCTAATTTTATTGGTGAGTGAATAGAGGTAAATGATTTATGCATTTATTTAAATATTTTTGGTTTATTCAAATTCAGCAAAAGAGGAATAAATAATTTAATAAAACAAACTATAGAAGTTTTTTATTAAATTAAAATAAAAGGAATATGATAATTAAATTAAAGATTCTAGGATATCTTTATTTAATTAAGATGAAATGTGATTAGGTAATTAAATAACACAAATTATTGAAGCTATGTATTTAATTTAAGATAGAATTAATAGATAAAGTATAGAAGAAATAATAATGATAATAATTAAATAAAACAAACTATTTAATTTTGTTTATTTAATTAAGAGGGAAATAATATGATAAAATAGAAGAATTAATAATGAACTTTAAAGTGAAGTGATTTCTGTTGTTTGCTAGGTGGGTAGTTTAAAGTTGGTGGTAAATAGAGTGGTGGTGGGTTCTTTTTTTAGGTGTGTATGTGTGCTGCATGTTATGTGTGTGTGTACATATGTGCTTGTATGCTTGTGTGGATTGAGGGTGTATGTACATGTGTGTGTGTGTGAGGGTATGTGTGTTTATGTATGTCTTTGGAGGGTTTAGGGGGATGGGAGTTGTGTCTGGGTGGGAGGGAGAGAGGGAGGGAGAGACCTGAGAGAGAGAGGGGGGTAGAGAGGGTTAGAGAGGTAGTGATAGAGAGTATTGTGAGAGGGAGAGGGGGTGGAAGGGAGAGACCTAAGAGAGAGGGGGTGGGAGAGAAGGGGTTGGAGAGAGAGGGACTTAGCTAGGTATGGTGGGAGAGAGGGAGAGAGAGGGGGGGAGAGAGAGAGAGAGGGAGAGAGGGAGAGAGAGGGGGGAGAGAGGGAGGGAGAGAAAGAGAGAGTTGTGTAAGTAGGGTGCCAGAGGGAGATACTTGAGAGTGTGAGGGGGGGTGAGAGGGAGAGACTTGAGAGATAAGTAGTGATAGGGAGTGTGAGAGAGAGGGATTGGGAGAGAGGTGGAGTGAGAGAGAGGGAGTGTGGGAGTGAGAGACTTGAGAGAGGGAGAGGGTATGGGAGGGAGTGACTCGAGAGAGAGGGAGAGAGAGAGGGATGGAGTGAGAGGGACTTATCTAGGTAGGGTGGGAGGGATAGATATAGAGAGGGGGAGAGAGGATTACAGGTAGGGTGCGGAGGGAGAGACCCTAGGAGAGGGGTGAGAGGGAGATGCAGGGGAGATAGGGAGAGAGAGGGAGGGGGAGAGAGAGAGGGAGTGATGGAGAGGCAATGGGAGAGAGATGGAGAGAGATAGATAGAGGGAGAGAGAGAGAGTGGCAGGGATTGATTGAGCGAGAGGTACATAGAAAGAGGGAGAAGGTACATAGAGAGAATTAGAGAGGGAAAGAGAGAGGGAGGGAGAGAGAGGTGATATGGATAGATAGAGAGAGGGATAGGGTTTTAGGGTATACGTTGAGGGATTAGGGTGGAGGACCTATAGGATTGATGGTTTAGGGTATTGTGTTGAGGATATAGGGTTGAGGGATTAGGGTTGAGGGTAGAGGATATTGGGTTGAGGGTAGAGGGTAGAAGGTTTAAGGGTTTAGGGTTTAATGGATCACAGTTGAGGGTTGAGGGTTAAGGATAGAAGATTTAGGGTATAGGTTTCAGGGTATAAGGTTGAAGGATTAGGGTTGAGGGTCCAATGTATAGGGTAGAGGGTATAAGGTTTGAGGGTTTAAGGGTTGAGGATTGAGAATTGAGGTTTGAGGGTTTAATGTATAGGGTAGAGGGTAGAGGGTTTAAGGGTTTAGGATTTAAGGGTTGATGGTTGAGGTATAGGGTTGGGGTATTAGGGTTGAAGGTCCAATATATAGGGTATAAGGTATAGGGGTTGAGGGATTAGGGTTTAAGGGGTGATTGTTGATGGTGGATAGTAGAGGGTTGAGGGTTTAAGGGTTGAGGGATTAATGGTTAAGGGTTGAGGGTTGATGGATTAGGGTAGAGATTTTACTTGGGTTTAAGGGTTGAGGGTAGAGGGTAGAAGGTTTAAGGGTTTAGGGTTTAGGGTTTAGGTTTGAGTGTTTAAGGGTTTAAAGGTTGATGGTATATGGTTGATGGATTAGGGTACAAATGGAGGGAGAGATGGAGGGAGAAGTGAGATAGAGAGAAGGAGAGAATAGGAGGTAGGGATAGAGATATATGAGGGTTGAGGATCCAATGTATAGGGTAGAGGGTTGAGAATTGATAGTATAGGGTTGAGGACATATAGGGTTCATGGTTTAGGGTATTGGGTTGAGGGTGGAGGGTATTGAGTTGAGGGTAGAGGGTAGAAGGTTTAAGGGTTTATGGTTTAAGGGTTTAGGTTTGAGGGTTTAGGGTAGGTTTGAGGGTATATGGTTGAATGATTAGGGTTGAGGGTCCAATGTATATGGTAGAGGGTATAGGGTTTGAGGGTTTATGGCTTAAGGGTCAATGGTTGAGGGATTAAGGGTTGAGGGTTGAGAATTGAGGGTTTAATGTATAGGGTAGAGGGTAGAGGGTTTCAAGGTTTAGGATTTCAAGGTTGAGGGTTGAAAGTTTTAGGTTGAGGGTAGAGGGTTGATGGTATAGGGTTGATGGATTAGGGTTGAGGGTGCAATGTATAGGGTAGATGGTATAGAGGTTGAGGGTGTAGGGTTCAGGGTTTAGGGTTGAGGTTGAGGGTTGATGGTTTTAATAGTTGAGGGATTAAGGGTTGAGGTTGAGGGGATTTAGGAGTAGAAGAGTTTGCTTAGGTTTTAAGGTTTGAGGTTGGAGGAGGTGTGGGTTGACAGTAGAGGTTTAGGGTTGAGGGGTTTGGGTTTGGGGTTAATTTTTTAGGGTTTAAGGTTGAGGGATTAGGGTAGAGGTAGGGATGGGAGGGAGGGAGAGATGGAGGGAGTGGGATATAGAGGAGATAGAAAGGGAGGGACAAAAGATAGGGTTTGAGGATCAGTAGTATAGGGTAGAGTCGAGGTAGAGGTGAGGGGTATAGGGTTGAGGACCTATAGGTTTGATGGTATAGGGTATTGAGTTGAGGGTACAGGGTTGAGGGATTATGGTTGAGTGGTGCAGGAGCACCAGGCAAAGGACTATTTTGTTTTTGAGTTTTTAATTTTGTTGTGCTAATAATAAGGTCATGTTGACCATTATTTTATGTGCTTAGGGTTGTTTTTGGTCTTTGTAAAAGAGGGTGTCAAGATTCCAATGAGTTTAGAGGCTAACTTTACTAAATAGTGAAAAATTGTTAAATATCTGTAAACACAGCGGGTTTTACAAAAAGGCATTTTTAGGTCATTTAAGCCTCGACCCAAGAACCTAAATTGTTGGGAAGGCATATTTAAGGCATTCCACGACCTATTTGGTGGGTTAGAAGTTCTTTGTATGGACTATTTTTCCAGAAATTAAAGAAAACAGCTTTCTTGTCTTATTTTCTGTGTTTTTCTGTTCTTGTTTGCAAGACAGCAGTTAAATGAATTAAAAGAGGAATTTTGTAAGTTTTTTTATCATGTAGAGAAGCCTCTGGAAGTTCTGTTAAGGCACATTTGATAGCTATTTCATCATTTTCACACATTCTTGAAAATTCTGTGTTTTATTTCCTTATTTGTTGTTTTGACTGGAACTGAGTAAAAATGGAGTTCTAGGCTGCATTCCCTCCGTACCTGGAAGTATGGAATTGTTGGGAACGTGGTAAGGCTCCATATCTGTACATATTTTAGTGGTAGGTGTTAGGTTTTCTTTAGTTGCATGAGTTATGAGAAAAGCCTTGCCCTAGGCGAGCCAGTGAAGAGCCCGGCTAGGAAAGGCTGTAGAACAACATTGATAACTTGCAGGGGAGAAAATATTTTTGAAAAATTATTTTTGGAGAATTTAGGGGAAGGTCTTGGCCACGTGTCATACCAAGGAGGAGAGCACAGCAATCCATTTAGGAGGAGAACTTTTCACCAGTCCTAAAACTGGTTCTGGACAGTTAAAAACCCTAGTTTTCTGGGCAGTGTTTGCATGAGGGCAAAGAACGGCTTGGACAGAGCCAAGACCCTAGAAATCTTGAAGTTGTAGATAGGGGAAACACATTTCCTAAGCCAAGAACCACATTTCTTTGGTGGGTTTAGGAGGGAAAGCAATTTACCCATGTTCAGAGACCAAATAGTGGCTCAAGGCTAAGCCTATGGAATAGGCTTCATGCAAGTGTTGGTAGGTTGGAGTCTAAGTGAAGTTCCAGAAACCCTAGGAGGTTGTTTTGCAGTTTTGAAAAACATTCCCTCACCCCTGCAAGATTCATTCATGTATTGAGGGAGAATTAGTCTTTTGGATGCATAAAAGGCTAAGAAAGAAAGGAGTCATAGCACCAAGATTTGGTTTGGAAGTTGCAAACTTGACAAGATAGTGAGGTTGGCAGGAGAACCAGGGGAACTTAGACAAGGTAGAGTTCCTATAGGTTAGGGTGGAATAGAAATTTCACCAAGGAGGTCTATGTCAAGGCCTAGCACAGGAATCTGTGATTGGTTCCTGCAGCATCTGAAAACAGTGTAACTGATTCCTACAGCTTCCAGGAATTTGTGATTGCTTCCTGCAGCCTCCCTATCAGATTGGTATCAGAGCAAGTGAAAGATTTGGGAAAGCAGTAGCTTATATGTTAGAGGAAGTTGAGTCAAGTGAACCGCCCAAGATGGTGACAAATGTATAGTTAGCCAAGATGGTTGAAGAGCAAGAAGAGGATAACAAATCTCTAAAGGAAAGGATAGAGCAGCTTGAAGCAGCACTGAACCAGGTGAAACTAGAAGGCAAAGTGCCAAAAGAAGAAGAGGTTGCAGAGGAGGAAAAAGTCCTTGAACCTGACCCTGTTTTGGAGGAGGAGCCTTTCTTGAAGGCATTGAAAGCATTGAGTGGAAAAGGACTTGAGGGCATACCACTTTTCAGTGGAAAGATGGATCCTGATTTGGTCATGGATTGGATAGAAGGCATGGAGAATCACTTTGAGTGTGATGGAGTAACTGAAGCTCAAAAGGTGAAGGTTGCTAAGTCAAGATTGAGAGGATCAGCCTTGACGTGGTGGAAGTTTGTTCAGACTGAAAGGGAAAAAGAAGGTAAGCAGCCCATTTCAACTTGGAAAGGAATGGTTGCTAAGGTAAAGGAAGCATATATGCCAGATGACTATGAGATTCAGTTGCACAAGAAGAGACAAAGTCTGAGACAAAAAGATCAAGATGTCAACACCTATACTGAAGAGTTCCATAAGCTTTGCTTGAGATCAAATGTGGCAGAAGATGAGAGCCTAAAAGTGGCTAGATACCTAAATGGTTTGAAGTGGAACATCCAAGAAGAGATGGCTCTTTTGAGTCCTAAAACAGTACACCAATGTTATCAGTTGGCTATCAAGATTGAAGAAAGGAACAAGAGGAAGCATGATCAGTCTTCTAAAGGCAGAGGCAAAGGCAGAGATCAAAGAGGACAGCATGGTGGTTACCAAGGTAGAGGTAATGATCAAAGGAACCAAGGTGAATCCAAGCTTGCTAAGCATGGAGGTGAAACATCTTCAAGAGGAGGATTTAATAGAGGAAGAGGACCTCAAGGAAGTTCAAACAGAGGAAGAGGAGCAAGCAGAAGTAACTCTTACTTTGCCACCATGAAATGTTATCACTGTAATCAGCTAGGTCATCCATCTTATAGGTGCCCAGAGAAAGCTTCATCTAGCAATGAGAAAAGAGTATCTTATGCACAAGAGGACACCATGAGTGTCAAATCACCTAAGATCAGTCAAATAGAATTAGAAGTAGGTGAAAATCTGATGTTTAATAGAGTGCTGATCAGACAACTAGTCAAGGAAGAACCCAAGCAAAGGAGAGCTTTGTTTAGAGCAAGGTGCAAGATATTGGGAAAGGTATGCAAGGTCATTGTAGATTCTGGTTCTACAAATAATATCATCTCTGAGGAGGCAATAACAAAGCTAAAATTGGAGAAAGTACCCCATAATAACCCCTACAAGGTCACATGGCTGAATAAAGGGCAAAGTGTTTTGGTGAATGGACAGGTCACAGTAGAATTTTCAATTGGAGGCTATAAAGACAAGCTGGTTTGTGATGTATTACCCATGGATGCATGTCATCTACTACTGGGCAGACCTTGGCAATGTGACAGAAGTGTTGTTTATGATGGAAAAGAGAACACTATTTCATTTAAGAAGGATGGAAGAACCTTCAAACTGCAGTCATTGACAGAGGAAGATGAAGGATAGTCAAAGGTACCCAACATTATGTTGAGTAGTGGCAAGGAGTTCCTTAAGGACCTACACCAAGGGAATGAAGGATATGTGGTTATGATGCAGTCCAAAGAGGAAGAAAAGGCTGAAAGGACAGTGTTACCAGCAGCAGTCCAAAACTTGCTTGACAAATACAAGAGCATAGTCAGTGATGGAACACCTGCAACTCTACCACCAAAGAGAGCAATAAGTCATCAAATTTACTTTATACCTGGAGCTTCATTGCCTAACAAAGCAGCATACAAGCTTACACCTGAATAGAACCAAGAGGTGGCTAGGCAAGTGGAAGAATTATTGAATCAAGGTCTGATTCAAAAGAGCATCAGCCCATGTGCAGTCCCAGTTGTTTTGGCAACTAAAAAAGGAGGTAAATGGAGACTTTGTACTGATTCTAGAGCAATTAATAGAATCACAATTAGGTATAGATTTACAATACCTAGGATTGAAGATTTATTGGATTGCCTTGGAGGTGCAAAATTTTACACTAAGCTAGATCTTAAGAGAGGGTATCACCAAATCAGAATTAAGGAAGGTGATGAATGGAAGACAGCTTTTAAGACAAATGATGGTTTGTATGAGTGGAAAGTGATGCCATTTGGCCTCTCAAATTCCCCTAGCATGTTCATGAGACTAATGAATGAGGTGCTTAAGGATTTTATAGGGATCTTTGTAGTAGTCTATCTTGATGACATACTAATTTTCAGTAAGACAGCAGAAGAACACCTCAAGCATGTGGAGATGGTACTTAAAAGGCTGCAAGAAGAACAGTTGGCCATTAATCTTGAGAAGTGTGAGTTCTTCAAACAAGAGCTTGTGTATCTAGGCTTTGTAGTATCCCAAGGAACGTTGAAGATGGATCCAAGTAAGGTGGAAGCCATCCTAAACTGGCCCACACCAACCACAGCAACAGAGGTAAGGAGTTTTCATGGTTTGGCTCAATTCTATAGAAAATTCATAAGGAATTTCAATGGTATATGTGCACCAGTCCTAGATACTATTAAAGGTGGTCTAAAAACAAAGTTTAAATGGACTCAAGAGGCTGATAAAGGTTTTGAAAAACTGAAACAAGAGGTGGCAACCCAACCTATTTTGTTGTTGCCTAGTTTTGATAAGTTGTTCACAGTTGAGTGTGATGCAAGTGGAGTAGCTATAGGAGGAGTACTTAGTCAAGAAGGTAGGCCTGTAGCCTTCTTTAGTGAAAATCTCAATGAAACCAAGAAAAAGTACTCTACCTATGATCTAGAATTATATGCTTTAGTGCAGTCCCGTAGGAAGTGGAGGCATTATTTGTTACCCAAAGAGTTTGTGGATTTCATAGATAACCAGGCACTTAGTTACATCAACACCCAAGAGAAGTTGAGTAATAGACATTTGAAATGGATGGAGTACATTCAAGCTTTCACATTTACCATTAAGCACAAGAAGGGACAGCAAAACAAAGTGGCAGATGCATTAAGCAGGAGGATGTTGACAGTCCAAGAGGTACAGCTGAAAAGCATAGGATTGGAAAGTTTTAAGGATCTCTATGGTGAGGATGAAGATTTTTCAAAAGCCTACAAGGTATGTTCTGATTTTGAGAATCATTTTCATAGTCAGTTTGCTGAGTATACACTGCAAAATAGACTGTTATTTAAGGGTAATCAGTTATGTGTTCCAAGAGGATCAATGAGAGAAAATTTGATTCAAGAAAAACATAATGGCAGTCTTAGTGGGCATTTTGGTATTAATAAAACTTTAGAGCTGGTACAAATATTTTATTACTGGCCTAAATTGGCAAGAGATGTTAGGAAGTATGTAGAACAGTGTGTTGTTTGTATGAAAGCCAAAGGGGGAGCTAGCAATGCTGGTTTGTATCAGCCTTTACCCATTCCTAACAGACCATGGGAGTGTGTGAGCATGGATTTTGTGGTAGGTCTTCCTAAGACCAAGACTGGTTTTAACAGTATTTATGTTGTGGTAGACAGATTTAGTAAGATGAGTCATTTTATTCCATGCAAAACTACACATGATGCAAGTTACATAGCCCATCTTTTCTTCAGGGAAGTTGTAAGAATCCATGGATTGCCATTGAGCATTGTATTAGACAGGGATGTGAAGTTCATGAGTCATTTTTGGAAGACTCTATTGAGCAGATTGGGAAAAAATCTATCATTTGGATCAGCTTACCATCCTCAGACCGATGGTCAAATAGAGGTGGTTAATAGAGTGCTAGGTAATCTTCTGAGGTGCTTGACTAAAGAATATGGACAGACATGGGATATGGTAATTTCTCAAGCTGAATATGCCTATAATGACAGTGTCAATAGAACTACAGGGAAAAGTCCTTTTGAGGTTGTGTATGGGATGCACCCAAGAGGTATTTGTGAACTTAGAGACCTTGGATCAATGGAGAATAGGAGTGGACATCTTGAAGACTTCACTCAGACCATGAAGGAGATTCATGAGCAGGTCAAGAAGACAGTTACTGCAGCAACTCAAAAGTTGAAGGAGAATGTTGATTTGTCAAGGAAGGATGTACAATTTGCAGTTGGAGACTATGTTATGGTCCACCTCAACAAATCTAGATTGCAGAAGGGCATGGCAACCAAGTTACAAATGAAAAGAGTGGGTCCATGCAAGGTGTTGGCCAAATATGGCAAGAATGCATATAAGGTGGAGTTACCATTAGATTTGGGCATCTCTCCAGTGTTCAATGTGGTTGATTTGATCAAATATAAAGGGACAGCCAAGGATTTGGATCAGGACAGTCAGGAGGTCTTCAAGTACATCAGCAACATGTCCATACTAACTCCAGACAAGCTACAAGCAGAAAAGATCTTGGATTCAAGAGTGAAAAAGACTACAAGGCACAAGGTGTACATGGAACATCTTGTAAAATGAAAGGATAAGCATGAATCTAAAGCTACCTAGGTAGAAGAAGTAGATTTTAAGAAGCAAGGCATTGATATGTCTCTGATCTCTCCCAAACTTCTTTAGTTGTTTGTGCTAAGAGGGGGAGAATGGTGCAGGAGCACCAGCAAAAGGACTATTTTGTTTTTGAGTTTTTAATTTTGTTGTGCTAATCATAAGGTCATTTTGACCATTATTTTAGGTTCTTAGAGTTTTTTTTGGTCTTTGGAAAAGAGGGTGTCAAGATTCCAATGAGTTTAGAAGCTAACTTTGCTAAATAGTGAAAAATTGTTAAATGTCTGTAAACACAGTGGGTTTTACAAAAAGGCATTTTTAGGTCATTTAAGCCTCGAGCCAAGAACCTAAATTGTTGGGAAGGCATATTTAAGGCATTCCACGACCTATTTGGTGGGTTAGAAGTTCTTTGTACGGACTGTTTTTCCAGAAATTAAAGAAAACAACTTTCTTGTCTTATTTTATGTGTTTTTCTGTTCTTGTTTGCAAGATAGCAGTTAAATGAATTAAAAGAGGAATTTTGTAAGTTTTTTTAGAATGTATAGAAGCCTCTGGAAGTTCTGTTAAGGCACATTTAATAGCTTTTTCATCATTTTCACACATTCTTGTAAATTTTGTGTTTTATTTCCTTATTTGTTGTTTTGACTGGAACTGAGTAAAAATGGAGTTCTAGGCTGCATTCCCTCCATACCTGGAAGTATGGAATTGTTGGGAACGTGGTCAGGCTCCATATCTGTACATATTTTAGTGGTAGGTGTTAGGTTTTCTTTAGTTGCAGGAGTTATGAGAAAAGCCTTGCCCTAGGCAAGCCAGTGAAGAGCCCAGCTAGGAAAGGCTGTAGAACAACATTGATAACTTGCAGGGGAGAAAATATTTTTGAAAAATTCTTTTTGGATAATTTAGGGGAGGGTCTTGGCCACGTGTGGTACCAAGGAGGAGAGCCCAGCAATCTATTTATGAGGAGAACTTTTCACCAGTCCTAAAATTGGTTCTGGACAGTTAAAAACCCTAGTTTTCTGGGCAGTGTTTGCATGAGGGAAAAGAACGGCTTGGACAGAGCCAAGACCCTAGAAATCTTGAAGTTTTAGATAGGGGAAACACATTTCCTAAGCCAAGAACCACATTTCTTTGGTGGGTTTAGGAGGGAAAGCAATTTACCCCTGTTCAGAGACCAAATAGTGGCTCAAGGCTAAACCTATGGAATAGGCTTCATGCAAGTGTTGGTAGGTTGGAGTCTAAGTGAAGTTCCAGAAACCCTAGGAGGTTGTTTTGGAGTTTTAAAAAACATTCCCCAACCCCTGCAAGATTCATTCATGTATTGAGGGAGAATTAGTCTTTTGGATGCATAAAAGGCTAAGAAAGAAAGGAGTCATAGCACCAAGATTTGGTTTGGTAGTTGCAAACTTGAAAAGATAGTGAGGTTGGCAGGAGAACCAAGGGAACTTAGACAAGGTATAGTTCCTATAGGTTAGGGTGGAACAGAAATTTCACCAAGGAGGTCTATGTCAAGGCCTAGCATAGGAATCTGTGATTGGTTC
>VDFB02281492.1:12139551-12202767 GCA_007258455.2 Sequoia sempervirens | reverse complement strand
TTAGGGTTAAGGGTAGAGGGGAGAGAGATAGAGGGAGTGAGTGAGAGAAAGAGAGTGGGAGAGAGAGAGATTAGGGTTTAGGGTTTAAGATTTAATGGATTAGGGTTTAAGGAATAGTGTATAGGGTTGAGGGTTTAGGGATAAGTGAGAGACCTAGATGGCTAAGGATAGAGAGAGAGAGAGAGAGAAAAGAAACCTATAAAAAATCAACTTTCTCATAACATGAGCACGTTTTGAAGTAGTTGAGATGTAGCCATTTTTTTAGCAAGACATAATGTGCCCGCGTTATAATGCGAGCACAAGCACATTTTGTCTTGCTCTAAAAAAATCAATATATCCATGATCTCTAGGCCCCCATTTTGCATATTCTCTTAGTTATGCACATGTTCCGACAAAAAGAATCTTTTTTATGCTTTTGTGAAGTGTGCATGCAAGTTTTTTAGATTCCACCACCTTTTTTATGATATTTCCACCACCTTTGCATGAAATATCAGAGTTTTCATGTTGAAAGGAATATAATATCAATTCAAGTCTCAGTTCCATTCAAGACTAATATAAAATTGATGTTTGGAGGAAAACAAGCTTTTGAAAGACTCAAATTGTTGAGGAGTTTGAAGAAAGAAGAATCAAAGGCTACATAATTGTGTAGAACTCCTCCATTCGAATCTCTATTTTTTAGGTATGTGAAGTCTTTACACATTTCCTTTATATTTTCTTTCATTCTATTTTGGCTTGCTTTGATTTTGTTATTTTGCGTATTTCATGTCCATCATTGTTTGTTTTTCATTATAACCTGAGCTTGTCAATGCACATTTTAAATTAAACAATTCTTTACACTTGCCAATTACATTTTTAAACCACGTATCATTGAGGCATTTTGTTAAAAAATTGACTTACCTTGTGTATGCTTCCACATTTTGTATATACATATATATGATATAATTTATAAGTATGTAAAATAATACATCATTTCTCAATCCTTTTATATGAATGTGCATACCCCTCTCGAATGCTTTCATTTTGGTATGGGCATGGGGGATGTTGGAAAATGTAGTGGAATTTGGTTTTACACCTAGAAATTGGATATGGCTGAAATTTTCTAGAGCCTTTTCAACAAATACATTTTGTGCATATCCTGTAATCATTCTAGTCCATGGGGACATATCTCTTTGAGGTATTTTGTCAAACAGTTCTACCAAGAAGTTGATTGCCTTGTCTATGCTACCAAATTTTCCATACATTTCTACCAAAGCATTTTATCAAACAACATAGACAAGGAAATCAACTGTTTGAAGAAATGCCTCAAATAAATGGGGTCTCATGGTGATGTGCATTTTCTCAAATAGTTGATTGCATTGTCTATGCTACCAAATTTTCCATAGATATCTCTACAAAATTGGAATATATACTCCTCACACATTGATAGATCTTTGAATCTATTTTGGTTTTCATCTCTATTTCTAAATTTACCTCATCACTAATGTTGTGATATGTTTTTAATGTTTCCTTGATTAGTCTACCTACAAGGGATGGTAACCCTTCTCTCCATTGTTTCAAGACTCTTTATTCAAGGCTAAGTTAGCAACATGGGGAAAGGTGTAGACTATCGTGCAATCATGGCATGCATCAAGACCACATTTCTTTAAGCCATTTGATCCAAAAATTCATGTGATCATTGACAAGCTAGTGAGCTCACTAGCTTTTCAATGCGATAGAGTTGACAAGGTAGGGGCAACATGAAAAAATGCCTCATAGAAATGGGGTGTCACGGTGATGTACATCACCATGATACCCCATTTCTATGAGGCATGTACATCACCGTGTCACCCCATTTCTATGAGGAATTTTTTCATGCTGCCCCTACCTTGTCAACCCTACCACATTGACAAGCTAGTGATCTCACTAGCTTGTCATGGGTACCACATTTTGTATACATTTCTACCAAAACATTATTGTCAAATAATTCACATGCCTTGTCCATGCTTCTATTTTGAGCCTATCTTGCAATCATGGCATGCCACAAGACCAAATTTCTTTAAGGAATTCCATCCAAAAATTCATGTGAGCATTGACAAGGGTAGGGTTGACAAGGTAGGGGCAGCATGAAAAAATGCCTCATAGAAATGGGGTGTCACAATGATGTACATCACCACGACACCCCATTTCTATGAGGAATTTTTCTCACTATTTTGTCAATGTGGTCGGTGTGACACCCCATTTCTATGAGGCATTTTTTCATGTTGCCCCTACCTTGTCAACCCTAGTACATCACCGTGACACCTCATTTCTATGAGGAATTTTTCCATGCTGCCCCTACCTTGTCAACCCTACCGCATTGACAAGCTAGTGAGCTCACTAGCTTGTCATGGGTACCACATTTTGCATACATGTCTACCAAAACATTATATTCAAATAATTCACATGCCTTGTCCATGCTTCCATTTTGAGCCTATCTTGCAATCATGGTGTGCCACATGACCACATTTCTTTAAGGCATTCCATCCAAAAATTCATGTGACCTTTGTCTATGCTAGAAGTACTCTTCTACAAGATTATTTAAGTATTTTGTATGAAGCCTTGAATGACATATATTTCATTTATTTGTATGGATTTATTTTTTAGGAACTAATATTTTTCTCATTATCATGCTACAGGTAAAATTATCTGCCATGTCGAGGAAACAAAAAAGGAATAAACCAATAGAGGAAGAGTATGAAACTGATAAAGAAAATAAAAAATAATGGATGAGGGAATATCGTTAGAAGAAGAAATTGGATACGATTGATGAAAACAAGCCAATTGAAGAGGAACCTTAACCATCAAAAAGAGAAAAGGAATTGGTGGCACAAAGGGAACAAATGTGAAATTATCATGCTAAGATAGACCTGAATACTATTGAAAAATGTGACTCAAATTTATTAGCTTGATCGACTTCTTGGAGTAGTTGTGTTTTTCCCTTTTTCAGCTTGTATGTCATGGGATAGCTGGAAATCTTAACTTTAGAACCTATGTCATGGGGTTATGAATTTTCATAGCTTTCTGACTTAGCAACATTGGGGTTCTCATGCTTATCGGCATGTCACGGGTTTTGGGAATTTCATAACCTCTGATAGGGGTTGTGAAGTTCACTTTTTTAGCGACATAGCAATCCTGAGCAGGCATTGGTATGTCAGTAGTGACGTGGATGTCATGGTGGATGTGGGGACCACAATGTATTGGTTAACGATGATCTTGATCTACAGTTGTGATGTGCTTGATCCAACGACGCTGCTAACCCTGCGCCCCTTGTGGTGGATCCTGACAAACTTTTGTAGGGTGTGTAGGAGTGGTAAGTGGTGATGACATTACGTCATGTTGGGAGTTAAATATTTAAGTCTTTTCCATGAGACTTGTTGTGAATATTGTAGATTCACATCTTGATTCTCCAAAATTGCACAAGTGGTGTACGTGTTTCTTAGTGAACCCTCACCATGGCAAGCAGTATATGAAGGAGAATTGATAGTTGGAAAGCATTGGTTGGTTTCCAACTACTAACAGATTAAATGCTAATTGAATCAGTAGGTTTGAACTATTTTGTAACTATTTATTTGTGGAAGTTTGAATCAAAGTGTTTCATGTTGGAATGTTGTAATTAGGGTGAGGGTTAAGAATGAATGTTATAAAACCCTAGAATTTTTTTCAAGGAAGGTGTTACCGATAGTGTTGTCGATTGGCTGAGAGGCTAGGTAGCTGAAAGAGATAGAGGGAAATAGAATAGGGGTTATGTTGTCGAATTATCTCCAGATGGAAAAAGATGTAAACTCTATAAAGGCCTAGAGCCTGAATTGTATTTGTAACTATATTATGTTATTGAATAATACAATGGCGATTTGGGCTTTTGGAGTGTGGGGTTTTTTACTTGAAAGGGTTTTCCTCACGTAAATCTATGTGTTCCTATTGTCTGTTTCATCTTTCATGTTTGTTAATTTTGGTTGTTGAATCTATTTAATGGTGTTGTTTGGAACTGGTTTAATTAGCATTAACTTTTTCTCTAAGGGTCAATGTGGGAAATGAACTGTTTGATTCCGCCTTGTGGCATAGTAATTCATTTCTTAAGGCAATCTGAAGAAATTAAAATTACCGAAGGCACTATTGATCTTGGATGTTTCTTTCTCATATGGCCGATATTTCCCAACAATTGGTATCAAAGCCTTCTTCTGGGATTTATGTTTTACAAGTGCATGTGCAAGTTTGTGAGTTGCATGTACTTGCATGTGTTTTGCATGTACTTGCATGGAATCACATGTGGCTTGCATGTTGATGCATGTATGGATCCATGGTGTTTCTGGTTCTGGGTATTCCTTCTATGAAGATTTCTTAGTGTGGCAAGCTTGAGGAAATCTAAAGGAATCGACTAACGAATTGATCCTTTGGTGAGCAGAAATTCTTTCTCTTTTGTTTGAGTTCCAAGAGACAACACATGGTATGGAAGATGGAGAAACTTGAGTTGGTCATATTGAAATGATGTAACTTGAAGCTCGTGAGTTTCCAGTGGTATAATCTTGATGCATGGGGTGGAATATTATTTGCTCTATGGTTGTGTTGCAGAAAAGTTTTCATATTGGGTGTCTATGTGAGGGGGTCCTTGATAATATGGAGAAGCTTGGGTTGTTTCTCATCTATGGATAAATGTGCTTATGTTGGGTGTTTTGTCCTGGTATTGGAAGGCATAGCTTTATGTTACCCTGGTTGCATGTAGGCTATGGAGTTGATCATTGGATGGTCTAGAATCTTCTGAAATAGCATGTCTCTCTCTTGGATGCATGTGCATGTTGGTGGTTTTGGAGTTGGCTTGATATGGGCCTAGAGTTCTTGAATTGTTGTTTCCTTTTAAGGATGCGTTGTACTTGCATCACTCAAATCCATGTTCTTTGGATTTGAGGGTTTCATAGATTTTCATTTAAAGAATCTATGTTATGCATATTCATGATAATCCTTTATTCTGGTATAACTGTTATGGTGTTTATGTTCCAAACTTTTGAGTCATCTAGAGATTTGAAGTGGATATGGGTGTGCATGGGTGTTGTTGAACACAATGGTTTTGCAAGTTTTACACGGTCAAGAAAAAACTTGTGGTTTTGTGGAGTTGTTAAACTATTTTCTAGACCTTGGCTTTTGGGGCATTGTTGGATGAGATAGTTGTAGTTTTGCATGCATGCTTTGTGCATGGTATGAGGAGATGTGATGTCTTCTCTACATGGGAGTGTTGGTACGTGATTAGTCACTCAACATTTCCTATGGTGTTGCTTGTTGGGTTCATAGACTATGGTGCTCGAGTTGTGGACATGATTGGAAAATCAGATTTGGACTTGATCTGGTGTTTTGGTCATGTTGTCTATGTGGTTATTCTCTTTGAGATCTTAGTGTTACTATTTCCAATGTGATGATGGGTTTGCACATTCGATGTGATTGATCTTTGAGTTATGTGGTTGGTGGATTAGCTACCCATTGGCTACAGTGATAACCCATAAGTGGACTGTCTAAATCCATGAGGTTGATGCAGTGTTTGTGTAGACTTGTTAGTTGGCCTTGTTTGTGGTCACTTGTGCATTGGTGTGGTTTCTTTGAGATGAGAGGATGGATGGTGTTGAGTACCTGAATAGTAGGTTATGGGGACCTGTAGCATGTTGTATCACGATGTCATGGATAGCTTGGATACACTTCTTTGTGTAATCTTTTGACAGTGATGGTAATCTCTGCTTGTTTTGGAGATCTTGGTTCCACTTGATGGACATGTTGATGTGTGGATCTGAAGGTTTTTCAAATTAGTAGATGTTGGGTCATGATGCTTGAGAGCTCAGTTGTCATGATTCAGTGGGACCTTTAGCAATGACTGTGGATTCATCACTTGGTGATGGATGGCCTTCTCTAGTGTTGCAGATGTTACTAGGAGGATCGCTTAGATCCTATTGTTGCATAAGGTTTCTTTTGCATTTGCATGGACACTATTTGAAGATGTACAACATCTTAGAAACATGGAGAATTCTTGGAGTCTTTGGTTGAGGTGTTGGTTGTGCTTGACAAGTGATGTTGATTTAGATTTTGTTTGCTTAATGTCATGATAGACTCTTGTTTGTGCATTAGAGTTTTGGGGCATGTTGTGTTTCTCTTGAGACCATGGTTAGTTCACTTGAAGTGTGGGATCTCCTAAGGGGGATGGTAAGATCATGATTTCATGATAAGTTCTTGATTCAGATATTTGGAGCTTTGATAGTGGTTTGGTAATTCTTTGTGTTTTGGGTGCATTGGTCATATGCTTGAGAACTTTATGATAGTGCAGTGATGCATTTGGAGTTTAGCATGAGATGATCATTTGCAGGTGCTCATGGATACATGAAGAATAAGGTGAGGTTGTATTTCTCTTGAGAGGAGAGAATTGTTGATGGTTACTCTTGATGAAGATTTCAATAGAAAGTCTGAGAATCCTTAACCTTGGTTGGATGTGAGTTCAATAGATACAAATGAGGATATTGTTCTTGGAGGAGTCATGATGGCTTTCATATCTTGAACAAGTATTCTCATTCCCCACTCTTAGTCTACTTAGAAATTTATCACTTGAGAGGTATTTCCCATTGTTTCCCTCAAGTGTTTTATGCTTTCTTTCATGGATATGGATCTTGAACTACTATTAGATGATTCTAAAGGATTCATTGTGAGAGATGGATAGCATTGTTATCTCCTTATGCACTATGATTACATTCATTGATGTTGATTTTAGGAGATGCATTGGGTGTATTTCCTAAAATGGGAAATGAAATAGTTTGATCTCCTTTGAGAGTCTTGCATCCATGTTGATTACATGATATATGTGTTATGTTTGATCTTGGTGATTGAATAGTTGGATGTTGCCAAGGCTTTTCTCTTGGGGTTTTGAAGGAGATCATACTTGACATAGTTGGCATTTAGAGGTGTATGTAGGAGGATTTTCTACAAGTACATGATGTGCAGAGGTGCTCTTTTTGGTCTTTGTTGTCTTCCTAGATGTTTGGTTTCACATTACATTGGTTTGAGGTTTGGTCGGAGTTGTAGTGATCACTAGCTTGTGGTTATGTGTTTTTAATCATGTTCTTGGGTGATGACATGGAGGTTCTTAATCTTTTTCTTTTGTTGGGTGTCAAGAACTTGGGAGAGTTGTGAAGACTTGTGGTGAGAGTTATTCTTATAGGCTATTTAATTGTAGGTTTTTCATATCATTGTGGATGGTTCCTTGAAACTACATGTTTACACTCTCTATGTTATGCTATTGGTAGACTTAGTATGCCTTGATCTTTTCAGATTTATTACCCATTCAATGGGAGTTCTTGGATGTGTTTTGTCTTCCTCGATTGGTTGGCACATGGAGCTTGTTTTTGCAGATGATGTGTTGGTTATGAAGTGGAATGAGTTTGTTGTGTTAATACCTTAGAGGTATGTGTGATTGGATGCATTAGCACTTGCTATGGGTGCTATTTTCAGTCACATGGATTGATCAATTCGATGGGAGTATTTAGTTTTCTGGTTGTTATTCTAGCTTATGTTCTATCTTATTTCTGGAGGATGTTTTTCATGGTTATGTTCAAGTTGAAGCTTTGAAGTTGATGATGTTGATTCTTTTGTATAAGTTGATGATGTTGATACTTTTTTATAAGTTGTGAGCACAGTGGAGTGGTGGCAGTATGTTGAAGCCTTTGCTAGCAGATGGATTTGGTGCTTATGTTCCTTAGAGTGGTGCATACTCATCATGGCTCGTTCCTTTCCTTTGGAGGATGGTAGGAATTGTTGCCTGATATGGTGAACATCTTAGATAATGGTGTGGGTGTCTTATTTGGAGCATGAAAGAATTGGTTGAGGATCTTGTTGGTTGCATGGATAGATGATACAGTAACCTCTATCTTTGGAAGGAGCCAATAAGTTCTTCGTCAAGTGGGAGAATGTTAAGAAATGTGACTCAAATTTATTGGCTTGATCGACTTCCTGGAGCAGTTGTGTTTTTCCCTTATTCATATTGTATGTCATGGGATCACTAGAAATCTTAAGTTTAAACCTATGTTGCAGGGTTCTAAATTTTCATAACTTTTTTGACTTAGCGACATTGGGGTTCTCATGCTTATCAGCATGTCGCAGGTTTTGGGAATTTCATAACCTCTGATAGAGGTTGTGAAGTTTAGTTTTCTAGCAACATAGTGATCCTGAGCAGGAATTAGTTTTTTAGTAGTGACGTGGATGTCATGGTGGTTGTGGGGATCATAGTGTATTGGTTAAAGGTGATCTTGATCTACGGTTGTGATGTTCTTGATTCAATGGCACTCACTAACCCTGTACCCCTTGTGGTGGGTCCCGATAGAATTTTTTGAGGTGTGCAAGAGTGGTAAGCGGTGATGACATGACGTCATGTTGGGAGTTAAATATTTAAGTCTTTTCTATGAGACTTGTTGCGAATATTGTAGATTCCCATCTTGATTCTTTGGAATTGCACAAGTGGTGTACATGTGTCTTGGTGGACCCTCACCATGGCAAGCAGTATATGAAGGAGAATTGATAGTTGGAAAGTGATGGTTGGTTGCCAACTGTTGACGGATTAAATGATGATCGACTTAGCAGGTTGAACTATTTTGCAACTATTTATCTGTGGAAGTTTGAATCGAACCGTTTCATGTTGTAATGTTGTAATTAGGGTTAGGGTTAAGAATGAATGTTATAAAACCCTAGAACATTCTACAAGGAAGGTGTTGTTGACAGTGTTGTCAATTGGTTGAGAGGCTAGGTAGCCAAAGGAGATAGAGGGAAATAGAATAGGGGTTATGTTGTTGGATTCTCTCCAGATGGAACAAGATGGAAACTCTGTAAAGGCTTAGATCCTGAATTGTATTTGTAACTATATTTTGTTGCTGAATAATACAATGGCGATCTGGACTTTTGGAGTGTGGGGTTTTTTACTTGAAAGGGTTTTCCCCACGTAAATTTGTGTGTTCCTATTGTCTATTTCATCTTTCATGTTTGTTGATTCTAGTTGTTGAATCTATTTAATGGTGTTGTTTGGAACTGGTTTAATTAGCATTACCTTTTTCTCTAAGGGTCAATGTGGGAAATGAACTCTGTCTAATTTCACCTTGTGGCATAGTAGTTCATGTCTTTGAGGTAATCTGAAGAAATTAAAATTAGCAAAGGAAATATTGATCCTGGATGTTTCTTTTTGAGATGACCAATATTTCCCAAAAAATACTATAGTTGGAGACACAACCTCTACCATAAGTGAATACGAAGGGACACCATCTACCACAAGTGAATATGGAGGGACACCATCTACCACAAGTGAATATAGAGGGACACCATCCACCACATCTCGAGTTGAGAGTACATTATTACTTTTATTTGATGAAGTAGGTCTGCCATCATTCCCATGTCAACCTCAAGGTATGTCATCTATTCCACCCTCAATGGAAGCTACGCGATCTAGCCCATCTCACTTAAATATTGATGAAATTCCTAATGTTGATATGTATGTACATAGGAGAACACCACCTAAAATTTTACATAGAAATCCAAAGTATTTGATTAATATTGATGAGAATATTTTACATCCAATGGAAGGTAAGATTCCAAAATGCACTTATAGAAGATATGCTGATAAGATTTGCAAATTGTTCTTTGAAAGGCTAAATGAGGATGCAAGATATCAACTATTTGTTGAAATGATGCAAGGTATAAAGTATAGAAACATCATGAATATTCTTGGGTTGAGAACATCGAACGCTTCAAGTGAAAATACTATAATGTAAAGAATCTCATGGATGCTTATGAGAGTGCGGGTAAGACCTCATGGTCAAAGGATAGTAATTTCACTCAACGTTTCATTACATCAACTTTGGTAAGTAGTCAAAGAAAGAGATCTCATCTCATTAGAAAGATAAGTCAATAATTGAGAATTAATAGAAAAACTTTATCAAGAGTGGTTCAAAGGCACCAAAGAATTTAGGGCACCGATTCAAATGAATTATGGACATTCTTGGGGAGACTTCCAAGAAAAGATAAACCATTTGTTGAAGCATTCAAAAAAATAATTGAAGACTATTGGAAGAATAACACAAGGCCATCTCTAAATCAAAGGGATGTGGTAAGAATAAGAATTAGTAATTGGAACCGTGAGCCACATCCAAAGCATTTTTTGGATGCGACTCAAACCCAATTTTTTCATAAATTTCAAGAGGATTATCCTCAAATTCAAATTTCTCAAATATATTTTAAAATTCTTAAACCTTTTTATGTCAAGATAAATCTCTCACACACACACTACTTATTTTTATAGATTACATATTGAATTCTCTAACCATTATGATGTTTATCATTTTATATGTTTATATTTGCATACTACCTATGTTTTCCAGGATTGTGGCATGCATTCCCCACCAACATCTTCAAGAGATTTCTTATCAAAAAATTATGTGAAAGAGAGGATGGCCAAATATTCCACAGGAAGCTTATGCTTGGATGGTTCATGTCAGCATTGTGGTGGCTTGCAATGTATACCAGTATGTCAACATATGGAAAGCACACATGCAGTGGGAAAGAAACTAGTAGAGTTTGGGAAGTATAAAATAGTGGCATACATTACAAAAGATGGTAATCAAGCAAAAAGGTATGATTTGGTTATTCAAAATATTCTAGTGTATCAGTTTATGTCTACATTTCATGACAATGCAATGTATGAGTATGCAAGGTATACCCATAGAGCTTGATGGTTGGACTTGCAATTCAAGTTATGCAAGGACACCTTTCTAGTTGGTAGCATGGTTTCAGTGGTTGAATTTATAGAGAACTACACTCTACAACCACAACATGAGGTGCAATCACAATATTACAACTCCACATAGGTTTCTATATTTGTGCACAGAGCATTCATTCATGTAGTTGATAGTACAGAGGACCAAAGGAAGGTATTGAGGGAGTACCACTTTTATATTAGCAATGATCACACAATTCTCCAAAGTTCATGCAAGGTTGCTTCCAATTGTTCTACAATGATTTGTCTCAAAAGGGAATAGCATACAGTCATCATATCATATGGTCAGATAACTGTCCAGCATAGTTCAAGAACTTGCACATGTTCTACTGATTGAGTAGGATGCATTTCATTACAAGTGTTCAACATATGTGGAACTTTTGTGAGGTCGGACATGGAAAGGGGGAGCATGATGGTGCAGGAGCATGTGTCAAAATATCATTAGCACAAGAAGAGTTAAAGTATAAAGACAATGCAAAGTTGACAGATGCAAAATCAATCGTCCAATGGTGTAATTCTTTGATGGGTCCAAGTAATTAAGGAAAGTCTTCAATTCATAGATTTTTTTGGTTGATGGATGATACTAACATTGCACCATATGAGGATTGTTGTACACTGATAGGATCGAGTGAGCTACACTCTTTCCTTAGCTCAAATGTAGGTTCATGGAGTATCCATACATGGAAGATGGCATGCTTTTGTTCTTCATGTACAATGCAAGTCTGGGATGAGTGTGAGTCAAAGGAGTGGGTTGAGAAATGGTGGTTAAGTTATCTTAGCCCACTTCACACGTATCGCCCTCTAACAACATTGGAACTAACACAAATGGAATCATTAGTTGACTTTGACCACATATCAGATCTAGTTCAACCAGGAAATATATCTACTTGCATAGTTTTTGAAATTCCTATTGTTATCTTACTTTGTAGTGTATTTTTAATGTTGACTAATTTCATCTAATTTATTGCACATATCAATATAGGGAATATTTATGCAGTTATTACAGATGAAGACAACAAAGAGGAAATAGATTATTACTTGTGTCATTGTGTAGAGGCCAAAAATAAATTAGAGTCCCTTGTTATAGATGGAGAAAACATTGAATACCCTATAGGCTTAGTTGTTGTTACTAGAATGTGGTTTAGAAGGTATCCACATAAGAGTGTTAATGTTTGGTTGTTTGAGGACTTTGAAATGCATCAGAAGATTCTTCATTACTCAAACCTTGTTGTGGCATCCAATGTTTGTTTGATCAAATATGGGGGTAAAACTTTGAACACGACCTTGTGGAAGATGTGTGAGTCTAACCATGAGGCAATACTTGACACAATAAAGAGTAGAGCAAACCCAGATGGTTCGTTCGATTAATTTGTAAGTATGCACATTGGTTCTTACTAATTTGTAAGTATGCACATTAATTTGTATGATGCGAATGCTATCATATAATGTGTATATCATGTATTTAGGTGATAAATGAAGTTATCAGACTTGCAAATATAACACACTTTGTGTTTAGAACTGTGGAAAAGGATACAAATTTCAATGGTATTTAATTTTTTCTTAAAAATGTACAAAAAAATGTAGGATATTCTCAATAGAATAGTAAACTAAGTGGAAGATTAAATTGTGTTGTTTTATAACAGGTTACAAGTTTCCAAAAGGTTGGAAAGTAATAGTTTGGTTACATTCTATTCATGTTCATCCTCATTACTTCGAGGACCCTCTAAATTTTAATCCTGATAGATGGGAGGTATGCTTGATATTCATATAAAAAATACTTTTTAAGATATTCAATGGACTAGATTGACTAGTGATAAGTTTTAAGCTATTGCATAATTGAGCACACAAGTTTTACATTATTGACATATCACATGTTTATTTGAATTGATTATGTAATTGTGTGATTATTAATATTTACAATCTCTTTTCTTTGTTTAGGTGGGAGCTAGTAAACCCAAATAAAGTTATAAAGTATATGCCAAATCCAAGACTAGTAGAAGGTACTAAATTATTCATTTGAAGTTAACGTCATCATGACCACCTATGGTGTAGACATTATAAAAGTGTGCGTGAAACTTAGTGAGGGAATTTTAAGTTATTCATTTGAAGTTAACCTCATCATGAGCACCTATGATGTAGACATTATAAGAGCATATTGAATGTATAAGTGACATTGTAAAAGATCTATGAGAATGGAGTACCTAAGGCATCCTTGAATCCTATTTTTGGTTATTATGAGAGAATCTTATAAGTTGAGTTTTTGTACATGAAAATGGGGCATATTGATTCAATATTTGATTTAAGTGGGGTGATGGAATTCACATAGGTTAATTTTTTTTCTCATGATTTTGTATTACCACTTGATAGTTTTGAGAAAGCATTGTGCCTACAAGTACAAGCACTTGGGTTTCAAAATAGTGTATGAAGCATATTAGACAATTGTAGCACAAACACAAGAATTAAGACTACCAAATAAATCTCATTTTATTGTAAACATCATATTATTAATATAGTGAGTGTAATAACCATTAATGGTTACCAATCATTCTTTTTCTTCTTTTTATTCTCTCCCTATTATAACTAGCACCAATTGACTAACTTATTATAAAAACTTCATTTATTAAAACAAATCAACTTAATGATTATATATCAATATCAATACAGCATACCATCCATTCACATAAACATTTAAGAAGATCAATTTGTAAACAATTTTTATGTATAATTTCATAAAATAATGTCAAAATGTCATAAAAGAAAATCACATTTACAATTCAAGTAACATGAATTAACTCAAGTACCCCACAAGTTCTACACACATATTTTCCAACTAAATATTCATGTCTTCCCTCAAACATTTGTAATTGGGTTTAGGATCTAATTCCCTAGTGCCTATTTATTGTTGTCCTCAAACATTTGTAATGATATTTACTCAAATTTTGAAATTTATTGCTGCCCTCAAACATTTGTAATTCATGCAATGTAATCCCTTAATAGTCCAAATTGCAAAAGGGCAGCAATCTTTGATGGCCTGTTACCCAGAGACTATGTCAGTTACAAGCATTCCATCTGAGGAATCAAGATCACATAGGGCACCTCTACAATAACCTCTCAATTTTAGTTATCTTAGATTTTTTTTTCTCATGGTGTCTAGTTTTCACTTGATGGAACAAGTGTCAAATACAAGCAGTGCAAAGTTATAAAGTGGTGCAACTTTCGTTCTACAACTCGTGTGACCAAATGAGTTGTTCTAATGCATTTGGATGGGTATTTTTACAATAGGCATGGTTCTCTTTCACACCTAAACACACCAAATCATTCCAAGCTACATTTAGCTAGCTCGATCCCTTAAGGGTCTAAAGTGCAAAATGGTTGCAATCTTTGACTGGCTATTACTTGAAAACCGTGATGCTTACAAACTCTTTGTCTAATCCTATGGGATCTTGTTGGGCCCGTCTACAATAAAATCTCTCAATTTTTGTTATCTTAGAGTCATTTTCTCGTGGTGTCTAGTTTTCACTTAATGGAAAAAGTGTCAAATGCAAACAATGTAAAGTTGCAAAGTGGTGCAAATTTTTTTCAACAACTCGTGTGACCAAATGGACCATTCTAATGTGTCTAGATGGATACATTTACACTAGAAATGGTCCTCTTTCACACCCAAACATATTGAATCACTCTGAGTTACGTTCAACCCACTCAATCCCTTAAGGGTCCAAAGTGCAAAATGGTTGCAATATTTGATGGGCTATTACTTGGAAATCGTGATGCTTACGAACTCTCCATTTGAGCCTATGGTATCATGTTGGGCTCCTCTATAATAACCTCTCAGTTTTTGTTATCTCAAAATTATTTTCCCGTGATGTCCAATTTTAATTTGATGAAAAAAGTGTCAAATGCAAGTAGTGTAGAGTTGCAAAGTGGTGCAAATTTTGTTCTGCAATTCGTGTGACCAAACAGGTTGTTCCAACACATCTGGATGGGTATTTTTACACTAGCCAAAGTCCTATTTTGCACCCAAATACGTTGAATCACTCCAAGCTATGTTCAATCAGTTCAATCCCTTAAGAGTCCAAAATGCAAAATGATTGCAATCTTTGACGAGCTATTACTCAGAAGTCGTAATGCTTACGAACTCTTCGTCTAAGCCTATAGGATCATGTGAGGCCCCTCTACAATAACATTTCTCAATTTTTGTTATCTCAGAGTCATTTTCCTATGGTGTCTAATTGCCACTTGATGGAAAGTGTCAAATCCAAGTAATGTAAAGTTGCAAAGTGGTGCAACTTTTGTTCTACAACTCAAGTGACCAAATGGACTATTTCAACACATTCGTATGGGTACATTTATGCTAAGCATGGTCCTTTTTTACACCCAAACAAACCAAATCACTTCGAGCTATGTTCAACCGACTCGATCCCTTAAGAGTCCAAAGTGCAAAATGGTTGCAATCTTTGACGGGATATTACTCAAAAACCATGAAACTTACAAACTCTTTGTCTAAACCTATGGTATCACATTAGGCCCCTCTACAATAACCTCCCTTGGTTTTTGTTATCTCAAAGTCATTTTCTCGTGGTGTCTAGTTTTCACTTGATGGAAAAAGTGTCAAATGCAAGCAACGTAAAGTTGCAAAGTGGTGCAACTTTCATTTTGCAACTCATATGACCAAACAAACTATTCCAACACGTTTGAATGGGTATGTTTATTCTAGGCATGGTCCTCCTTCACACCCAAACACGTCAAAACACTTTGAGCTATGTTCAACTGGCTAGATCCCTTAGGTCCAAAGTGAAAAATGGTTGCAATCTTTGACAGACTATTACTCAAAAATCGTGACAGTTACAAACTCTCCCTCTAAGCCTATGGGGTCACATTGGGCCCCTCTACAATAACTTCTCTCAAATTTTTATCTCAAATTCGTTTTCCCATGGTGACAACTTTTCAATTGATGGAAAAAGTGTCAAATGCAAGCAGTGTAAAGTTGCAAAGTGGTGCAATTTTCATTTTGTAACTTGTGTAACTAAACGAACTATTCCAATGCATTTGGATAGGTAAATTTACACTAGAAATGGTCCTATTTTGTACCCAAACACATTGAACCACTCCAAGCTATGTTCAACCAACTCGGTCCCTTATAATGGCATGCAAAATAATATAAAAGAGAAACATTCACACGACAGTTGAGAAGTCTGAATTTTCCACACCAAAAGCATATTATCATCCTCAAGTATAGTAAGGGCAAGACATTTTTTAATTATCCTACTTTCCCTTACAAAAATATGCAACCAACTAAAAATGTGTACAATGGTGGAACTTGGAAACATTTTATTTTTTCCTCAATTAACAACTTTGGTTGTGAAGCATTTTGTCATTTTCATTTGAAATGATTTGTTATGATTGAAAAATTGGAGTCTAAGAGAAACAAGTGATGCTCTTACGTACATTTATTATTTGGTGTGATAATTAAAATTTTCGCCCAAATCCATTTCTTATTTGTATTATAAATTATAAAGCTTTATCCCAGGTCCATTTCCTATACAAGAAATAATATTGCAAAAAGTTGACATATACATATTTCGACGTGTTTATATGGTGATGGATCAAGAACATAACAATTCATTCTGTACTATGAGGATTATGTTGTCAAAATGTTTAAAGACTATTCAAGATAAATTTTTATATGATAATGTGTCAAGGAGTTAACTACTCATCATCTACTATAAATATTATGTTTTGCAAGTGTTGTGAAGATTATGTATCATTTGCTTAATTGAGTTGTTCTAATCAAAAGATTAAATATAATGGAATATTTTTATGAAACATCTCATGGAATACCAATTGAAAATGTGTTTTTTGCTTTTAGATAAATCATTTGATGGAACTCTTTGAATTAAATTGAAATGAGATATGTAAGAACAAGGGAGCATTAGGAAATACATTGCTCAAGGATCTTAAATAAGCCTTCTCACCAAATTTTAAAAAGAATGATAAGCCCATGGTTGAAAATTTTATAGTCATCAAAGTGGGTACTAATTCTATATTATATAGATCATAATTCTTCTTTATCTTTAAGATCTTCTAAATTTGGCAACGGTTTCACCAAGTTGTGAAGGGTGAACTATTCTTTATTCAATTATGCCTATGTGGGTTCATTTTCCTTATCTCCCATTGCAATTTTGTGTGGATTATTGTTTTCAAAGTATTGGGAATGCTTTGGGTAAATTTATATCCATTGATCTGATGGACATAGAAATATATCAAAGGGGTTTCTTCAAAAAAATTGGTTGACAGTTGGGGAGCAATGGAATCAAACCATCGATTATGAAAATGTTAGTGTAGAATATTCTACCTAAAATATTTCTTTAGATAAGTTTGCTAGTTGTTAGATTTTTACGATAATGATTGTTTAGTTGTGCAATCTTGCATGGAGTTCCATACCTATTTTCTAGTTTTCAGTTGCCATTCTAGAAGGCTCATCTCTTGATATATATATTATACTCATTCTTAAGCAATTATCAAGTTAATAATCAGTGCATTTATTTACAGTTAATCTTTTCTTTTCAATTTGTGCAATTTTGTAATGTGTAACTCTACTAGTACTCCTCGAAATATTAAAGTTGTTTAGCATCAACTAATAAAGTTGTTTAGTATCAATAAATAAATATTCAAGACAAACCATGAAGGACAACAATGATTAATGTTAGGGCTAACCAATTAATAAGTATACACAAGAATAATTCAAGCATACATGTGAATAAGTGAAGGACAAGTACTCAAATACACGTAAGCCTTAAAGTATACATATGAATGCATAGTATACACAAATTAATACAAAGCATATGCATGAATACAAGGTATACACATGAAAACACACAAGTTGCAAAGTATACATTAGAATAAAAGTAAGTCACAAAGTATACACGTAAGTTGTAAAGTATACACTTGAATACATGTAACTCATATCTATTGAACTATGGATTTATAATGCAAATATGGACATCATTGATAAAAAAATATTTGTATTAACCAAATAGCCATGTAGGCATACATCAATAAATGTCAATATAAGTATAAAATATATATAATAGACACATAGGCTTATGAGAATGTCATTGTTGGATGTTGTGGTTGTGTTGCTAATATGTGGTTGTCATTGATGTCAATACTATTGGCATTAATGTATTAGAAGTTGTATATGTCGAGGATATTGAGAAAATTGTAATAAAATAAGTTATAGGTTGTCAGTGGTGAAGTGAAGTTTAGTCTGTTGGTGAGCTCAGTACATTGATGATCAGAGGTTTTGGATTAAAGGGTTTCTTTTCGAGTATATCTAGTTTATCCATGTTAAGTTTCAGAGATCTGCATGATGATTTGATCCAGTTATGAGTAGTTGTTTTCTGACAGTCATTTTGTTGCTTCAATTGGTGTTCCTAAATGAAGATGGTGTGATTCTAGTAAGTTCAGTTGTTGCAGATGCTTCTCTAGGGATTCATGATGTTTTTGGATGTTCCTCGATCATGATCTATCTATGTTGCACATCCGCATTGATCGTTGTACTCACGATTAGAGATTTTCTCTTGCGTGTTCATGTTTTTCATGTTCTTGGCCGATAGGGTGTTGTAGTGTGTTGTGGATCTTCGAGGAATAATTTTTTAAGGTGGTTCATGTTTGAAGATTTTATTTTGGTTTTTTACTATGTTGTGGCCAGCATTGGTTGATTTACATTAATAATCTTTAATGTTTTGGGCCAACAGTTTATATTCATTTTATTATTTTATTAAGGCTGACATGTAGCGATGTAATCTCTTGTTGCAGATATATATAAGCGATTGTTTATTCCATTTGAAGGTGTGCTTGTGTATGAGATGTGCAAACAATGTCCTAATCATTCAAAGGTAGAAGTAGAGTGTGAAGAAGAGTGAGCAGAGTGAGAAGAAGTGTTCATGTGCCTAACCAAAACTGTAATCAGGAATTAGCAGATGTTATTTTCTCAGTTCAAAATCTTGTGGATGTAATCCAAATCTTTTTGTAAGATAGTAATTCTTCCTTTTGTATTTGAGCAGTGAGTTCTAGGTCATGCACCTGAATGCATGTGCATTCCCCATTCACATTTCTTATACTTTTAACAGGGTATAATCTTGTGGACTAGCCTCCACTGTGGTTTTTCCCCTAACAAGGTTTCCACGTAAAAACTCTTGGTATTATATGTGTTTCTAATGTTTTGTTGATTTATGCTTTCATGGTTATTGATCAGATTTGAGAATAAGGTTAATAATTTTAATAAGTTTGAATTTATAGGACAATTGATTCACCCCCCCTCTTAGTGGCTTCCCCTTGTGTTGCCAACAATTGGTATCAGAATAGGTTCCTTGGAAGAATTTTAACAACTTGAGGTGATTTGAGATGGCGACATACAAGAAGGATAGTCTGAGATTTGATGGAACAAATTATTCTTTGTGGAAGGCTCGAATGGAGTGTCATTGGAGAACCCTACTAGAAAATTACAAAGAATAGCTATATCATTCCACAGAATGGTCCTTCTACTATAGATGAGATTAAGGAAGTCGAGTACAATATCAGGGCTAAGGAAGCATTGTTGAGTGCTTTGACTGATTTTGAGATGACAAATGTTATGGATCTAATGACTACTTATGAGATCTGGAAAAAGTTGGAAACTTTGTATGAAGGTGATGCTAATATGAATATTTCTAAGTTGCAATGTCTGAAAGGGAAATATGAAATGTTGAGAATGGGTGATGATGAGAACATTACTTCTTTCATGCAAAGAGTGAATGAACTTGTGTGCGGTATCATGATGCAGGAGCATCCAGGTCCACAGGCAATCAACATCACCCAAAAATATTTTTTTTAGTGGTTTTATTTCATTTTGGCTTATTTTGGTTGTTCATAGCATCTCTCAAAATATAAATTCAAATATTCAGTCAAAATTGCAAGATTCAAGTTTTCACCCAAATTGTTATTTTGAGGCTCCGCGGGCAGTTTTCAAAAAATTATTCCCAAATATCAGTAAGAGTTGGAGCAGGTATATTCCTTGATGTACCATTTAAAATATGCAAAAATAATCAGAGTAAAATCTTTCACAGTTTGAGAGATTTTAATGCTCAAAGTTTGAAAAAATTTGTGTTGACAATCTATGGAAAATTTAAAATCTTGAGTTTTATGAAGGCTGGAGCGAAACGGTTTTGTGGAAAGATTTGAAATGAAATTATATGCATCTTGGCAAGTTTTCAGGTGAATATGAGCTTCTAATGAAAAGTTATGCAAAAAAAAAAAAAAAAATTATGCAAGTATTGGCAGCCGGTGGTAACTTCCATAAAATGAATTTTAATATTCATTGGAATATTCCTTCAGGAATTTATTATTGGACTTATTCTTAATGAATTTTTAATTGAAATTCAATTAAGAAAAGTCATTGATTATGGTTCCAAATTGGGAAAAGGAATCCATGATAGTTTGTAACAGAAAATGCATTGATTGAAATATCTTTTTTGAGGAGAAATCATTACTCTCACGTCCAAAAAAAGAATGGGATGTTACAACAGTGAGAACAGCTTTAAAATATCAATTTGTAAGAGAAAAAGGTAGCCATAATGGAGTAGATGGCCCAAGCAACAAGTTTTTAGCAAACAGAAGCAAAAATATTGAAGAAAAAGAGGGTTTTTGATGACTGCAAGAAGAAAAACGTCCAACACAGAGTTTGAAGAGTTGTGGAAAAATTTTGGGTTGCAGATTTGAGAGGGAGGAATGTGGGAATGATAATGTGTGTGAGAAGCCATGGATGGCTAATGTAATAACTTTAATTTGTTGGTTTATGTAATTGTTTTTCATTGTTGAAAATGAAATGAATTTTATGAGTTTTATTGTGTTAGATTTGTTATATTGCATTTTGTGTTGTGTTAAGAGTATGTAGATTTGAGTTATGCTTGGAGGTGGGAGGTTCCTCTTTGCATCATATCAGATGTGCTGGTGGATGATTGGAAGAATCAGAGATTGTTGCTAAAGTGCTTAGATCCTTGCCTGTTGCATACAAAGTCAAATCTATTGCTATTGAGGAGCTTCAAACTATAACAAATGTAACCAAAGATATGTTGATTGGTAGGCTTACTACTTTTGAGTTGAGTGAATTTGGTGATGCTCTTCCTAAGATAGAATCTACATTCAAAGCTTCTACTTCTAGAAGAGATAAAGAGAGATATGATCTGGGTGAAATTTCTTCTAGAAAGGTATTCAAGTATGAAGAGGAAATGAGAGAGATTGAAGAAGAGGAGAGAAAACTAGAGGAGCTTGAAGCACTTATTGTCAAAAGGGAAGCCAGAGGAGAAGGTAGTATAAAGGGAAATTACCTATTAAATGGTTTTCTTGCAATAAGATAGGTCATTTTACATCAAGGTGTCCAGAAAGAGTTCCTAAGCCAAGACCTAATAAGCCTAGATACCAAAGAAAGTGTTATTATGTTGCTAATGAAGGTGTGATAAATGATGAATATGATAAAGGGAATGCAAGTGAAGATGAATGGATATTTATTGCTATTAAGGAAAATGATTTAGCCCCTACTGAATCTATTAGTTGCTCAAATGTGGAGAAATCCCTAGCTGCTCAAGTTGAAGAGAAAGATGAATGGGTGATTGGCAATGGATGCTCTCATCACATGACAGGTGATAAAAGTAAATTTGTGAACCTGGAAAAGTATGATGGTGGTGTTGTAAGATTTGGTGATGACAAAGCTGGTGTAATCCGTGGAAGATGATGTATTTCTCTTGATGGTAAGGATAATATTGATGATGTTCTTTATGTGGAAGGTTTGAAGCATAATCTTCTAAGTGTCAGACATATGGTTGATAAGGGATACAATCTTCAATTCAAGGATGGAAAGTATAGAATATTGGGGATTTTTGGAAATGTGATTGCTTCATATACAAAAGCAAAAGGTAACATCTTTCACCTGAATGCTACCAATAAAATTTATTTGATTTCTGAAGTTGATTAAAGTTGGTTGTGGCATAGGAGAATGTGTCATGTAAACTTTGACAATATTATCAAGATAAATTCTACTTAGGAAATGAGAGATCTTCCTAAATCGGTAAAGCCTACTAATACTATATGCAAGGAATGTCAATTAGGAAAGAAAAATAGAATTTAATTTCAGAGCAAACAACATTGTTCAAATGAAATGTTGGAGCTTGTTCATACTAATTTGTGTGGTCCTTCCAGAATCAGAAGTTTACAAGGAGACAGGTATTTCATGCTACTCATTGATGATTACTCTAGATTGATGGTTACTTTCTTAAGGGAGAAATCTGAAGATCTAGAGAAATTCAATATTTTTAAGGCTATGGTCGAGACAGAGACAGATATGAAGATTAAATGTTTGAAATCAGATAAAGGTGGTGAATTCACTTCCCATGAGTTTAATTCTTTTTGTGAAGTGCATGGGATAAAGAGACAATTATCTGCCCCGTGGACCCCTCAACAAAATGGAGTTGTGGAAAGGAAGAATGGAATAGTGCAAGATGCTACTAGGACTATGACGATGGAAGGAAATGTTCCTCATATCTATTGGAGAGAAGTTGTGAGTATTGTTGTTTACATTCTCAATTGGGTACAAGTCAAAGGTGATACTGGTAAGACCCCTTTTGAGCTATGGTTTGGTCACAAGCCTACTGTTAGATATTTCAAAAGCTTTAGGAGTAAATGTTTTATCAGAAGAGATGAAGATCTAGGAAAGTTTGATGCTAGAAGTGATGAAGGAATCTTTCCTAGTTATTCTACTAAGAGTTACAAGGCCTACCGGTGCTACAACAAGAGATTAAGGAAAGTAGTTGAAAGTGCTAATGTCAAGGTTGATGAAGACATAGCTAGACCATCTAGAACCTATAGATATGATTCAGATGACTAGAATAATAGTTCAATCACAGGAAAGCAAGTTCAAACTCAAAATTAAGTTCAGATCATTCTGGTGAATCAATAAAATCAAGAGGAAGGAACTAGTGAAAGTGCAGAAGAGAGATCACAAGAGCTAGAAGTTCAAGAACATCCTAAGACTCCAAGGTATGTAAGACTAAATCATTCAGAAGATCAGATTATAGGTGATAAGAACAAAGGTGTTCAGACTAGGAGAAAATTTGTAGAAGAATATTGTTTGATTTCAAAGACTAAGCCTAATAGTGTGAATGAAGCATGCAAAGATGAACATTGGGTGGAAGCAATGAAAGAAGAACTATAGCAAATTGAAAAGAATAATATGTGGATTCTTGTTCCTAAACCTAAGGACAAAAATGTAATTGGAAATAAATGGGTCTTTAGAAACAAGTTGAGTGAGCAAGGTGAAGTTGTTAGAAACAAAGCAATACTAGTGTGTAAAGGATATTCTCAGATGGAAGGAATTGACTTTGAAGAAAAACTTTCCCCTGTTGCTAGGATTGAAGTTGTGAAACTATTTCTTGCTTATGTTGCTTACAAAAACTACAAAGTTTATCAGATGGATGTCAAGTCAGCATTTCTAAATGGTGAACTAGAAGAAGTGTATGTTGAGCAACCTGATAGATTTCAATTGATTGATCAAGGAGATATGGTTTTTCGATTGAAGAAAGCATTGTATGGACTCAAGAAAGCCCCAAGAGCATGGTATGCTAGATTGGACAAGTATTTATTGAAACTTGGATTTAATAAAGGTACTATTGATAGTAATCTATATTTCAAGATTGATCATAATAGAGATTTGATTGTTGAAGTCTTTGTTTATGATATCATTTTTGGAGGAGACGATATTTTTTGCATGAAGTTTTCTGATGAGATGCAGAATGAGTTTGAGATATCTATGATTGGTGAGATGAAATTCTTTTTGGGATTGCAAATTACTTAGCTAGATAAAGGGGTCTTCATATCTTAATCCATATATGTGAAAGAATTGCTAAAGAAGTTAAGTATGGAAGATTCAAAGCTAGTTGGTACACCTATGGTGACCGGATGCAAGTTGACACAAGATGATGATTCTCCGAAAGCAAATCAAACTAGATACAAATCGATGGTTGGTGGATTGCTTTATTTGACTCAAACTAGACCAGATATCATGAATTTTGTATGCATTGTTACAAGATTTCAAGCTAATCCTAAGGAATCTCATGTAATTGTTGTGAAGAGGATTTTCAGATACTTGAAGGGAACAGTTGATTTTGGGCTATGGTATCCTAAAGATGATCTTACTTTGAGTGTCTTTACTAATACTAATTGGGAAAGTGATGTGAATGACAAAAAAAGTACTAGTGTTGGTGCATTTTTCTTGGGTAAGAAGTTGATTTCATGGTTAAGTAAGAAGCAGAATGCCATTTCTTTATCTACTATAGAGGCAGAATACATTGTTTTTGCTAATAAATGTACTCAATTATTATGGATGAAGTAGATGTTGAAAGATATCAGAGTTGTGTATGATGAACCTATTGCTATATTATATGATAATTCAAGTGCAATTAGCATCTCTAAGAATCTGGTGTTGCATTCAAAGACCAAGCATATATCTATCAAGTTTCACTTTTTGAGAGAGAAGGTGGGTGAAAAGGAAGTCAGATTGGAGTAGGTGCCTACTAAGGAACATATTACAGATATCTTTACCAAACTATTGCCTAAGGATACTTTTGAGTATCTCATAGGGAAGCTAGGGGTGATTACCCCTCCTAATTAGAACTAATATGCATTGGCTTGCATCAATTCATGCATTTCATAGTCATATCTTGATCTAGATTGATGTTGTGGTGGTTGCTACTCAGGGGGGGTAGTCATATGTTCAAATATGTGGTTCAAAGCTTGTGTGGAGAAAAGAGATATTTGTCATTAATGTCAAAGGGGGAGAAGATTCATGTGAAAAAAAATGAATTATCTAAGGAGAAGAGTCATGTGGGGATACGAGTTGTGTAAAAGAGTTGAGGAGAAAAGAGTCAGAACCTAAGGGGGAGTAAGTGTTAAAGATAGTTGCATTGATGGTGTTTTTCACATCATGTGTTGCCATCAATGCCAAAGGGGGATATTGTTGGATGTTTTGGTTGTGTTGTTGATATGTGGTTGTCATTGATGTCAACACTATTGGAATTAATGTATTAGAAATTGTATATGCCGAGGATATTGAGAAAATTGTAGTAAAATAAGTTGCAACTTGTCAGAGGTGAAGTGAAGTTCAGTCTATTGGCGAGCTCAATACGTTGATGATCAGTGGTTGTGGATTAAAGGGTTTCTTTTCAAGTATATCTAATTTATCCACATTAATTTTTAGAGATCCACATGATGATTTGATTGAGTTATGAACAGTTGTTTTCTGATAGTCATTTTGTTGCTTCAATTGGTGTTCCTAAATGAAGATGGTGTGATTCTAGTAAGTTCAATTGTTGTGGATGCTTCTCTAGTGATTCATGATTTTTGTGGATTTTCCTAGATCATGCTCTATTTGTGTTGCATGTCCACATTGATCATTGTGCTCGTAATTAGATATTTTCTCTTGCATGTTCATTTTTTTCATGTTCTTGGTCGACAGGGTGTTGTAGTGTGTTGTGGATCTTCGAGGAATAATTTTTGAAGGTGGTTCGTGTTTGAAGATTTTATTTTGGGTCTTCACTATGATGTGGCCAACATTGGTCAATTCGCATTAATAATCTTTAATGTTTTGGGCCGATAGTTTGTATTCATTTTATTATTTTATTGAGGCCAACATGTAGCGATGTAATCTCTTGTTGTAGATATATATAAGCGATTATTTGTTCCATTTGAAGGTGTGCTTGTGTATGAGATGTGTGAACAATGTCCTAATCATTCGAAGGTAGAAGTAGAGTGTGAAGAAGAGTGAGCAGAGTGAGAAGAAGTGTTCATGTGCTTAATCGGAACTGTAATCAGGCATTAGCAAATGTTATTTTCTTAGTTCAAAATCTTGTGGATGTAATCCAAATCTTTTTGTAAGACAGTGAGTCTTCCTTTTTTATTTGAGGAGTGAGCTCTAGGTAGTGTGCCTGAATGCATGTTCATTCCCCATTCACATTTCTTTATACTTTTAACAGGGTATAATCTTGTGGACTGACCTCCATCGTGGTTTTTCCCCTAACATGGTTTCCACGTAAAAAAATTTGGTGTTATGTGTGTTTCTAATGTGTTGTTGATTTATGCTTTCATGGTTATTGATTAGATCTGAGAATAAGGTTAATAAGTTTGAATTTCTAGGACAATTGATTCACCCCCCCTCTTAGTTTTTTTCCCTTGTGTTTCCAACAGTCATATAGTGCTATGGAATCAAAATTCATTGCTCTCCATGCTCTCAAAACAAATTCTTTCCCTTTGTTGGTCAGCTACATGATGATAAGTCTATCACTTGTTTACTCTAAGGTCAAGGAGTTCTCCTACTACTCCTCCTAAGGTTTAGTTCTCAATCAAGCCTTATCTGTTACAATAACAAGTAAAGACATTAATATATATAAATTACATTATAAAAAATTATATATTTAACAAAATAATCACTTACCACCTCTAGACGATCACTCTCCTTGAGGGAAATATTCATGTTGTGGCGTGTTGAAGCCCTATAGAAACCATCCAAAGAGAAATTAAAATAAAAATCAATAATGGTTTTATATTTCACTAACTAACATCTATAACAACAAACACAAATTGAAATTTAGTAATTTGCCTCATACCTTTGTGAGAGGCATTGAGGAGTCTATAGCAGAAGAAACACCAAGCTCCATTGCCTTATGAACATGTGGAGGTGTATCCACTTCCAACATCTGAAAATAAAACAAAAAAATATTCAATCATGGAAAATACAATAGTGATGCATGTCATGGCTTATAATGTATGAGATAATGAAAAAAAAATTGAGTACTTATTGAACTACATATTTCTGACTATCATGCTTACTATTTTTTGTATCCATAGCTTGTTCAAAAGCACCTGTTTTAGCATTTTATCCATAGCAGCAAGGTGGTGAACCGTTTGATAAAATGCTTTGGTAGACATGTACGAAAACCATGGTAGCATAGAGAAGGAAATGAACTATTTGAAAAAAATACCTCAAAGAAATGCGGTTTCATGGTGATGGAATGCCATTACAAACAAATGTGTCATGGCATTCCATCACTATGAGACCACATTTCTTTGAGGCATTTTTTCAAACAGTTCACTTCCTTCAATTCAATTCACTTCAATTCATGGATTGGTGATGGAATGGAATTCCATCACGATGAGACCACATTTCTTCAAGGCATTTTTTCAAACTATTCACTTCCTTGACTATGATATTGCTTACTATTATGCTTTGATAGATTTTTTCCAAGCATCCATAGTTTGTTGGAAAGCACCTATTTTAGGCTTTTAGCCATAGCAGTAAGGAAGTGAGTAGTTTGACAAAATGATCTGGTAGACATGTATGGAAAATTTGGTAGCATAGAAAAGGTGATGAGCTATTTGAAAAAATACCTCAAAGAAATGTGGTCTCATGGTGATGGAATGGCATTCCATCACCATGCGACCGCATTTCTTTGAGGCATTTTTTAAAACTACTCACTGCCTTGTCTATGCTATTGCTTACTATTATGCTTTGATATATTTTTTCCAAGCATCCATAGTTTGGTGGAAAGCACCTTTTTTAGACTTTTAGCCATAGCAGCAAGGAAGTTCAAGTAGTTTGATAAAATGCTTTGGTAGACATGTATGGAAAATGTGGTAGCATAGAAAATATGGTGAGTCGTTTGAAAAAATACCTCAACGAAAAGTGGTTTCATGGTGATGGAATGGCATTCCATCACCATGATACCACATTTCTTCAAGGAATTTTTTCAAACTACTCACTACCTTGTCTATGTGATTGCTTACTATTATGCTTTGATAGATTTTTTCCAAGCATCCATAGTTTGTTGGAAAGCACCTAATTTAGTATTTTAGCCATAGCAACAAGGAAGTGAGTAGATTGATTAAATGTTTTGGTAGATGTGTATGGAAAATGTGGTAGCATAGAAAAGGTGGTGAGCTATTTGAAAAAATGTCTCAAGGAAATTTGGTCTCATGGTGATGGAATAGCATTCCATCACCATGAGACCACATTTCTTCGAGGCATTTTTAAAAACTACTCCCTGCCTTGTCTATGCTATTTCTTACTATTATGATTTGATAGATTTTTTCCAAGCATGATCCATAGTTTGTTGGAAAGCACCTTTTTTAGGCTTTTAGCCATAGCAGAAGGAAGTGAGTGTTGATAGGAATGCTTTGGTAGACATGTATGGAAAATGTGGTACCATAGAAAAGGATTGGGAATTTTGAAAAAATGCCTCAAAAATGTGGTCTCATGGTGATGGAATGGCATTCCATCACCATGACCCCTTCAAGGAATTTTCAAACTACTCTACCTTGTCTATGCTATTGCTTACTATTATGCTTTGATAAAAAAATTCCAAGAATCCATAGTTTGTTGGAAAGCACCTTTTTGGATTTTTAGCCATAGTAGCAAAGTGAACTATTTGATAAAATTCTTTGGTAGACATGTATGGAAAATGTGGTAGCATAGAAAAGGTGGTGAGTTGTTTGAAAAAATTCCTCAAAGAAATTGGGTCTCATGGCGATGGACATCACCATGAGACCACATTTCTTCGAGGAATTTTTTCAAGCAACTTATTGCCTTGTCTATGCTATTGCTTACTATTATTATTTCATATATTTCTTCCAAGCATCCATAGCATACACAAGGAAGTGATTTGTTTGAAAAAATGCCTCAATAAAAAGTGGTCTCATGGAACTCCATGACAAGCAAATGCAATTGGTAGTTGCTCCTAGTTATTACTTATACTATGTGAAGTAATTGCATAACTGATTATGTTGACTTTCTAAACAACTATATTGTAGTTGAAATTTTGTCATCTACCAACATTTAGTTATTAGTTATGGAATGCAAAGTAATGCTTTGAGTTTGAAATATGTGCAATGCAATGTAATCAAGAATATGAATATAAACTACACAAATCTATTAAGTACAATTCATCAGTTAAACTCTTTATTATATTACCTATGTGAAGGTTTTTCTAACTCCACTGGCACTGGGAGGTGTTCCCACGAAACCTCCAATATTAGCCTATTCAACATCCAAAAAAAAATATTAGAATACCATTCATATAACAATGTTATTCACATGTAATAAATTTATAATTGTTTACTAGTTATATACCTTAGCGGTAAATGCAATGGAGTAATAAACAGGTAGAGGTCCAGTGTATCCATTATCAACACTGTGACCTTGAAATTTTATTACAATCATAAAAGTAAATTAGTTAATCTTGCATTTCAAAAATGAAATTCAATAAATTAAATTCAATGAACATGCTAACATTTACCTGAGTATCGATGCCAAAAGCCTCTTTCAAAATGTCAATTTCCCTTTCCATCTCTGTAGTTGTAGACGTATCCTACGTACCAACCTCCTGAGTGTCTGTGGGGTCATATGTACAAGTCAACCTGTAAACCTGACAAGAATGGGGTGGAAGCCTACCACTTGAAGACTCTTTGGATGGCATTGTACTACAAGACTCGCATGTTGGATGATACTCTAGGTCAAAGAGCTAATAGCTTGCAAAGTGTCCACCTCAGCACTCTCCTTCACGATGGAAGGGATAACGACGTGCTCATGAGCTAGCTTAGTGAGAGCTCGTCTGGCTTGCCTCCAAGGATCCAACCATGCATCAAGTCTATCATATGTTGACCCCCCCACCTCTCCCCTAAAAGTCCCTCATATCAAAATAATTGGGGATTTTGTTGAGGATGAACTCACAATAGAGTTTCCTCAAGAAATACTAGGGAACTTTGCAATTGTTGCATGGTGGATAGTAAAAAACCATGTACCATCTATCCCAAAAATAGTTCCTAATCCCTTGGTGGTGGCACCAATGGATAGGAAACCTCTTGGCATTAAGGTCAAGATTTTGATTTGTGCATGGGTCATTGAATAGTGAGCAAAAATCATATTTTGTAATTTTTTCATCTTTTACTTCTTTATATATGATAATTTATCTACGTAAAATTTCCTAGATGCCTGCCTTCTATCTGCCCAACCACTTTATTGTTTGTTAATTGCATCTACAAGTTTTAACATTTCTTGAAGTGAACTAGCAAGTGTTCTTCTTTCCATGGTTGAACTTACTGGATCATTCAACCTTGTGATTAACTCAATCTATTTTTTATTGTTTTCAATTACCCTCATTAAATTTTGTTGAGTGTCAGGAGCATGTTGAGGAATTGGTGGGGGAGATTGTTGTTGTGGAACTTGTTGAGGATTTTGTTCATGTTCTTGTTGCTCTAGTTGTTGAGGATTTTTAGGATTGTTTTCAAGTTCATTAACATCTCCTAAAAATTAAACAAGTGAAAATAAAAAACAACCTAAAATTATGTATTTAGCAAAAAATTCACAAAAAAAAAAAAAAACAATGCTTACTTGTTTGACCTCCCCATTGATGTGGCAACATCCTGGCAATGAAAATGCAACAAATCAATGAATAAATCTCAAGTTTATCTCCTTCCAGAATGCAAGTGCACAAATGCAGGGTTTTTTGGTCGTGGGCTTGAAAAAACACAATGAAAAAGAAATGAACTCATTTTTTTAATTTTATTGAATGTGTTATAACACGCTTGTGTTATAGTTTGTGAGCACATTATAGGCTCGATGTGACCAATCATTTGGCTCGGTCACACCAAGCCATAAATTGAGTTCATTATAACACACTCATGTTATAGCCTATCAAATTATTTTTGAAAATTTGGCCACTTTTTGGCCCCCCATCTTTTTGCACCCACCCAGCAAGGCATCAAAACCTTTATGGCTAGTTTACATGGTGAAAATTTTACAAAATTAGACTTGAGACAACAAAGTCCCTTCCACTACAAATCTCCACACTATTTCACCTTAACTAGCTTGGATATGTAACATGTAAGTTCAAATATTTGGAGAATATAATGAAGTATTGAAATTGGATATCTAGCATATTTAGTGGAATCTACTTGATATAGAAGATGTGCATAAACATATATTACATTTTTAAAAAAATATCATATAAAAAGTTCACATTAAAATTTTATTAGTGTCTAAGATATAGAATACTTCTCCTTCTATACATGAGACTATTATTATTATTGTTGAAGAAAATCTAGGATTGATGGTATTGTCTTTGGTTTGAAAGAGAGATTTCAACTTGTTCAAAGTTTTAAAAAATGATTACAATAATTTATGTGGGGGAGTAGTGTTAAAAAATTCTTGTTTCATGGAAACATGGTTCTTCTCCAAATATGTTCAAAGCATGTTCTCATCCATACCACTTCCAACTTAAAAGTTCTTTATTCTCTCTTTGAATAGATGCATAGTTATCATGTGGAGAAACAAAAGCACTAGGCCTTTCACTCTAATGAGAATGGTGATGGCAACAATGAAGATGATGATGACCTCCATTCATAAAAGTTCATAGCCTTAATTGTTCAAAGTAGAGGATTAGAACAACTAGTTGCATTAGAAGGCACTCATTTGGTATTGCATGGATGCAAGCATCATGAGAGTTTCTAGCAGTCAAATAATTTAAAAATATATAATATGCTCCATATCTTTAATTGTCAAATTTTCTTACATCATTTAGCAAATTTAAATAAGTACCAACTAAAGTCAACCAACACATGACAAGCTCCTCATTAGAGTTGAAAAATTAGCAATACAAAAAAATTGGAATCATTCACCATGGAGGCCTCACTATTCTCCTATTCACATGGCAATCCATTATGATAAAAAAAAAAGTATTAATACATGTTTTTATGGAGTAATAAAGATTTGGAACCTTGTATTTACATAACACGATACACTTACACAAATTTAGTTCAATTATATTTTGTGCTAGTGATTTTAATTTCATTTTTTATATTTATTTTATACTTTTATTTTTTAACTATTTATTAAAATTTAAGTAAAAAATATTATTTGAACACATAATTATAAGCCACATTGAAAAAAATATTAAGCTTGTTACATATTTTTATTTAAAAAATAGATAAAATAAATTAATGATATAAATAAAACTTTTAAATTAATAAAAAGGAATGTGAATTTCCGATTGATGTAATAGCATCACTTATTTATATAAAATACATATTTTTTTCTAAATAAAAATATAAAACAATATAGAATAAGATTTTTTAAAATAATACTAATAATTTAATATATGTAAATTTATTAATAAAAATGAGATTTTAAGACTTAAGTTTGATCAGATGGTTAATTAAGATTTTACTTTTTTTTAAATGAAGAATTTATGAAAATCTCAAAAAAAAATACTTTTTATTCAATCTTATTATCTAAAGGTATTGAACTATTTTAATTTATTATAAATATAATTTATAATTTATTTTTCATTATTTTTATTTAATTTATTATTTTAAAATAATTTTGCACTTTCAATTACCATAATGCTCTAATATTATGATAAGACTTTATTTTATTATATACAAGAATTTGTTCAACTATTCTTTCTCTATTTCTTCATGAACCAAAAAAATAATGGAAACATATTATCTCATTCACCATAGATTGATAACATCACTTCACTATCCTTTTGTTTATGTGAAAATCCACTATGACATGAAAATGATATCAAATACTTATTTTATGAATTAATGAAACTTTAATTGTATATATATATAGAAATAATACACTCTCATATAAATTTATCGTAACTGTATCTTGTAGGACCATTTCTCATTTACTTTTTTGATACCACCTATTTTATATTTACTTTTTGATCTCAAACTAATCCTTATTAATAGTCTTAAAAAATTAAAATGTCATTTGAACATATAGAAACAATGTGAAGTCATTATGATAATTCAAAGACTAAATATGACTTGTTTATTATATATATTTTTTATCCATAAAAATAAACAAAATGATAAGCTACAATCGCAATAAATACAAAATTTAAATTCAATAATAAAAAAAATATTTATTAATTAATTTTTTGGCAATAACATCACCTTCTTTTATAAATACACAAGTTCCTCTCATTCCAAATATTAGATAATTTAGAATATGTTCTAAAATAGTATTAATAATTTCACATATAGAAAATTCAATATAATACGTTTATTAGAAGAAAAAAAAGAGTTTAAGTCTAATGAGATGACTCTTTTGTGATTTTATAAAAAGAAAAGAAAAGTAAGTTCAAATCTTTAGAGAATATATTGAATTTTGATATCTAACATGTTTGGTGGATTCTATTTGACACAAGAGGATGGATAAAGATATATTACATTTAAGAAAAGTTACCAAATAAAAAGAACAATAAAATTTTATTAGTGTTTAAGATATGGAATGGCGTCTCCTTCTAGACATGAGACTATTATTATTGTTGTTGAGGAAAAGAGGATTGATGGTATTATCTTTGGCTCGAAAGAGAGAGTTCAACTTGCTCAAAGTTTTAGAGAATGATTGCAAGAATTTATGTGGGGGACTAGTTTTAACAAGTTCTTGTTTCATGGAAACATGGTTCTTCTCCAAATCTGTTAAACGCATTCTCATTCGTGCCACTTCCAACTTAAGTTCTCTATTCTCTCTTCGAACAGATGCATAGTTGTCACGTGGAGAAATGGAAGCACTAGGTCCTTCACTTTGGTGAGAGTGGTGATGGTGACGATGAGGATGATGATGATCTCCATTCATGGCAGTACGAAGTCTAAGTTGTTCAAAATAGAGAACTTGAACAGCTAATTGCACTGGAAGGCGCTCATTTTGTGCTGCATGGGTGCAAGCATCATGAGAAAGTTTTTGGCAATCAAGTAATTTACAAAGCTTATTGCGTTCCATATCTTTAATTGTTGGATGTGCCTGCATCATATAATATAAAAAATTAATACCAACTAAATTCAATTTTAGGTAAGTTCAATTTAAAAAAATACAAAAATGAATTCAACTAACACATAACAAACTCCCTATTAGAGTTAAAAAAAAATAGCAATACAAATAAATTTAGATGAAAAAATTGTGTGTCAATTAGTTAGAAGAACACTAAAATCTAAATTCAAAATCTAATCAATTGAGATCTCCATTATTATATAAATATCATTGGAAATTAGTATGAAAGTTAGTGAATATATTATAAACATACATATTAAAAAAATTCTATTTAATAATTAGATATCTATTGAAGAACTATTATTGAAAGCTTTAGATTATAATAATGAAATTAATAGAATTAAAGTAATTTTATATAAAATCTTTTCTTTTTAATAAGTAGATGTCTATCTAAGAATTGTTTTTAAAATGTTAGATTATATTAATGAAATTTATAGAGTTAAAAGTTCATATAAAACCTTTTCTATGTAATAGCAAAATGTCTTGTTTAAAAATTATTCTTAAAAGATTATTTTATATTAACAAAATTAATAGAGTTAAAGTCAGTTCATACATAATCTTTTATATTTAAATAGATGTATGTATCTAAGAATTGTTTTTAAAAGAGTTATAAAGTTATTATAAGTTCATATAAAACTTTTTCTATTTAATAACTAGATGTCTATCTAAGAATAATTTTCAAAAGGGTTAGATTATATTAATGAAATTAATAGAGTTAAAAATAAGTATATAAAATCATTTATCTTTAATAACTAAATATCTATAGATTTACAATTTATTATCTTTAATAACTAAATATCTATAGATTTACAATTTATTATCTTTAATAACTAAATATCTATAGATTTAAAATTTATTTTTAAAAGATTATATTATAGTAACAAAATTAATGGAGTTGAAATTTATAAAACCTTCTCTATAATAAATTAAAATAAATTTATATAATCTACTTTAAAATAAGATATATATATACATACAGAGTCCATTAACGACCTGAAAATAAACGTATTAATAAACAGTTATAATACCTTGAGAAAGATGTCGATTGCTCGATACAAGCCGTCGTCCACGAGGCGGGCATGCTGAGGAACGGCCTCCGCCAAAGCTATGAATGTGGAGATGGACAAATTAGGATCAGGCGCAATCTCAGCAAGACAAGTGTCCAGAAGTTTGGAGACCTGTATCATACTGTGATTCTGTTTATGAGTGTGCGGGTGTTTGGTAGGAGAGGCCATGCCATCAGACTCATACCCATCAATGATCTCTCTGTTCACACGCTCATCATCACCGTCCCACCATTCTCCTTCTCCCTCCTGCACAAACTGTAAAAAATTGGCCACGATCCGCAGCACCACATCTGTATCATACAACGTCTGCCCCTCGTCTTTGTAGGAGGAATACGCAGGGATGAGTAGGTCGTCGACGGCGGCCTGCTCTAGACGGCTGCCAAATCGTTTTTCTAACTCTGTTCTAAAAGAAGCCGTGACGTTGAGCATCATGGCTGCCCTTAGCAGCCATGAAAGGAAGCTCACTGGAATTCTTTTCATCTGTGGTGGTAGTAAGCTTACCACCGTCTCGACTACGGATCGCTTTTCTCTTTCTGCTAGGGTCGGAGCTCCAGCTCCCCGGGATTTGAACTTGGGTCGGTCGGAGTCGGTGTTACCGGCAACTGCAACTTTGGGTGCGTCCATGGGCGGTAATTTGCTGTTGTTGTTTGCGTAGTAGGGTTCGAGAGAGTGTTTGGCGTAGTGCATTAGCGCTCCGCTGATGATGTCGTGGCCGAGGCCCTTGGATTTCATTGCTGTTACTACTCTTTGAAACATGTGGATGTTGAGGATTGCTAATTCTTTTCCCCACCATGAATCTGATTCGGCTTCCATGGGCTTTGTAGATTGCTGCTGTTGAGGGTAGTCTTGAGATGTAGGCCATTGAGACTGGCTTCCGCTGGATGTGAGACGAGAGAGGCCTCTCTTGAGCTCTTCATTGGATGCAGCCGAGGTTATGGCCTCAATGCATCTGCTGATGATCTTGAGGTCCTCTGCAAAGGGGAGAAGACTTTCGCAGCTGTAAAGGACAGTGACTGAATCAGGGAGGCTGTGGAACACTATTTCCTTCAGGAAGGTCTCTGTGCGTGTTTCCAGGCTTCCGTCTGCGTAGTGATCGTTCATTTCAAGGTAGCTTGCGGCGCATCTGAGCATGGCTACATTTGAGGCTGTGATTTCAGGGTTGCCTCCGTAGCAGAACTTTGCTGCCAATTCGAAGGCCTCGGCGCCTCCTGGCATGTCCTGGAGATGGAGTCTTGTGGCGTCTTTGGATTCTGCTAACTGCTTGCGGATCCGCCCACTTTTGGATACCAGAGGAAACTGCATCAAAACATGGTTAGTAAATCAAAAGTCAAAAAAGAACTCCCAGATCAAGACAAATCAAGGCTTTCTAAGGACAGAAATGAAATCCGCTCACAGAGAAAAAAGTACACTGATTTGAATTGATTTCTGTACTGTTATAATAATGAATGAAATTGGGGTACAGTGAATGGGTTTTTGGTCTGTTGGTGAAGTTGAGTTCGAATGGTTCTAAATGAGTCCACCAGGGATCAAGTCTTGCTGAGTGCAAGGCTCTGACATCATAAGGAATGAGGTCGGGATTGTGCCCCAAATGAATTTGGTGGAATGGATACCCCTCAGTCTTTGGCTCTTAGCCAAAGAGGTTCAGCCTATAGCTCCTGTATCCGTATTGGGTTGTAAGACGAATCTAGATTTGATATAAAACCCTCCATAAAAAAAATTGGGAGTACTGAACTGATCTACATTGACTGGAAATTCAACAGAGAAGAGAAGAGAAGAGGAGCTCTTAAAAAATTCAACAGGGAAGAGAAGAGGAGCTCTTAATTGAACACCAGACAACCTAAAATTTTGAAAATTAAGCCCAGAGATTCTCAATCAAACTAATAGTCAACAATAAGCCTAAATAGCCATGAAAGAACTGAAAAAAACAGAGTCCCTGTACAAATCTCATCTACAACTTTTGCATTAGATAATTGTAAATGTAGATTGAAGAAACTTTACTTTGTGGAGTGCAAACGTAGTTTCCCCTGCCTCTACAGAAATGTCGCTTGGTACGTCAGAAAGAAGCCTGCCAAAAACATGTCAAACTCTGAGTTCAACTTGAGGAGTTTCAAAAATCAGCCAAATGCTACACTGCACCAAATAAACATGTCAAACTCTGAGTTCAACTTGAGGAGTTGAAAAAATCAGCCAAACGCTGCACTGCACCAAATAAAACAGGAAGGAACTTTTTTAAGCTTTTTATAAAAATGGAGACTGGCAAATATACGGCAAGTTTTTGTGTGTTCCCTCGTTCAAGAGGCAAATTCTTTGGTGCAGAGCCATTCCTTCTTACAGGGAGGAAAAAACTGAGGCTAGTCAAAAATTGTTCCAATACAAACTTCCAAAAACATGGAAATTCTGTTTTGAGATGATAGGAAAGACAAGGGCTTTTTCTGATGGTGATGGTGGTCTAGGTGAAGAAAATGATGGCTTCATCATTTGAAAGCATAAGCCAAAAAGTAGAATTTACAATTTATTAGATAGAAATGGAATCTGATTTAAAACTTATAGGATAGAATGGGATTTGGAAGTAGTTTGCGGCAAATGGGATGACTTTATATTCTTATCATGTATGAGATATTATATTATCTTGGTTCTTCAAGATTGAAATTTGTAATTTCATTTTAAAGAGCACAATTTTTTATGCATATAAAAATGAAAAAGAATATTCATTTAAAGAAAACTTAATTAATTTTTTTTTTAAATACAATCTAGTTCAAAATGAGATAAATAATTGTAAATTAAATAAATAGTTGAGATAAGGGAGATGGCTTGAATTATTCCAGTAATTATAATCTTAATATATTTTTGACAAAATATTGGAGCGAGAAAACATAATTATGAACTAAAAAATTGCGAAATAATCTCAATTTTATAGAAGGATGTATATTTTAAGAACAAAAGAACTTGAGAAATAAATTTTTAAATAAAACTAATTTGTACAAATAATATACAAGTTGATATTTAAATGTATAAATAATTTAAAGTCTACTAAAATAACTTTATGCTCTTTTAAGTCACTTAGCCTTTCAATTATAATATCAAAAAAAGTTAGAAATCATCACTCCCATACATTTATTCATATATTTATTGTTTATTTTAATTATATATCTTCTCAATTACCATTAAAAAATATTGGGAATAATCACTTTTATATTAAATCTCCATAAAAGCTACCAATTCTTATCTTGTATTTGTATGATACATATTAAAACTATAAATAATTTTAAAAAATAACTAAATTTTAAAAACAAAAAAAATCTTCCACTAAAAATATAATTTATAAATGACTTTAGCATACTCACTTTAACAATTATAGTATATTCTTTTCTTTCTAAAAATAAACTCAAAAGCATTTTTTCCTTTCATTTTAGAGAGGATTAAAAAAATGATTGAGATTCTTTTTTAATGAAGAAGGGTCTTATATTATTTTATATAAAAACTATTAGATCAATAGACAATTTAAAGTAGCAATAAAACATAGTGTACATATAAACCACTTTAACAATAAGACATAGTGTACATAAAAATCAAAACACAACCGACATATATTTTAAAAAATCTAAAACTATTAAAAATAAGCATATAAGTGTTTACTATTTACTACACTTTTCAAAACAAAGCAAATCAAAAGAATTACTGAAATAATGAGTAGTAGGTTTTCTAAAAGTAAAATTAAAAACTACATATTATAAAAACAAGTATATTACAAATAAGTAAAGTATGTTGTTTTTCCAATTTAGGGGAGAGGACGCCTAGCATATTTCAATAGTTGTGATAGTATTTGTTTATATAATGCCCAATATTTTCATCAATATTGGACCAATAGTTGTGACTTTAAAGTTGTTAGTGTTGATGATGACTACCCATAATTAAACAAAATGTATTCCTTTGATCTAAAAAGCAATCAATCATGTGATTCCACATCAGCACTCAATAAAACATATTGTGAATGCACAAGTATTGGTCTCATTGTTTTTTTTGGCCTTTTTGGACATCTTGACAAAAAGCATGTTGATGTGGCATCATATTTGATGATGTGGCTCTAAAACCTTAGTTATAAGCAGGGGACTTGCCAAGTAAGCTGCTGTAAAAAATTGTGAGTGATTTGAAATTTCCGCGTAGAATAATTAGAAGCGCGAAGTTAGGGTGCTCAACTATTGAATCCTCTCCCCTAGTCCTTGGTTGTAATATGTTGTGTTGCACCATATACACTCTCTATGTTTTGTTATTTCTTCTCCCTTTGCAGTTCACTTTTAGACTGCTTATTATTTTTCTTTGTAATTTAACTTTGTTCAATAATTTAAAAAATAAAAAATAAATAAAGTGAATAATATAGATAAAATAAAATAAATAGTTCTAAAATAAAACAAAATAACTCTCAAATAAATAAGATATCTACCTATACAAATATTATACATATTTACAATAAAAAATGCACAAAGAAAATCACACTTTAAAATTGAAACAAAACTAAATCTTAAACAATAAATTTAATAAGAAATAAGAAACAAAATCACTAAAAAAACACTAAAACCATAAAAAATTAAAGAAAGATTAGAATCATCTAACTTTCTCCAAATATTAAAAATATCAAGAACAAACTCACAACTAATAATCACACTTGACTCTAAATAAAAAAAACAAAACTTTCAACAACCCAACATAAGTATGTCCAAAACAAAAGCAACATGGTTTCAATGTAGTTGGAAAAATAAAATAATGGAGTTATAATTATGACAGCTCACTAAACTTTGAGCAATTATTGTGTGTGCCAATCTTTTCAAGGTAAAGATTACCAGCAGTCTTAGAGAGCGAGTGGGGAAGCCATTTTTTCCACAAAGATTCCTATCGTCCGAGGGAACATCTTGTGATATGTGGGCACTTATGTTTCCAAAACACACGGCTGGAATGATTATGACTCGGCGACAACAGCGTGCCATTAATGGCTCTCCTTAATTCATTTCTGGAGTAGCTATTCATGGTCGGGAAGATCTGAGGGGGCTTCAGGGTCTCAGACAGTTACGGCTCATTCACAAGCAACAAAAAGTGATTAGGGTTTTCCGGATCTTCTTCAGGTCAAGTCTCAATACACATCTGTATGTTAGTTTTGACATAAATTCTGACTTTGGTATACAGACAAGGATCCTTGCGTATATACCACTTTTGTGTATGGCGGGAAGAGGGTGCTGTCGATTGATGGCGAAAATTCAGTCGAAATGTCTCCATATAGCTTACCTCAGACGCGACAACAGACATCCTTATGTGGGTAGTATTTCAATGGTGATTACGCCCTTCCATGTGCATCACATGCCCTGTTAAATTCTTCCGCTGTCTAGAATTAACTGATGCATCAATTTTGGAGTTGGTGTTTACCTAATGGAAGGGTTTTTGGACCTTATGCTATAGCTCTGTTTTGGTTTGTATTTGGGAGGTCAGAAGGAGAAAGAGGGTTTCACACTAAAAGAGAGGGTTTCACACAGATCTTTTAGTGTGATGTGATCTGTACAAGGTGTAATCAATTGAGGAAAAAATTAAAAACTATGTAATTGTGCCTGCTGTTCGAAAAGGATGTCTCCAGCTATTTTTTGACCAACCTGTTAATATACCTTTATATGCACAATTGAAAACAGTGAATTGTTTCAACAACCTGGAAATCAGAATGTAGCTACTGTTTAAACTCTTAGCAGTATAATTAATTGTTATTACAGTATTAAATTTTTCAAAGTCAAATTTAGGACATTCTATTTACTGTTGGGGTGTTCCATCATTGAACTATTAGCCTTCTTGATGAACCTTCCCTCTTTAATTCAGATGTAACTCATTTTCCAACATCATTTTTACAGGACACCATCACTTTCAAAAGAAAATCTACGTCCAATGCCTATCCTAACTAGGAGATGGCATTGGATAGAGAGATTAGGTAGCATAAATCAAGAGCAGCACCCATGATTGTGTTACAAGGAGAAATCCAAGTTGAGAAAGACACCCATGTCATTTAATGAATTAATGTAAACATGGAGAGGCTTGAGTTAGGTTCCCAAACACCAAGGGATAGATAGAATGGAATAGAATGTCTTTATTCAGGATCTATAGGAAGGAATATGTTACTGTAGACTTTATACATGATACAGTAATTTATTATAGATTTGTTCTTACATCAAAATCTGTAGGAGTCGGTGAATTTCTAAATCAGTATTTTCATCTAGATCGAGAATAGTAGTTAGTTTATAAGATCAATTTTTAGAGGTGTGGCGGTTAGTCCAATACCCCTTCCAACATAATTCAGGGGAATTGAAGGTGGGTTGAGGCTCTGATACCACATGTAGATTTGTCATTACACCAAAATCTGTAGATGTCAATGAACTTCCAAATCAGCATCTTCACCCAGACCCGATATGACAGTTAACCTACACAATCAACTCTGAGAGATGCAACAGTTAATCCAGACATTTATTAGATATGCAACCTATTACTGATTTTATGTTCTAAAACGTTCAGAGCATATATAGCTGCTTGTTTCGTCGCCAAACTGCAGCAGTGTTGGTGGGATAAACTCGATGACAAAGAAACTACTCTCTCTTAATGTTCTACATATATATAGCTAATTGTTTATCTATCTGGCAAACTGAGAACCCTATCAAATGGCAAAATCTATTCATATTTTCTAATAGATTGGGTACATTAATGAAATGTCTGTTTAGATTATATAAATCTAAGTTCTTATATTAATAATACTAACTTGTAATACAAAATAATAAGAAGATGCCATTCAATTGTAAACAGGGCTGAAATTTTAATTACCTTAATGAAATTTCATCTGTAATTCTGTACACGGTTTATTAGTTAGCTTAATGAAAATTTCAACTCTAATCAATAAAAAAATTCATTCATATTGTCCAGGAAGTAGAATTTGTATCGGTTAAGCCCTTAATTAAACAGCCCAGATCACCCTTAAATGCAAATGGACTCAATCTTTCAACAATAACCAGTTCACAAATATAATGTTTTATGCTAGATGGAAATGGAGATAGACTAGTAAAGAGATGTTATGAAGGGTACCATTCATGGGTGCGCTTCATGGCGAATGTGGGTCGACTGGAACTTCGCTTGATTGTTGCAATGCCCGGCTTCTCGCTCATCATTGTCATCACTCCCATATTCTCATGACAGTTATATTTGATCTAATCTTTCCACAGTTTTTTCTTCTCCAAAATCTGAGCTCTTAGTTTCCTCTTCAAACTTTGAGAGAGCAATGAAACAACATATAAACAACATTGATCACTGTAATCATAACATGCTACAATTTAATATTCATCACCCAAAATCCAGCAAAAATGCAGATGTATGCCATCAAAGCTCTGCCTATTTTCTTCAGCTTTTTAATTCTTTTATAAGTCAGAATCTCCTGGATTCCAGCCTTTCTAGTGCTATGTTATCCTATTCCTTAATTTCTCTTCATGGGCAGCTGAAAACCAGAGTCTGCCCCACAATTTCCCTGGATTTCAGTCTTTTCCCTCTAGTTTATGTTGAATACTTATTTGTTAATGGCCCTTCATGTTGAATAAATAAAGCAAAGAGCTGGTCTGCAAAACTATAAAGCAACTGAAACATCTTTAGACTAGAGGAATGAGATGATGCATAGCTGAAAAGCATGAGCATTTTCTAGTGGAAAGTAAGTATTAGGTAGATGCATTCTCATAAAGGCACAGAAGCTCATGGATAATCAGAGCACATTGCATGATGATAGACTGAAAAGTGCCAGATCAAACTGCAGATTCATTTAATGTTCAATCATCACAACATTTCTCCTTAGCATTTTTGTGTGTGAAATGGAGTAGTATTTGTGCACATGACCAGATTAAAAGGAGCATTTCATCAAGTAAGTGGGGTGTGAGTGGGCCAAAATACAATGATGGCGGCACAAGCATCACTTTGAAATCGTTAACCATCATGTGCCCCCTCAAATTTATTTACTCTCTTAAAGCTAATTATATTATTTAACAAGTCCACAAATGCTATACATAGAAGCATATGACTTAAGTGCAAATGAGTAATATGTGAGCCCACAGCAGGGGATAAATTTAATGGCCTTACCTTTTTTGAGGGGGCTAAAGTTAAATGCAACTTTAAAAAATAAATGAGGTTAATAATATGGAGAGAGAAAAAAGTTTTTGACAATAGGCCACCTTAGTATTTGAAAGACAATCTTAAATAAATTATCATAAAAAATTAGATGATAAAGCAATATCTATGGTCAAATTTAAATTGTGGCCTACAATCAAAGAAACAAGAAGAAAATTCAAGATTAGCAAGTACATCTAAAATTTATATGTAACATCTGTACACTCAATTCAAGTAAACTAAGAAAAACTAAATATAGCACAACTATCAACCTTTTGACCATGCATATTAACATCACTAGTTGGTGTAAGAACAAAGATATTGCCTTCTTTATTCCCACTTTCTCATATGAATGTTTTAGCTAGTAAGAGAATTAGTTGGAATAAAGGAGGTGAAAGTTTTGAATGCTAACCATGAGCACAAAGTTAAAGTTATTTATAATGTGAACGTCTATAATAATGATATAAATCTTAGAAAGTATATGTCCAACTATAATAGCCCTATAATTATTAGAGTAAAGGGGATCAATAGGCTTGAAAATATGATGAATCAAGTGAGAAGTTTGGGATGCAAGGAATCTAGCCCAATTACAACTTCATTAAATAAATCAATAATAAAAGAAAAAATTATAGGCGTTGCATACAAAATATTATAATCCATCATTATTTAATTTATTAGTTTACAATTTATAAATGACATTTTCATTGAACATAGAATTAAGATTAAGAAGGATGTGATAATTTTAAAGGGTAATTACAACCAACAATATTCCTAAATTGGGTGGAGTGTAAGAGGACTTTGACAAGGAAAATTTGAAGATGACCCAAAAAGAGTTAACATTTCTCTTTATAATGAACTCATGTGCCACATTATGGTGGGATAAACTCCATAATCTATGAGAAGGAAAGGAAATGAGGGAATTAGATTATGGTCTAAAATGTTAGAGCATCTTAAGGTAAAAACATTTCTCTCAAACCATCAATAAATGAACTACTCAAATCATTTAAAAATTTTAAGTATGAGGAGTTGTCTTTACAAGAGTTCATGGAACAATTTCTAGGTAGATGTAAATTAGAATAAACATATAAGAAGAAGAGGCACAATTATTTTCCAAGTATATCTATGAACTATAATATCAATCCCATGAAAAATTAATTCTTATTAAGATACACTAGAGATGAGGCATATTAGTATGTGTAATGGCAGGGATTTGCACCCTTAGGAAAATTCCCCATTTAATTTCCCCTACCTTAGAAAATGTAAGCTCGGTGATGCAATTTCACCACTGCCACCTTGCTCTATCCACCTAGCCATGTCATTTTGCATCGGTGGAGGAATCTCTGTCAGGGACGTACACATGCCGCATGGACATCCGCACATCATGTTGCAATCCTAACAGAATTCTTGCCCTTGGAAACTGCAAAAACATTACGTTTCCTATTGGGTGTGAAGTGTAACGTCTCTTGCCTCCTTGACCAATGAAATTTGAGCCTTCTACCTCCCTTTTGCTAATTCAAATCTATCAACTCTCATTCCTTCATTCTCTTGGACTTGCTTCACTCTCTCTTGCATTCTAGCTCATTCTAATATGATTCTACACCATCTTCTCTTGGCTGCAAGCTCTTCATTTTGGCTCCAACACCACATTCTTGTCGCAACACTATCGCCAATGGAAGATTTTCAAGCTTCTTCCTTTTGCTATTAGCTTTGAGTGCTCATAGTTGAGAAGGTGATATTGTTATTTGTTGTCTATTTGTATCATCTTGTTTATTGGATAGCATTGTAGTTGTCTCTGCTTTCTAGCTAGTGGTATCACTTCCTTTCTATTTCCTTTATTGATTTCTATACTTTATGGCTATCTGGCTGTTTGTGGAGGTGGGAACACCAAAATGGGGGTCTGACTGAGGCAGACCTTGAACACAACCCAACATTTTTCTCATTTTTGTGTGTGTAAGTGTTTTCAAGTGGAGCTACTTAAAGAATCAACTCGTGGGTGAAAAGCTATATTTTCCCCTCTCCTTGTCATTTCTAGCATAGTTCTTTTTAGTATCTTTTTCATCATATTTGTTGTTTCTATACTTTTCCATTTTCTATCAAACATAAAACATCACATAGTTAGGTAGTTAGTAGGTTTCCTTGTGTTTTTGTCTATTTTCTAGACCCCTATCCATATGGATGCCAGCGTGTTGTGCTAGAGTTCAAGATCTGTGTTGCTGTCCTCAGACAATGCATTGTCTGGGAAGCAGACCGAACCTTTGAAATCGACTCTTCTGACCTTGTGAACATCTGGTTTTAGCAAAAGGATAGCAGAAAGCCATTTTCCCTTCCTTTTTAGCCTTAGTACCTTGTCCTTTTCAACCTATCTAGCAAACCTGAGGTAGTTTAGGGCAACTCATTCCTTGGGCCTCTTCCATGACCTTAAGTCCCAGGGGTGATGGGTCCCCCTTCTCTACATTTTGGAAAACCCAATGAGAACTATTTTTGTTTCATTTCTTGGTATCAAAGAACCTTCTCTTGTATCCTAGGTGTGTTGTAGATTTGTGTGTTGCAAGGCGTACAACCTTGCAACCCAATCTACGACCCATAGCTACAAAGTTAGAAGGGTTCTTGGATACTTAGGAGCATAATTTAGATAGGTCACTGTCTGATCTCTTAATCTTTTATTTCTATTGAGTTTGTTCCACCTGTGTACATTAACACATGGTCTCATTCACACGTATTCTTTTCACCTAGCCTGTGAGTGGATCACCAAACATAACTTTCACCCCACAGTATTTACCTATGAATAAAAATCCTTCTCCCTTGTACATTCATGCTCATGCCAATGGAAACATTGTGATTGGAGTCCTAGTTGACCCCGCAAGCCGAGTGAATGTTATAAGGGAAGAAACTATGTTGGTAAACTTTTTTACATTAGGAGGAATACGAAAAATTGAAGGCTACTATACACACAGAAGATGGGCTCTTGATCCCTCCTATTAGTTTCATTACTCTTTTGATCTTGGTAGGACCCAGGACCGTGGATACCTCTTTTTTCATAATTTCGGAGTTGGACCTATTCAAGGTGAACTAGGCATTATGTGGCTAGTTTCCATGAATGGTGTCACTTCAATGATTCACAAATGTCTCAAGTTCTCTCATGAGGGCTCTATGCACATTATGCACAGCACTAGTTACAAACCATTGGTGTTGTGTGGGGGCTTCTCATTAAACCACTAGTATTGTTCCTATGTCAAGTATAAGAATAGGCGCACAGCGCCAGAGGTGACCTATCTAGTATGTCCCTACGCCATCTCAATAAAAGATTATATTGTTACACAACAGCAAGCTACCTCATCCTCCCAACAAAAGGGAAAGGGGAAGCTTGCTTGTGAACATGGGCCTTCCTCTTCTACATCTTTTGCTCCATCTTCTTCTGCTTCTCGCCCTATTGTGGCATCCTCAACTCTTGCTCTCATGTGTTGCATGGGTGGCCTAAGGGTGCCCGCTTGGTGAAAAGCTAAGCGTCAAGTGTTTGAACTTCCCATATTTCCCATGGTTCCTAGACCCATTGTTTATGGAAAGGTGAAGGGTCCTCATGGAGCTACCCCTGTGTCTCATCCTTCATGGCCTCCTACCGTTCTTCCTCCTACTCCTTTGGTAGTGAATGGGAAGAGGCCTCTTTTGAGGTACTTATGTCTACTTCTCCACTTTTTTTTATTTCTACTCCCATGCTTCTTGTTCCTACCCCTATCTGGGGAGCTATCCTTCCACCGGCAACAGTTGTGGATGACACTTATATGGCAGAATAGGAGCCTCTTGTCCCTTCTTAGGCCACGACTTCTAGTGCCCGATGTTCACATAACTGGTTGCGCACGAGTGCAAGTGCGGGAGAAAGGCTCTAGCTGTTGAACAAGTTTCCTTGCAAAAGACAAAAGGAGAGCCAATAGCTCATGTTTTGGCACCTCATGTTGTGCCTCCTATTCCTTCTACTTCAATTCTACTCACCTCTATGTTGCTTCCAGCTCTCCCAATGGGTGTTGATGATCCTCACCCCAAAAGGGTTCAAGTTTCATCACTCCTCCATGGAACCTCCTCTTTTGATGTCCCTCCCAGACATCCCTCCATTTTCTCCTCCCATAGACATGTCGAACACAATGGTGGTGTCTATCGCTGCTCTATCTTCTCCCTCCTTCGCCTTCACTTCTTCTATGGGGATTAAACATCCTCCAGTGAAGCGTAAGCTAGAGGATGACCTCACTTCAAGTGGTGTTTGGAAGAAGGGGTCACCTTCTTCAGGAGCTAGTTCTACTTTGGCTTGTGTCATCCTTGTGACAGAGGCAACCCTTGAGTTCCTTGAATTTGTCACTGCTCCTCTCAACGAGGTCAGTAGTGGATCTCAGGCACCTCCTTCTTCTCTTGCTTGATTAACACATGGCACTCCAATGGAGTGCATGTTTAACTCGGTGGATGATGTCTCGGCTTTGTCAGTGATCTTTGCAAGATTGATGACCTTCACCTCACAAGAGCTCAACAAGAAGACATTGAGGGGCCTTCTCCCTTGGCCCTTGTTGTAGGAGAGTCAGAGGGTAATCCCCTCATTATCTTGCCCTTACATATCCATCCTCCCTCCCTGTATAATGATCTAGATTGGGAGCAAGATGACCTGTTGGTTGATGAGGAGTAGGGGATACCTCTTCTTTGTCTGTAGATTATATTTGTGTGTATGTTGTGTTCCCCCAGTGCTTGTATTTATGTGTTTGTTATCCTACTTGGAGGACCCTTGCTACCCTTGTAAGTGCTTGGATACAGGCCTAGAGAATTTATCATGAACTTTCTTTATATGTTTCATCATTCTTCTATATGTTGTGAATTTGATTTTTGACAATTAGGAATGATGAAAAGCGTTGGGGCATTTAGGCCCTCTTCCATGTTGACCCAATTCTTTATTTTCATTTTGTCTTCATGTTCTCTTCTTCATGATCTGTGAACTTTGAGGATTGATGATCTTTCATTCATATATCATGTGCTACCTAATTATATATATGAATTAATCTGACCCTGAACTCCCAAATCCCCCTATCTCTTTACTTATTTATCTCTACATGTCTTTTGTTTTCTTTTTCTTTGTTTATCTCTCTTTATCTGCTTAGTGATGTTTTGGTGCTTATGTGGTGTCCCTTGCATGTGTGACAACATTTCCATGCTTACATCTCGCAATGTATCATGGGCCACAACATCCCTGCTTCTTCTTTCTCTCCTTAGGATGACACATGCTCCTCTGCTTTTCCCACACCATCCTAAAGGGGGACTACCATACTTCTCTGATTTTCAATAAAGGAATTTGGTGGCCAATAGATCCCTTACTGAAAAATTTTCACTTTTCAAAAATGCATTCTTCAACAAGGACCCCCTTCATGAAATTTATCTCTCAAAAATGAATTCATAGCAAAAGAATCTAAAAAAAATCCTTCAAAAATGGAGTACTTTTTTTGATGAAGAAGTCTTAAAACTTTCTTTTGAGAAGGATCATTCTTTTTATCGGATTCCTTGACAAAAGAGATCTTTCAAAGGGTTTCCTTGATGATAGAATCATTTGCGAAAAATATCATGCTTTCCAATCAAAGTGTCCCTTTGTGTGGGCCCCTTTGTTGTTTTTAGGGTTCTAAAGGGACCCCTTTGAAGACTTCTCCTTCAATTGCTTGCTTTGTGATATGTTTTTCTATTTTGGATTTTTTTTCTAACATGTTTTTTTTGCAGCTTAACATGTTGCTTTGTAGGTTGAGCACCTATAAAGCTTCTTTTACCATCAAGCTTTCCTAGTAGGATCGAGCACCTCATCAAGCTTTCCTTACAGGACCAAGAACCTGCGATGGCCTTTTGCATGAAACTCTTCAAGACCGAGCACCTATAGAGTCCTTTCATGTCAAGCCCCGTAGGACTAAGAACCTGTGGTGCTCTCTTTGTAGGACCAAGAACCTATGAAGCTCCTTTTTGTAGGACTGAGAATCTATAGAGCCTTTGTTCAACTTCTACAAGACCAAGAACCTATAGAGAATTTGTTCAATTTCTACATGACTTATAACTCTTGGAACCAATTCTACAGGACTGAGTACCTATGGAGTCATCTCTCTCTTTCACATCAAGGTTGCCCTACGAGATTGAGAACTTGTAGAGCTACCTCTTGCACGTCCAGGTGTGCCAAATCGGATATCTACTTCTTCAATGATTAAGGTATACTCTCTTCAATATTTTTCTACTTTACCTTGCATTCGCATTGACATGCATGCTCACTAAAGTGGGGGAAAAATGTAATGATGAAAATTTGTACCCCTAGGAAAATTCCCCATTTAATTTCCCCTACCTTAGAAAATGTAAACCTGATGATGCAATTTCATCACCGCCACCTTACTCTATCCACTTGGCCACATCATTTTGCATCAATGGAGGAATATTTGTTGGGGACGTGCATGCACCTCGTGAAAATACACGCATAGTGTTGCCGTCCTGATAAGATTCATGCCCTTGGATTTTGTAGAAACGTTACATTTCCTATTGGGTGCAAAGTGTAACATCTCCTACCTCCTTGACCGATTAAATTTTATCCTTCTACCTCCCTTTTGTTAATTCAAATCTATCAAATCTTATCCCTTCATTCCCTCTTCACTCTCTTCGACTTTCTTCACTCTCTCTTGCATTCTAGCTCATTCTACTATGATTCTACACCATCTTATCTTGGTTACAAGCTCTTCATTTTAGCTCCAACACCACATTATTGTTGTAACACTATCACCATTGAAGGTTCATCAAGATTCTTCATTATGCTATTAGCCTTGAGTGCTCATAGTTGAGAAGGTGATATTGTTATTTGTTGTCCACTTGCATCATCTTGTTTATTGGGTATCATTGTAGTTGCCTATGCTTTCTAGTTAGTGGTATCACGTCCTTTCTATTTCCTTTATTGATTTATATCCTTTGTGGCTATCAGACTTCTCGTGGAGGTGGGAACACCAAAATGGGGGTCTGACTAAGGCAAACCTCGAGCACAACCCAACATTTTCTCATTTCTATATCTGTAGGTGTTTTTGAGTGGAGCTACTTAAGAATCAACTCATGGGTGAAAAGGTGTTTTTTCCCACTCTCCTTGTCATTTCTAGAATAGTTATTTTTAGTAGCCTTTGTTGGGAAATCATGTCTCAACCTTGCAATTATATAAAGGTTGTTGTTGATAGGATATATATATATATATATATATATATGAATATATATATTTCCTAGTTACACTGATAGGTGTAATATACAATGGTAGCAAGGGGGGAGTGGGATGCATGTAAAGAATTTTTTGTTAACTTTTTTAGAAAACTCCTAAAATGGCCGAAATACATTATATAAATGATACATTGTAAATATAGACCGTTAATTATTAGGTTTTAGATATAATGGTGGATATTTAGTTGGCTTTTCTTGCCCTAGAAGGTAACCCTATTTTATGAGTCTGGTGTCGTACTATGATTGTAGACAATGATGTATTCTAAGAGTCTGATAGTAGTCATATTTTCTTTGAATATTTGGTGGTCATACTCCTGTGAGAAGCTTGCTCTACAAGTATATTGTAATCTTTGTGATTTCTGAATAATATATTGGGTAGCTTTTGGAGTGTGGGGTTTTTCTCCTAAAAGGGTTTTTTCCACATAAATCACTATGTTGTGGAATGTGTTTAAATATTTTTGTTTATTTTTGTTTAATTTTCTATAACTATTAAAGATCTATAAAGTTTTACATTATTCTCCTCTCAAGAATACTGTAGGAAGTTGTTTCGCTACCTTAGCTTCCTTACATCCTTTTTGTCATATTTGTTGTTTCTATACTTTTACATTCTCTATCAAAACATAAAACATCACATAGTCAAGAAGTTAGTAGGTTTACTTGCATTTTTGTCTATTTTCTAGACCCCTGTCCATATGGACACCAGCGCGTCCCTGAGACACCAAGGCATTGTGCTAGAGTCTGAGATATGCATTGTTGTCCTCAAACAATGATTTGTCTTAGTAGCAAACTGAACCTTTGAAACCGACTCTTTTGACCCTATGAACATCTGGTTTTAGTAGAAGGATAACAACAAGCCATTTTCCCTTCCTTTCTAGCCTCAGTACCTTGTCCTTTTCAACCTATCTAGCAAAACTGAAGTATTTTAGGGCAGCCCATTTGATGAGCCTAGTTTATGGTCTAATTTTGGGTAGAATTTATGATTTTTTTCTTGAAGTTATCATGGAACTTGATGTTAAGTGTTGATATTTTTATGATATTTCCTCATAACTATAGACATTGGGCCTAATCTTATTTCTACAAATCTTTAATGGCATTGGCATGTTATATGGACTATCTATATCAATTTTGCATGTGGTTAATGAATGTTATTTAAGTTAGTTATAGATATGCAATTATTGTGTGTGCTAACATTGCCATGAAGATATAATTTGAAGATACTAAATTGAGAAAGACACTGCCAACTAGGCATGCACCATAACATACAACAAGGCAATCGTTCAAAGGTCAAAGGAGGTCGACGGCAAGAGATTCACCATGCAAATTGAATGTGCCTTGTAGTGGACTTTAATGTTGTTGAGCAAATCTTGGCATTACTGTTGTGCTAAATCTGCGAACACGTCTAACCAGATTCCATGCACGCATAACCACCTCTTCATTTTCTCTGCTTTCCCTAAATTGGTGTCCTCCCAATTCAAGGAGTTCACCACCTTGCTTAGTTGGTAGTATAAATAAGAATCAGATGCTCCTTCTTAAGAGGTTGTGTGATCTGATATTGTACTTGCATTATTAGTTTTCAGTGATATAGTTATATTGCTCTATTGTACTCATGCTTCCTGATGAATAAAATGAAGTTCTAAGTTTGAGCATTTGAGTTTTTGTTAGTAGTAGAGGATACTCATCCAAGGGGGCCCACTTGGTGAGCAATCTGTCCTCTAGCTTAGTTTAGCCTAGTTATTACTTATGTTCAGTAATTAGTTAAGAATTTGGCACTGACTATTCCTGCAACCACTAAAATTCCATTATGTGACTGTTCCTGCAACCAAAGCAAATAGAGTTACAGTTTTTTGTTTGTTGTTCATATTTTCATTTATGTCATGCATTTCAAGCTTAGTATAGTTTTTGGTTAATTTTTAGCATTTATGTTATTCTTTTCCAAGCAATTTTCTTTCAACATTGCATCTTTCTTAGCTGTAGAATGAAAATGGCTACTTTGAGTTCCTAGTGCACATACTATGCTGACCCATTTCAAGTTCACGTCCCTAGCTTAACAAGTTAAATGCACCTTCATGATGATTGAAATAGCTATTCAGGTTAGATGTCCAATCTCTAAATCGCGGATGTAAGGGCCTAGTTGTTAAATCATTGTAGGAGGCCAACATTTTTGGCACCATTGTCGGGGATGGTGTCAAACTAGGGAGTTCTTTGGATTCATTGGTAGTTTTTCTTGTTGTGGTATTTCTGAAAGTTGTTCTTATTATACCCTCATTTAGGAAGTAATGACCCCCCTTATTCTTTACCAATTCTTTGTGTGAGCTAGCTGATAGTGAGTTGATACCGCATCCATAGAGGAAGGAGAAGGGATGCTTATGGGAGATTCCTTCCTAACAATCCTAATCCATTCCAACTAGTTGAATATCAAAACCTACCAAGAGAAGAAGAAGAAGAAGATCCACACCCCTTTTCTTATGCATTTCCTAATCTAACTAGCTCTAAAGTTTCCTCTGAAGACCAAAATTAGCTTGAGAATCCCTTTGCTTTGGAACTACATCAAACAAGCATGGGTGATGCAAATAGGAAAAGACCTAACCAACCAGTTTTTCCTTTCCCATTACCCATTAGAATGAAGTTGACAACATCAAAAATATCCCTACTTCAGCACTTCCCAAGTTTTATGGACTTGTCACAAAATATCTTGATACCTTCTTGTTTGAGTTTGACATACTCTGCAGGAGTTATGACTATACCACCGATGCCCATAGGCTTAAGCTATTTCCTACCACTCTAAAATAAGTTAGATTAATATTGTTCATGAGCCTAGGAAAAGATACTATGGAAACTTGGGAGGACATGAAGACAAAATTCCTTTAAAAATTCAAGGATTATTGTAGGGGCAATGACATAAGAGGAGGTGACATTTTTTAGGATGTAGCAAAAGGAAGATGGGAGCCTGGAGGATTATATTGCAAGGTTTATGTTTTGGCTACAAAAATCTCCACACCATACACTTAATGAAGACTCACAAAAGTTTTTTTTCCTAAGAGGAATCAATGACAGCTACACTGATGCCTTGGACCTGATGGGAGGAGGAGATATCTTCCAAGTTCCCTAGGAGGATATCAAGAAAATATGTCAAAACTACTCTAGGGAAGCTTCAAAGAAAGGGAGAGCTTACCAATCTTCCATGGGTAAGTCATCTATCAGTGGAGTCTCAAGAATGGAGATTACTGATTTGCTGGAAAACTTCAAGAAAGACATTATAAACAATCTAGCTACTCAGCCAGATACACTTCAAGCCAAGAAGAAACAAGTGGAGGCAGAGGCAATGTTGGCAGAGTATTTCCCACATTGCAGAAAAAAGAAGGACTGTAGATGCAAGATGGTAGCTAATATTGAAGGCAAGCATATGGCAGCTAAGTTCAAGCCAATTTAGATTGAAGAAGATCAAGTCTCCTATGTTGGACAAAGGAGGCCTTGGGCTCCAAGACAAGGTATGCCACCAGATCCACTCTCTTATGTTGGGCCATATTTCAATTTCTATTCATCTGGTAACCAATGGCAACCACCATATCCATCCAGCTATGGAGGATATCCACCACAACCTTGGGGTAACCCTCCAAATGCTTGGTCCAATCCTCAAAAATCTCCACATCAGTGGCAACAACCTCATGGGAATTGGTAGCAATTTAAGGGGCATTAGAAGCCACCTCCAGGAAATTGGCAACAAATAAATCAATGGAGGGGAGGACAACAATGGCCTACCTAGACAACTAGTTACATGCAACCACCTTCTCAGCCCCAACAGCCCGCTATAATGCCTCCACCTACTAATTTAAGCTCAAATGCACCTAATCCTACTCAACTACCAACTCAGCCCACACCCAATCCAAATAACAAACCACGACAGCGGCCTGTATACTATGTTGATTCAAACCAATTCCCTGCATATGGTGTGAGTGTGAGTGACATCCACTTGTGTTCAGGAACTACTTTACCAACCCCTTCCAACCCCATTATCATTGAGTTTCCTATGGAAGAGGAAGATGAACCTCTGAATGATCTCATTCAGCCAAGTGCACCTAAAAATCCTGAACCAATCCAAGTCAAGTATACTGAACAAGAACCACCATTTCCTTAAAGATTGGAAGTTTTCAGGAAGAAGGAAGAAAAGGAGGACATAACCTTTGACATCTTGGATTAGCTGAAGCATTATTGTGTTCAGATACCCCTATTTCAAGCCATAAAGGATGTACCAATCTATGGCAAGGCAATCAAAGAAGCATGCCTCAAGAAGCCAGGCAGGAAGAAGAAAGACCCCACTACGGTTCATGTGGTGGGACAACTAGTTGACATTATGCTTGGAAAAGTGACTATCCCTAAGTATAATGACCTTTGTAGTCCTATGGTAGCAATTGTTATAAATGGGATTCAAATAAAGAATGCTCTGATTGATTTAGGGGAAAAAATAAATGTAATGACTAAGGACATCCTACAACAACTAAACGTTGCAAGCATGAGATTTAATCCTATTGTCTTTTAGATTGTTGATAGTTCTAATGTTAATCCTAATGGTATAGTGGAGGACCTTGTGGTAAATCTAGACTCCTAGGAGTACCCAACAGACTTCATGATTCTCTCTTAAAGCTACACTAGGTGGGTATCCCATTATTCTTGGAAGACCATGGTTAGCAACTATAGACACATATATTGTATGTTAGTCAGGTGACATGACCATTTATGATGAGAAGAGCACCAAAAATTTTGTTCTTTATCCTCCTGCTCAGTCATCCCATGATGAGGATAATCCTATATAGCCACATGTTGATGAAGAGGTCAAGGAAGTTAATTTTGTGGCGCAGCTTATGATGCTAGGAAGAAGCTCTTTCATATAGCTTCAAGACAAAGATGAAGTATTGGCTAACATCATTCAGACCCATTGTGAAGTGGAGGAAGCATCACCTTCTCATTCTGCTACTCTAGTCAATACACTTATGACTGCTCTTCCTGTAGCCACTATTCTTATAGATGTTCTTCCTATAGCTGCACTTCTTGTAGCAATAGGTATGTCCAATACATTGTTGCCATATGAACTCAAGGTACCATGTGTTAATGAAATAGCTATGATAGAGTCAATTACACAAGTACAAGTGTCAAAAGGAAAGTATATGAATGTTAATAGCAAACTGAGTAGAGAACAACAATTGTTATTGGCAAGTTATTGAGGACCCATTAGCATGAATTTGTGTGGGACTATCATGAGATGAAGGGATTAGACCCTAAGCTTTACACTCACAAAATTTACATAAGAGATGATTGCAGCCTAGTGAGGCAGCCACAAAGAAGAATTAACCCTGCACTGAGAGAAATTGTAAAAGGAGAACTACATAAATTGCTAGATGCAGGATTTATCTACCCCATTTCAAATAGTCAATGGGTGTCTCCATTAGTGATTGTGCCCAAGAAAGGATGGAAATGGCGAGTTTGTGTTGATTACAGGGAACTCAATGCTGCCACCAAAAAGGACCAGTTTCCCTTACCTTTCATAGATCAAGTTTTGGACTCACTTGCAGCAAAGCAATACTTTTATTTTCTAGATGGATTCAGCGGCTACAACTAGATCCAAATTGCACTAGAGGACCAGGAGAAGACCAGCTTTACCTATCCATGGGGGATCTATGCCTACTCAGTACTCCCATTTGGCTTATGTAATGTACCTGCAACTTTTCAAAGGGCAGTCATTAGCATATTTTTAGACATTTCTCATGATTGCATGAAAATTTATGTGGATGACTTTACCACCTATGGTGTTGATTTCAATGAAGCATTGGAGAATCTCAGGAAATTCCTACAGAGATGTGAAGATCACAATCTCTCTCTAAATAGTGAAAAGTGCTTCATGATGACGCGGGAAGGTGTAGTTCTTGGAAACTACATCTCTCACAAAGGAATTCAAGTAGATCCTACAAAGATTGAGGTGATCACAAATCTATCCGCACCTACAAAATAGAAGGATGTTAGGATTTTCTTGGGCCATGCAGTATATTATAGGTGTTTCATCAAAGATTTTAGCAAAATAGCAGCACCACTGTATACTCTCCTCACTAAAGATGTTGAATTCTAGTGGACTGAAGATTGTGACAAGGCATTTTATAATTTGAAGGTAGCCTTGACTCATGCTCCTGTACTCAAAGGACCTAATTGGGAGCTTCCTTTCCACATCCATACAAATGCATCAAATTATGACATAGGAGCAATCTTAGGATGAAAATAAGGAGCTATTGAAAATGCCATTTATTTTGTCAACAAAAATTTGCAAGGAGTTGAATTCAACTATACAATGACAGAAAAAGAAATGTTGGTTGTGATATATGCCCTAAACAAATTTAGGCATTACATAACAAGTTTCCAAATCTTTGTGCACAATTATCATGCAACCATTAGATATTTCATGAATAAACCCCTAATCACAAGTAGGCTAGCAAGATGGTTATTGTTGATGCAAGAGTTTGACATAACCATTGTGGATAAACTAGAGAAGGCCAATGTTGTTGCAGATTTTCTTTGAAGGCTGACTACATCAAGGGATAATCAAGCCATAGATGACTCTTTTCCTAATGAGCATCTATTCTCCATTAGTGTACAAACACATTGGTATGCTGACATAGCTAATTATTTGGTCATTGGTAGAGTTCGACCTCATTTCTCCCCAAAAGAGAGAAGGGCATTCATTGAGAAATATTTTATTTTCTCATGGATTGTTGGATGCTTGTTTTATACTAGACATAACCATGTCATGAGGACATGTGTGAGAGAAGATGAGACATATGAAATTTTGCATGCATGCCTTAACGAACCATGTGGAGGATATTTTGCAGCCAAGAGGACAACAATGAATATTTTGAACACAGGATATTACTGGCCAACACTCCACAAGGATGCAGGAAGGTATACCAGAAAATGTGATAGATGCCAAAGAATGGGCAGACCAACCAAATCTGATGAGATGCCACTTTTCTCTCAGGTAGTAATCACTCCCTTTTACAAGTGGGGATTGGATTTTGTCGGACCCATTGACCCTCCATCAAATGGTAAGTCTTATATCTGGGTATGCACTAATTATGTAACTAAGTGGGTAGAAGTTAAGGCCATGAAGAATGCAATAGATAACAAGGTTGTGGAATTTCTTTATGAGGATAGTTTCACAAGGTATGGAGTTCCAAGAGAGATAGTGACCGATCAAGGGACTCAATTAACATCAACCCTTGTTGCAACACTAGTTAATGAGTACAAAATATGACACATGAAGTATACTCCTTATCACCCCCAAGCCAATGGCCAAGTTCAAGTGTCCAACAGAGAAATTGAAGCTATTCTGACCAAAACAATAGTTATTCACATAAAGGATTGGGCAAATAGATTACTAGAAGTTGTTTGGACCTACAGAACTACTTGGAAAATAACTACAGGCTTTACTCCATTTGAGTTGTTGTATGGAAAAATAGCCATGATGCCCATTGAATTTGAATATAAGACTCTTAGGACTACAATAGATTTGGGGATGGATATCTCTGAGGCACAAAGAGAAAGAATCTTGCAGTTGAATGCTTTGGAAGAGATGAGGAGAGTAGCCTTGCATCACACAGAGGTACTGCAGAATCAGAGAACCAAGTGGCATGATAAATTTATCAAGGACAAGAAATTCTAGCTAGGTGATTGGGCATTGCTTTATGATTCCAGATATCAGGATAATGTTGGAAAATTGCAGACAAGGTGGCTAGGACCATATGAGGTTATTGAAGTATTCCCTAATGGTGTTGTTCAACTACTACTATTGACCCAATCAGATTCAAGTTGCTTGTCAATGGTCATCACCTCAGATTGTATCACAAACCAACTTCCAAGGAGTTCCTGCAAAAACTCACTTAGGATACTGCACCCAAGCTTCCTGCAGCTGAAGGAAGTGGACTTAGTGTCCCTCCTTTTGGCTAATTAAGGTATGTACTTGTCATAATAAAGACTTCCACTTCTATGGGAGTCCATTTATTCACCCATCCAACCATCCACCCATCCATCTCCACCTTTCTCTCTCTTCCATCACATCACTTCATTCCACTCCACCTCATTCCACCTCATTTTCATTAATTACTCAACTTATTTCCTAAAAAGGTGAACAATACTTTCTCTACAATATTTGAAATGAATCCTCCACACATTCAGGTATGTGCAAATTAATTTCTATATATTAATTTTCTTGTAGTGCATTCATTTAATTGTTGTACGTTAATATAGTGGTGCAGGAGCACCAGGCAAAGGACTATTTTGTTTTTGAGTTCTTTAATTTTGTTGTGCTATCATAAGGTCATGTTGACCATTATTTTAGGTGCATAGGGTTTTTTTTGGTCTTTTGGAAAGAGGGTGTCAAGATTCCAATGAGTTTAGAGGCTCACTTTGCTAAATAGTGAAAAATTGTTAAATGTCTGAAAACACAGCGGGTTTTACAAAAAGGCATTTTTAGGTCATTTAAGCCTCGACCCAAGAACCTAAATTATTGGGGAGGAATATTTAAGGCATTCCACAACCTATTTGGTGGGTTATAAGTTTGTTGTACGGAATATTTTTCAAGAAATTAAGGAAAATAGCGTTCTTGTCTTATTTTCTGTGTTTTCTGTTCTTGTTTGTGTAACAGCAACTAAATGAATTAAAAGAGGCATTTTGTAGTTTTTTTTAGCATGTAGAGAGGCCTCTAGAATTTTTTTTTGGCACATTTGATAGCTGTTCCATCGTTTCATCCATTCTTGTAAATTATGTGTTTTATTTCCTTATTTTTGTTTTGACTGGAACTGTGTAAAAATGGAGTTCTAGGCTACATTCCCTTCGTACCTGGAAGTATGGAATTGTTGGGAACGTGGTCAGGCTCCATATCTGTACATATTTTAGTGGTAGGTGTTAGGTTTTCTTTGGTTGCAGAAGCTATGAGAAAATCCTTGCCCTAGGCGAGCCAGTGAGGACCCGGCTAGGAAAGGCTGCAGAACAGCGTTGATAACTTGCAGGGGAGAAAAGATTTTCAAAAAATTATTTTTGGAGAATTTAGGGGAAGGTCTTGGCCATGTATGGTGAGAAGGAGGAGAGCCCATCAATCTGTTTAGGAGAACTTTTCACCAGTCCTAAAACTGGTTATGGATAGTTAGAAACCCTAATTTTCTGGACAGTGTTTGCATGAGGGAAAAGTACGGCTTGGACAGAGCCAAGACCCTAGAAATCTTGAAGTTGTAGATAGGGGAAACACATTTCCTAAGCCAAGAACCATGTTTCTTTGGTGGGTTTAGGAGGGAAAAGCAATTTACCCCTGTTCAGAGACCAAATAGTGGCTCAAGGGTCAAACCTATGGAATAGGCTTCATGCAAGTGTTGGTAAGATGGAGTCTAAGTGAAGTTTCAAGAACCCTAGGAGGTTGTTTTGGAGCTTTGGAAAACATTCCCTCACCCCTGCAAGATTCATTCATGTATTGAGGGAGGATTAGTCTTTTGGATGCATAAAAGGCTAAGGAAGAAAGGAGTCATAGCACCAAGATTTGGCTTGGTAGTTGCAAACTTGACAAGGTAGTGAGGTTGGCAGGAGAACCAGGGGAACTTAGACAAGGTAGAGTTCCTATAGGTTAGGGTGGAACAAAAATTTCACCAAGGAGGTCTATGTCAAGGCCTAGTACAGGAATCTGTGATTGTTTCCTGCAGCATCTGAAAACAATGTGATTGATTCCTGCAGCCTCCAGGAATCTGTGATTGCTTCCTGTAGCCTTCCTATCAAATTGGTATCAGAGCAAGTAAAAGATTTGGGAAAGAGGAATATATGTCAAAGGTGGAGTCAAGTGAAACTCCCGTCATGGTGACAAATGCACAATTAGCCAAGAGGGTTGAAGAACAAGAAGAGGACAACAAGTCTTTAAAAGAAAGAATAGAGCAACTTGAGAAAGCATTGAACAATGCAAGGTTGGAAGGAAAGGTACCAAAAGAAGAAGAGGTTCCAGAGGAAGACAAGGTCCCTGAACCTGACCCTGTTTTGGAGGAGCAGCCTTTCTTGAAGGCATTGAAAGCCTTGAGTGGAAAAGGACTTGAGGGAGTACCATTATTTAGTGGGAAAATGGAGCCTGATTTGGTCATGGATTGGATAGAAGGCATGGAGAATCATTTTGAGTGTGATGGAGTTACTAAAGCTCAGAAGGTGAAGGTTGCTAAGTCAAGATTGAGAGGATCAGCCTTGACATGGTGGAAATTTGTCCAGACTGAAAGGGAGAAAGAAGGAAAGCAGCCCATTTCAACTTGGAAAGGAATGGTTGCTAAGGTAAAAGAAGCATATATGCCAGATGACTATGAGATCCAACTCCACAAGAAGAGGCAGAGTTTAAGACAAAAAGATCAAGATGTCAACACCTATATTGAAGAGTTCCAGAAGCTTTGCTTGAGATCAAATGTGGCAGAAGATGAAAGCCTAAAAGTGGCTAGGTACCTCAATGGTTTGAAGTGGAACATACAGGAAGAGATGGCTTTACTCAGTCCCAAGATAGTCCACCAATGTTATCAGCTAGCTATAAAGATTGAAGAGAGGAATAAAAGAAAGCATGATCAGTCCTCTAAGGGCAGAGGTAGAGGTAGAGATCAAAGAGGACAACGTGGAGGTTACCAAGGAAGAGGTAATGATCAAAGAACCCAAGGAGAATCTAAACTCACTGAGCATGGAGGTGAAACATCCTCAAGAGGAGGATTTAACAGAGGAAGAGGACCTCAAGGAGGTTCAAACAGAGGAAGAGGAGCAGGCAGAAGTAACTCTTACTTTGCCACCATGAAATGTTATCACTGCAATCAGCTAGGTCATCCAACTTATAGATGCCCGGAGAAAGCTTCATCTAGCAATGAGAAAAGAGTAGCTTATGCACAAGAGGACACCATGAGTGTCAAATCACCTGAGATCAGTCAAATAGAATCAGAAGTAGGTGAAAATCTGATGTTTAATAGAGTGTTGATCAAACAACCGGTCAAGGAAGAACCCAAGCAAAGGAGAGCTTTGTTTAGAGCAAGGTGCAAGATATTTGGAAAGGTATGAAAGGTCATTGTAGATTCTAGTTCTACAGATAATATCATCTCTGAGGAGGCAGTAACTAAGTTAAAATTGCAGAAGGTACCTCATACCAAATCACCACAAAGTCACATGGATTTGAATAAAAGGTAGGGAGTGTTTTTGGTGAATGAAAATGGGGTCATGGTAAAATTTGTTACTCAGTGGAGCTATAAAGACAAAATTTGGTTTGTGTTATGTGTGCCATGGATGCATGTCATCTACTACTGGGCAGACCATGGCAATATGACAGAAGTGTTGTTTATGATGGGAAAGAGAACACCATCTCATTCAAGAAGGATGGAAGAACCTTCAAACTGCAGTCATTGACAAAGGAAGATGAAGGACAATCAAAGGTGCCTAACATCATGTTGAGTAGTGGTAAGGAGTTCCTTAAGGACCTACACCAAGGAAATGAAGGATATGTGATCATGATGCAGTCTAAAGAGGAAGAAAAGGCTGAAAAGACAGTCTTACCAGAAGCAATCCAAAAGTTGCTTGATAAGTACAAGAGCATAGTTAGTGATGGTACACCTACAACTTTACCTCCAAGGAGAGCTATAAGTCATCAAATTGACTTCATACCTGGAGCTTCATTTCCTAACAAATCAGCATACAAACTTACTCCTGAGCAGAACCAAGAGGTGGCTAGGCAAGTGGAAGAATTGTTGAATCAAGGTCTAATTCAAAAGAGCATCAGCCCTTGTGCAGTCCCAGTTGTTTTAGCAACAAAGAAAGGAGGTAAGTGGAGACTTTGTATTGATTCTAGAGCAATTAATAGGATCACCATTAGGTATAGATTCCCTATTCCTAGAATAGAAGATTTAATGGATTTCCTTGGAGGAGCACAATATTTCACCAAGTTGGACCTCAAGAGTGGTTATCATCAAATCAGAATTAAGGAGGGTGATGAATGGAAGACAACTTTTAAGACAAATGATGGCTTGTATGAGTGGAAAGTGATGCCATTTGGCCTCTCAAATTCCCCTAGCACGTTCATGAGACTAATGAATGAAGTGCTTAAGGATTTCATAGGGATTTTTGTGGTAGTATATCTAGATGACATACTGATTTTCAGTAAGACAGCAGAAGAACACCTCAAGCATGTGGAGATGGTTCTTAAAAGGCTACAAGAAGAACAGTTAGCAATCAACCTTGAGAAGTGTGAGTTCTTCAAACAAGAGCTTGTGTATCTAGGCTTTGTGGTATCCCAAGGAACACTGAAGATGGATCCAAGCAAGGTGGAAGCCATCCTAAACTAGCCCACACCAACCACAGCAATAGAGGTAAGGAGTTTTCATGGTTTAGCTCAGTTTTATAGAAAATTCATTAGGAATTTCAGTGGTATATGTGCACCAGTCCTAGATACTATCAAAGGTGGTCTGAAAACAATGTTTAAGTGGACTCAAGAGGCTGATAAAGGGTTTGAAAAACTGAAACAAGAAGTGGCAACCCAACCTATTCTGTTGTTGCCTAGTTTTGACAAGTTGTTCACAGTTGAGTGTGATGTAAGTGGAGTAGCTATAGGAGGAGTACTTAGTCAAGAAGGTAGGCCTGTAGCCTTCTTTAGTGAAAAGCTAATTGAAGCCAAGAAAAAGTACTCTACCTATGATCTGGAGTTATATGCTTTAGTGCAGTCCCTTAGGAAGTCGAGGCATTATTTGTTGCCCAAAGAGTTTGTGGTTTTCATTGATAACCAGGGACTTAGTTACATCAACACCCAAGAGAAGTTGAGTAATAGACATTTGAAATGGATGGAATACATCCAAGCTTTCACATTCACTATCAAGCACAAAAAGGGACAAATGAATAAGGTTACAGATGCATTAAGCAGAAGGTTGATGACAGTGCAAGAAATACAGTTGAAGAGCATTGGAATAGAGTGTTTCAAAGACCTCTATGGTGAGGATGAA
>VDFB02281492.1:12043989-12139451 GCA_007258455.2 Sequoia sempervirens | reverse complement strand
TTGGATGTGCCTGCATCATATAATATAAAAAATTAATACCAACTAAATTCAATTTTAGGTAAGTTCAATTTAAAAAAATACAAAAATGAATTCAACTAACACATAACAAACTCCCTATTAGAGTTAAAAAAAAATAGCAATACAAATAAATTTAGATGAAAAAATTGTGTGTCAATTAGTTAGAAGAACACTAAAATCTAAATTCAAAATCTAATCAATTGAGATCTCCATTATTATATAAATATCATTGGAAATTAGTATGAAAGTTAGTGAATATATTATAAACATACATATTAAAAAAATTCTATTTAATAATTAGATATCTATTGAAGAACTATTATTGAAAGCTTTAGATTATAATAATGAAATTAATAGAATTAAAGTAATTTTATATAAAATCTTTTCTTTTTAATAAGTAGATGTCTATCTAAGAATTGTTTTTAAAATGTTAGATTATATTAATGAAATTTATAGAGTTAAAAGTTCATATAAAACCTTTTCTATGTAATAGCAAAATGTCTTGTTTAAAAATTATTCTTAAAAGATTATTTTATATTAACAAAATTAATAGAGTTAAAGTCAGTTCATACATAATCTTTTATATTTAAATAGATGTATGTATCTAAGAATTGTTTTTAAAAGAGTTATAAAGTTATTATAAGTTCATATAAAACTTTTTCTATTTAATAACTAGATGTCTATCTAAGAATAATTTTCAAAAGGGTTAGATTATATTAATGAAATTAATAGAGTTAAAAATAAGTATATAAAATCATTTATCTTTAATAACTAAATATCTATAGATTTACAATTTATTATCTTTAATAACTAAATATCTATAGATTTACAATTTATTATCTTTAATAACTAAATATCTATAGATTTAAAATTTATTTTTAAAAGATTATATTATAGTAACAAAATTAATGGAGTTGAAATTTATAAAACCTTCTCTATAATAAATTAAAATAAATTTATATAATCTACTTTAAAATAAGATATATATATACATACAGAGTCCATTAACGACCTGAAAATAAACGTATTAATAAACAGTTATAATACCTTGAGAAAGATGTCGATTGCTCGATACAAGCCGTCGTCCACGAGGCGGGCATGCTGAGGAACGGCCTCCGCCAAAGCTATGAATGTGGAGATGGACAAATTAGGATCAGGCGCAATCTCAGCAAGACAAGTGTCCAGAAGTTTGGAGACCTGTATCATACTGTGATTCTGTTTATGAGTGTGCGGGTGTTTGGTAGGAGAGGCCATGCCATCAGACTCATACCCATCAATGATCTCTCTGTTCACACGCTCATCATCACCGTCCCACCATTCTCCTTCTCCCTCCTGCACAAACTGTAAAAAATTGGCCACGATCCGCAGCACCACATCTGTATCATACAACATCTGCCCCTCGTCTTTGTAGGAGGAATACGCAGGGATGAGTAGGTCGTCGACGGCGGCCTGCTCTAGACGGCTGCCAAATCGTTTTTCTAACTCTGTTCTAAAAGAAGCCGTGACGTTGAGCATCATGGCTGCCCTTAGCAGCCATGAAAGGAAGCTCACTGGAATTCTTTTCATCTGTGGTGGTAGTAAGCTTACCACCGTCTCGACTACGGATCGCTTTTCTCTTTCTGCTAGGGTCGGAGCTCCAGCTCCCCGGGATTTGAACTTGGGTCGGTCGGAATCGGTGTTACCGGCAACTGCAACTTTGGGTGCGTCCATGGGCGGTAATTTGCTGTTGTTGTTTGCGTAGTAGGGTTCGAGAGAGTGTTTGGCGTAGTGCATTAGCGCTCCGCTGATGATGTCGTGGCCGAGGCCCTTGGATTTCATTGCTGTTACTACTCTTTGAAACATGTGGATGTTGAGGATTGCTAATTCTTTTCCCCACCATGAATCTGATTCGGCTTCCATGGGCTTTGTAGATTGCTGCTGTTGAGGGTAGTCTTGAGATGTAGGCCATTGAGACTGGCTTCCGCTGGATGTGAGACGAGAGAGGCCTCTCTTGAGCTCTTCATTGGATGCAGCCGAGGTTATGGCCTCAATGCATCTGCTGATGATCTTGAGGTCCTCTGCAAAGGGGAGAAGACTTTCGCAGCTGTAAAGGACAGTGACTGAATCAGGGAGGCTGTGGAACACTATTTCCTTCAGGAAGGTCTCTGTGCGTGTTTCCAGGCTTCCGTCTGCGTAGTGATCGGTCATTTCAAGGTAGCTTGCGGCGCATCTGAGCATGGCTACATTTGAGGCTGTGATTTCAGGGTTGCCTCCGTAGCAGAACTTTGCTGCCAATTCGAAGGCCTCGGCGCCTCCTGGCATGTCCTGGAGATGGAGTCTTGTGGCGTCTTTGGATTCTGCTAACTGCTTGCGGATCCGCCCACTTTTGGATACCAGAGGAAACTGCGTCAAAACATGGTTAGTAAATCAAAAGTCAAAAAAGAACTCCCAGATCAAGACAAATCAAGGCTTTCTCAGGACAGAAATGAAATCCGCTCACAGAGAAAATAGTACACTGATTTGAATTGATTTCTGTACTGTTATAATAATGAATGAAATTGGGGTACAGTGAATGGGTTTTTGGTCTGTTGGTGAAGTTGAGTTTGAATAGGTCTAAATGAGTCCACCAGGGATCAAGTCTTGCTGATTGCAAGGCTCTGACATCATAAGGAATGAGGTCGGGATTGTGCTTCAAATGAATTTGGTGGAACGGACACCCCTCAGTCCTTGGCTCTTAGCCAAAGAGGTTCAGCCTATAGCTCAGGTATCCGTATTGGGTTGCAAGACGAATCTAGATTTATGTAATTAGATTTCCACAATCCATATGAATTTGAATCTATTGCTTCTGGATTTGATTGTGTGTACTCTTTTTTCATCAACGTTTCGGATCACACACAGTGAGCCATCATCAGGATTGAAACAAATTTCCCTCCCATGAAGGGTATCGATCAATGTAATTTGTTTCAATCCTGATCGATACCAAATTACAGGATTGAAACAAATTACATTGATCGATACCCTTCATCAGGATTGAAACAAATTACAGTGAGCCATCATCAGGATTGAAACAAATTACATTGATCGATACTCTTCATGGGAGGGAAATTTGTTTCAATCCTGATGATGGCTCACTGTGTGTGATCCGAAACGTTGATGAAAAAACAGTACACACAATCAAATCCAGAAACAATAGATTCGAATCTAGATTTGATATAAAACCCTCCATAAAAAAGATTGGGAGTACTGAAATGATCTACATTGACCGGAAATTTAACAGAGAAGAGAAGAGGAACTCTTAAAAAATTCAACAGGGAAGAGAAGAGGAGCTCTTAATTGAACACCAGTCAACCTAAAATTTTGAAAATTAAGCCCAGAGATTCTCAATCAAACTAATAGTCAACAATAAGCCTAAATAGCCATGAAAGAACTGAAAAAAACAGAGTCCCTGTACAAATCTCATCTACAACTTTTGCATTAGATAATTGTAAATGTAGATTGAAGAAACTTTACTTTGTGGAGTGCAAACGTAGTTTCCCCTGCCTCTACAGAAATGTCGCTTGGTACGTCAGAAAGAAGCCTGCCAAAAACATGTCAAACTCTGAGTTCAACTTGAGGAGTTAAAAAAATCAGCCAAATGCTACACTGCACCAAATAAAACAGGAAGGAACTTTTTTTAAGCTTTTTATAAAAAGGGAGACTGGCAAATATACGGCAAGTTTTTGTGTGTTCCCTCGTTCAAGTGGCAAATTCTTTGGTGCAGAGCCATTCCTTCTTACAGGGAGGAAAAAACTGAGGCTAGTCAAAAATCGTTCCAATACAAACTTCCAAAAACATGGAAAGTCTGTTTTGAGATGATAGGAAAGACAAGGGCTTTTTCTGATGGTGATGGTGGTCTAGGTGAAGAAAATGATGGCTTCATCATTTGAAAGCATAAGCCAAAAAGTAGAATTTACAATTTATTAGATAGAAATGGAATCTGATTTAAAACTTATAGGATAGAATGAAATTTGGAAGTAGTTTGTGGCAAATGGGATGAATTTATATTCTTATCATGTATGAGATATTATATTATCTTGGTTCTTCAAGATTGAAATATGTAATTTCATTTTAAAGAAAAAATTTTATGCATATAAAAATGAAAAAGAATATTCATTTAAAGAAAATTTAATTAATTTTTTTTTAAATACAATCTAGTTCAAAATGAGATAAATAATTGTAAATTAAAAAAATATTTGAGATAAGGGAGATGGCTTGAATTCTTCCAGTAATTATAATCTTAATATATTTTTGACAAAATATTGGAGCGAGAAAACATAATTATGAACTAAAAAATTGTGAAATAATCTCAATTTTATAGAAGGATGTATATTTTAAGAACAAAAGGACTTGAGAAATAAATTTTTAAATAAAACTAATTTGTACAAATAATATACAAGTTGATATTTAAGTGTATAAATAATTTAAAGTCTACTAAAATAACTTTATGCTCTTTTAAGTCACTTAGCCTTTCAATTATAATATCAAAAAAAGTTAGAAATCATCACTCCCATACATTTATTAATATATTTATTGTTTATTTTAATTATATATCTTGTCAATTACCATTAAAAAATATTGAGAATAATCACTTTTATATTAAATCTCCATAAAAGCTACCAATTCTTATCTTGTATTTGTATGATACATATTAAAGCTATAAATAATTTTTAAAAATAAGTAAATTTTAAAAACAAAAAATATCTTCCACTAAAAATATAATTTATAAATGACTTTAGCATACTCACTTTAACAATTATATTATATTCTTTTCTTTCTAAAAAAAACTCAAAAGCATTTTTTCCTTTCATTTTGGAAGGGATTAAAAATGATTAAGGATTTTAATAGAGAGGATCTTCGTGGTATAAAACACAAACTAAGATCAACTAGACGTTTAAAGTAGCAATAAAACAAATTATTATATAAACTATTTTAACAATGAACTTATGAAAATTAATACATGGCCAAAGCACAATGACATGTTTTCAAAATTCAAACTATTAAAATAAACTATATAAATTATACATGCCTAGCTTTTCCTTTTTAAAACAAAAATAAATCAAAAGGAATTACTGAAATAATCGTAGGTAGTAGGTTTTCTAAAATGCAAATTAAAAACTACATATCCATAAAGAAATAAAGTATATTACCATCTGACAGAGGCCCATATTGTTTTGAATTTAGGGAGCACCTACCATTCAATAGTTGGTGGTATTTTTTTTTTTTTATACTCAATGCCCAATATTTTTATAAATATTGGACCAATCGTTGTGACTTTAAAGAGTGTTGATGATGACTACGCGTAATTAAACAAAGTGTATTCCTTTGATCTAAGAAGCAACCAATCATGTGATTCCACATTTTTTCATGCAAACATGTATGTATAAGTGGTAAGATCTCATTGTTTTTGGGCCAGCCTGAACATCTTGTGAAAAACATGTTGTTCATGGGCATGTATTTAGATGATGTAAGCTAGAGCCTCTAGTTTATAAGTAGAGGGGACTTGCCAAGTAAGTTCTTTGTCAGAATTGTAGGTAGGTTTTGCATTTTAAAATTAGAATAATTAGAGCGTGAAGTTAGAAGTTACTCCAACCTCTGGGTCCTCTCCTATTGTGAGTTGTAATGTTGCATATACACTCTTTATGTTTTGTTATTTCTTCTCCCTTTGTAGTTCCCTTTCAGATGCTTATTATTTTTCTTTGTAATTTAGCTTTGTTCAATAATTTAAAAAATAAAAAATAAATAAAGTGAACAATATAGATAAAGTAAAATAAATAGTTCTAAAATAAAACAAAATAACTCTCAAATAAATAAGATATCTAACTATACAAATATTATACATATTTACAATAAAAGATGTACAAAGAAAGTCACACTCTAAAATTCAAACAAAACTAAATCTTAAACAATAAATTTAATAAGAAATAAGAAACAAAATCACTAAAAAAACACTAAAACCATAAAAAATTAAATAAAGATTAGAATCATCTAACTTTCTCCAAATATTAAAAATATCAAGAACAAACTCACAACTAATAATCACACTTGACTCTAAATAAAAGAAAACAAAACTTTCAACAAGCCAACATAAGTATGTCCAAAACAAAAGCAAAGAAAAAAACATGGTTTCAATGTACTTGGAAAAATAAAATAATGGAGTTATAATTATGACAGCTCACTAAACATTGAGCAATTATTGTGTGTGCCAATCTTTTCAAGGTACAGATTACCAGCAGTCTTCGAGAGCGAGTGGGGAAGCCATTTTTTCCACAAAGATTCCTATCGTCGGAGGGAACATCTTGTCATATGTGGGCACTTATGTTTCCCAGACACACGGCTGGAATGATTATGACTCGGCGACAACAGCGTGCCATTAATGGCTCTCCTTAATTCATTTCTGGAGTTCCTATTCATGGTCGGGAAGATCTGAGGGGGCTTCAGGGTCTCAGACAGTTACGGCTCATTCACAAGCAACAAAAAGTGATTAGGGTTTTCCGGATCTTCTTCAGGTCAAGTCTCAATACACATCTGTATGTTAGTTTTGACATAAATTCTGACTATACAGACAAGGATCCTTGCGTATATACCACTTTTGTGTATGGCGGGAAGAGGGTGCTGTCGATTGATGGCGAAAATTCAGTCGAAAAGTCTCCATATAGCTTACCTCAGACGCGACAACAGACATCCTTATGTGGGTAGTATTTCAATGGTGATTACGCCCTTCCATGTGCATCACATGCCCTGTTAAATTCTTCCACTGTCTAGAATTAACTGATGCATCAATTTTGGAGTTGGTGTTTACCTAATGGAAGGGTTTTTGGACCTTATGCTATAGCTCTGTTTTGGTTTGTATTTGGGAGGTCAGAAGGAGAAACAATCTATGTGGAGAGGCTTTCACACTAAAAGAGAGGGTTTCACACAGATCTTTTAGTGTGATGTGATCTGTACAAGGGGTAATCAATTGAGGAAAAAATTAAAAACTATGAAATTGTGCCTGCTGTTCGAAAAGGATGTCTCCAGCTATTTTTTGACCAACCTGTTAATACACCTTTATATGCACAATTGAAAACAGTGAGTTGTTTCAACAACCTGGAAATCAGAATGTAGCTACTGTTTAAACTCTTAGCAGTATAATTAATTGTTATTACAGTATTAAATTTTTCGAAGTCAAATTTAGGACATTCTATTTACTGTTGGGGTGTTCCATCATTGAACTATTAGCCTTCTTGATGAACCTTCCATCTTTAATTCAGATGTAACTCATTTTCCAACATCATTTTTTACAGGACACCATCACTTTCAAAAGAAAATCTACATCCAATGCCTATCCTAGCTAGGAGATGGCATTGGATAGAGAGATTAGGTAGCATAAATCAAGAGCAGCACCCATGATTGTGTTACAAGGAGAAATCCAAGTTGAGAAAAGACACCCATGTCATTTAATGAATTAATGTAAACATGGAGAGGCTTGAGTTAGGTTCCCAAACACCAAGGGATAGATAGAATGGAATAGAATGTCTTTATTCAGGATCTACAGGAAGGAATATGTTACTGTAGACTTTATACATGATACAGTAATTTATTATAGATTTGTTCTTACATCAAAATCTGTAGGAGTCAGTGAATTTCTAAATCAGCATTTTCATTTAAATCGAGAATAGTGGTTAGTCTATAAGATTAATTTCTAGAGGTGTGGCAGTTAGTCCAATACCCCTTCCAACATAATTCAGGGGAATTGAAGGTGGGTTGAGGCTCTGATACCACATGTAGATTTGTCATTACACCAAAATCTGTAGGTGTCAATGAACTTCCAAATCAGCATCTTCACCCAGACCTGATATGACAGTTAACCTACACAATCAACTCTGAGAGATGCAACAGTTAATCCAGACATTTATTAGATATGCAACCTATTACTGATTTTATGTTCTAAAACGTTCAGAGCATATATAGCTGCTTGTTTCGTCGCCAAACTGCAGCAGTGTTGGTGGGATAAACTCGATGACAAAGAAACTGCTCTCTCTTAATGTTCTACATATATATAGCTAATTGTTTATCTATCTGGCAAACTGAGAACCCTATCAAATGGCAAAATCTATTCATATTTTCTAATAGATTGGGTACATTAATGAAATGTCTGTTTAGATTATATAAATCTAAGTTCTTATATTAATAATACTAACTTGTAATACAAAATAATGAGAAGATGCCATTCAATTGTAAACAGGGCTGAAATTTTAATTACCTTAATGAAATTTCATCTGTAATTCTGTACACGGTTTATTAGTTAGCTTAATGAAAATTTCAACTCTAATCAATAAAAAAATTCATTCATATTGTCCAGGAAGTAGAATTTGTATCGGTTAAGCCCTTAATTAAACAGCCCAGATCACCCTTAAATGCAAATGGACTCAATCTTTCAACAATAACCAGTTCACAAATATAATGTTTTATGCTAGATGGAAATGGAGATAGACTAGTAAAGAGATGTTATGAAGGGTACCATTCATGGGTGCGCTTCATGGCGAATGTGGGTCGACTGGAACTTCGCTTGATTGTTGCAATGCTCGGCTTCTCGCTCATCATTGTCATCACTCCCATATTCTCATGACAGTTATATTTGATCTAATCTTTCAACAGTTTTTTCTTCTCCAAAATCTGAGCTCTTACTTCTTCTTCAAACTTTGAGAGAGCAATGAAACAACATATAAACAATATTGATCACTGTAATCATAACAAGCTACAATTTAATATTCATCACCCAAAATCCAGCAAAAATGCAGATGTATGCCATCAAAGCTCTGCCTATTTTCTTCAGCTTTTTACTTCTTTTATAAGTCAGAATCTCCTGGATTCCAGCCTTTCTAGTGCTATGTTATCCTATTCCTTAATTTCTCTTCATGGGCAGCTGAAAACCAGAGTCTGCCCCACAATTTCCCTGGATTTCAGTCTTTTCCCTCTAGTTTATGTTGAATACTTATTTGTTAATGGCCCTTCATGTTGAATAAATAAAGCAAAGAGCTGGTCTGCAAAACTATAAAGCAACTGAAACATCTTTAGACTAGAGGAATGAGATGATACATAGCTGAAAAGCATGAGCATTTTCTAGTGGAAAGTAAGTATTAGGTAATGCATTCTCATAAAGGCACAGAAGCTCATGGATAATCAGAGCACATTGCATGATGATAGACTGAAAAGTGCCAGATCAAACTGCAGATTCATTTAATGTTCAATCATCACAACATTTCTCCTTAGCATTTTTGTGTGTGAAATGGAGTAGTATTTGTGCACATGACCAGATTAAAAGGAGCATTTCATCAAGTAAGTGGGGTGTGAGTGGGCCAAAATACAATGATAGCGGCACAAGCATCACTTTGAAATCGTTAACCATCATGTGCCCCCTCAAATTTATTTACTCTCTTAAAGCTAATTATATTATTTAACAAGTCCACAAATGCTATACATAGAAGCATATGACTTAAGTGCAAATGAGTAATATGTGAGCCCACAGCAAGGGATAAATTTAATGGCCTTACCTTTTTTTGGGGGGCTAAAGTTAAATGCAACTTTAAAAAATAAATGAGGTTAATAATATGGAGAGAGAAAAAAGTTTTTGACAATAGGCCACCTTAGTATTTGAAAGACAATCTTAAATAAATTATCATAAAAAATTAGATGATAAAGCAATATCTATGGTCAAATTTAAATTGTGGCCTACAATCAAAGAAACAAGAAGAAAATTCAAGATTAGCAAGTACATCTAAAATTTATATGTAACATCTGTACACTCAATTCAAGTAAACTAAGAAAAACTAAATATAGCACAACTATCAACCTTTTGACCACGCATATTAACATCACTAGTTGGTGTAAGAACAAAGATATTGCCTTCTTTATTCCCACTTTCTCATATGAATGTTTTAACTAGTAAGTGAATTAATTGGAATAAAGGAGGTGAAAGTTTTGAATGCTAAGTATGAGCTCAAAGTTAAAGTTATTTATAATGTGAATGTCTATAATAGTGATATAAACCTTAGAAAGTATATGTCTAACTATAATAATCCTATAAGTATTAAAGGGGATCAATAGGTTTGAAAATATGATTAATCAAGTGAGAAGATTAGGATGGAAGGATTCTAGCCCAATTACAACTTCATTAAATAAATCAACAATGAAAGAACAAATTATAGATGTTGCATACAGAATATTACAATCGATCAACATTATTTAATTTATTAGTTTACAATTTATAAATGACATTTTCACTAAACAAGGAACTAAAATTAAGAAAGATGTGATAAATTGAAAGGGTAATTACAACCAACAATATTCCTAGATTGGGTGAAGGAGTGCAAGAGGACTTTGACAAGGAAAATTTGAAGATGACCCAAAAAGGGTTAACACTTCTCTTTATAAAGAACTCATGTACCACATTATGGTGGTGTAAACTCCATAATCTATGAGAAGGAAAGGAAATGAGGGAATTAGATTATGGTCTAAAATGTTAAAGCATCTTAAGGTAAAAACATTTCTCTCAAACCATCAATAAATGAACTATTCAAACCATTTAAAAAATTTAAGTAGGAGTTGTCTTTACAAGAGTTCATGGAACAACTTCTAGGTAGATGTAAATTAGAATAAACATATAAGAAGATGCACAATTATTTTTCAAGTATATCTATGAACTATAATATCAATCCCATGACGAATTAATTCTTATTAAGATACACTATAGATGAGGCATATTAGTATGTGTAATGGCGTGAATTTGCACCCCTAGGCAAATTCCCCATTTAATTTCCCCTACCTTAGAAAATGTAAACCCGTTGATGTAATTTCACCGCTGCCACCTTGCTCTATCCACTTAGCTACGTCGTTTTGCGTTGGTGGAGGAATCGCTATTAGGGATGTGCATGTGCCGCATGGACGTTCGCACACTATGTTGCAGTCCTGACAAGATTCTTGCCCTTGGATTATGCAAAAACATTACATTTCCTATTGGGTGTGAAGTGTAGCGTCTCCTGCCTCCTTGATCAATGAAATTTGAGCCTTCTACCTCCCTTTTGCTAATTCAAATCTATCAACTCTCATTCCTTCATTCTCTTGGACTTGCTTCACACTCTCTTGCATTCTAGCTCATTCTACTCTGATTCTACACCATCTTTTGGCTACAAGCTCTTCATTTTGGCTCCAACGCCATGTTCTTGTCACAACATTATCGTCATTAGAGGATCTTCAAGCTTCTTCCTTCCGCTATTATCCTTGAGTGCTCATAGTTGAGAAGGTGATATTGTTATTTGTTGTCCATTTGCATCATCTTGTTTATTGGATAGCATTGCAGTTGTATTTTCTTTCTAGCTAGTGGTATCACTTCCTTTCTATTTCCTTTATCGGTTTCTATACTTTGTGGCTATCTGGCAGTTTGTGGAGGTGGGAACACCAAAACGAGGGTCTAACTGAGGTAGACCACAAACACAACCCAACATTTTTCTCATTTTTGTGTGTGTAAGTGTTTTCAAGTGGAGCTACTTAAAGAATCAACTCGTGGGTGAAAAGCTATGTTTTCCTCCTCTCCTTGTCATTTCTAGCATAGTTCTTTTTAGTATCCTTTTCATCATATTTGTTGTTTCTATACTTTTCCATTCTCTGTCAAAACATAAAACATCACATAGTCAAGCAGTTAGTAGGTTTCCTTGCATTTTTGTCTATTTTTTGGACCCATGTCTGTATGAATGCCAACACATCCTTGAGACACCAACATGTTGCGTTGGAGTTCAAGATCTATGTTGTTGACCTCAAATAGTGAGTTGTTTGGGAAGCAGACCAAACCTTTGAAACTGACTCTTCTAGGAAAAACTTTAAGAAACCCCCCCTCGGTGAAGGTGTAAATCCTGGCGAATCTTGTATACTTCCCGATAAAAATATTATTGTAGTGACAATTTGTTTTGGTTTTCATGAAAAGAAAAATAATGTCCATTGGTGAATCTTTTCTAATTGCTAGAAGCCTGTGGAAAATCCTGGCAAAATGTATTTTTTTTAAAACCACTAAAATTTTTCCATTGGCGATTAAAATCTATTTTCAAACCAATAAAATATTTCACTTGGCGAGTTAAACCTATTTTCAAACCAGAAAAAAATATTTTTGTTGGCGATTAAAACTTTTTTTCAAACTAAAAAAGAAAATTCATTGGCGAATTAAACCTATTTTCAAATGATTAAGAAAAAAACATTGGCGATTTAAACATAATATCAAACTAAAAAAAAAAATGCAATGGCGAAGTGTTAGTGCAAATTTTCCTAACCTTAGTTGCAAGTCTTTCTTAGTTGAATCTTTGTAGTCAGTGGGTCAGAGGTTTCGAAAACTTCAAAACTTCAGACTTTGGTTCTAAGGTTCCAAGTTTCAGCTACCACGCGACATTATGGACCATGATCATTCAATGAATTTTCTATGGATGGTTGTAGTTGCATTCCGGAAGTATATTTCTCAAGCACTAGATATGCGAATTGAAACCTCCGAAATTACACTAGAATCGTTAGATTTTCAGAAATCAATGGTTGAAATTTTATTAATTATTTAGGTCTTTGGTCATCCTGCTCTTGTTTACCGTTTAATATTGCCTAAGTCAGAGGAAAATATTTTATGACAAAGCCTTAAATCTTAACTATTTAATCTTGAGGGTCGAGTCTTGTCAACCTAGCAATGTCCCCATTTTAAATTATGCATGTGCATAAAGTTTGTTTTAAAAGAGGGACCGTTCAATGAATTTTTGATGGACAGCTATAGATGCATTCCAGAAGTAAATCTTTGAAGTACTAGACTTGCGAACTGAAACCCCAGAATAACAGTAGAACCATTAGATTTTCAGAAATCAATGGTTGAATTTTATTAATGATTGGTTTTAGAAATCAACATATAGTTCCAATCATAAGTGAGCGAAATTTATTTTGATTTATTAGCTAGGACATTGATAATCATTAAGGTAAAACAAGACATTTAATTCTCTCTTTTCAATGCATCGAAGTACTCTACCTTTCATTTATTCTATTGAAATTCTCAATTTGGTTGTGGTACTAGGCAGCGGCACAAATTAATACCATATGAATAGCCAGAGTAATTGATTGGATAGCTTTATATTGACAACTACATGATGTACTGTAGAATCGTAGATGATGATGTCAATAATCCAGTGATTTTGACAATCGACAACTTGCGTCGCACTACCAATTTTGACAATTGACAGCTTGTCAGCTTGAGCTATAGTTTGCAACTTTGCATGTAGCCAGCTAGAGGTACCGATTAAGTTGGATTTTTGGTTTGCGGTTACACGAATCACAATTATTACTAAGTATTTAGTAGTAATTATACACAACCTCAGAGCTCACACGTGACACGTGTGAGGTGTACAAGGTACCAAGCTGGTAGTGACACTTTTGGCGGCACTTTTGGCCCATAAATAAGGATAATGAGCACAACTAAAATCATTCATTTAATTGTCATAAGGGTTTTCATTTTGTAGGGTTAATAACTTAATAAGGATTCAAGAAGAAGATGATGCAGTATTATTGGGGATGCTCTAAATTCTCCTACCTCTAGTTATGTAGTTACAGAGTAAAAGACCAATTTCCTTCAAGTTCAAAATGGGTGGAATTGGAAAGAAGTTGATTTGGTTCACCTGACTTCTTAGACAGGTTTTGAACCAAGATGAGGAGCTCTAATAGACATAAGTGTTATCCCAATGCATGGAGGCTGCAAGTAGAAGATGGGAGTAGTTTTACTACCCCTCATCGTCTGCATGGTTTCCCAGGAGATTCCCATGCATTTAATTTCAGTGCTCATCTTCTGCATGGGAGTAGTTTTACTAGCCCTCATCTTCTACATCAATCTGGTTCTAAAAGGGGCTAAGTACATTTTGTATCTTTAGGACTCCCATTTCCCTAGTTTGATCGGGCCCCCTTTCCCCATTGCATTTATTTTTAGAGTGTATGGCTAACTTGACAAGTCTCGTGTGTTTATTTTTAGAGCTCATGGTTGACCCGAAAAGTTCCATTTATTTTCAGAGATACATGTATCACATTTACGTTTTCAACTTTTCACTAGCGGTCCAGCAAAAGCTTGGCGCTTGCGCTTACATTTGTATTTGTACTATGTAATATGACATTGTAATTCAATTGTAATACAATAAATGGTTGTGCTATTAATGTGACATTGTAATTGATTTTATTAAGTCCTTTGCAAGTTAAGTGCTATTAATGGTTGTGCAATGTGCTATTAATGTGACATTGTAATTCATTTTATTAAGGCCTTTGAAATGTTAAGTTTCTGACCCCTTGGCCTTGATGTCAATCCTAGCGCATTAAAATTTAAAGCAAATTTAAAACACATGTTTTAAAGCAAATTTAAAAAAATGTTTTATGTTTATTATTTATATCATAAATTACTCAACCGTTCGATGACCATTTGATGTATGGATGTAGTTGCATTCCAAAATGAAATGCACATAGCGCTACGCTTGAGAACTTAAACCTCTGAAATCACCCTATAACTGCTAGATTAACAGAGATCAACAGTTTAGAATTTGTTGTCAATGCAGGAGTAAATCATTGTTGTTTAATGGCTTGTTTTAAATGTTGTCAGCCATGTATATTGTACTACCTAATTGTGTATTGTGTGGTCCGTAAGTAACAAGTAGACATTTTAGTGTCATTCAGTTTGCTCATTGCAGTGCACCACCCTATTCTGGATTCCATAGTTCCACTTCCAACAAAGCCATTCTAGTAACCCAATTTCAAGCTTTAACGTAGTTTCAACTTCAAGAATCAAAATTCAAAATCCAAGTAAGTTAAAGAATTCCTGTGGCTACGTTTCATTGCTTGAAGTTGACGTTTCTTAAAATCTTATTTTGTCAAATTTTGAAGCTTAGGTTTAGGGTTAAGAGGCTTAAGAATTAAGAAAAATTAAGGACTAATTGGGAATTCACAAATTTCATATTGTTGATTGTATCAGCATGTCTACCACCAATACCACTAGAGCAATGTCAAATAAAAAAATACATTATGTAAAATTTCTTGAAACCCCAGGTTTCACTAATGAATACCATGATATTTATGATCCCAAAACCTATGGTAGGCGTACCTCAAAACTTAGATTTTCATCTAAGAATAAGGCTACAAATAAAATGCAAGTTAATAGTATTAGTGCAGTGTGGGTAACTGGATTAGGGTGCATGATGTTACATGAGGTTTTCCCTTGCCTAGAATTTATCATGGTCTGTGCCCTAAATTATGATGATAACAAAAGAGAAATTGTTAATAAAGATAACAAAGAAGAATTGTTAGCCATTAATGCAGAAGAACTTGGAAAAGTGTTGGTCTTGGGGTTTACAACTGAAAAATTTGGAAATGTCCACATTGACCTAGAAAAGCTTGCTAGTGATTATGAAGCAGAGGATGAAAAGGAGAAAATAGTTTAGGATAGAAACAAATTGAAAGGTGATAATAATCCTCCTTATGATTTGGATATTTTTAAACCATGGGTTCAGGATACTATTTCCATGCTAGCATTTTGCCTCAGACAGGATAGCAATTTGGAAGGGGTGCATGCCTCCTTGAAATGGTCTATAATATCTATTATGGTGTTCCACATGCCAAATATAATTTTATTGAGCACATTGTAGAATCCATGCATAAACAATTTTTAATGATTAAAGGAGGTTCCACCAAGACATTTAGGTTCACAACCTACTTGTGCTATATTTTTCTATTCAAATTCAGAGGAATATTTCAAACCAACAAGCTTCAGATTTAGCCCTATGGTAATAGTAATCCTGAGAAAAAGAAAATGACTCTAGTATATGAATGGACTACTGTTATAAGGTTGCATGATTCTCGAAAGAACTACAGTCATTTTGTAGACTACTTTTTGGCTCCATTGCATCAAGCAATTACAAATACTCCAATGCCTAGATTGCCTATGTCATGTAGAAACTGCATTCAACTAGGAAAAGAAATACGATTGGCTGATTGGTACTTATTGGAAGAATATACTATGCTAAGATTTTATGGATCGGAAGAACAACCATACAAACTTCCAATACATGTGACAGAAAGGGTTTTCGCTTTGGAATATGTAAGGCAGATGTAGAGTACTGATGAAAGACACTTTACTAGTCAAGGGAAGAAGACCTTATTTCCTTCTTTACCTTTTTCATGTGGACGGATGACATTCAAGAGAAAATCATTTAGTGTGGCACATGATCTTTTGAAATTTTTTGATTTTGATGCTATCTGTCACTGGTAGTATGATCCATGTGACACCATTAAATTAATGATTGTGCTTAATAAGAATGTTGGAAGTAGAATTCAACATCAAAGTAAACCCTTGCTTGAAAACTTGAGAAACAAGGATTCTTGGGATGAGATCAAAGTAGCAATGGAGAAAAGTGTTACTGAGAATGGTATTTCTTTTGAACAATTGTTAGCAAAAATTATGGCATTGCATCGAAAGACAAATAGGAGGTACAACAATTTTTATGAAAAAAGTCATAAACCATCTAGTAGATTAAAAATGCTAGATTCTCGAGAGAAGGAAGTTACAGAAAAAAATTGGTCACAATAAAAAATTACTGCCTTTTGGTCTATGAGGAAGGACCTAGGTGATCCAAGAGCTCTTGCAGAGTATGGAGATATTGAAGATCTTGAGTTTAGCATATAGAGCATCTGAATGAACAAGAAGATGAAGAAAGTGATGATGATAAGCAAGAAGAAAGCCATGTCAATTTCAAATTTGGTTTAAGTGAGTCCACAAAAGAAGCATTTACTATAGGAGCAGCCATAGCTAAAAAAATGGGTTATGAAGGTGTCCCTTTGGGGTCCCAAACACAAGGCCCTTGGATGGTAATAAATGTAGAGCATAGAAAACCAGTTGATAAATCTAGCCTTAGGTTTGGAGGTGAAAAAGTAGACCTAGGGTATACAGGTCAATTTGTTAGAGCTTCAAGTTCAAATCCTCATCCTCATGGTCAGACACAATCACAATTAAGACATGCCCATGGTGGAGGGCTTAGTGCAACAAGCACTGCCCCTGGTGGTGATGGTATGAGTAGTAGTACTAGTAGTGCTCAACATGTGCTACAACAACAAACTACACACAAGAGTACAACACAATATACCACAAAAACACTAGGTGATCAAGGCATACAAAAGAGGCAAAGGATTTTGACAAGTCCAACTCCAAGTCACACTACCAGTGGATCCACCACAAAGGAGTTATTTCTAGGCACTCCCCCAATGCCAGTTAGTCTAGCTGCAACATCATTAGCAACTGCAAGTACTCCTATTCCTTCGCCATTCAAGCATTCCATTGTTCCTGCATCCTTAGGTTTTGATTACATTGAAGAATTTAAAAAGAAGTCAGAATTGAATAAAAAATAAAAGAAGCAAATGATGGAGAGTGTGTCTGCTCTAACTTCAGAGCCTGCAACAACCATGGTATTACCCACATTTAACACAAGTAAATAAATCATGAGTACACATTTCTTGTTCCCATAGTTCAAAACAGACTAGCAAATCAGATGGCTCCATCTGAATTCTAGGTGAAAAATTTTCAATTAGCTTTTTTTGGACTCAAAAATACTGATAAAATTAATGTATCAAAGAAGAATAATGAATTGGTGTACACATCATTGCTAAAGCAAGATAGAGAGAAAAAAATGTTGTAGACTCAAATTGAAAAGTTACAAGCAGGCATAGAAAATGAGAAAGCAAAGAGGAAAGCAGTAGATAACAAGAGCAATGAATTAGAAAAAAGAATTAAAAAATCTACCTCTACATTAACAAGCAAAGAGGATAAGCAGAATGAGATTGAGACTGCAGTGAATGAACTGAAGCAAAGGCTAGATGAGAGCAACAAGAAATATGATGAGGAAAAATCCACTTTAAAAAAATTAAGACTAAGCATTGCAAATGGAAATGCACAGTGGGAACAAAAATTGGAGTAGAGAAAAAGAAATGAAAGATTGGAGGCAGAGCTGATGGAAGCAAAAAATGAAATTAAGTCTTGTCAAAATAAGTTATCTTCATTTTGTAGAAAAACAATGAGGCATATGAAACAAAAGATCAGGGATGAAATAATGCATGGGATTGATCATTTGTGTGACATGTTTCAATTGATTGATTCTATCAGACAACATCATAAGAAGCTCAACAAATATTTAATGGAGAACAAAAATGTGTTGGCATTAGAGGAATCAGCAAATCAAATTCAACAAACGGTCTACAAAGCCAGTGACAATGTTTTGAAATCAACAGGGATTACTAATCAACTTGCTACATCAATGACGTTGTCATCTGTCATTGAAAGTGTTTGAGAATGAGTGAAATAGAGAAATATTTGCATTTGGTTGCAGACAAGATGAAGAAGTGGATGAAAAGTTAAGGAACTTCACATAGCTTGGTTTACCAAAGGCTTTTGACACAAATGAGTGATTCATTGGATGGAATGATTTCAAAAAGAAGATGGAGGATGCATGGAAGATTGATTTGGACCAATTTCCTCAGAACCCAGATGTGGTGACCTATTTGGATTCCATCAAACCATTGCTAACCCTAAATGAAAAATTGACTGAAGAACCCAAGATAGGTTCCAATTTGAATCATGAATTGTTAACAAATCTTCAATTCAAACAACATCAGTTAAAGAACAAATGATAATTCCAAAACCTGAAGAGTGGAAGTTGCTAGAAAAGGTGATGCAATGATTTAACTTTTGATAATATGAGTTTCCAAGTTCCAACTCAGCTCTGTGTAGAGTTGTCTTTGAGCAATATTTTGCATTGTCAATGTCTCTATGTATTCCTTCATGTGATACAGTGATAATCAATTTAAAAGCTCAAATTCAGACTTCAGTAATGTGGTGATGTTCAATTATCTGTATTATTTATTATATCATTTGAAGAAAAAATCTGGTAGTGGTTTCAACTTCTAGATACACTTGTTATTATGTTCATTGTTGTATATGCTACTAATACTATTATTAATATGTTATTAATCTAATAAGCATTGAGTTGAGTGATGAATCGCTAAGCACATGCTCAAGTTTTACTTTTAACACAATTAAAATATGAACTATAAGGTGATTTTATTTCCAGGCATCCATAATCTTAGTGAAATTGCATTACAATTCACACATCAATACTCAATCTCCATGACTACTTAGCATATCCACTAAACACTTATATGAATTCATGTCGTGGATTATCTATTATTGGAATTGGAATGATGGATTTTTTGTTAGTTTCATTGCTACTAAGTTTTGGTGAAGAGAGCATTTTTGGTTCTTTTCCTAACCTTAGTCGCTAGCCCTCAGAGTTTTATAACCTTGTCGCAGAGCTCTAAATTTTCATAACTCCCCTATTCCCCAACATGGTTGATGGTTCACTTTTTTGAGTTGCAAGTCTTTCTTGGTCATCTTTCTAGTCGGTGGGTCAGAGGTTTGGAAAACTTTGAAACTTTAGACTTTGGTTCTAAGGTTCCAAGTTTCAGCAACCGCGCGACATTATGGACTTATCTTTCCTTTCAAAGGCACCATCATCTGACATCTCATTGAATGCTATGTACGAACTAAACTTGAGTTGTCTTTTCAGGTATTTCCAAAAGCATGCTATGTATGGACTAATGTAAAATATAAAATACAATATAAAATATAAAATATCACAATTTCATGGAATACAACATAAAATATCATCAACTACAGTTTGACTTTGGAATATGATTCATGAAGTGCAATATAAAATAAAATATTATGAAGTGCAATGATTCACAATTTCATTGAATACAATATAAAATATCATCAACTACAGTATGGAATAATGGAATCTGATCCTGGGATCCATGAAGTGCAATATAAATACCAAAAGCTACTAATTCTCTTGAATCTCTTCCATTTCCCAAACGGACTGGGGGTCCTCAATCTGACATTCATCATCATATAAAGTAAAAGAGTCATCTTGAATTTGATTCCAAGTCTGCTCTTAATTTTCTTTAGATTGTGTCTCAAATTCAACATTCATTGTGTCATTTTTGTCAATGTCAGTTGTTTGAGTCCCATTGCCACTACCAGTGCCACTAGTACCAGGCTTTGGGATTGGAGTGTTGCACAACCCGACCCCTCTTCTTTCACATGTGGACCTCCAGATTGTGAGTGCCCTTTCAAAAGGAAAATTTCTGACATTGTACACAATTCCTTTCATCCTCAAGCAATTTTCCAAATTCTTGTCTAGTTTATTTCTTAACTTTGATTTCAAAAACCCCAATGTACTAAAAACTCTCTCATCCTCCACCGACCCCAATATCATTGTTTGGCACAAATCAACAAGTTTGAAATATTTTGATATCGAACCACGCAATATTTCACTTTGACCTAAGCTTGTCCAAACCTTTTTTATTGATCACAGTTCAAAGGCCTTGTCCTTGCCCATGGATTTATACTAGTCCCTCATAGTTGTTGCAAAACTCCCACATTGTTTTCTAAGCTTAGCTTCATCTAAGATTCCTTCTATTTTCTACTCATTGTATGTTACAGTTTTTGAAAATTGTTTGATCAAGATTTTTACCTGAGCATGAAAAAATGTGGGGTTATCTCGGTTTGTCCAAAATTGAGGATACACAATACTCATGGCTTCAAGTATTTCATGTCGAGGGAATATTTCACAAATCTTTGAGGAAAGAGATTTTGCAATTTCCTTCAAATTATCACCAATAGATTTAACAATGCCTTGAAAATCTTCTCGATTAACAGCTACTTCTCTGCTAGAGCGCATGGTTGTCTTACATTGGTACATTTGTATCTCATATCCACATACACAGATGCATAATTTCCCACTTGCATTAAACTGTAAATAATTATCAGGATCATTCAAATCAGTAATTTTCTGCCACATGAAATAATTTGGGCCATCTTGTGTTAGATCTAGATATAGATGATCGAGGGCCAAGCATGTAAGTTTACGTAGATTGGCATATTCATTAATATACATAGCTCTATCTTGGGCTTTCTTCACAAGCTCATTCATCACATCCAACATGGGGAGAAGACTAGTTAAAGTCAAGAGTGTCTCTATATCGCTTAACCTATGTAAGAGGTTAGGAGCTTTGTCTACTATGTTGTGATGCTCGTACATCACTCCAATCAAAGATTGATATTCTGAAAGAACTTGTTGCACTGGTCCATGCAGGGAGATCCATCTGGTATCAAAATCCTTGAGAAGCTTGTTTCCTGGTGTTATTCCCTTAGCAAAATTTTGAAATTCTGTGAAACGTTTAGGACTTTGGCAGAAGTATGTGTCGATCTCCCAGACTAGATTTTCAACTTTTGATACTATAGGAAACTTGCTAACAATTTTGAATGCTAAATTCATTATGTGGGCCATGTAGTGAATGCCAAGAATGAATGGTGCATAAGTAGTTTGTAACTTTGTGCAAACACTGGTCCTTTGACCTTGCATCACTGCAGCTCCATCAACTCCTACACACACTAACTTTTTTGCAATTGTCAACTTATCCATACCTGCAATTTCATTCAAAGATTTTTTGACTAGTTCAAATATATTTTGCGTTGTTGAATTGTTCTTCATTTTATGAACACGGAGAAGATGAGCTTGGCGAACATGTTGTTGTACAGTATACAAATGCATACAGACCCAAGAAGTATTCTCTACCACAGTAACTTCATCTAAAGATAATGCAATGAAATTTGACTCTTTTTCTTTATCCTTTAAATCTTCCTTTTCCACTGCAGCAAGACAATTTTCCCAATCCCATCCAGTGTTTACTGACCAATGTGAAAAGGGATAGTGAGGAACATTCAAATAAGATAATAAACCAGAATATTCTGGGTAGTCTATCATAGGATTCCCTCTGGACAAAATATGAAAAACAACGCCCATCTAAACAGTTTTTGACAGATTTTCTCCTTCCAATGCTTTTCCAAATTGAGCCTCAAGTGTACCTTTACATGCAGCAATGTTTTCCATTCTTTTTTCATTCTCTTCAAAATCTGTAACATACTTAACATGAAGAGATTCTTCCTTTGATTTCCATCGTACAACTGATTCTTCCTTTCTGTCTATGATTTGTTTTTCATAAAATTTACCGATATGCTTTTTTATAGTGTCAATCTTTAGTTGCAACATCTTGGCTCTTCCACATTTCCAACTACAAATCTTACATTTGGCCAATGTTGCCTTTTCAATATTGTTTTCATTGCCAATCCCCACTGGTACCATGAATGGGTATTTTGACAACCAACCAAGTTGAAAACTCCTTTTCATTTCCCACTCGCACCCCCTTTTTGGTTTATTTTTCATTTTCTTGCTACCAACATCATCATCCTCATCCAAGTCAATTATCTCATTTTGGCTAACTAGGCTCAGGGTATCACTTGGAACATCTTCTGGGATATTGCTATCCTGATTTGATACATTTTGATTTAAATCAATCACAATCTCAACTTGACCTTCCGATGGCAGTGAGGTAGTGGGAATGCTACCAATATTTGGTGAAATAATTGATGATGTAGCTCCCTCTTGACCTGATGGATCAGAAGCTTTGGCAATTGCAAAGTAAGACTATATGGTATGTCTAAGTTTTGGGAATTTTGATGGCCTCCCAATCTCTTCACCACCCTAAGGAGCAACAGGAGTCTCTTCACCACCCTAAGGAGCCTAAGGAGTGGAAGGAGTCTCTTCACCACCTTGAGGAGCAGCAGGAGCCTTACCACCCTAAGGAGCAGAAGTAGTCTAAGAAGCGGCAGGAGTCTCTTCACCACCCTAAGGAGCGGCAAGAGCCTTACCACCCTGAGGAGCAGAAGGATTCTGAGAAGTGGCAGGAGTCTCTTCACCACCCTGAGGAGTGTTGGGAGCCTTACCCTTGCTGCTCGAGTCACTCAACATATTGATCTCTGATTCGTTCAACATATTCATCTCTCACTTCAAATAAAAATTAGAAAAAAATGTCTTATTGTTTAAGGACAAAGAATAATAATATAGATCCCATTACCTACTCAATATCATCTTTAAGATTGAAGCAAGAATGGAAAAGAGATAAAGAAAACTTATTATTATAACTAATAACACTATGAAGAAATGATCACTCACCTTTAAGTCTACGTCTTCGGCTTTGGCTGACTTCCAAATAAATGACACTTTCGATTGTATTTATTTATGTTCATGGAATTAATTAATAATAAATCACATATCAAATTCAATACCATGGAATACAATATAATTTTTTTGGATTTTCCTAAACTTAGTCTCTAGTCCTCAGAGTTATATAACCTTGTTGCAGAGTTCTAAATTTTCATAACTACACGATTCCCCGACTTGGTTGATGGTTCACTTTGTTGAGTTGCAAGTCTTTCTTGGTCATCTTTCTACTTGGTGGGTCAGAGGTTTCGAAAACTTCAAAACTTCAGAGTTTGGTTCTAACTTCTAAGGTTCACTTTGTTGAAGTGAGAATGGAAAAGAGATAAAGAAAACTTATTATAACTAATAACACTATGAAGAAATGATCACTCACCTTTAAGTATATGTTTTCAGCTTTGGCTAAATTCTGAATAAATGACACTTCTGATTGTATTTATTTCTATTCATGGAATGGATTAATAATAAATCACATATCAAATTCAATACCATGGAATACAATATAAAAATTTTGGCTTTTCCTAAACTTAGTCGCTAGTCCTTAGAGTTATATAACCTTGTCACAGAGTTCTAAATTTTCATAACTATGTGATTCCCTGACTTAGTTGATGGTTCACTTTGTTGAGTTGCAAGTCTTTCTTGGTCATCTTTCTACTCGGTGGGTTGGAGGTTTTGAAAACTTTGAAACTTCAGAGTTTGGTTCTGACTTCTAAGGTTCACTTTGTTGAAGCAAGAATGGAAAAGAGATAAAGAAAACTTATTATTATAACTAATAACACTATGAAGAAATGATCACTCACCTTTTAAGTCTATGTTTTCGACTTTCGCTGACTTCCGAATGGAGAAGTAGAACCTCAGAACCAAATAAAATATGTAAGAATAAATGACACTTTTGATTGTATTTATCTCAATCCATGATTCCATATTTGGTGAATTCCACAGGATTTTTAAATGGTATATTAAAAATTTGGCGAATCTCGCGTGCTTAGACAACAATACATTGTAATTTTCAAGGTGAAATGTGTCCTCAAATGTAATTATTTTTTAATGTTATTGGCAAAATAGGTTCTCGTGAGCAACTTTTTATAAATTTTAATTGGCGAAATAGGTCTTCACAAGAAACTATTTGTAAATTTTAATTGGCGAAATGGATCCTGATACAATGTTGTTTTAATAGTATTGGTGAATATGTAGGTGTTTTATTAAATGCTTTCGGGATTATAAGCGAAAATATTAGTTGGTCCAATTGAAATGTGCAGTTTGAAAATGGCGAATTTGTTGCTTAAATATGCCTCATAAAAAAACTCATTGGTGAATGGACATGCATCAAACCTATACTTCATAAAATCCGGGTGATTTGGACACCCTGTTCGGAGCAAGAATTCGCCAATTTTGACTTGGTTGATTCCTAGAATTTTCCAATTGGCAAAGATTCACCAGCAAAGTTTTCCCTAGGCTCTTCTAACCCTATGAACATCTGGTTTTAGAAAAAGGATAGCAAAAAGTCATTTGCCTTTCCTTTTTAACCTTAGTACCTTGTCCTTTTCAACCTATCTAGCAAACTTGAGGTAGTTTAGGGTAGCTCGTTCCTTAGGGCTCTTCCATGACTTGGAGTCCTAAGTGTGATGGGTCCCCCTTCTCTACATTTTGGTGAACCCAATGAAAACTATTTATGTTTCATTTCTTGAAATCAAAGAACCTTCTCTTGTATCATAAGCATGTTGTAGATTTGTATGTTGCAAGGCATACAACCTTGCAACCCAATCTACAACCCCTAGCTACGTAGTTAGAAGGGCTCTTGGATACTTAGGAGCGAAATTCAAATAGGTCATTGTTCGATTTCTCAATCTTTTATTTCTATTGAGTTTGTTCCACCTGTGTATGTTAACATGGTCTCATTCACATGTATCCCTTTTACCCAGCCTATGAATGGATCAACAGACATAACTTTTACCCCACAAGATTTACCTTTGAATAAAGAGCCTTCTCCCTAGTACATTCCTGCTCTTGTCAATGGAAACATTGTGACTAGAGTCCTAGTTGACTCTACGAGCTGAGTGAATGTTATAATGGAAGACACTCTGTTGATAAAATTTTTACATAAGGAGGAATACAAAGAATTGAAGGCCACTATATGCACTCATGGACTCTTAGTCCCTCCTATTAGTTTCATTAATCTTTCAATCTTGGTAGGACCCAGGGCTGTGGATACTTCTTTTGTCATAATTTTAGAGTTGGACCTATTCAAGGTGAAACTAGGCATTCTATGGCTAGTTTCCATGAATGGCGTTGCTTCAGTGATTCACAAATGTCTCAAGTTCTCTCATGAGGGCTTTGTGCACATTGTGCACCAACACTGGTTACAAACCACTGGTGTTGTGTTGGGGCTTCTTGTTAAACCACTAGTGTTGTGCCTATGTCAAGTATAATACTAGGAACACTGTTCCAAAGGTGACCTATCAAGTATGTCCCTATGCCATCTTAGTAAAATATTTTATGATTATGTAGTAGCAAGCTGCCTCCTCCTCCCAACAAAAGGGTAAGGGGAAGCTTGCTCACGACTATGGGCCTTCCTCTTCTACATATTCTACTCCATTTGATTCCACTTCTCACCTTGTTGTGGCATCCTCGGCTCTTGCTCCCATGTGTTGCATGGGGAGCTCAATGGTGCCTGCTTGGCAAAAAGCTAAGCGTCAAGTGTTTGAACTTCCTGTCTTGCCCATGTTTCCTAGACCCATTTTTTATGGCAAGGGGAAGGTTCCTCATGGAGTTTCCCCCGTGTCTCAACCTCCATGGCCTCCTACCATTCTTCTTCCTACTCCTTTGGTAGTGAATGGGAAGAGACCCATTGTTGAGGCACTCACGTCTACTTCACTTTTTATTGTTTCCACTCCCATGTTTCTTGTTCTTGCCCTTGTCTAAGGGGCTATCCTTCCACCAACAACTATTGTGGATGACACTCTTATTGAAAAATAGGAGCCTCCCATCCCTTCTCAAGCTATGACTTCTAGTGCTCATAGTTGATGTAACTGGCTTGCGTGTGAGTGCAAGTGCAAGAGAAAGGCTCTAGCCATTGTGCAAAAGATAGAAGGGGATCTAGTAGCTTCTATTTTGGAACCTCATGTTGTGCATCCTCCTTCTATTCCTTCTGCTTCAGTTCTACTTGCCTTTGTGTTGCTTCTAAATCCCTCGATGGGTGTTCATGATCCTCACCCCAAAAGGGTGTAGGTGTTCATTGCACCCTCCATGGAGCCTCCTCTTTTGATGTCCCTCCCAGACATCCCTCCATTTGCTCAGCCCATAGACATGTCGAACACAATGGTGGTGTCTATCATGGCTTTGTATTCTCCCTCCTCTACCTTCGCTTCTTCTGTGGGGATCCAGCATCCTACACTAAAGCGTAAGATAGGGGATGACCTCACTTCAAATGGTGGTTTGAAGAAGGGGTCACCTTCTTCAGGAGTTAGTTCTACTTTGGATTATGTCATCCTCATGACAAAGGAAACCCATGAGTTCCCTGAGTTTGTCACTGCCCCTCTCAATGAGGTCGATAGTGGATCTCGAGCACCTCCTTCTCCCACCCAATTAACACATGGCACTCCGATGAAGTGCATATTTATCTTTGTGGATGATGTCTTGGCTCTATCAGCAATCTTTATGAGATCGATGACCTTCACCTCACAAGATTTTGACAAAGAAGACCTTGAGGGGCTTTCTTCCATGGCCCTTATTGCAAGAGACTTAGAGGGTACTCCCCTCATTATCCCGCTCTTGTAGGCCCATCCTTCCTCCTTGTATAATGATCTAGATTGGGAGCAAGACGACCTGCTGGTTGATGAGGAGTTGGGGGTACCTCTTCTTTATCTGTAGATTAGATTTGTGTGTATGTTGTGTTCCCCCGGTGCTTGTATTTATGTGTTTGTTATCCTACTTGGAGGACCCTTGCTACTCTTGTAAGTGCTTGGATAAAATCCTAGAGAATTTGTCATAAACTTTCTCTATATGTTTCATCATTCTTCTATATGTTGTGACTTTTTTTTCGATAGTTGGGAATGATGCTAAGCGTTGGGGCAATTTAGGCCCTCTTCCATGTGGACCTAATTTTTTTATTTTAATTTTATCTTCATGTGCTCTTCCTCACGATCTGGGAACTTCAGGTATTGATGATCTTTCATTCATACATCACATGCTACCTAATTATATATATGAACTAATCTGACCCTAAACTCCCAAATCCCCTTGTCTCTTGACTTCTTCATCTATGCTTATCTTTTGTTTTCTTTGTCTTTATTTTTCTCTCTATTCGGTTAGTGATGTTGTGGTGCTTATGTGGTGTCCCTTGTGTGTGTGACAATATTTCCATGCTTACATCTTGCAATGTATTATGGGCCACAACATCCTTGCTTCTTCTTTCTCTCCTTAGGATGTCACATGCTCCTCTGCTTTACACACACCATCCTAAGGGGGGGCTACCATACTTCTATGATTTTCAATAAGGTGAATTTGGTGGCCAACGGATCCCTTATTTAAAAATTTTCACTTTTCAAAAACACATTCTTCAACAAGGGCCCCCTTCATGAAATTTATCTCTCGGAAACGAATTCGTAGAAAAAGAATCTAAAAATTTTCCTTAAAAAATGGAGTACTTTTTTCTGATGAAGAAGTCCTAAAACTTTCCTTCAAGATGGATCATTCTTTTTATTAGATTCCTTGAAGATAGAATCATTTGCAAAAAAATTCATGCTTTCCAATCAAAGTGTCTCTTTGCATGGGGCCCCTTGTTGTTTTGTAGGGTTCCGAAGGGACCCCTTTGAAGACTTCTCCTTTAATTTATTGCTCTGTGATATGTCTGTCTGTTTTGGCTTTTTTTTTTCTAACATATTTTTTTGTAGCTTAACATGTTGCTTTGCAGGTTTGAGCACCTATAAAGCTACTTTTACCATCAATATTTCCTAGTAGGACTGATCACCTCATCAAGCCTGCCTTATGAGATGAAGAAACCCTTTCACATCAAATTCTTCTGGACCAAGCACCTATAGAGTCCTTTCATGTCAATCCTTACAGGACCAAGAACTTGTGGCACTCTCTTTGTAGGACCAAGAACCTATGAAGCTCCTTCTTTCTACAAGACTGAGAATCTGTAGAGCCTTTGTTCAACTTTTGCAAGACCAAGAACCTATAGAGCCTTTGTTTAGTTTCTACGATATTGAGAACTCGTGGAGCCAATTCTACAAGATCGAGTACCTATGGAGTCATCTCTCTCTTTCACATCAAGGTTGCCCTGCGGGATCAAGAACCTATAGAGCTACCTCCTACACGTCCAAGTGTGCCAGATCGAAGATCTACTTCTTCGATAGTTAAGGTATATTCTCTTTAATAACTATCTACTTTACCTTGCATTCACACTAACACACATGTTCACTAAAGTGGGGGCAAAATGTAATGATGCAAATTTTCACCCCTAGGAAAATTCCCCATTTAATTTCCCCTACCTTATAAAATGTAAATCTAATGATGCAATTTCATCATTGCCACCTTTCTCTATCCACTTGGCCATGTCATTTTGTGTCGGTGGAGGAATCTCTATTGGGGACATGCATACACCGCATGAACGTCCATGCACTGCGTTGTCGTCCTGACAAGATTCCTACCCCTAGATTCTATAGAAATGTTACATTTCCTATTGGGTGTGAAGTGTAACATCTCCTACCTCCTTGACCAATGAAATTTGAATCTTCTACCTCCCTTTTTCTAATCCAAATCTATCAAATCTTATGCCTTCATTCTCTCTTCACTCTCTTGGACTTGCTTCACTCTCTCTTGAATTGTAGCTCATTCTACCCTAATTTTGTACCATCTTCTCGTGGTTCCAAGCTCTTCATTTTACCTCCAACACCACATTCTTGTTCCAACACTATCACCATCAAAGGTTCATCAAGATTCTTCATTTTTCTATTAGCATTGAGTGCTCATAGTTGAGAATGTGATATTGTTATTTGTTGTCCATTTGCATCATCTTGTTTATTAGATAGTATTATAGTTGTCTATGCTTTCTATCTAGTGGTATCACTTCCTTTCTATTTCCTTTATCAATTTCTATACTTTGTGGCTATCAAACTGTCTGTGGAAGTGGGAACACCAAAACGGGGGTCTAATTGAGGCAAACCTCAAACACATCCCAACATTTTCTCACTTTCATGTGTGTAGGTTTTTTTGAGTGGATCTACTTAAAGAATCAACTCATGGGTGAAAAGGTATGTTTTCCCACTCTCCTTGTCATTTCTAGAATAGTTCTTTTTAGTAGTATTTTTTGGGAAATTGTGTCTGAAACTTGCAATTGTATAAAGGTTGTTGTTGATAGGATATATGTGAATATATATATTTCTTAGTTACACCGATAGGTGTAATATACAATGGAAGCAAGGGGAGGAGTGGGATGCGTGTAAATATTTTTTTGTTTTTTCAGAAAACTCCTAAAATGGCAGACATACATTATATAAATGGTACATTGTAAATCTAGACCGTTAATTATTAGGTTTTAGATCTAATGTTGGATATTTTGTTGGCTTGTCTTGCCCTAGAAGGTAACCCTATTTTATGAGGGCATTTTATTACAATTGTAGACAATGATGTATTGTGAGATTCTGATAGCAATTGTGTTGTCTTTGAATCTCTGGTGGTGATACTCCTGTGAGAATTTTGCTCTGCAAGTATATTGTAATCTTTGTGATTTTTGAATAATATATTGGGCAGCTTTTGGAGTGTGGGGCTTTTCTCCTAAAATGGTTTTCCCCACGTAAATCATTGTGTTGTGGTATGTGTATATTTTTGTTTATTTATGTTTATGTTTCTATAACTGTTAAAGATTTGTAATTTTTTGCATTATTCTCCTCTCAAGATTAGTGTAGGAATTTGTTCTGCTACCTTAGCTTCCTTACATCCTTTTCTTCATATTTGTTGTTTCTATACTTTTCCATTCTCTATCAAAACATAAAACATCACATAGTCAGGCAGTTAGTAGGTTTCCTTGCATTTTTGTCTATTTTCTAGACCCTTGTTCATATGGACACCAGTGTGTCCCTAAGACACCAAGGCATCACACTAGAGTCTAAGATCTGTGATGTTGTCCTCAAAGAATGAGTCATCTGAGCAACAAACTGAACCTTTGAACTAGCTCTTTTGACCTTGTGAACATCTAGTTTTAGCAAAAGGATAGCGACAAGCCATTTTCCCTTCCTTTTTAGCCTCAATACCTTGTCCTTTTCAACCTGTCTAGCAAAACCAAAGTATTTTAGGGCAGCCCATTCCTTAAGGCTCTTTTGTGACCTGGAGTCCCGAGGGTGATGGGTCCCCCATCTCTACAATATGTTGTAAAAGATGAGAAATTTTATAAGAGGGAAAGGTAGAGTTACCAAAGTAAGAAATATCCTTATAATGGGAAGAAATTTAATTTGGATAGGAAGGGAGTTTATCAACCTTGAAATTTAAAGTCATCTAGGTAAGAGATATCATATTACTTGAAAAGAAGGGAATCCTTTGGTAGAGGAAGAGTAAGAAATTTTGGTAGAAAACACTTCAAATTTGGACAAGCTAGTCAAAGTGATTTTGAATGGAAAAAAGTGTAGGATGAAGGAATATGAAGAATGGAAGTTGATAAATATAGTTCCCTTATATTTATTTTAGTAATTAACCCCTTTTTCTTTTAATTTCAATTTTTTCATGTAGATGTTCTTGCATAGTTCCTTTTGGTATTAATTCCCATTGAATTTTTCTAATTAATTTTCCTAGTTCTATGACCTTTGATTTATCATCACTTTTATTTTATACCTAATTTAGTGGAGTATAATTAAGTCTAATTTGAAGTTGAGGTAATAATTTTTACTAAGTTTATTGTGTTTATATATTTGTTGGTGTGAATAGGGGTATTACCTAACTAGTTCCACTGTTAGGTCATTTTCACACCTTATCACTTAAGTTTACTTAGGGTACACATAGGATACTTATCACTTTGTGTCTCATATCATAAGATTAACACTTATCATAATATTATGTTGTCCTATACCTCACCTTGGCCTATATAACCAAGGGTCTCTCATATATTGTGCATTCATTCTATTTGCATTATTTAATAGGAATAGTATTTTTATCCTATGATATCAAATTTCCTTGTGTCATATATTTTGTTTAAGAAAGCACCAAGTATTGTGGCTCTAAAACATGTGTTAATAAGATACCTTGACATGATATCACATGATAGATATGTTCATTTGACTACATTCTATGGGTATTCTTTATAGCTAATTAGGAACTCATTTTTATATATCAATTATATTCTATACTATGGCATTATTGCAATCTTGTAGCACTTGATCAAAATAGTAAAATTGAGTTAATGTTTAGAAATAACTAGGATTAGTTATTATCATATCATATTTGGTTTATAATTCTTTAATTTTATTTTTGAACTCTACTTAGGTCTACCATGTCTCTTTGTACTTGAAAAAGAAACTTTATTTATTTCTTACATTAGCACTGATGCATAATATTTTCTAAAGGGTGTTTAAGTTACCTTCTTTTGGGGATATATTAAGTAGGATTCCTATAGCTTGACTACAGTGGGTTACAATGTGTGATATATTATGATCATTATTGACTAATATTAAAGATAATTAATGCTTGTTTTAGACTATTATATTGGACTTGTAATAATGAATGTGAATGTTTACACACTACTCTTTTATTTTATTTTATTTTAATCAAAACCCTAAAATATTGTTATGTGGACAATTAGGATGTAAATATCTTATTGTGAATAATTCACTTGACACAAAAGGAATGGGGTAGTATATGCTTAATATATTTGGTGTCTACGTAGAAATTATGTACTTAACCATATATTCATGATTGATTGTTGAGATGATGTTAATATATATTATATTCTTCTCTATTTAGATATTGAGAAAAGATTATATAGGTATTGATAGAATCATACTAAAGTTTATTCATTGTGAGAACACTCGATCTAAAATAGAAACAAATTCTTGTTGTGGAAATAAATTGTTAATTTGTGAACCTAAAACACTTTCATGAGCATATGACTAAAAAATGATTAGTATGTCAATTATTGTTGCATTGGTAAAAATAGGTTAACCCTAATGGATGAAAATTTCTAGACATTGCTCAAAAAATCCATAGACGATGGGAACAATGTAAAATTGGGGGTTAATTAGGGACCTAGAATTCAATCTAATCTAACAAGGGAGATAAGGAGGGTGGTGAATCCTAATTCGGTAACATGACAATGACAATGAATAAAAACATAAACCATGGGATTGCACAAAATGAATTGAGAGGTCTAAATCCTCAAAGGGTTTTAATTAGTCTAGTGACACTTAACAAGAGAATGAATCAAAGAGATAAAATAGAAATTAAACTTTTGGTTCCATGACATGTTGAGATTCACAATTTAAATTTCATTCTAAATAAGTTCATGGATAACCATACTATATCCATAAGGTTAGAAGGAATAATATTGACCTAAACTTATGTGTTAATTATAAACAAAACAAAAACATGGCTAAAACAATGTTGGAAGGGGTGGGGAAGAGGAAAATTTTCTTTGATAAAAAAATATGTAGATAATTCTAGACTTTATAGTGTTCTCAAGGTGTTACAAATAATATAGGTCTATATTGTTGTTTAATAAATTCTAATATAATGATGGCTACAACTAATAATCCAAACTTAAACTTAAGGAATGAGCAATAATAACTAGATAATCATGGAGGATACATTTTTTATCAATATATAGTAAACACGGATGTGGCTAAGAGGTAAAGGACACCTAAACTAGCCCCTTTTCTTGAATAATTTAAAGAAATAGGCTCCTCCTAAATTCATAAAATGGTACTTATGGAATTTTTTGAATATGAACAAACAATTTGGGCTTGATGAGAGCCATTAATCAAAAATTCTATATTGGGTCTTCAAACTAGATGAGGAATATTTCTTATAGAAAATTTTATTTGAATTTCTTAATGATATGTCCTTGGGATCTATTTGAAGAATAATTCTATGAGAAGCACCTTTCATCCACCCACCAAGAAAAGAAAAGAGTTTAATCACAATTATTATAATTGGATAATAGCTCAATGGCTAAATATAAATACAAAATATTACCTTATTTGATAAGTGGACTATATGAGAGATGTGGAGACCATATAACCAAGTTTCAACTATATTTAAAAGACATATTAGTGCATAATGTTAACGTGACCAGCCACTTAACTTTAGTTGTTGCCATTGAATTTATTTATAAAGTAAAAGAAAAAAACCTCAATGGAAAAGGATTTGTAAGAGTTTAAAAATAGAAAGAGTCAAAATTTGGAAGTAAATGACCCTTTAAGAGGAATTTATCTAAAATAACTCAAAATGAGTAGCAAAATCAAAACAATAAGAGTAATCATGATAGGAAACAGTTGTATTAGATGTATAATTCTAACTTTAACACATGTAATGGAGGATAATAGAATTCCATTTCACTCTAAAGGCCCCATTAGTGGTTATTATAATTATGAAAAATACCACTTTGTTAGAGAATGACCAAAACCAAAAAAGGATCAAATGCTAAACTAAATACATCATGACACAATAGATGATCAACATCTTGATTTTATTCCTCAAGGTAAATATTTTATAAGCATATTTATATTTTAATTAATTTTGAGACCACTAGTTACTTTATATCCTCTAATATTTTAAGATAATATAAAATTACACTATGAAATTAGAGAGAAAGGGGAAGGGTAAAGTTGGGAAAGTGTAAGAATTTTTTTTTCTAAATTTAATGGATTGAGTGGTTGGAAATTGACTTAGGTGTCATTCTACAAAATTCAATCTGCTAGTTATATCCTTGGGACCATATTATGTGATAATTAGAACATTGTTTACAATAACACCAAGCATGTGTTGACTATATGAGAAAGAAAATTTTATGTGTAGATGACCAATGGTTGTGAACTACTCTCTAAGGAATTCCTAGATATAACTAGGAGTGATCACAACTAAGAAAATGATGAAAGCTATTAGAAAAGGGTGACATCTATTTTGAAAGTTGAAGACCTAAGGGTTACATAAAAATAACAAACTATGAGCATCCCTTGTTGCATGAATTCAAGGATATATTTCCTAAAGAATATCCTATGATACCTCATATCATTTTAATTATCTATTGAAATTTTACAAAGGGCTACACCTATTTCTAAGGCTCTTTATCAAATTAATTTAACTATTCTACAAGAACTTAAGGTGTAATTAATTGGTTTAATTTAAAGAAATTATTTGTTATAACTAGTGTTTATCTTTAGGGAGAACTTGTTATCTTTGCAAAGAGGAAGGATATGCATTGACTATAGAATTTTAAATAAGGCCACGATCAAGAATAACTACCCACTAAGCTAGATTGAGGACTTGTTTGATTAGCTTGGAGGGGTAGTAGTACTCTATAAATTTTATTTTGGATTAGGGTACCATAAATTATGTATTGAGGATGAATATATTCATAATCATACCTTTATAATAAGCTATGGGCATATGAGTTCATGATACTACCTTTTGGGTTGTTTTGGGTTGATAATATCACTATATCCTTCATGAACTTAATAAATAGTGTGTTTATAGATATGCTAGATGAATTTATCTTAATTTTTATTTATGATACTCTAATTTATTCAATAAATCAACAAGACTGTAAAAAGTGTTTGAGGCAACAAAATATTTATGGAAAGATCTAAATGTTCTTTCTTCTAGAAATAAATTCACTACTTGGGATGTAATATCTCCATATCTGATGAAGAATTAGTTTTTAATCCTACAAATGTCAAACCAATGTTAGATTGGCCACCTCCCACAAGTCTCCCTAAGGTGGGAAATTTAATGGGACTTGTTGGGTATTAGTGGAGGCTCCTTGAAAACTATTCTATGATTTCCAATCATATAACATCATTGTAAAGGAAGTGTAAGAGATTTAAATCGGTTCCCATATGTGAGTCTAATTTTGGGTAGCTAAAATTATTGCTTATATCAACTCATGTCCTTATTATACCAATATGAATGGGCCATTTTTAGTATGAATATATACTTGATTAGATGGAGTAGGGGTGTGTTGATATAGGAAAGGTGTGTGGTCTCTTATGAGTCTATAAAACTTAAATATCATGAGAATATTATGCTTATCATGATTTTAAAATTGCTTCTATGGTCCATAATTTTAAGGCTTGGAGGCATTATCTAATAGGTAAGACATTCAAGCTCAAAATATATCACAAGATCTTGGGTTATATTATCAAGCAATAAAATTTAAATTTTTGGTAGCAAAGATGATTAGAACTATTGAGTGACTATGATTTTAACATCTATCATGTAAAGGATAAATACAATATTATTGTTGATTCATTTAAAACATGAAGATATGTGGCTACAATGTCACATCTACAATTTAAAATAAGGTATACAATTATGCAACAAAAATTATACAATGTATGAAGAATTTTTTACTCAAAAGAAAAATATTATGATGGAAATTCTAGTTTTTCATTTGACCACAGTGGTATACTATGACATAATATAATTATTTAAGTTCCTTAAACTATTAATTTGAGAAAAAATATATCACATAAGGTACATACAACACCATATTATGTACATATAGACATAACCAAAATTCTTCATGAACTAAGAAAACACCATTTATATCATTGGTATGAGTTTTCCACAGTCCATGAAATTACAATGCTTGGATTTTGGATTCAACTGTGTGTGTGTGTGTGTTTTTTTTTGTCGACATTTCGGATCACACTCAATCAGTCTCTTCAAAATATTCCATGTAAAGGTTGGCTATGATAGGGGATAATGGGGAGCCCATGGAAACTCCATCAGTTTTCTCATAGATGGCATTTTGGAAAGAGAAGAGACATCTCTCAACTCCTTCCCTCTTAAGCCATGTTGGTGGAAACACTATGTTGATGACACCAATGTTTGTTAACCTCACAGCCATGAACAAATTGACCTTTTCCACTCCCATTTAAATAACTTGGTTGATTGCATTTAATTTACCAAAGAAGTTGAGTCAAATAACTAACTTCCTTTCCTTGACTTCCTCACCATCAAGAAAGAGGATGGTTCATTGGCTCATCGTGTCTTTAGAAAATCCACACACACTAACCTCTACCTTCATGCTTCTTCCCACCACCAGCCAACACAAAAGGCTGATGTCCTCAATACTCTAGCAACCCAAGCTTATCACATTTGTGATAAAGACCACATCGATCTGGAACTTTCACATCTTTAATGTGTCTTCAAGCTTAATGGCTATCGCGATAAGAAAATCCTCAAAGATTTTGAGATGGCCAAAAATCGTGCTCATCCTAACCCCAAGCCTCTTGGTACCAATGATTTCCATTTTTCCACCCTCCCCTATGTCAAAGGCATCTCCAACTAGATTTCTAAAATTCTTTACAAGAAAGGTATCTCTTGTGCATTCAAACCCATATCCACCACAAGAAATCTCATCCCCTCTACCAAGGATCTTGTACCGCCTCTTCTCCATGCTATAGTGTACAAGATCGATTGCTCCTGTGGGACTCCATACATTGGAGAAACATGACAATCCATCAACACTTGAATCAAAGATCACTATGCAAACATTAAACATGATAGAATCTCCAAATCAACCCTAGCTGAGCATTCCCACTGCACCAAGCACCACATTTTCCTTCAAAACACCCAAGTGGTGATTAAGGAAGACAATTTTGTCAAATGTAAACTTCAAGACTCCATTACCATCAAAAAGCATGTTATCAATCTCAATCAGGATGAAGGTTGGCAGTTAAGTCTAGCGTGGCACCCCCTTCTTAACTCCCTCCACTTGAACCCTTCCCTCTAATGTTTTCCCTCTCATTTTTTCCTTATACCTTCCCTTCTTCCCCCTCATCTTTACCTTTTTCTATTTTTCTTCTTTTGCACCCTTCTTTTATCAGTCACTTTTTATCTTTTCCCTTCTTTTTTTCCCTTATTTAAGATATTATGAACCAAGGGATCATTTTCAACCTTTCAATTGACCCCTTGGTTTATAATATCTTATTAATTCTTTTTATCTTTTATAGTTAGCAGGTAATAACTTATTTGTTATTAAGAAACAACTTAATTGAGTTATTAAGTTATTTCTTAATAACAAAATATTATTATTATTTATTAACTTATCATTAGTTGCTTTTGATATTAGTTCTTTTAAAAAAAACTTAATATTTCTTGCTTATTTTTTATCCCCCCTTTTTATGGTTTCCCTTGTTTTTTTATTAATTTTTTTGCTTTGATAATTTCTCACAATAATCCTTTGTACTAAGTAATTGCGTAATATTATTTATTATCTTATTAATAAGGGGTGTTTTGAGTTTTCATTAATAATTCTTAAGCTTTTTATTATAATTTTTAATTGATTACTAATAATTTTTTATTTTACTCTTTTATTATTATCAATATTTTGGTTCTTATAATGAAGTATTTTGAAAAGTTGTTTCTAAGTTATTATTAAACAAGTATTATTAGTAATTTCTCATTATCATTATTATCTTTTAATAGAATTTTTTATACTTAGCTTATTTTTTCTTTTCTTTTTTTAGAATTTTTTCTTGTCTTTATTGATTTCCCGTTGTATTTGCTTGCTACATGGTGTTTTTGGACGGGTTTAATTTTTTATTCTTTTGTTCTTTTTACATTGTTTACTTTTCTTCTTTTTCTAATTTTTTTTAATTCTTTTCTCTCGTCACATCTACCACATATGAAGGAAGGAAATTTCCCCCTAATTCCACCATAATGTGATTTATTTATCTATGAAGAAAATTTCCTTATCCAAATCCTAATATACCATGATATCAAGGAAAAAAATCCTTCCGCACTTTTGAGAGAGACAACTTTAGCCAACCTAGAGCCCAGGATTCACCAAATCTTTCTCTTATCTAAAAATAATGTCTTTCTCATGGAGACAACTTATATTATTTATACCCTAGTAAAGAGATGATTTATCCATAGTATACACTTCATAATACATTTTGGACTTGTATCCTTTGTAATAAAGTACCCATATCCTCTAAACTCCATTATATTTATTTTCCTAATTTTGATGTACACTTAAACACATTGCTTCTAAGTGAAAACCTAGTCATAAATCTATAAGAGAACATGATGGCTGAAAATACTTATATAACACAAAAATTTAAGCTAGCAATGTGAATCCTCTTATAGAAACAATGTTTAATGAATTAAATTTTATTTTACAGTGATTCCTGAACTAAAGACAGGCTACACTTTTGAACCATTCACTACAAACAAAAAGTTTTATCAAATAAAATTTATTTTAGTTTTATCTTTAGGTGCTAGTCTAACTCTATAGTATACTTGAAATTGAAGTAAACTTAAAATTAATAAAGCAAGTTATCAAAGTGTGATTTTATTTAAAAGATAAATAATACAAAGAATAAACAATTTCAAATCAATTGATATGTTTATTTCTATTTGTATAACCACTCTTGGGATTCATCATCTATAGGCTAATTGGAATTGGTGATGATTTTTATTTGTTAATATGGTCTCAAACCTAGCATCCAACATTATCTTTGTGTCTTTAATGAAGTTATCCATTTCCAATTCTAATGATATATGAATTTATCCACTATGTGACTTACTACCGCTAGATCAAATAAAAGAGTTGTGAGGAGTACATTAGTACACATAGGGATTAAATTATTAAAATCCTTTTTCCAAAAATCCATAATCTATTTTTCTTCATTGACATCCAAAATGTTTGGAATTCTTAAGTCTATTAGCTTTTGGAATTTTTGAATCTTTTTCCGTTATTTATACCTTTAGCTTCTCGATAAATTTTTAGTTTCATGGAGCAATTTGGTTACTCCATAAGTGAAAATTATTGATTGTGGACTCCCATTAGAGTATTTGGAATTCTTATCTATGTCTCTTATTTGAAACACCCTAGGGATGCATAAGATATTAATTTTTATAAGACTAAGGTCCATGTTCTCCTTTTTATTAGAGGCCTAGATGATACTTTGATGACTTCTACATAAATCATTGGTCATTCTATATAAGTTTTTCACCCTATCCCTAAAAATCCCCTTCATTAATTGTTTATTTCTAATTTCTTCACATTTTTACTTCTTGATCTTATGATGCACAAACCACTTGAATCTAAAACTATTTTTATCCCTATTAGAATCAATAGACAAAGTTTACAAGCTAATTAACACTTATTAATTAAGTTTTAGGTTAAACAAGTATGGATCTAGCCCTTATCTATAGATATTAACTTCCTCCCCTAAACATTTACAACATTCCTAGACTCAAGGTCATACATTTTTCATACCCATTCAATCAATTTGGATTTATGAAATAATTTAGCACAATGAAATTTATGTTAGATGCACAGGACAACTGAGAGGGGGGTGAATCAGTTGTACATTAAAACATTCAATCCCTTATTAACTTTTAAACCCTTGTTAGCCCTTAAACCCTTATCATGCATTAGCAAAATGTAAATACATGAAACATAAATACAAACACATCCAAACACATAAGAACACTAGATTTACATGGAAAACCTAAGAAGGGAAAAACCATGGTGAGGATTAGCTCACATATATATGAATATCAACATCGAATACAATTAGTCTCACTACCCAGAAAAAAAAGAAGCGCTCATTTCCAAAAGGACTCATTGTCCAAAAGAAAGAAAAATAGAAGAAAGGGAGGCTCACTGCCAAATATGAACTACTAATAATGCATCTAACTTATTTTGAAGGTACAGTTCCATTGAAGCACATAAAACTCACTTAACTGTACTAAAATGTAGACACCTTCTTCTCACTGCATTTGAAAGTCATAAGTGTTTAAGCTCACACTTAGACCATCACACTTGATCAAATTTGTATCTTTTACACCACACAAACTCTACCCAACATCTCCAACAATTCACCTTACATGTATACCATATGCAACCTAAAACAATCTCAATTGGGTCGGCCTTGATGAAATGTATGCACCTAAAACGTGCAACACCAAAATAGGTCAGCACCAAACACTTTCACATTAGAAAGAAGTGAAGAACAACCACACCACGGGTTAACTAGGACCCAAATCCACATCACCACACTACTCAACACATCCACAATCCATGAGGTACCTCTGCAAATAGTGCTAGCATGCTAGGTCAACCAAACCTGCACTAACACTAACAAGCAACCACATACATGCTTCTCCAAGTCATGTAGACCACACAAAAACACTCCAAAACATCTCAAAATATTCTAGCATCATCAAAATATTCTTCAACGCTACAAAAACCACCTGAGACAAAGAATACTTTCATTTTGTGCAACCAAACACACTGGAACAGACATGCAAATTCTAACCAGCCTTGTGGAACACCTCAGCACTTGAAACCTCAAGGGAAGGAAGTTATAGACAATATAAGCACACTCCCAAATCTGCAAGACAAGAAACCTCACTGTGGAGAAATACAAAGAAATCTCATTTCTCCCAGACAACCTTCTACACAAACAAACACACTGTCAAACACATCTTCCACTCACGTATGATCCATAACCTAAAACTCTAGATATAAAACCTTTGAACACCTATGATCATCACGTCCAAACCGAACAAGCATATCTTCAACTGTGAAGAAATGTGGATCACAACACTAAACACACCTTTGTTACATTGCACACTCTTTTATTCATTTTTTCTCAAAAGCACTTTGAAACCAAGTAAACTAGTTGCATCATCAATATCAACACAATACTACAATACCTTCTCAATACATCCACAACATCTGCAACACCAACAATTTCCCCATCTATAATATCTGCTCAACACGACACTAGAGGTTGACATCAGTGACAACACTAAAGACAACATAGTGCAACACACTCACTACTAACATCAATGACCAACTATCGACATCAATGACAACACCAATAGCATACTTGCAAAAAAATCCCAAATAGTAATTTAACACATTACACAATAGAATAGCCTTAAAATACATTTTAAAGAAGACTCTCAAATAATCCTATCTAATTCTAAAACTTATGGAATCTCTAATATGTGATTCAAAATCTTCAATATAGTCTATCAGTACTCCCTTTCATAACAACTTATATTTTTAAGTTTCTTATTAAGTTTTTATTTAGGTATTTAATAAAGCTTTACTTAGATGACATGGTGACAACTTGGGGAGGGTTATGGCTCTAGGTTCTTTTATTTTCAAACAATTTTTGGCATATTGTGTATTTCCTTAACTTTTACATCCAAACATTAGTAAAGAGAACATGGATGATTTTTTTTATAGTTTGTGGCACACATCACAACTGCATGTTGGCACACACAATATTGTTGAAAATTACCAAAATTATGAACAAATAACATGATGAAACCATTCAGTCTATAAGGAAATAAGGTTAATATAAACAACATAAAGAAATAGTAGCAAAAGGCTCACATGAATATAATGGAATAATGTCAACACAATGAGAAAAGGAGATAAAACCTCCCCTCAAATAATGTTGAGTACTCAAATCCCATCATTCATACCAATAATGGAAAATAATAGAAATAAATAAACAACATACTAAATTTCATTCCCAATTCATGTAAATCTTTCAAATAATCACCCAAGGATGGATTCACATCACTCCAACATCATCTCAAACAAGAAATGAATGATTGATCACTAAGGAGATATGGTAGCTAACTTATATCCTACTAGAGACTAATGAATCATGGTCAATGACACAAACACAACATAAAATTAATAATAATTTTTAAGTGCATAAATCACCACCAAAATTCAATGGTTAGACAAGAAAATAAAATTGAAAGGAATAAATCTTCTTCAGGAAATTTTCTATAAAATATTAGGAAGTGCTCACTATCCACTTGGGTTGCCCCTTTTTCTAGTTAGGATCACATAGGATATCCTAGGGTTGTTCAAGATAGGGAAGGGTCACCTATGATATTAAAGGATTATAGTCACCCCTTTTTTAGTTAAGGTCAATCTAGACAAGGTAGGGTCGCCCAAGTGACCCACACTTCATAAAATAAACCTTTATAAAATGAAATATTTTTAAAAAATTGGACTTCCCAAAGGCCCAAAACTTCACCGTAATGCATGATGAAGCTTATCCTACAATATTAAAAACTCCCTAAACATTGAACATCATATTTCCATCATAAATTGTAAAATATGGGGCACAAACCCCAAAACCATAAAGAGATAAAGAGCCATAAAAAAATCAACCTGTTTAAGAATTATTTTATTATTAGAAACTTCATAAGATATTTCATTTTAATCTAGCCACAAATCACATGTAAATAAGTGAAACCATAAAGTGATAAAGAACCAAACCACCAAACTTGAACTTACCAATACAAGATCTAATTAACAACATTTTATAAATAAAATAGAACTTACTATGATATCATAAATGATAATTCATAAAATCTATAATATAGTTTCCAATATGATCATATGTTACACCTATAATCTACAAAATCAAGACTTACAAATAATAACAATTTCATTACAAATCAACATGTGATTTCAAACCAAATGACATTTATTATATTATTTTAAGGTGAATATCACATTCCAAACATGTGTATATCACACACCAATAAAAATATGATATTATGACATTTTTGTGCCTTTCACACATACTCCATTTGACCTTAAAAAAATAAGCAACCCCTTTTTATAACTTATGATTGAATCTTCTTATAATTTTTGAGCTACATCAAACTCTGTTGATGCTTTAGAATGTTTTAAAATTCTAAAAAAATTGTTGATTTTTTTTTTTGAGTTAAGTGAATTATAGCTATTTTTTTAACTATCATATATTTTAAAAATTCTAAAAATTTGTTGTCTTTGTTGAGAAACTTAAAATTCATGGACCTATAATCTATAAAGCTTATTTTTCAAATCTTATGATCAATTGAAAAAATTTATTGATATTTTGGAAATTTCACAAAATCGCGAACCTATCAACGTTGAAAACTTTGCAACCTATAGTTGGATATTTTAGTTTGAAGTGAACTTTTTCAATATTCTAGTGATTTTTTGAACTCATAAACTTGTCGATGTTAAAACTTTACAATCTTAAATTATGATTTTGAGCTCGAAGCGAACATTGTTGGTGATTTTAAAGGTTTTTGAACCTTGATAATCTCCTCAAACACCTTGTTTTTCATCATTTTTAGAAGTTTTGAAAATTTTAGGAGTGATAAGTGTAAGAAAGACTACTTATTAGGAAGTTAAGAATTTCAATAATAAGGGGAAATACCAACAAGGTTTTTAAAGGAGAACTTATTTTTTTGGGAGTTTGTGAACTCATAAAAATAATTGTAAGGTCTAAGGAAAATAAAAATGGATAATGAAGGGAAGAAAGAAAATTTTGTGAACTCTAAGAACTTGCTTCTTTTGTTTAATTTGGATTTAGTCTTAGTTTTGACCTTATTTCCTATTTTATTTTGAGTGTTTCCTACCTTTGTTAGGCCTATGAATTTTTTTCTACCACCTTGCTTCAAGGATACATCATTTGGAATCCTTCATATCCAACTCTCATACTTATAATCTTTAGGTATTTTTAAATTCATGGTTCTATTCATCCCTTTGTTTAAATTCCTTGTGACATGAGTTCCATTGTATAATCTGTAATTCATAATATTGTGTTATGTATACCCTTTTAGAATTGGTGAGCAGAGACACCCTCATTTATTTTCTTTTAGTATGAGTTATAGAGTATTCCTAGCTATTCAAACCTTGAAATTTTATTCATACGCTTTCTTTGGGATTGGTGATCCAATTTTATTCCTTAGGGCTTCCCTCTATGCATGATTCATTGAGTATATGTGACTCCCAAACTCAAAAATTTTACACTATGTTACCTTTTTGGGTTCATGATTTTAGCCTTGTTCTAATATACTAGCCTTTTGGTATGTTTAAATTAGTATCTCTAATATCCCTTACCTAACACTCTTGCCTTAAGTAAAAAGACCTAATAGATTGCAATAAATTATGTTGCCTTTGTTGAATGTCAAAATTTCAAGATCCCTAATGTTAAGTGTGATCATGCTAGGATCTTTAAGTTTAATTCTTTGACTATTTAAACTCGTAGATGTATTTATATGGTGGTAGGAATTTTGCAATATCCCCATTTCTTCCTTAAGAATTTATTTCTTACTATATTATCTTAATCAAGTTATTTTATATTGCATAAATCATGCATGTGACTTATGGATGAACTTTGTTTATATAGAGATTTCCTATACATTAGATGGAGTTTAAAAAAATATTATTATTGAGCTATCTAATGGCTCTTATAATTTTTTTGGTAGTACACATGCAAGGACAAAAACCACCTAGATAGATGAAGTATGAATACAAGGGATTCTACCCTTCTTCAAATATTTTCTCTCCTTGGAAAAATATTAGAGACAACAACCTCAAGCATGCAAATATCCAAGAATTATTGAATATTTTTAATAAACCACTCTATAATTTATTCTTTGAATATTTTTTAATAAACCACTCTATAATTTAAGAGTGCTTTTAATTGTAATTCTTCTAGGCCCATAAACTAAATAAAGACATGCAATTTAACTTTGGGCCTATGAATTGAATAAAGTTATAACTTATAATCTTGATTTGATGGATTAATCTAAGATCCAAGATAACTAGAACATAGGGTTTTTTTGTTGCACAAGTAGTTGTCATTGCACCAAAAGATCAACCTATTAATGCTCGATACAACTGTCAGATTTATACAAGATCCAAGATCCATAGGAGGCAATTAAGCCATGTCACGAACCCAAGCACCGTGCTACACAGCACAAGGATACCAAGGGAAAGACTCTTGCAACAATCCCCCCAACGCAAGTGAGGGGTTCAAACCTGCGACCTCGACTCTAATACCAATTGTTGCACAGGTGGCTATCATTGCACCAAAAGATTGATTTGTTAATGCTCGATACAACTGCTAGATTTATACAAGATCCAAGATCCACATGAGGTGATTAAGCCATGTCATGTTCACCCAAGTGCCACACTGCACAACACAAGGAGACCAAGGGCGAAACTCTTGCAACATTTTCTTGGGAAACCAGGTTGGGTGTAAATGTGCAAATCAAAATCATTGTAAAGGATTAGAATTTTTGAGAACAGGTACCTTAGAAAAATAAATTAGTGTTAGGAAATAATACATCAATACCCACAATGTTTAATCCATTTCTTACATAACCTTGTGAGATAAAAGCATGCATACAATCTTACAAAATAGCCATAATGCATAGATCAAATAGACAAGCCACAAAATATATCTTGGGAAAACCCTCAAGAGGGAAAAACCCAGCCTCCAAAAGCTTCCATACCCCATCTATTATTCAATAAATAAACAATACATGTACTTATATAGTTATAATGAATACTTCTAAAACATCAAACCTCTTCAATGTATCCTCCATGTATCCAAGCATGAATCCACACATCCCCTGCCATGCTTCACATATGAACTCCTCAAAAAGACTCAATAATATGACATCCCACTCACCCAACCAACCTTAACCACTAAACATGCATTTTATTTTATATATTTAAGATCATACAAATACAGTCGAGAGGTAAGATAAAACCATGTGCCACAAAACCATTGAACCCTCATTTAATATTGGGTATTAATTTTGCACATTATTAAATACTTTCCCTAAATATTAAATCATTTTCCTATGTCTTCCACACATAAGATAATTAACCTAATGTTACAATACAACTTACAGGTGGCCCCAAATAATTATGTATGTGGCAAAATACACCTCCTAGGTGCACCACATTAAATCATTATTTAATTACAACATTTGTCTTGGGTCATACATAATGGAGAGAAGGAATTGTTTTGGGATGATGCTTGGAATGGCCACAAAACCCTCAAGGCCTCTGGTAAGTGGCATTTAATTGCCTCTATTCTTAAAAACCTCTGGGGATGTAAAGTGAGGGACTATATGGTGATTGATCTCTCTTCCTCTCCTCCTTCAATGAAATGGAGGTCTTTTGATTTTCTACCAGTACCTCAAAATATGAAGGATTGTCTTCAATAAGAACTAAATAATCGACAAGTATTTTTGTCTAATAAGGAGGATGAGATCATTTGTCTTAATTCAAAATTAGGCTCTTATAATGTAAAGGATGGAAATAGACTTTTGATTAGTCCATCCCTGTCTTTTGATTGGCCTTCTAATTTTTGTTGGGGCTTTGTTGTTTTTCCTAAGGCAATTTCTTTTGCATGGTTTGCATTAAAGGATAGATTTTTTTCTAGAATGAGATTGGATCGTCTGGGTATTACTCATTTTTTTCCTTGTTTCCTTTTTGGAAGGGCTTATGAGGATACAGATCATCTTCTTTTATCTTGTGAATTTTCTAATAAATGTTGGATGTGGTTACAGAATAAGCTTGGTTGGTCTGGCCCTCTTCATTGCTCTCTTTTAAACTAGTTTTAGTGTTGGCCCTCCTTATTTAAATCCTTTTCTTTTTCTTATGTTTGGGAATTGAGTCCTTCTAATGTCATTTGGAAAGTTTGGCTGGAAAGAAATAGTAGGATCTTTAGGAAGAAAGTGTTGGATGTAAATCAAGTCATCCAAAAAATAGAATCTACAATATCAAAGTTTGTTATGTCATTTTCCTTGAGAAATTCTAGTGTGAAGAAATCCTTCACATCTTGGGATGCTAGTATTTTAAAGTCTCGGGCACTTCTAAAATCACCTTCTATTCAAGGATCAATGATTGGTTTGTGTGCTTCTATTAATAGGAAAGATGTGAAATGGACTCCTCTAGAGGAGGAAATGTACAAACTTAACTTTTATGGGGAATCTGTTGGATTTTGTTGATATGTGGTTGTCATTGATGTCAACACTATTAGCATTAATGTCGTTAAGGTTGTATATGTTGAGGATATTGAGAAAATTGTAATAAAATAAGTTGTAGGTTGTCAATGATGCAGTGGAGTTCAGTATGTTGGCTAGCTCAGTATGTTGATTATCAAAGGTTGTGAATTAAATGGTTTGTTGTTGAGTATATCTAGTTTATCCACATTAAGTTTCAGAGATCCGCATGAAGATTTTATCAAGTTATGAGTGTTTGTGTTTTGACAGTTTTTATGTTGCTTCAGTTGGTGTTCCTAATAGAGGATGATATGATTCTAGTAATTTGAGTTGTTGTGGATGCTTCTGTGGTGACTCATGATGCTCTTGGATGTTTCTAGATCATTCTCTATTTGTGTTGCATGTCTGCATTGATTGTTGTACTCACGATTGGTGATTTTCTCTTGCATGTTCATGTTTTTCATAATCATGGCCGACAAGGTGAATGTAGCATGTTGTGGATATTCGAGGAATAATTGTTTGAAGTGTTTCATGTTCGAACATGTTATTTTGGGTTCTCACTATGTTTTGGTTGACTTTGGTTGGTGCACATTAATAATTATTTATGTTTTGGGCCAATAGTTTGTACACATTTTATATTTTGTTGAAGCCAACATGGAGATGATGTTATTCTTGGCTACGGATATATATGAGTGATTTTTTATACCATTTGAAGGCATGAGTGTCTGTGTGTGTGAGAGATGTGCAAGTCCTATGTGTGAATAATGTTCTAATCATTCAAAGGTAGAAGTAAAGTGTGGAGAAGAGTGAGCAGAGTTTATGTGCTTAACCGGAACTGTAATCAGGCATTAGCAGATGTTATGTTTTTAGTTCAAAATCTTGTGGATGTGATCTGAATGTTTTTGTAAGACAGTGTGTCTTCCTTTGGGCAGTAAGCCTTGTTGTATTTGAGCAGTGAGCTCTAGGTAGTGTGCTTGAATGCATGTGCATTCCCCATTTTCTTTATACTTTTAATAAGGTATAATCTTGTGGAGTGACCTCCACCATGGTTTTTCCCCTAACAGGGTTTCCACTTACAAAAATCTTGGTTTTATGTGTGTTTCTAATGTGGTGATGATTTATTCTTTCATTTTTATTTATCAGATTTAAGAATAAGTAAAATAAGTTTAATTTGTTTAATTTTTGAGACAATTGATTCACCCCCCTCTCTCAATTGACTGCCCTTGTGTTACCATCAACTGGTATCAGAGCAGGTTCCTCGGAAGAAGTTCAATAGCTTGAGGTGATCCGGGATGGAAACATATAAGAAGGATAGTTTGAGATTTGATGGAACTAATTATTCTATGTGGAAGACTCGAATGGAGTGTCATCTGAGATGCACTGGTGAACCCTTCTGGAACATTACAAGGAATAGGTATATCATCCCACATAATGGTCATTCTACAGCTGTTGAGATTAAGGATGTTGAATACAATATCAAGGCTAAGGAATCATTGTTGAGTGCTTTGATTGATTCCAATATGAGAAATTTAATGGATTTGAAGACTGCTTATGAGATCTGGAAAAAGTTGGAAACTTTATATGAAGGTGATGCCCATGTGAAGATTGCTAAGTTGCAAAGCCTAAAATGGAAATATGAAATGTTGAGAATGGGAGATGATGAAACATTGCCTCTTTCATGTAGAGAGTGAATGAACTTGTGTGTAGTATCAGTTGTGCTAGTAGAACATTAGAAGAATCAGATATTGTTGCTAAAGTGATCAGATCCTTGCTTACTGCATACAAAGCCAAAGCTACAATTATTAAGGAGATCTAGACTATGAAAAATGTAACCAAAGATATGTTGATTGGTAAGCTTACTGCTTTTGAGTTAAGTGAGTTTGGTGATGCTCTTCCTAAGATAGAATCTGCATTCAAGGATACTATCTCCAAAAAAGATAAGCAGAGATATGATCCGGGAGAAAGTTCTTCTAGAAAAATATTCAAGTATGAGGAGGAAATGAGAGATATTGAAGAAGAGGAGAGAAAACTAGATGAGCTTGAAGCACTTATTGTCAAAAGGGAAGCTAGAGGAGAAGGTAAGCATAAAGGGAAATTTCCTATGAAAAGTTTTTCTTGCAATAAGATAGGTCATTTTGCACCAAGGTGTCCGAAAAGAGTTCTTAAGCCTAGATTTCAAAGAAAATGTTATTATGTTGTTGATGAAGGTGTGACAGATAATGAAGGGAATGTAAGTGAGGATGAATGGATATTTATTGCTATCAAGGAAAATGATCCAACCCCTATTGAATCTGCTAGTTGCACAAATGTGCAGAAAGCCCTAGTTGCCAGAGTTGAAGAAAAATATGAATGGGTGATTGACAATGGATGTTCTCATCACATGACAGGTGATAAAATTAAATTTGTGAGCTTGGAAAATTATTATGGTGGTGTTGTAAGATTTGGTGATGAAAAAATTGGTGTAATCTATGGCAGAGGATCCATTTCTCTTGATGGTAACCATAATACTGATGATGTCCTATATGTGGAAGGTTTGAAGCATAATCTCTTAAGTGTTGGACAGATGGTTGACAAAGGATACAATCTTCAATTCAAGAATGGAAAGTCTAGAATATTGGGGAGTTCCAGAAATGTGATTGCATATGGCACAAAAATAAAAGTTAATATCTTTCACCTGAATGCTACTGGTAAAATTTGTCTAATTAGTTGATGAAAGATGGTTGTCGCATAGGAGAATGTGCCATGTAAAATTTGACAATATTATCAAGATAAGTCGTGCTTAGGCAATGAGAGATCTTCCTAAGTTGATAAAACCTACTAATGCCATATGCAAGGAATGTTAGTTAGGGAAGCAAACTAGAGTTTCATTTCAAAGAAAAAAGCATTGTTCAAATGAAGTGTTGGAGCTTGTGCATACTGATTTGTGTGGTCCTTCTAGAGTCATAGTTTTACAAGGATACATGTATTTCATGTTACTTATTGATGATTATTCTAGAATGATCTGGGTTACTTTCTTAAGGGAAAAATCTAAAGCTCTAGAGAAATTCAAGATTTTTAAGGCTATAGTTGAGACAGAGACAGGTCTGAAGATTAAATGTTTGAGATCAGATAGAGGTGGTGAATTCACTTTCAGTGAGTTTAATTCTTTTTGTGAAGAGAATGGGATAAAGAGACAATTATCTGCACCACAGACCCCTCAGCAAAATCAAGTTTTGGAAAGGAAGAACAGGACAATTGAAGAAGATGCTAGGACTATGATGCTGGAAGGAATTGTTCCTCATATCTAGTGGAGAGAAGCTATGAGTATTGCTATTTACACTCTCAATTGGGTACAAGTCAAAGGTGATACCAGTAAGACTCCTTATGAGCTATGGTATGGTCATAAGCCTACTGTTAGATATTTCAAAATCTTTGGGAGTAAATGTTGTATCAAAAGAGATGAAGATATAGGAAAGTTTGATGCTAGAAGTGATGAAGGAAATTTTCTTGGTTATTCTACTAAAAGCAAAGCCTGTCGGTGCTACAATAAGAGATTGAGGAAAGTAATTGAAAGTGCTAATGTCAAGGTTGATGAAGACATAGTCAGACAATCCAGAATCTGTGGATATGATTTAGATTATCAGAATGACAATTCAAATAAAGGAAAGAAAGTTCAGACTTCAAATCAAGTTTAGATCGTTCTGGTGAATCAGAAAAATCAAGAGGAAGGAACTAGTGAAAGTGCAAAAGTGAGATCACAAGAGCCTGAAGTTCAAGAACATCCCAAGACTCCAAGGTATGTAAGACTAAATCATTCAAATGATAAAATCATAGGTGATAAGAACAAAGGTGTTCAAACTAGGAGAAGAATTGCAGAAGAATATTGTTTGATTTCAAAAACTGAGCCTAATAGTGTCAATGAAGCATGCAAAGATGAACATTGGATGGAAGCAATGAAAGAAGAATTACTATAGATTGAGAAGAATGATACATGGATTCTTGTTCCTCGACCTAAGGACAAAAATGTAATTGGAACTAAATGGGTCTTTAGAAACAAATTGAATGAGCAAGGTGAAATTGTTAGAAACAAAGCAAGACTGGTGTGTAAAGGATATTCTCATATGGAAGGAATTGACTTTGAAGAAATTTTTGCCCCTGTTGCTAGGATTGAAGTTGTGAGACTATTTCTTGCTTATGTTGCTTACAAAAACTTCAAGGTTTATCAAATGGATGTCAAGTCAGCATTTCTAAATGGAGAAATGGAAGAAGAAGTGTATGTTGAGCAACCTAATGGATTTCAAATGATTGATTAGGGAGATATGGTTTGTCGGTTGAAGAAAGCACTGTATGGACTCAAGCAAGCCCCAAGAGCATGGTATGCCATATTGGATAAGTATTTGTTGAAGGTTGGATTTAATAAAGGTACTACTGATATTAATTTGTATTTCAAGCTTGATCATGATAAATATTTGATTGTTGAAGTCTTTGTTGATGATATCATTTTTGGAGGAGATGATAGTTTGTGCATGAAGTTTGTTGATGAGATGCAGAATGAGTTTGAGATGTCTATGATTGGAGAAATGAAATTCTTTTTGGGATTGCAAATTACTCAGTTAGATAAGGGGATCTTTATATCTCAGTCCAAGTATGTGAAAGAATTGCTAAAGAAGTTTGGAATGGAAGATTCAAATCCAATTGGCACACCTATGGTGACCGGATGCAAGTTGACACAAGATTATGATTCTCCTCAAGAAAATCAAACTAGATACAGATCGATGATTGGTGGATTGCTCTATTTGACTCAAACTAGACTTGATATCATGAATGTTGTATGCATTGTTGCAAGATTTCAAGCTAATCCTAAGCAATCTCATGTGACTATTGTTAAGAGGATTTTTAGATACTTGAAGGGGACAGTTGATTTTGGCCTATGGTACCCTAAAGATGATGACCTTACTTTGAGTGCTTTTAATGATGTTGATTGGGAAGGAGATGTGAATGATAGAAAGATTACTAGTGGTGGTGCATTTTTCTTGGGAAAGAAGTTGATTTTATGGTTAAGTAAGAAGCATAATGTCATTCTTTATCTACTGCAGAGGTAGAATACATTGTTGTTGTTGACAATTGTACTCAAGTATTGTGGATGAAGTAGATGTTGAAAGATATCAGAGTTGTGTATGATGAACCTATTGCTATATTATGTGATAATTCAAGTGCAATTAACATTTCTAAGAATCTGGTGCTACGTTCAAAAACCAAGCATATATCTATCAAGTTTCACTTTTTGAGAGAGAAGGTGAGTGAAAAGGAAGTTAGATTGGAGTATGTGCCCACTAAGGAATAGATTGCAAATATTTTTACCAAGCCTTTTCCTAAGGATACTTTTGAGTATCTCAGAGGGAAGCTAGGGGTGATTACCCCTCCTAATCAGAACTAAGATGCATTGACTTGCATCAGTCTATGCATTTCATAGTCATATCTTGATCCTGATTGGTTTTGTGGTGGTTGCTACTTAGGGGGAGTAGTTAGATGTTCAAAAATGTGGTTCAAAGCTTGTGTGGAGAAAATGTGTATATTTTTCAATGATGTCAAAGGAGGAGAAGATTCATGTGAAAAACCTTGTGGGGAGAAGAGTCATGTGAAAGAGTTGAGGAAAAAAGAGTCAAAACCTAAGGGGGAGAAAAGTGCTAAAATAAAGTTGCATTGATGATGTTTTTCACATTATGTGTTGCCATTAATTCCAAAGGGGGAGATTGTTGGATGTTGCTGATATGTGGTTGTCATCGATGTCAACACTATTAGCATTAATTTATTTAAGGCTATATATGTTGAGGATATTGAGAAAATTGTAATAAAATAAGTTGCAGGTTGTCAGTGATGCAATGGATTTCAGTATGTTGGCTAGCTCAGTATATTGATGATCAGAGGTTGTGAATTAAATGGTTTTTTTTCTAGTATATCTAGTTTATCCATGTTAAGTTTTAGAGATCTGCATGAAGATTTGATCAAGTTATGAGTGTCTATGTTTTGACAGTTTTTTTGTTGCTTCAGTTGGTGTTCCTGATAGAGGATGATGTGATTCTAGTAAGTTGAGTTGTTGTGGATGATTTTGTGGTGATTCATGATGCTCGTGGATGTTTCTATATGTTTCTCTATCTGTTTTGCACATCTGCATTGATTGTTGTGCCCACGATTGGTGATTTTCTCTTGTGTGTTCATGTTTTTCATGATCATGGCCGACAAGGTGAATGTAGTGTGTTGTGGATATTCGAGGAATAATTGTTTGAAGTGTTTCATGTTCGAACATGTTATTTTGGATCCTCACTATGTTGTGGTCAACTTTGGTTGGTGTGCATTAATAATTATTTATGTTTTGGGCCAACAGTTTGTACACATTTTATTTTTTGTTGAAGCCAACATGGAGATGATGTTATTCTTGGTTGTGGATATATATGAGCGATTTTTTATACCATTTGAAGGTATGAGTGTGTATGTGTGTGCAAGATATGTGAATCCTATGTGCGAATAATGTTCTAATCATTCAAAGGCAGAAGCAAAGTGTGAAGAAGAGTGAGCAGAGTTTATGTGTTTAACCGGAACTATAATCAGGCATTGGTAGATGCTATTTTCTCAATTCGGAATCTTGTGGATGTGATTTGAATGTTTCTGTAAGATAGTGTGTCTTCCTTTGGGCAGTAATCCTTGTTGTATTTAAGTAGTGAGCTCTAGGCAGTGTGTCTGAATGCATGTGCATTCCCCATTTTCTTTATACTTTAAACAGGGTATAATCTTGTTGATTGACCTCCACCGTGGTTTTTCCCCTAACAGGGTTTCCACGTAAAAAAATCTAGGTGTTATGTGTGTTTCTAATATGGTGATGATTTACATTTTCATGTTTATCTATCAGATCTGAGAATAAGTAAAATAAGTTTAATTTGTTTAATTTCTGAGACAATTGATTCACCCCCCCTCTCAGTTGTCTACCCTTGTGTTTCCAAAATCATCTTGGGGGAATCCTGGTTTATTGAGAGTTGGTATTGTTATAAGGGATCATAAGGGTGTCATTGTGGGGGATTCTTGTCAAATGTTGGGTATTGGTTCTAATAATGTTGTGGGTATTGGTTCTAATAATGTTGTGGAATTTAATGCTCTAGTTTGGAATTGGCAATTAGTTTCAAAACTTATCATATTGTGATTGAGGAGGGTTCTCAAGTTGTAATGGGTACTCTTTCGAGAAATTCATTAGATGCTTGGCATTTAAAATACTTGCTAAATCATGCTAGTTCTTTTCTTTAGAACTTCAGGTCTTTCGAAATATTGTTATAAAGAAGCTAATGGTGTTGTAGATATTTTGGCTAACAGGGTAATTGACAGGTCCCTTCCTTTCATTTTTTTTCTCAAAAAAAGATGGAATGGTCATGCAATAAAGGACCTCAATTGGTAAAGAATTTTTGTTTTGTTTCTTTCTCAGTTTTTTGTGTTGTGAGCATAAAACTTGTTACTTTGGTGCTCATGGGTTTGCGTAAGTTTTGATGTTTTTATGCACTCTCCCATGGTGAAAATGATACATTATTTCAATATTATGCCTTTGGGGGTACAATATTAGGTATTTATTCATCTACTAGCATGCTCGATTATGTTTTGGGAAATGCAAGCCTTGTTTCATATTAATTTTGTGGTAACCCATGCAGTGAGTATTCATTTTTTGTTGTTGAGGTTTTTTCTCCAAAAATTTGGTTTTATTTTCTCCTCCACTGGCCAGTTGATATTACCCACTACTAGCTGACTAGTGTGTAGATTCCAATTTGGAATTGATGTGTAATTTAAAAATGGTTTTAAAACTCTCCACTTTTCTCTCTTACACCGGCCACCTGGTATTACCCACTACTAGTTGATTGGTGTAGGAGAGTCTAAGGTGGAATATGGTGGCACTTGAGGTTTGGTACATTTATTATTTCTTGTAAATTTGTCAATAGATGTGATGGATTGTACTTTATTTGGTAGTATTGATTATGGGATATTAGTTCTTTGGCATTCCATTTCTAATATGCAATATTTTGTGGTATTTTCACTTGTGCTAAAATTATTTTCATATTTGAGGTGGTCGAGGGCTTATGTGACACTTGGTCTAGCATCCAGAAAATTCACTGCAAGAAGATTCACCGTCATGATAAATTCACCTCAAGGAAAATTCACCACCAGCAATTCACTGCCACGGATAATTAATCACAAAATTTTAATGCGATGAATTTCCCACGACAATGAATTGCTAGTGGTGAATTTTCCTTGAGGTAAATTTATCATGGCAATGAATTTTCTCGCAGTGAATTTTCCCATGCTTAATTTTCCTAGAGCCACTTGGTCTTGGTGTCATTCAATCACTTGCCTTAGCATTGTTGCTCCATTTTGTACTCAAGGAACATATGTGGTTTCTTAGACTCCATTTTGTGAATTATTTGTAATTTATAGTGTGATATCCTCCATTAAATTTAGAGCATTTAATTTTGTACTCTTTGCTTGTGTGTATTTCCTTATAATGTTGGAAGATGGGTTTATTGCCTCACATTGTTCTTTGGCGGTCTCGCTCTAATGGTGGTCATTCTTGAATGCTCTAGGTGTTGTGTTGATGTAGATTATTGTGTGTTCATTCCTCCCAAGTATTGGGAGTCAAGAGACCCCCTTGCTTTTTCAAGGGATAAATTATGTTGCACATTCATGTTTCGTTGTTCTCGGGTGGAGGATGCTCTTCACCAGGTAATTAGCAATGATTGGCTTCTAAAGTTCCCGCTAGCATTACCTCATGAAATTTCCTCCATATTTCTTTCAAATGTAATGGATTTGACTTGGAACCCAGAGATGGTAAAATATCTGGTGGGCTCTTACTCATTACCTTCTTTTTTCTCATTCTCCTCTTTGTCTGCAACATTGGAAAAGTAATGTATCTACAATGGTTCACCTATTGTTGGTGGCTTCTTGGATCAGAATTCTATCTTCTCTATGTTACCAGATTTTTGCATATGGCTCAATCATGTAGAAGCTTTCTGTTAGAAAGAAGGGAAATGGTGCATTTTCCTAACCTTCTATGTTACATTCAGTTATACAAATGAAATAGATTTACAGGATTACAAGAACGCAAAAGTATTACATTCATACAGGTGAATGAAACATAAAAGATTTCACAATCTTTCTGAAAATGTAATCTTTATTGAAAGTAATTTGGTACATGTGTCCCACATAATGAAGTCGTGAGACTGACTTACTCATTTGATACAAATAGAAACCAAAATATGCATAAATGAGTAAATGTTGGAAGAAACTAAACATGCTAAAAAGGTAACTAGTCATTGCCTAAATGACTGATACTGCAACTAGATCTGCTCCCTTTTGTCTTGCCTTGCTCCTTGTAGTTCTTTGGTCCCTAAGTGCCTGGTGTCTGGTTGCCTGCATTGAGTAAAGAGATAGATTAGAACAATAAGTTCTAAGAAATGAAGGGTTGAGTTCTAAACATGCACATTTACCCATTCGTACATATATTTGTAAGATGGGGTTAGAAATCAAATAGCATAGATAAAGTGACAGCCAACACTACTAAGCTATTAAACCACATCCAACAAGAGAAAACAAATAATAGAGAGAATAAAAAAATGCAAAACATAAAAGAAATCACTCCCCATTATGGTTGATTCTTTCTCTTGCTCTCCTTCTTCTTGTTATGCAACTTTGCCCTCAGATTTGTTGAAACACTTGTGCAAAACCTGCAAATGGTAGCAAGAAAGTTGGAGACAATTAGCTATTAAAATGAAAATGGAGAAGGAAGGTTGCTTTTATAGACAACCATTCAAATGGACGGTTGAGATTAATCTTCTAGAAAGATTCCAAGATCAATGGATGAGAATGCATGAGAGAGATGTTACAAAATGGATGGTTGAGATTAAGTCTCAGAAAAGATGCCAAGATCAATGGTCGAGAATTGATGCACCAAGAATATGTCATGCATGGAAAATCTATGACGCTGACGGCTATGACGCATGACAACTATGATAGACATGCAAGACATGCAGGCTATGACAGAAATGAATGTTATGGCAGGGGATTATGACAGAGCATCTTTGACTAGGTGGAGGTGCATAAATAATTTATTTTAAATTATTTATTCAAAATGGAGTAAAATGACAAGTGGCAAATAAATAATTTATCCAAATTATTTATTTAGATAAAATGACAAAAGGAGCATTTAATTAAATTAATCAATTTAATTAAATGGGGAGGTGGAAATTAGACATGGATAATTAATTTGAATTATTTATCCAAAATAGAGGAATGAAACATAATTAAATAATTTTGACAATTATTTAATTATAGAAGAATAAAAGGTCAAATAATGATTATTATTATTATTTGACTATAGATGAAAGATAAATAATTAAATAAAAAATTATTTATTTAATTATTGAAGAATGGGATATATTAGCGACGCAATTAAATAATTTTAATTGATCAAGATAGAATAAAGATGAGAAGGTGAATTAATTAAATAATTAAAAACTATTTAATTAATAGAGGAATGTGGTCACACCTAATTGAATAATTAAAGTTATTCAATTATCGAAGAACAACGACCAAGAAAAATGGCGCTCGCGGACTTAGGACATTTTTGAGTGTCTACAATATTGATTCCCACATGCATCAAATGTAAATCCCTGTCATAGGTGTCCATGAAGGCCAAAATAGAGGAACATTACACACACTTATGAAAAGTATTTTATTTCTAACTGGTTTGCTTCATGTGCAGTTACAGGTGCAATCATGTTCAGATCACATGAGTGGTGGAAAATGTGGCTCCCACAAGGGTTGAGCCTAGCTCATTATATAGGTACAACTTTCTGATCAGGTGTAAAGATTCACGGTATTGTAGGAAACAAGATTAAATCTATCTCATTTCTTGGTAATCCAATCAAAAAGAGGTTTATCATTCACAACATTGAATTGATAAATTCATTGTTTTAAGTATTAAGTCACTGCTTAATGGGGCCACATAGAAACAACAAAGTCTTAGAAAATGGTTGAGCAAGTGAGCTATTAGACATAAGTGTTGCTGAGTGATGAACAATCAAGGACAAACTTATATATAGCCTATATGGCCATGTAACAGTAAGCATCAATTATTTGGCATTAGGTCTTAAATACTAGAGTGCATTCACATGTTGCAAGAGAATGGAACTGGAAGGCTCTAATAATCATCTGGCAATTCTAGTATCATCTGGTGTAACAAATGTTGTGTGCCTATGAGAAGGTAAGTCAATTTTAGACCATGCAGTGTTAGAATGAAAGTGATGTCATTCCTGAGAAACAATAAAGATCTAAAGCTATCAACAGGGATGCAAGAAAGGTAGACAGTTTTATTAACAAGCTTGGCCTAGCTATAGCTTGTTCAGATAAAGCAGCCCTAGGAACTATATAATTTTTTTTAGTATAAAGGACAGTCATGAAGATTAAGCCTACTCATGAAACCGAGTGATCATTAAGAAAATATTCAGCTAAAGGACTCAAGCCAATGTTCAAGATTCAAGAAATAAATTCAATGGGAGAACTTTATTCATTTTAGATGAATAGCTTTCAACACATTCAATAGGCTTAAGCACAGCTACATCAAGTGCAAGGTGGTGACAGTGAAAATCTTTTAGTCACAACAGAATATAATCATTTTCATATTTTGCAAGAACAAGAAGGAAAATCAAATCCTTTCCATGATATTATCCATTATGATGAGCAAGCATCCCTGTAAGGATATTTTTTGACAGTCCTTGTCAAATTGACAGTGATCTTTTCAAGATTATAATATGTTGTATGTAGCAACCAAGTCAACAAAATCAATGGAAATCATTTATATTTTAGGGTACCACTTCAGAATACAAATATTGAAAAATAAGGTTGCACAAATCTTATAGATGACCATATCATGAAGTCAAATAATGAGTAACAGAATGATGCCTGTAGCATGTATGACTATACGAAAAAGTACAGAGCAAAGCAATGTTGAGCATAATGCACAAAAAATGTTAAGAACAATAATCCTAAATGACAGTCATAGAGACAGCCAGCTGTAACAGTCTACAATGATCATAAAATTACGTTGTTATGGTGTTTCCGAGCCAAGAGCTCCAGGTTTTAGGCACAACAGTGATGCAAAAACACAATAATAACAGTGATATATGAGACAAACAGCATATGCATGAGATCTTTTCATCAGAGCATAACTGAATAGAATTCATATAATGTTGCTACTGTAGTATCCAAATGTTCTGTTCAAGTTGTCCTTTAATCAAATGGATAATTCACAATAAAGGAATTTCAAGCTTTTGCTACAATAAACTAGTATCATTACATCAAATATATGGAGACGCTTAATATAGTCAAGAGAAATAAAAGTGGAGCCGCAGCCTCAGAGAGAAAACCCTCAACCATGAATAACGAAAATAGAGGCTACAAAACTCAAAACCCAAAGGACCTGAACAAGAATGGTCATATCAAACCCTCAACAAGAAAAATGAGGCTGACCCATAAATAATATATGGGAGTTTTCAAAGTTTTTAGTCCCAGACTCAAATTCTCGTCATTCTTTCAGAGTTTATGAAAAATAATAAATTTGTGGTATGAAGTCAACAATATGTTATCAGAAATCCAATGAGATCATACAGAATGCCATCAAATCGAACACAACATACTTTCCTTGGCGGCCAGGCAAGGAAGAAGCTCATACAGATAAATGAGAAGAAGATGCAGAATATCGCGGCCTATGAGGCCGATTTTATAAATGGAATGCTTTCTTTTCACTTTTATTTTCAAAAAAGACTTACCAGTTTGTTTCTGAAGAAGAATCATTGCACAAAATCTTGACTACAAGCTGGGAATTCATGGTTTCCACAAAGTTCCAAACCCTACTTCTGGCAGCTAAGCTTCTTTAGGAAGCTTCATAAGATAAATGAATATCTTTTCATTTGTTTTATTTTGTTTTCCATTTAGGTTCTCATAACCCTAATATGTCGATGAAAGTTTAGACTTTCTTTTTGTCTAACTTTTAAATTATATGCATCATGCCAACTTATCCCCATGCTTTCTTTTCTTTCATAAGCCTATGACTTGGGCACGTCTAGGTCTTTTTGACTTAGCAATTCCCATTATTTTGGGATTTTATCAATGCATGGAGACCCTTGATTCTTGCATTCTTTCTATAATGTAAATGCTTAAATTCAAATGATAGATTATAAATCATTTATTTTGAGTCATTATCTTTTAAAATTGGAGGTTTCCAATGTATGAGGAGAATATAGTGATATGACCAAGTCATGAATGAATATGTGGTTCCATTGATAGCATGCCATAAACAAAGGGAAGTTGGATTTTTGTTTGCAAACATGTGGAGAAAGGATAGGGTGTTTCATTACTTCATTGAAGGAATATAGGCCTTTTTGGAGCATTTTTAGGGTGTTTATGGTTGGAGTAAGTCTTGCATGACTTTTTCATCCAACATTAGCTATTTTTGAGTGGATTAGAAGGCTAGATTTTAGGCATGTTGGTTGCATCCGACCCAAGGCTTTCTAGAGCCTTGTTTTGTGGAAGCAACTTAGGGATGGGTTACTTAGTCATTTTATGACTCATTTGTGATTTAGTTCTGATTATGCAATTTTTGTCCTTAGTAACTCTTTGAGTCCTATGACAGATTTTGACATATTTTGTAGCTCATTTGGACATGAATAATAATACAGACCTTGAAGTAATAGTTTTTTGAAGTCTCTTTGCCATCTCATTTTTTTGCTCTTTTGGTATACATCATTGATTCAATCAAGTTGATTGTGAGGTATTATCTACTTCTCCTTTCAGCTTTGTCTCATATTTACCATCCTTAGCCAAAAAAATAGTATTTTAATGCAAGTTATAATTAGTGTCAGAGTTGCAACATAGTTTCTAATAGTGAATTTCTTTTCCTTTTAGAAGTATGATCATCAAGACCTCTTTATAAAATATTTATGCATAGAATACAAGAGTGAGTTGTGTAAGTCTTGGTTTCATACACTATAAACAAGTGTCTTTTGTCTAAATATTCATGGTCCTTGGTAAGTTTAGTGTATCACCCAGTGTTTCATTTTCAGCATTTTCCTTTTCAAACCATATCCTTACCCTTTTCCCATCGAGTTAATAGTTTAGGTGATATTACCAGTGAGGAAGCCGGCCTTTCCCAAAGGTTTGGTCTTATTCAAATTTCATATTTTAAAAATATGATTCCCATGTTACACTAAATTGTTGAATTCTACATTTAACAGGGTGCAAAATCCAAGTGTTAACACTCCAACTGGGCTATTTCTTCTTTTCTAGTAGTTAATGGTGTCAGCTCTTGTTGGGGACAATCCCCATCCCTTCTCTACACAAATATCTTGTCTTTTTCCCAATGTTCCACGGGGTTTCGGGGATGGGGACAGGGGACAGTAGGGGACACGTTTTAGGGATGCAGGGACGAGGGGTCTAAGTTTGGGGGCAGTGAGGGATGGTGGCGGGGGGCAGAAGGGTGTTGAAATACATATAGTACTTGAAAAAATAGTTATAAAAAGATGTATAAGTATAAGAATTATACATCTTGGAGACAACTAGGAGTCCCCTAGATGTCTTGAGGACACCGTAGCATCCCCGAAGTCCTAGTGGTGTCTTGGAGATAGTGACACTAGTGGTGGGATGGTGGCACTAGTGGTGGGCTGGTGGAGGGGCATCCCCCCAAGTCCCCAATTCTCTGAGACGTCTGAATCTAGGAAACGTGGGGTTTTTTGGAGAGGACACATCCTTGTGGAACACTGCTTCAGCCTCATATTGGTGATTCTATTTTCTACAAAGCTAAGTCTAATTTAATGCAATTCATTTTCGGTTCAGACACACCATGGATGATCCTCATTCCACTATGTTCTTTCCTCCACTCTTAGAGATGGATTCTTCTTCTAAAATTTATTTTGAATTATGAATTGCATGTATAGTTCGATCGTCTCCATGGGATCTTTTTCTACTCTCTGAAGTGATGTATCTACTCTATAGAGCCATGTGATGTAAAATCTTTTCTAATATATGAATATAATGTTACAATGGCCTCGCTACTTTTACCAAATAAAATATTATGCAATGATGTACAACACTAAACCTAACAATTAGACATATCAAGTAAAGTTAGAAGCTCTAATTTCTAAATTGAGTTATGTTGTAACTTCTATTTTTTAATTTTTTGAGAAGGATATAAATCCAAGGTATATTAAATAAAAAATATTTTTACCAATGTTTGATTTTTGAAGTGAAATGGGGAATTTGCATGTGTAATATAGTAATTTTACATGTCTTTTATTTTCAAGCCAGTCCATAAATGGTTGCACTTCTTTGTATTGATGATTATATGTAATATTGAACAAGTAAAGCTAGTTTTACATTTCCTCTCAAAATATTTACAAACCGATGGTGCTACAAAATAAACCCACTTTTTTTAACACCATCTTTTTTAATATTTATTTGAACTACACACACACACACACACACACACATATATATATATAAATTAAATCTCAATTCATTGATTGAAAACTTACATTAAGCATCTAAATTCCAACACCTATCATATGATAAATTGATTTCATTTTTGAAGTTGAATACTAATATTAAACTTTCATAGAGTTTGGTTTTATTTATTGTACAAAAATTAGATATTTATTTTCACATTACTAGCAGTGGGATTTTCTATGTTTACTGTGGTAATTAGTCAAGACCTCACAAAAGGTTAATATCAAGCAAAGATAAATACATATATTATTTATTTTATTACATTACCATGACTTGGTGACATAGACCTTAGAGTATTTTGATTTCTTTAGGAGATATATTGCTTTCCAAGAGAGGTAGGCCGATCTTGTGACTTTACCTACCTATTGGTGAGGGTTGTTAAATCCTCAATCAATAGAAGTGGAATTAAAAGGAAGGAATAAAGAGAGATTTTGGTTGGCTCACTAGATTTAAATATCAAATGGTTGTAGACCTTAATCTATTTCAAGTTTGACAAGAGAGACATTATCACTAAATCCAAAAAAAAATTCCAAATTATTGAGTCACCACCACTTCTTCAATATAGAAGAGTAAAGACCAATAACAAAAGTACCAAATCTAAGTTAGATCGATTTCTTTGGACAAGGAAGTTCCCCCCTTTCTTTACATGATTTTCCTAAAAATATTGAACACTTTTTTCCAAAATATATATTTGGGGAAAGGAAAAAGTTTCAAGAAAATATTTAGGATTTCAAAGATTCTTCAAAAAAGTGAAAATATCTAGCATGTAGATGCAGTTTACAAGTTATTTCCCTTTATATTGAGCCATGAGACTTATAACTATTAATTATGGTTACTTTCCAATTCCATAACAAGCTAGGTATAGTTACAATCTAATGTGAGAAGAGGAGACATGAATCCTTTGACGTCATTTAACATGAGGTTTCACAAATCATACACCAATATTAAGGCTCCTTAAAATAAATATGAAGTGGTAATTGTTCAAACATATATTAGGGTAATTGAAACATTAACAACAACATTTGTAAGAAGAAAAAATATTGATATAACTACTCTATTAGCACTATATGTTGAGGTAGTGAAAGTGCAACAAGAATTATTGTCTACTAGGTTAGAAGCCATTGGCCATTTGCATCATTGGGATACCTAGGAATGTCTAATCATGTGAGATAAATTAAAATTTATTTGAACCACAATATCCAATACTTAATGGGATCTGAAAAAGCCCAATACTCTATGCAAAACTAAGTCTACAACCAACCATATTTAAATGAATGAAGTATTTCCAACCTTTATGCTCACATGGAAAAATTAGAAATATGTTAATACATACAACACTACTCCACAAAAATGAAATAAAAATTATCTCCTTGTTTATTTTTCATATTGAGAGTTGGGAATTCATTACCAGAACAATAGGTTTCTACTTCTCCCCATCATACTCTAATTGAGCAAACTCCTCAAAGATAGCAAGAAACCATCAACTCATATTTGGAACATGTTATAAGTGCATGGTAAATAAGTTATCAAATGATTTCATGCAATTTCAAAGACAAGTTCATTAGAACCAAAATAAAAGTCCTTAGAATAAAGGATTCAACCTAAAATGATCAAACCTCCACTGGAATATAAGGCCCAATAATGGTGGTGTCTCCACTCTAATGGATAAAGTGAATCATAATGCTAAGAGAGATAGAACCTCAATCAATCATACAAATATAGCTTTGAATTATTGGTGTATGTTACATGAAATAGAAACTCGTTCTAAGGTAAATTGTTCAAAATTTATGTCAATATCCAACATCTTCCAAGAAGTATTAATAACTTAAAGATTGTTCCAATAAAGGATGATAAATATTTCAATAATTTTAGCACAAGAATGTTTATGGAGACTTATGATTTTCTATTTCAAGAAAAAAAAGATCAAGAGGATAGTATATGAAGTACACTATTATTGAAATAGTACTAGAGGAAAAATAATAATTACTTGTTAATGAGCAAGACTAAAATTCCACTTATTATCTCAATTTCTCCTCACAATTCACAAATTCCCCTAGATCTAGATACAAGCAACAATCTAGTTGGACACCTAGAGGACCAAGGAAAAATGTATCAACGCCATTTATTTAAAAAGATGTAGAACCTCCCAAAGTTATTTATGATATTAATGAGAACCTCGAGAAATGAAAGGATAATGTTAGTATTTTGGATCTTTTGCAAAAGCTAGGACAAAAAGAAACTTTGTGGAAATCATTTAAAAATCTAGGGATGTTTTTACCAAAGGAAAGACTCAATTTTTTAAAAAAAAAAAAACTCAAGAAATATGAAAAAATCTAAATCCTAATGAAAATGTAGGTATTTTTTAAGAGAGAATGTAGTCACCACCATTCCTCTTGACAATTCAAATTTTCGGTAATAACCTTCATAATTGTCTTATTAATTCATGTGCTTTTAGAAATGTTATGCCTCTTGGTATTTGTCAAAATTTGGGTCTTTATACAACCAAATCCACTAGAAAATCTACATATTTAGATAAAATAGAGTTAAACATGATAGGAGACCTATATAATGTACATATGCAAATAAATTTCAATCCTCATATCCAATAGTATATTAATATTGATGCAGTAAGCATCCCAGGCGAATGAGCAATCAACATCAACCAAAAAAAAAGGAGGTTTATTTTTTTATGCATTTTTGAATTTTGGTGTGGGATTATGTGGTTGAAAATTCATGTTTAATATTTTCAATTGATTGAATGTTGATTAAATTAATTTTGCAATACACAACTTTTAAATGTGACAAGTTGGCATAGTGGAATAAAGCCAAAATTGCAATTTTAATGCAATAAATAGATAAAAATGCCACAAAAAGCATGGAGAATGTGGGAAATTGAAGGAATGTGTTTTTAAAAACTCCCCATAATTATCCCTAAAAATTAGGAGCTAAGGAGGTGGGTATCCAAGTCTAATTTTTGCATTTTGCCTTTTTAGGAGATAAGGAAGGGGTGGGTTATTGTAACTCCAATCTTTATTGGAGAGTTATGAAAAATAATTAATGAGAATTTTATTTTTAGATTTTTGGAGGTTAATGTGCAGCCAAGAAGGTGGGCATACTATTCAGGGAGAGAAGGGGAAGATGAAATGAAAAACAATTTCATTTCGAGTGAAGAAAATGGTGAAGAATTTCATTGAGATGAGAAGAAATTTGAAGAGGATTTGAAGGAGGGTAAAAAGGAAGGCATAGTATTCTCAAAAGGCTGGATTTTTGTTGTGTATTGCAGGTTTAAAATGATATTCTACAGCCATGGAATGTTCCAGGCATTCATAGTAAAGATGTTGTGTTGCAAGTGGAGGATATGGTTGTATTGAGCAAATTAAGCTTCAGGAAAACCACATAATCGGAGAAGTTTATTTTAGTTTATCATTTTTGCTCAATATAGGATGTTAGATTGGACATATGTTTATGTCTATCAGTCAATTAGTGACTGAAAATAATATTTGTAAATTTTATTTGTTGAATGAAAACTATTTGTTGCAAGTTGCAACCCAAGTTCTGAAAACTATTTGCAAGTATGCCAACTATTTGATTAAATGTTTATGAGGATTTTAAGAGGGTTATTTGAATATTTTTGAAGGGTTGTGAAGCCCTCTACATTAGTGGATGAAGAATCTCATTGAGATGAGGAGAAATTTGAAGAGGATTTGGAGGGTAAAAAAGGAAGGCATGGTATTCTCAAAAGGTTGGATTTTTACTGTGTATTGCAGGTTTAAAATGATATTCTACAGCCATGGAATGTTCCAGGCATTCAAAGTGAAGATGTTGTGTTGCAGGTGGAGGATATGGTTGTATTGAGCAAATTAAGCTTCAGGAAAACCACATAATTGGAGAAGTTTATTTTATTTTATCATTTTTGCTGATTATAGGATGTTAGATTGCACATATGTTTCTGTTCATCAGTCCATTAGTGACTGAAAATAATATTTGTAAATTTTATTTGTTGAATGAAAACTATTTGTTGCAAGTTGCAACCCAAGTTATGAAAACTATTTGCAAGTATGCCAACTTTTTGATTAAATGTTTATGAGGATTTTAAGAGGGTTATTTGAGGATTTTTGAAGGGTTGTGAAGCCCTCTACATTAGTGGTATCAGAGTCAAAAGATTCTGAGTGTGCAGGAAAATTCGCCAAAAGGAGGCAATTTGCACCATGATTGAGCTTGTGGGTATTTTGAAAAATGTATGGAAGAGGAGCCCAATGTGGTAGGGGTAGAGATAGAGGAAGAATGGACAAATTTTTCCATGGAAATGAATTTAGAGCCTTGAGAAGGCAAGTGGAGACACTCCAAGAAGAGATAAGAAGAGGGTTTGCATAGAGAAGAGAACCAAAGAGTGATGAAGAAGAAGAAGCCTTAGAGAATGCCAACGTGACAAGTGAGCAAAGAGATATAGTTGCAGCAGTTACAAATGACCCATTGTTGAGAGCCCTTTCAAAGATTGGAAAGAGGCCAAAGATTGATGTTCGTACATTTAGTGGAAATTTGAATACAAAGGAGTTGATAGATTGGATTAATGATATAGAGGAGTATTTTGAATTCGAGGAAATTGAGGACCCTAATAGAGTAAGGTTTGCAAAAACCAAATTAAAGAGACATGCTTCCATTTGGTGGAGGGAGATTCAGTTGGAAAGAGGAAGAAAGGGGAAGGATAAAATAACAAAGTGGGTCAAAATGGTAGATAAATTGAAAAGATAGTTTATTCTAGTGGATTATGAGCTAGATTTGCTAAAGAAAATGCAAGGATTGAAACAAGGAACAAAAACAGTGAAGGAATACACTGAAGAGTTTCATCGGATTCTCATTAAAACGGGACATGCTGAAGAAACTAAGGAGAAAGTTGCAAGATACATTAATGGCTTGAGGCCAAGCATTCAAAAGGAGATGACATTATTGAGGGTTTTAACCATGGAGGATGCATATCAAGTTGCCTTGAAGATTGAAGAAAGAATGAACAGAAGATTTGAAAATAAGCAAAGAGAAAAGGGTAAAATTAATGTGCAGTAGTATGAGGATAAAAATTAGATTGGAGACACTAAGGGAAGAAAGGAAGAAAGAGGTGAGAGTTCAAATCAGACCCATGATCAAAGTTTTAGAGGAAGAGGGAGATTGGGTAGAGGATTTGGAAGAGGAAATTATAAAATGACTTGTTTCAGATGTGGAGAAGGACATAGATCTTTTGAGTGTCCAAAACAAGAGAAGACAAATAGGAGGACTGAAAATCATGCAAGGGAAGCGAATGTAAATGAGGAAGATGCTAATTCTTCACACCCAAAAGAGGCAGAGAGTGGAGAAACACTTGTTTCAAGAAGAGTCTTGATGAACGAGGGAAAAGAACCTGATCAAAGGAGAAGATTGTTCAAAACGAGATGCAAATGTGAAGTTTGTAATGTTATTATTGATTATGGTAGTATGAAAAATCTTGTTTTTGAAGAAATGGTGAATAAGTTGTAGCTGGAAAGGAGAAGACACCCACATCCATATTAGATTGCTTGGTTGCAAGATGACCACAAAGTTTTGGTAAATGAACAATGTCTAGTAAAGTTTAAGATTGGTGATTATCATGATGAAGTATTATGTGATATAATGTCTATGGATGTTTTTCATGTGTTATTGGGAAGACCTTGGCAGTTTGACAGGTGTGCAGTGCATGATGGGTATGCTAATACATACTCTTTGACAAAGGATGGAATCAAACACAAGTTGAAGCCCTTGAATGAGGAAGATGGAAAGGTATGTCATAGAAATGGAAACTGTTTGGTTCATGGAGTTAAAAAATTAGTGAAATATGATGAAGATGAAGATTTTGATTTGCTAATGCAAGTTGTAGCAGTATTGATGGCATAAAAGAGAGGTAAAGTGAAGGTTTTAGTGAAGAAAGAAGAAGAGGTAAAATCTGATTTTTGCAAGAATGATGTTAAATCTGATTTATTTGAGCATGGTAAAGGTGTTTTAGAAGATGATGTGGCAGCAAAGAATGCATTAGTAAAAGAAGGCACAGTGGTTGAAAGTAAGGAAGGTTATGAGAAAGAGGATGTTGAGTTGTTTGGTGAACTTCCCTTTGCATCATTTCTTGACTTATGTGATAAATATATTGGTATGAATGATAGTTTATTACAGGTTGGAGAGGATAAATCTTTTGATTATGTCACTAGCATTGATAAGAATGCAGAGGATGAAGTAATTGTAGCTGAAAATTATCTTTTAGAAGGCACAGAGGAGGAAGAGCATAGTGTTGTAACCAAGGGTGATGATGAACAAGTGGTTGCAGTAATAACAAAGAAAGAGGTAATGCATGTATTTAATTACTTTTGTGATGATCATGAAGCTAATGTTTATGATTTTCCAGAATTTCATAGTGTAGGTTGGTGGGAGATAAATTATGTGAAGAAAGGGAGAAGGAGAGGAAGAATGAAGGATGGAAGAGATATCAAATTGCAAGGATATGTAAGGAAGAATTTTTAGGTGGATAAGGTGGGGAGATAGATTCAGAAAGAGCATGGAATCTACAAATTTGTATGATTCACGCTCATGAAACATTTCTTTCTACCTGGGGTGTCTAATGCAGGAGCATCCCAGGCGAATGAGCAATCAGCATCAACCAAAAAGAAAGGATGTTTAGTTTTTTATGCATTTTTGAATTTTGGTGTGGGATTATGTGGTTGAAAATTCATCTTTAATATTTTAAATTGATTAAATGTTGATTAAATTAATTTTGTAATACACAACTTTTAAATGTGACAAGTTGGCATAGTGGAATAAAGCCAAAATTGCAATTTTAATGCAATAAATAGATAAAAATGCCACAAAAAGCATGGAGGATGTGGGAAATTGAAGGAATATTTTTTTAAAAACTCCCCATAATTATCCCTAAAAATTAGGAGCTGAGGAGGTGGGCATCCAAGTCTGATTTTTGCATTTTGCCTTTTTAGGAGATAAGGAAGGGGTGGGTAATTGTAACTCCAATCTTTATTGGAGAGTTATGAAAAATAATTAATGAGGATTTTATTTTTAGATTTTTGGAGGTTAATGTGCAGCCAAGAAGGTGGGCATACTATTCAGGGAGAGAAGGGGAAGATGAAATGAAAAACAATTTCATTTCGAGTGAAGAAAATGATGAAGAATTTCATTGAGATGAGAAGAAATTTGAAGAGGATTTGAAGGAGGGTAAAAAGGAAGGAATGGTATTCTCAAAAGGCTGGATTTTTGTTGTGTATTGCAGGTTTAAAATGATATTCTACAGCCATGGAATGTTCCAGGCATTCATAGTAAAGATGTTGTGTTGCGGGTGGAGGATATGGTTGTATTGAGCAAATTAAGCTTCAGGAAAACCACATAATCGGAGAAGTTTATTTTAGTTTATCATTTTTTCTGAATATAGGATGTTAGATTGGACATATGTTTATGTCTATCAGTCAATTAGTGACTGAAAATAATATTTGTAAATTTTATTTGTTGAATGAAAACTATTTGTTGCAAGTTGCAACCCAAGTTTTGAAAACTATTTGCAAGTATGCCAACTGTTTGATTAAATGTTTATGAGGATTTTAAGAGGGTTATTTGAATATTTTTGAAGGTTTGTGAAGCCCTCTACATTAGATATCCATGTGGTGTATATACTTGTAGATTATAATATGTTGCTAAGAATGGATTGGTCCAAGTCATAAATGGTTATTTTTATATATAATTGTTTCATATGTGGCTTCCTTGAAAATTTCAACCAAACTAGATAATGATCCATAGGGAGCCATGGATGAAGTATTTAATAAAAGAATACAACACCCCAAATGAAGTTTTGTACACAAAAGCTAACTTTGGAGTTTACTCCTTGGAAATTTATGGAGATTAACATGAAATTATGGTGATAAGTATGGGGAAAAATCTAAGGGTAACATAATTGTTTCTTAGATTTGAAATGATAGTGATAAGTTCTCACTTTTAAGTAATGATTTAGTGAAAGATGCATTTATACACATAAATCCCTGTCTTATCCAAAATGGATCCATGAACTATTTGTTAGAAACATTAATCAATATAAACAAGGGGATGATCAAGAAATAAATGGTCAAAACCAAGGTATGATGGAATTTCAAGAGACTTCTCAAAATATTATTAGAAAATTGAGTGAGATAAATAGATCTTATGACCTAAGATCAATTTATCAAATTTAGTACTTCTCAACTAGTTTCAAATCCACAATACAACTCATTAATAACTCATTTTTACATCTTATATTTTTATTTTAAAGAAGGTAGGACCTTGGATTTTAGTAAGGTTGTGCAATTAAATTAAAATTGGGATTTTTGGTGCAAGAAATTGATTTTATTCAAAATTTAATTGCCAACACTAAGTCCCACGCCCAAGATGGAGGAGGCCAATTTTAGTATCTTATAACTCCTTTGAAAATTAAAATCTTGCATCAATTAATGAAGGATGGGAATCTTGATAGCTAGGAGTGGAGGTGATAGATTGAGGCAGAGATCGATAATTTTTAGAAAAGAATCTAAAATTCTTGCCTAGCAAATGGATGAGGAAGAGTAATGGAAAGGTGGGGAGCCCAGAAATGGATGAGGAGGATTGATGGTAACTGACTTTGTAGGAGAGTGGCAATGCCTAGGTTGGAGAAGGTGAAAGAAAGAAGTAGATTTTGAAAAATCAATAGTTAGAAGGTAGAATGATGGGTTAGACTTGACTAGGACTTTCAGAATTGAAGCACCAGAGATTTTTAGCTTCATATGTTGTTGGTTGTAGCTGGTTTGAAGGACTTTGAGTCTATTTTTTATTGGTTGAATGTTTAATCTCGTTTGTAACAGTGTTTTGGAGGTGTCTAGTTCTCTTTCTAGCTTATTTTTTGCGGACTATGGAAGCTTGGAATGAAAAATCATATTTATTCATTTGAAATTATTGCAATTCCATATGTTGGTTAATATTGGGAATGTGTTTTATCTAATTCTCATTCCATGGTTTAATTCTAAAATCTTGCTTGAAAGTGTTTAGGCTGCAACAATTAACAATCCCATAGGATTCTCAATTGTTGACCTACATCAAATGGTATCAAAGTAGGATGATTCTTGTATTGAAGAGGTGGAAAGTTGCAAATAATTGTGAAGAGGAAATCTTGATGTGAGAGATTAGAGATGAGTTTGTGAAAGAGGTTAATGAGAGGAATCTTGAAGGTGTCTCAAGAAAACCTTAGAAAGATTTTGTTGTAGAAGAGAATTCAGTAACCGTAGAGGAATTGAGTTCTAAAAGAGATTTTTGCAAGTGAGAGGAGGCTTATAACTGCAAAGGAATTGATTCCTAGAGATATTTTTTGCAGGGAGGACCTATGATTGCAGAGGGTAGAGGAGGCACATAAGCTTTGAATGAAGTTGTGATTTTGTTGCAAGGAGTACTTGTAACTATAGAGGGGATTGTGAGTCTCTAAAGATATCTTTAAAGAAGAGGACAAGATGGGTCATAAGAAGGCCTATGAGGATTTTACCTATGGAAGAGTGGAAAGAAAAGAGGTTTACAAAAATTTATTGGATAATTAAAGAAGATTGAGGCTAGATTGGATGTGATAGAGATGGAGCAAAGAAGGGAACTTGAAGAGGTTAAAAGAAAACATGAACAAAGATTACGTGAAAAGGGTATGATGGCTAATGAAAGGTGTAAAATTGAAAAAATTGAAGAGAAGGTGGAATTTTATCTAGAAGGAGAAGAGATAGAAATCTCTTATGAAATGGAGAGAATGGGTAAAGAGGGCAGCAAGAAGAAAGATGAAAATATGCATTGCTACAATCCTATGATGGGAGGGTTATAGAAAGAAGAACATGAGGGAGAATCCCACACATTTGTGGCAAAAATAAATAAAGAAAACAAGAGAAGCAGATAGAAAGAATGGAGAAAGAAAGAGGAGAAAACAATCATAGTGGGTTGTGGTAATTTTGAAAACTTGGTTTTATCAAATGGTTTCTTGATTGCAAAAAGTAGAGAGGATAAAGAAAAAGTGGAGGATGAAGGCATGAAGGATGTGGAAGAAATAATCTATGAAGGAAAATTAGGGCAAAAGTAGAGAAGCAAGAAAACATACAGGATAGTTTTGTTGTAGAAGAAGAGGGTAGAGATAGAGAATAAAGTTGAACAAAGTGGACGAGATGGGATAGCAATGTGAAGAAGAATGCATGGAAAATGTCTTAAGTGAAAGGGGTGAAGGAGCAACAAAGAATAATGAAGAATATTATGTATACTAATGCAAGTTGTAGCAGTTGAAAAGGGATGGTTGGCATTGACAGAAAGTGGAGTGGAAGCTACAATAGAAAATGAAGAGGTAAAAAATGAGTTTTGTGAATTATTTGTTGATATTTATTTGCATACAAATGACATTAAAAGTAGAAGGATATGAGGAGATTGAAAATGATTGTTATAGTAGCAAGTAAAGAGGGTATTAGTGAGGAAATCAACCTATTTTTTAAAAATCTATTAATGATGATGTTGAAACCAATTCTTATTTAAATGAAATCATAGAAGAATGTGGAGGAGTGGTTAGGTGTAGAAAAAATGAGTTACAAGCTAATTTGCAATGAGATCTTATTCATTGTGTTGGCCTACAGGAAGAAGAATAAGAAGGAGAAAGAGGTGAGAATGATGTACAAACTCAATTCATTGATTTCCATGAATTTGTTAGATCCAATTCATATGTAGGTGATGAAGATGATAAGATAGAGTGGGAGGATGAATTTTGGTATAGTGAGGTAGATTTCAAGAGAGGGAGAAAGAGAGGAAGGATGAAAGAAGGGAGATACATGAAGGTTCAAGGTAAGGTGAAGAAATTCAAAAAAATAAAGAAGAATGGTTGATCCAAAACAAACATATGGTTTTCAAATATTCATGAGCTTCATTCATGAAACATTTCTTCTACCTGAGTTGTTTGATGCAAGAGCATTTGGGTGCATGGGCAACCCTACACACCAAAAAATATTTGTGTTGTTTTAATTTCTTTTTTTTGGTTGTGGTCTTTGTTGATATGCGGCGACTGATCATGCAAATACTATACACTCGTAACATATCCTCGTTGGGGTTCGAGGGTGGAAACCCCCGATAGCAGGGGTTCAGGGGCGCAACCCCCAAAAAAAATTCATTAACGCGTCAATGTTTTCCCACTGACACGTCAAATGAAAAAAAATGACTTTGCAAAACCCTAATTCTAGAAGCTTCCAAAAAGCTTGTTATAAGTGGCTGGGATATAAGTTGCAAAGTGTGTAATTTGTGAGATTGTAATATGCTTTGCACTGGATAGTAAAATCATTGGGTGGCTGAGTTTCTGTGGATGTAGCCCATATTGGGTGAACCACGTTAAATTTCTGTGTTGATCTCTTCTGTGTTATTCTTCATTGTTATTTCTGGGTTATTTAATCTGCATATAATTTTTAATGTTTATTGCTCCAGTCTACCTAAATCCTAACAAATGGTATCAGAGTCGTGTATTTCAGTTGATTGGCAGGAAACCTTTAGATTTGAGTGGGAGCAATGGAAGAAGGAAAATTCAAGGTTGATAAGTTCAACAGCCAGAATTATCAATTATGGAAGATACAGATGGAAGATTATTTGTATCAAAAGGATCTATGGCAGCCATTGCAAGGAAAAACAAAGAAAGAGGCTACTATGTTCAATGAAGAATGGGATATTCTGGATAGAAAGGCACTAGGAACCATTCGGTTATGTTTGGAACCATTTGTAACATTCAATATAACAGACGCAAAAACAATAGTGGATCTGATGGAACATTTGGCTAAATTATATGAAAAACCCTTAGCCTCAAATAAGGTATTTCTCATGAAGCATTTGTTTAATCTAAAAAATGATTGAAGGTGGATCTGTGATAGATCATTTAAATGAGTTTAATATGATTACCAGTCAATTAACTTCTGTAAAAGTGAATTTTTATGAAGAGGTGAGGGCTCTCTTGGTTTTATGTTCTTTTCCAGAAAGCTAGAATAGCTTGGTAATGGTTGTAAGTAACTTTGTCTCTAGTTCAAATACATTGAAATTTGATGATGTTGGTGTTATCCTTAGCAAGGAAATGCAACGGAAAAGAACAGGTGAGACTTCAACATTGGGTAATGCTTTGACTATAGATAATAGGGGAAGAACAAAGGAGGGAGGAAAAAATCCCAAAATATTGTGGGAAGTCACAAGGGAAGTCGAAGAAAGGAAAATCTAAATCCATAGGAAAAATGGATTGTTGGCACTATGGAAAGCTAGGACACTTGAAGAAGGATTGTTGGTCTCAAAAATGCAAACAAGGAGATGGACAACATGATGATAGTAAGGAAGCTAATGTTGCAAGTAATAAATTGCAGGATGCTTTAATTCTATGTTTAAATAATGTTAATGATTCCTAGGTAATAGATTTAGGGGCTTCATTGCATGCTACACCCCATAGGAAATATTTTGTAGATTATGTTCAAGGTGATTTTGGACAGGTATATTTGGGTGATGATGAACCTTGTCAGATTGTTGGAAAAGGAAAGATAAAAATCATGCTGCGGAATGGAAATGAATGGTTGCTATAGGAGGTAAGGCATGTTCCAAATTTGAGAAGGAATTTAATTTATGTAGGACAACTAGGTAGTGAAGGTTGCATAGTTACCTTTACAGACAAAGTCTAGAAGGTCACTAAAGGTGCATTAGTAGTAGCTAAAGGTGAAAAGGTAGGAACATTGTATTTGTGTATTGGTAATACTTATTCTACCTTAGCTGCTACAGAAACAGTTGCTACTGAGACAGTTAGAGAACTTGCTACAAGGACAAAAATAGAATTGTGGCACCATAGACTTAGGCACATGAGTGAGAAAGGGATGAAGATCCTTCACTCTAGAAAGTTGCTACTAGGTCTAAAGTAGATTGACTTGGAGTTCTATGAAAAATGAGTTTATGGAAAATAGAAAAGAGTTTGATTACTCAAAGTTGGGAAAGAGAAAAAGAGTAAGAAATTAGAGCTTGTGCATTCATATGTATGGGGACTAGCTCGGGTATCTTCTCTTGATGGCTCTTGTATTATGTTACTTTTATTGATGATGCAACTAGGAAAACATGGGTGTATTTCCTAAACAAAAATTAGAAGTATTTGAAACTTTTAAAAACTGGAAAGCTTTGGTTGAGAATGAGATAGGAAAAAATTTCAAGTGTCTCAGATCTGATAATGGAGATGAGTATTGTAGTAGAGAATTTGAAAATTATTGTTCATACAATGGAATCCGTAGGCAAAAAATGGTTCCTGGAACCCCGCAAGAAAATAGTGTGTCTGAGAGGATGAATAGGACCATTATGGAGTGTGCAAGGAGCATGAGATTGCATGTTGCATTACCCTTACAGTTTTGGGTAGATATTGTACATACTGTTGTTTATTTAATAAAAAAAGGACCTTCAAATCCTTTAGATGGTGGAATTCTAGAGGAGGCATGGATGGGTAAAAAGGTAAACTATTCATTTATGAAAACTTTTGGTTGTGAAGCTTTTTTCCATGTTGATATAGAAAATAGAACCAAGCTTGAGGCTAAGTCTAAAAAATGTACCTTCATTGGATATGGACTAGATGAATTTGGTTATCGATTATGGGATTATGAAAATCGTAAAATCATTAGGAGTAGAGATGGTATATTCAATGAGAAGGTCATGTATAAGGATCAACTACAGGAAAAGAAGCATGAACAGGCCAAAAAGGAATATGTGGTGCTAGATGAGATTCCAAAAAATAAAATTCCAATGGTACCTGATGCTTAGCAACAAGTTATCCCACATACTCCTACAAGTGTTAGACGTTCTACAAGGATAACTAGACCTCCAAAAATATTTTCTCCATCGTTATATTCTATATTGTTAACTGATTTTGGTGAACTTGAAGGTTATGAAGAAGCAATGCAGGTAGATACCAAAAAGCAGTGCGAGCTATGCATGAAAGAGGAAATGGATTCCTTGTTGTAAAATCAAACTTGGGACTTAGTCCAATTGCCTGTAGGTAAAAGAGAATTTCCAAATAAATGGGTTTACATGTTGAAGGAAGAAGATGGAGGAAAGAAAAGATATAAGGCCAGGCTCGTGGTAAAAGGTTTTGCACAAAAAAAAGGTATAGATTTTGATGAAATATTTTCTCCGATTGTAAAGATGACTTCTATTAGAACTATTATAGGTCTTGTGGCTATAGAAGAATTGCATCTTGAACAGGTAGATGTGAAAACAACATTTCTCCATTGGGATTTGGAAGAGGAAATATACATGCAACAACCACAGGGATATGAGGTCAAGGGTAAGGAGGAATTTGTGTGTAGGTTAAAGAAGAGTTTGTATGGCCTGAAGCAAGCACCTTAGCGATGGTATTTGAAATTTGATAGTTTTATGGCTGAACAAGGTTACAAAAAATGTCATTCTAATTATTGTGTTTATTTTAAGAAATTGGATAATGGAAACTATATTATCCTATTGCCTTATGTTGATGGCATGCTTGTTGTCGGGTCTAGCATGCAACATATTAATGGACTTAAGCAAAAATTAGCAAATCCATTTGCTATGAAGGATTTGGGTGTAGAAAAACAAATCATTGGTATGAGGATCACATGGGATAGGACAAACAAAAAATTAGTTTTGTCTCAAAGTGACTATGTAGAGAAGGTGTTGTAAAGGTTTAACATGTAGAATGCAAAAGCAGTTATTACACCTTTGCCTAGTCAAATTTTAAGTTGACTAAGGAGATGTGTCCAAAGACACAAGAGGAGGAAGACAAAATGTCTAAGATACCATATGCATCAACAGTTGGTAGCTTGATATATGCAATGGTATGCACAAGGCCAAATATTGCACATGCAGCAGGAGTTGTGAGCAGGTATATGAGCAATCTGGGAATGGAACATTAGAATGTAATAAAATGGATTCTTCGATATTTGAGAGGTACTACTTCAAAGAAACTATGTTTTGGAGGAACAAATTCTACTCTAAAAGGATATGTTGGCTCTGATCTAACGGGTGATATTGATAGTAGGAGGAGTACTACAAGGTATGTTTTTACTGTAGTAGGTGCTGCAGTCAGTTGGATTTCAAGACTACAAAAGGTTGTTGTGCTTTCAACCACTAAAGCTAAGTATGTTGTTGCTACGGAAGCTAGCAAGGAGATGATTTGGTTACAACACATTCTAAAGGAATTGGGACAACAACAAGAAGATATCCCTTTGTACACTGATAGCCAGAGTACCATTCATCTTGCTAAGAACTCAGCTCTACATTCAAAAACTAAGCACATACAAATCAGATACCACTTCATCCAATCAATTTTGGAGGATGGGTAGTTGAAGCTAGAAAAAAATTGTGCACAAGTGAGAATCCTACAAATATGTTCACAAAGGTGGTTACACGGGAGAAACTAATTTCCTCATCAATTTATGTTGCCCTTCATGATTGATAATGGTGGAAATAAGAAACCAACAAGACTTGTAATCTAGTGAGAGCTACAAGTGCAGTGGTGTTGTCTAGGATTAGTCTCCAAGTGGGAGATTGTTTGGTGTGGAGCCTAATCAGTCTCTAGGTGGGAGATTGTTGATATGTGGTGACTAATCATGGAAATATTGTACACTCGTAACATATCCTCACCAGGGTTCGAGGCCACAACCCAAAAAGAAAAATCGTTAACATGTCAAGGTTTTTCCCCGTTAACTCGTCAAGGTTTTCCCACTAACACATCAAATGAAAAAGATGACTTTATAAAACCCTAATTCTGGAAGCTTCCAAAAAGCTTGTTATAAGTAGTTGGGATGTAAGTTGAGAGTGTGTAACTTGTGATATTGTAATATTCTTTGCATTGGATAATAAAATCATTGGGTGGTTGAGTTTCTGTGGATGTAGCCCATATTAATTGAACCACGTTAAAAAATTTGTGTTGATCTCTTTTATGTTATTCTTCATTGTTATTTTTGGGTTATTTAATCTGCATATAATTGTTAATGTGTATTGCTCCAATCTGTCTGAATCCTAACAGTCTTGTAGGTATGATTTATTTTTAAGTTATTTTGTCCTCATGTGTCTTCAAAATCAAACTATTTTGTAAGGTTGAGAAATTAAATTGAAATTAGGATTTTTGGTGCTAGAAAAATATTTCATATAAAATTTAAATGCCTACATTAAGCCCCATGCCTAGGATGGAAGAGGCCAATTTTGGCATCTTGTAACTCCTCTGAAAATTAAAACCGTTCATCAATTAATGAAGAATGGGAATCTAGATGCCTGGGAGTGGAGGTGATGGATTGAGGTAGAGATAATTTTTTGAAAAGAATTTGAATTCTTGCCTAGAAAATTGAGGAAGGGTAATGGAAAGGTGGGATGTCTAGGAATCAAAGAGGAGGATTGATGATAGTTGAATTTGTAGAAGAGTGGCAACACCGAGGTTGGAGAAGGTGAAAGAAAGAAGTGATTTTTGAAAAATCAAGAGTTAGAAGGTAGATTGATGGGTGAGACTTGACTGGGACTTTTAGAATTGAAGCACCAAAGATTTTTAGCTTCATATGCTACTATTTGTAGCTAGTTTGAATTACTTTGACTCTAATTTTTATTGGTTGAATGTTTAATCTCTCTTGTAATAGTGTTTTAGAGGTGTCTAGTTCTCTTTGTAGCTTGTTTGTTGCTGACTGTGGAAGCTTGGAATGAAAAATCAGATTTGTTCATTTGAATTTCTTACAATTCCATATGTTCGTTAATCTTGGGAATTTGTTTTCTCTAATTCTCAGTTCATGATTTAATTCAAAAAATCGTGTTTGAAAGTGTTTAGGTTGCAACAATTGATAATCCCGTAGGGTTCTCAATTTTTGACCTGCATTAATAATCTTAAAGAATTTGATATATAAAGTTGTGAAACATAAGATTCATTTCCCTTTGGTAAGTTGTTCCAACATTCTTTAACCGAAATGACAATATTACATAGCAAAATGTACCCCAACGGATAGTGAAGGCTATCTTAAATTGATCTTCCAAATTAATAAGGATTTGATTATATCCTAAGAAACCAACCATAAAATATAGTAATGCATGGCCTATTATCGAGTCTACAATCATATATATTGTAGTGTAGGGAAAAGTATCCCTTTTTCACAATTAATTTGAAAATAATTAATAATAAAATGAGCTTAATTGTGCCTTGATTTAGTGTTGTAATTTATGTCTTTCATATTCACATTAAGTTTAGGGCCCTTTTAGATTAAATGGACTTAGTTGTGCCTTATTTAGGGTGTTGTAAAGTGTACCTTTATATTTTCACACTAATCTAGGGCTTTATTAATTGATTGAGGTTAATTTGTCTTAATTGGACCCTTTAATTCAAATCCAAGCCTAATTAAATGTATTTTTTGATGGATAAAACTCGACATTCATAAATTCCATTACACAACACTTAACTTTGGAAGATGTGTGTCCTAGGTAAGTGACCTAGGATCCATTCACCATAGGGTGAATGGGTCCTCACTTAGTTCTAGGACCCTATTTTTGCATAATGTATAACATTGTCTAATGTGTGTCCTAGGTAAGTGGCCAAGGACCCATTCGCCCTATGGTGAATGGATCCTCACTTAGACCTAGGACCCCTCTTTGAAATATGTTTTTGGTGGTATTTTAATAATTTCAAATCTATAACTCAATGTTGGCTTGTGATATTTGAATTTCAGGAATTAATGTTAAGATATGTATAAATAAGAGGTTATTTCCTTAAGTTTCATCCTAAGAATTTCAAGCAATCAAGTAATTTTCAAGAGAGCATTATAAGAGCATTCAAGAGCATTTTCAAGGCATTCAAGGGCAGATTTATATAAGATTATTGCAGCAATCAAGATTCCATTGTCATGTCAAAGATATATTGCATCATGCATGTTGTTTGAGCTAATATGGTGATGTAGTGTTTGAGATCAATTCAAGCATATCAAAGACATCATTTCAAGACAAGTTTCATGATCAAGAATTACATTCATTGAGGCCACTTCATGCTAGTTTGAAGATTTGTACTCCAAGGTTTCAAATAAGGTTTGGCGAGTTGTTACATTGCATTGGTTCATTCATCATTCCTTCATGCTTTTCTATTTCATTTCAAGGTTTAATTACCAAAATGAGGTTTGACCAAGGAAAACCCCCATTCCCTAACAAACAACATTTTTCTCTCTTTGATGTGTGATTGCATATTTTAGGTTGAAGATCAATTGAAGAGAAAAATTGAAGAAAGTTGCAAAGTTGTCAAAGTTGCAAGAAAAGTTGTCAAATCACGAAAGTTGATCTATAGGATTTGTTAGAGTTGTCATGCATTAGCTAATAATTAATTACTCTGTAATTTATTATTAGTCTAATTTATTCTCATGCACTTAAGCTAAACTTAGGAGTGTTTTTATGTTTTTATTAGTTGAGCTAATATTAGATCATTATGTCTCATCTCATGTGATGTTGACACTTGTCATGATCTGATCCCTTTCTCATTTAGGGTTTTTCTCTTATAAGCACTCAACCCTTATTGTAATTATTATCTCGAGCTTTCATATCTTTTGAGAGTTTCTTGCTTCTATGGTTTTTTCTTGTTGAGGAATATTGCATATATTGTTTGCAGATCTCTTGCATAGAAGGTGTATTTGTTTGTTGTTTGATCTTGTGGCTCATATTTTTGTGCTTGTTTGACAATTCTAACATGGTATCAAAGCATGGATTCAACGAACCCCTTCTCTTTATGAGATTTTATTTCGTCAACAAGGGTTTGAAGCTCAGATTTGGCAGATTTCTACTGAAGTTCTTTTCATCTTTGCTTCAGAATTCCAACTTCCACTCATTTGTAAGAAAAATTTTTTTTGAGTTTTGTAACTAGGGTCAAAATCTCATCTGGTTATCTTTTAGATTTTACATATCTTGAGCAGATATGAAGAAAACCGCTTCCAAAAAGTGCCACACGTCATTTTTCTACAGGTTGAAGGTCAAAAGAAATTTATTTTTTCATCTTCTACTTGTTGGATTGAAAAAATATTTCTAGGTTTCTACTTTTGTATACAACAGGTGAGTAGATTTTTCAAAAATCAAATCAGAAGTAAAACTTTTTTGCTAGAAAAAATTGTTTCCTGCAAGAAAATTCAACTTTTTTAAAATTCATTACTTTTGCCTCGGTTATTGTATTTTCATGTCAAGTGGCATTGGAGAGCTGATTTTAACCTCTACACAAATCTAAGATCATTTTTAAACATGGAGGTAGATGTGAACATTCATCAGTGCACACACTATTTCATTTTTTGTATTTTTTTTGTAAAATAAATGCATTGTACCTGGATTATTTTTCCATGCACCTCTAAAATTGGCGGACCTCTATTTTTGGCAGTTTTTGCTAAATTTGGCATAGGAATTATTTTTTTCCCTACTCAACCCATCTTTGTTGGGATTTTTAGTTTTGCACCCTATTTTCTAGAGGCCATATCTCGGTCGTATGACAATATTTTTTCAGTGTGATTTTTCTTTTAAATGGGGTAGAATTTCATGTTTTTTGCAGTGGTGTAGGTATTTTCTAGTTTGGACTTCTATTTTTTTCATAATTTTATTTTCTTAGTGTTGTTGTTTAGTTCTCATTTTGGAGACTTCAACAGGCCATATCTTCTACATCCAGACTCCTTTTTGGGTGTCATTTTTTTGAAAGTGTGTGTTTTTTCATGTACTTCATCATGGTGCTACTAGTTTCCTCTTTTTTTGTCAAAGAATTGTATTTTTAGCATGTAGTATTTTTTTGGAAATTATGAGCTCCCATTATATGCATTTTTCATCATGTAAATGCACTAAAATAAAGTGCCTCAGAATTCTGGAGTATGTATTATTGGGATCTTGCACATCACTTTGTTCCATCGTACCTTTGTCAAGTGAGTGTCCCTTCCATGATAGCAGCCTCATGCATGTGTGCCTTTTGTTTGCACACCCTTTATATGTGTTGGTACTTTCATGTTTGCACATTCAAATGTTCTTGATTCTTCTTCATGCACTTCTTTCTAGCATTCAATTTCAGTGTACCTGTCACGCCTCTCCTTTTTCAACATTATGGGGCGGGGTTCTACTGTTGGTGCTAATGCTTCTTTGTTTTCGTATTGGAGTGAGCTATGAATACATTATTTGTTCCTATGTACTTTTGGATGCAACTAGTGTATTTTCGTGAGATGGATCACTTACCATATGGACACTCTTGCATTCCTATTTTTGGAGACAACCTTCCATTTTCACTTGATCATTTCTTTAGAATTTTGGTAGTTTTTCAAGCTCCATGTGTTTTCCTTTTTTTTCCATCTGATTCAAGTAGTTTTGTTGGGAAAAATCATGTAGATTCTTGTCTTCTTGATCCTAATCATCATTTGTTTCAGCAAAGGTTCTTGTTTCAACATTATAGTAGTCATTCTTCAACAGTGTTTGCAGCTTCTTCATGTTTTAGTGGTGTTCTTTTGTTCATCATTTTTTCCTATCTTTTGAGACAACTTTATTTTGGAGGATTTTCAGTCCTTCACTCTTGTTCGGAGGCTTCTTTATCCCTTCACTTGGCTTTCATCTCTTTTTGGAGTAGAGTTTTTCCCATGATATTTTCTCTATTTCTTTGTATTATAGAGATCTTTTTTTTGTACATGGGTACCTTACATGGTCGTGTTTGTTGGGACCCATCATGCATTCTATTTTTAGGTTTTTTAGCTACTCCCTAAGTTCATCTTAAGGGGGGTGTTAGAGTTATCATGCATTAGCTAATAATTAATTACTCTTTAATTGATTATTAGTCTAATTTATTCTTGTGCACTTAAGCTAAACTTAGGAGTGCTTTTATGCTTTTATTAGTTGAGCTAATATTAGATCATTATGTCTCATCTCATGTGATGTTGACACTTGTCATGATTTGATCCCTTTCTCATTTAGGGCTTTGTTGTTATAAGCACTCAAACCTCATTGTAATTATTATCTCGAGCTTTCATATCTTTTGAGAGTCTCTCGCTTTTGTAGTTTTTTCTTGTCGAGGAATATTACATATATTGTTTGTAGATCTCTTGTGTGGAAGGTGTATTTGTTTCTTGTTTAATCTTGTGGCTCATAGTTTTGTGCTTGTTTCACAATTCTAACATCATTGTAATTATTATCTTGAGCCTTCATATCTTTTGAGAGTCTCTTGCTTTTGTGGTTTTTCTTGTTGAGGAATATTGCATATATTGTTTGCATATCTTTGGTGTGGAAGGTGTATTTTTTTGTTGTTTGATCCTATGGCTCGTGGTTTTGTGCAAACCTTGCAGAAGAAATCCCAAAAAGCATTTACAGGAGCCCTAGCCAAGACCCATTCGCCATAGGACGAATGAGTCCTTAGTGAGGTATGCAAAATCATCTTTAGTGATAGGTACACAACATTTTACCCTTTTGAAATCTTCCTTTTGACTATTAGTTGGGTTATATTTGATTATTGTTCTTCATTTGCACTTTGTAACACACATTTTGAATGAAACTAGAGAAATAGGTGCATCATAATTTTTATTTTAATAAATCTTTTCCCACCAATTTTTCTATGTTTCATCTATATTAAGAAGTAGAAAATTATCTTTAAGAGAATATTTGTTTAGATAAAAAAATTTGATGCATACATGAATACGACCATCAAGTTTTACTACAATGACTATATTTGATATCCAAGGTGAATAGTCAATTGGACGGATAAAACCATCTTTTAAAATCTTCTCTATCTAACTCTTGGCCATTAGGGAAACTTTAGTATTCATATTTTTAATTTTTGTATGATTGTCTTAGCATCAAGATATAGCACAATGTTATGGACCATAATAGATGGGTGTATGACAAGCATATCCTCATATGACCAAGCAAAAATATTTTGATAGGAATGTAAGAGATCACAATGTGATTTCTATTCTTTAGAAGGAAGTAATTTTCTTATCTAGATTTTTTTTTAAGTAGTAAAAGGATCCATAGGGATATCAGTAGTATCTCCAATAAGGAGAGTGCTACGGTTTGAAAGATCAATAATTTTAAATTATTTATTGGTATTAGAAAGAGGAATTTTCTCATTTGAGGTCATGATGGATTCCCATAAATATGCTTGAGGATTCAAGAAGTATGGGAATCTACGATCATGATGATAAGAAGGTACATTTAAATAAACCCCAAGGAAATCTACTAGAGATTCATCAAAAGAAAAGGGATCTAGAGGGGGTATAGAGGAATCTACAATGTTTGCAATAAAATCTACATGAATGAGAGGGAATGATGGAGAATATAAAGAGATCATATTCACAGTTAACCAATGTTTTGATTTAGATATGCAAAGTTGGTATCCAAGACCCACATTAGAGTTGTGGGGGTTTGGTTCTAACTAGATCTTGATATCCTACTCCTTGCAACCACAACCATTACCTTTCTATCCTTTTTAAGATAGAATATTAAATTGTAATCCCTAACAGGATTGTAACACCTCAAAAGAGGGAGTATCACCATTAATGGCATAGTCAATATGAGATGCATAATCACATTTATCATTTCTATCATCCACTGAAGTAGATGGAATTTTATTTTTTATAGAAGATGTTAATCATATTTATGGAATGTCAAACTGAGTTGTGTTGACTTTATATTCTTTAAAAAAATGATGGTGTAAAGTCCAATGAATCCCAATTGTCACTAGGGCATGCATTGGTAATTGATGAAGAAGGATTGGTATGATCATCATTAGATGTAGGAGTTAAAGGTGGTTTATCAATATTTGGAATTAGTAAAGGGATTAAATTTTTTAAAGTAGTAGTGTTTAAGGATCAACCAACTTTAGCCTACTAACAATAGAAAGGGGCTCCAAGATTAACCTTTATTGTAACTAGTCTTTTTATTATGAATGAAGTTAATAGATTGATGCAAGGTAGACAAGACAATACACTTAGCATGAATCTATGGTCTATCAAGAGGAATATTATATGGTAAGGTATCAAATATGTCCTAACATGCACACATGGAGACAAAAAAATAGTCGGGCTTATTTAGGGGTTTGTCTTGGTCAAACCCCCATCTTGGTCTTTCAACCTCTATGGAAAGCCAAAATAAAAGATGATAGAAGTTTTTAAATCCTAGTTGCATTAAGGACAAAAAGCATTTGTAAAATTAAAATTCTTGATAATGGTGTCAACCTTGGTCTACGTGGAAAACCACCATTGAAGATGAATAGATTTGATAACAATAATAAATAATTGTATTTCAATGAGAATATATTATTTTATAACTATAAAACAATAACAAAGCACAATAGAGAGTATTACAAACTGTTTTTCCTCCCTTGTAATAATTGTGATTGATTTGCAAATAGAGAACTAGCTTGGAAGCTTCAACTATTGAAAGAAGAAGATCACAATAATTGAGAGGACTTGTTTCAAGATTGCAACAATAGTTGTAGAGATTCTAATGGAGTTTCCCCCAAGTGAGATATCTAGAGAGAGAATTTCTTGCATGAGAGTGTGGAAGACTAAAGTGAAAATAAGGAAAAAGAGGAGTTATGTTTATTTGAATGGGAAGGAAGAGGCATTACTTTCCCTTTTGGGCACTACAACATGCATCATAAGTGACACACACAAAAAGTGTGCTTTTTAATTTTAAAATTTTGTCTAATGCCAATATGACACACAAATGTATGTGTGTAGCACTATCGTTTGTGATGATTTTGTTGAAATTTGGGTTGTGTGTTGGTAATACCTCATGGTTGTTAATTGTAGAATAGAATAATTTATTTTGAAATATAATTATTATTAATTTTCAAATCTAAGTCGGTTCAAGGTGTAAGTGTGAAATTGCACTAGTATGTAATTTTTGACACTACACTTAATAAATTATTACATGATAAATTATGATAAGGGAAAATATTATTTGTCTATAAATGGGTGTTATATGATAGGATGAGTGTTGATTATAATCTATTAAACATTTATTTTCTTATCTCAATGGGGTTATTGGTATAGTATTACCCAATTTGAAATATCTTAAACTTTGAAGTCATATACAAATTAGATATTGGGTATACCGCCCTACAACTATAATTGCCTAGTGAATTATAATCTCCCATTTGGTTTATGTTTATGAATGTTTTAAAGGAACATGTTTACAATTGATCTAAATGAAAATTGTGTTTCTATGCTATTATTATTTGTATTATGATTGGTATGTTTTTTTCATGTGCTTATTTTAGTTAGGATTGGTGATATTAACCTTACAATCCTAGGATAGTGTTTCTTAATTTAAACTTCTAATAATCAACATAAATCCATGTGATTCCAATGATAATGGAAGGGTAATTTGAACATCCCACATAAGGAAGAACATTTTGTAATTAAATATTATTTTTCTAGGCATTTGGAATATTCTTTACAAGGTGGCATTGAGTGGGGAAGCAAAATTTGGCCTTTATGGACACTTGACATGAAGTTTAAGTGAATATAAATATGTATGGTGTTAAAATAGGTATAGGAATTATCTATGACATTGTAGGAGGTGTAAGAATACATATTTTATTATGTGTAAAGAGTTGGTAGACTTTTTTGGACTTAGGGAGATATTATTTTTTTCTTCTTGTGAGCTAATTTTTTCTTCTAGTGAAGTTGGATGCCCAATTTCATGAGAAAGATCTTTAATTGTAACTTATAGACACATGTAACAAGGTATATTTTTATGTATACTACTTCTCTTATGGTTTGAATCTATTAATGTAAATAAGGTATTTTACCTAACTAGTTCATCTAGTAGGTCCTATGCACATGTTAAGTTTACTTAGGTCCTAGGAATATTCCTAGAAGTATTAGTTGGCATGAGATCTTATCTTATCTTATGGAATTTACTTCTTGTGTCTTAGGTCATTTAATATTAGTTGTCCCATGTCATAGAATTGAGACACTTTTTATGATCTTGTCTAATCCTACCTCTCAACCTTGCTTATTTAAGCAAGGTCTCATTTGCACATTGTAATTATATTGCATATTGTATTGTATTGATCACATTTGATCTAATATTATTATGCATCCATTATTTTAAATGTATTCTTTTTATTTTCTCTCTTGTAGAAGGATATTTTGGTTGTAGGTGATCCTAGGAGCTTGAGTCCTTGAGTGAATCTAAAAAAATCTATTGTAGAATAATTTTTTTATTTTGAAATACAAGAATTTATTATCAATTTCAAATCTAAGCGGGTTTAAAGTGTAAGTGTGAATTTATTATTAATTAATACCACATTCTTGTTCATTGTAGGATATAATATTTTATTTTCAAATATAAGAATTTATTATTAATTTTCAAATCTAAGTGGGTTCAAGATATAAGTGTGAAATTGCACTAGTATGCAAATTTTGACACTACACTTAGTAAATGATGATATAAAATTATGATAAGGGAAAATATAATTTACCTATGAATTGGTGATATATGATAGGATGAGTGTTGATTACAATAAATGAAACATAAAATTTTAATCTCAATGGGTTATTGGTATATTATTACCTAGTTTGAAACATCTTAAACTTTGAAGTCGTTTACAAATTGGATATTGGGTATACTGCCCTACAACTATAATTACCTAGTGAGTTATAATTTTACCTATTTGATTTATGTTTATGAATGTTTTAAAGGAACATGTTTACAATTTATTCAAATGAAAATTGTGTTGGTATTCTATTATTAGTTGTATTATGATTGATATGTTTTTTCATGTGATTATTTTAATTAGGATTAGGGATATTAACCTTGCAATCCTATGACAATGTTTCTTAATTCAAATATTAATAATCGATATTAGTCCATGTAATTCCAAGAATAATGGAAGGGGAATTTGAACATCCCACATGAGGAAGAAAATGTGATTAAATATTATTTTTCCAAGCACTTGGAATATTCTTTACAATGTGGCATTGTGTGGGGAAGCTTAATTTGGACTTTATAGACACTTGACATGAATTTGAAGTGAATATAAATGTGTATGATGTTGTAATAGGTGTAAGAAGTATATATGACATTGTAAGAGGTGTAAGAAAGCATATTTGATTATGTGTAAGGAGTTGGTAGCCTTTCTTGGACTTAGGGAGTTATTATTTTTTCTTCTAGTGGGATATTTTTTCTAGTTCAAAGTTGGATGCCCAATTTCATGAGAAAAATCTTGAAGATTCTATAAAGATGATTGTAACTCCTAGACACATGTCATGATGTATCTTTTCAATGTATATTACTTATCCTATGGTTTAAATATGTTGGTGTGAATAAGGTGTTTTATCTAACTAGTTCACCTAGTAGGTCATATGCACATGTTAAGTTTACTTAGGTCCTAGGAATCTATTTAGAAGTCTTAGTTGGCATGAGCTCTTATCTTATCTTATTTCATTTACTTCATATGTATTAGGTCTTTTAATATTAGTTTCCTTTTTTCATAGGATTAAGACATTTGACATTATCTTGTCTAATCATACCTCTCAACCTTGCTTGTATAAGAAAGATGTGTATATTGTAAATGTATTTCATATTGTATTGCATTGATCACATTTTGATGCAAGGGAATTGCTGCAATTTTGGTTTTATTTGTCAGTTGTGTTGATTTTTGGTAATTTGAGTTTTGGTTATGGATTTTTGGTTTTGTTTTTCTAGTTCTTGTTTCCTTGTAGTTTTGTGATAGGTGGAACTTTTTGTGTGGGATCAAGATGCTAAATATCCATTGATCATTAATCTTGTATAATGAGGGAAGTTACATCAATCAAGAGGAAAGAAAGGAGGCATTTCCCTTTTTTGGTGTATTGGTTGCCAGGGGAAGAAATCATTTTAATGATGCAAAACAAAAGTCGATTCTGAGTTTGGTGTTCTAAAAAAAAAAAGGCATATGAGAATAACAATGGGAAAAATGGTTGAAGCTTGGCATAGAAGAATAGGAAGAGGCATCGTGGGGGAAATAATAATGGAGAAGGAGAGGATTGATCACCACCTTGGTGGGAGTGCTTGTTATCACTGAAGTGAATGGTTCTTGGAAAAAATAAGAAGCTTCAATAGTTTTGGGAGAAGAGGCAGATTGACACAAGTTTTGGAGGTTTATTCTTGTGAGGAGAGACATCGATAGTGTTAATGGAGGTAGAGATAAGAAAAGGGAAATAGAATGATTAAAGGAGGATGGGAAGGAATGAATAACAGAGGGTCGATTGGCTAGAGTGGCACAAGTTTGAGGAAGAGTAGAAGTCGATCTTTAGAGGATGTCTTAGCTAGGAACAAGTCATTCCTTTTTAGAAAATCTATAATTAATGTGTGTTGTGTGCTTTGCATTTTGTAACCCTATTTCCATGTTTTACTTGATCATTTTTTAAGCATGAAAAAGTTATGATATTATTTTCCATCATTGTCATTTTGTAGCTTTTATTTATGTTCCTTTAATTGAAGCATGGTTTGTATATGATTCTATCACCCATGGTTATGATTGTGAGCTTGCTAATTATAGTTGCCCTCTAGAATTCAAATTTCATGTCACTAACTATTCTAGATTGTTTATAAGTAACCAATATATCGTCATTATGGTATCTGAGCGAAGGAGTGTGTGAGTTGAGCCATCATATTTTGGTATCAGAGTCACAAGATATTGGGGGTTTGGGAAGTGGGAAAAATTCCACCAAGAAAAATTGTGAGAGGCGGTGCATGAGGATGTGCTCAAGGTGTTGGTCAAAGAGGCCATGAAGAAATGATTTTGGAAATGTTACAGAACTTTCAAATAATTTTTGATGTCATGGAGCAGGCACAATGAAGGGGAGTAATGGTTGATGATGTGAGTGAAGTTGTGGAAGAAGAAAAATCGCAAATTGAGGATAAAGATCAAGAAGGACCAAAAGGTGTGGAAGAAAGGTTGATAAAAGCGGTGATGAATGTAGGAGCTAAACCAAGAAAAGAGGTCCCCATGTATTCTAGAAGCTTGAATGGGGAAGATCTCATTGACTTGATCAATGATTTGGATAAGTACTTTGAGTACGAAGAAGTTACAAAGAAAAGAAGAGTAAAGTTTTCTTATACAAGGCTTAAAGGTCACACAAAAATGTGGTGGTATTTTGTGTAGTCGGAAAAATGAAAGAAAAACAAGGAAAAGATAACCTTGTTGGATAGGATGGTTGCCAAATTGAAGGAAAAATTCTTTCTAATAGACTATCAAACCAATCTTTTTAGAAGATTACAAAATCTGAAGTAGAAGGATATGTCAGTAAAAGAATACATGGAAGAATTTTATAAGTTGGTGACTTGTTTAGGCCATAGTGAAGAGGATTTGGAAAAGGTGGCAAGGTATTTGAATGGATTGAAATATATTTTGCAAGATGAGTTGAGTTTAGTGTCACCAAGAACTCTATAGGAAGCTTACTAGTTTTCCATTAAGGCAGAGAAGAAGTTGATGAGGAAGCAAAATTAGCAAGGTGGAGGTAGAGGGAGAGGCTATGGAGAAAGAGGACAGCAACACCATCAAGATGGCGAGGCAAGTAGTTCAAAAGGGCAAGTCAAGTCAGAAATATGGGGTTATCAAGATAGAGGAGAAAGAATATTTGGAAGTGATGGTTATCAAGGAAGAGGAAGATTTTTTGCAAGTAAATATTTTAAGTGCAATCAATATGTTGGTCATAAGAGTTAGGAGTGTCCAGAATCTTCTCAAGGAGGTTACACAAGGCCCGTAAGGAGGAATCAGGTGATACAAGCGGATCAAGAGAGTGGGATCATTTTCTCCAAGGAATGAGGAATGACCAAAGGATATTCAAGAACCTATACAAAGGAAATCTCTATTCAAAACTAAGTGCAAAGCTAAAGGTAAGTGTTGTAAACTAATCATAGACAGTGGTAGTACTGATAATATTGTTGTGTAAATGGTGGAAAATTTAGGACTTAAGAGAGCTACGCATCCTACACCATATAATGTTTCTTGGTTATAAAAAGGTTATCAGTTGTTGGTAGATGAGCAAGAGTTGGTTGAATTTCAGATAGGAAGTTATAAGGATAGACCTTGGTAGACCTTGGTAGTTTGACCAAAATTCCATACATGATGGGGGACATAACACCTACACTTTTGAGAAGGATGGTCTCAAACATACCTTATTACCTTTGCAATAAGAAAAAGAGGACAATCATAGCAACAATAGTAAGGTGATGTTGATAAGAAGAAAAGAGCTTATGAATGGAAGGGAGTCAAAGGAAGTTGTAGCAGTCACTAAGGAGGTGAAGCTTCATTTTCCTCAAGGTTGCACGGGTGTAAATAGTGTTGATTTGTAGGTAGGACAACCAGTAACATGTGTTGACACAAATGACTATGATGTTGAGGCCGCTTTTGATATTTTGAAGGATGCTAAGATATGGGAGAATTCAAAATAGCAGTTCCAAGATGAATACATGGGCACCAATCTATGTGAGCAGAGTGTGGAAGATGGCTTGGCTCTTCAAATTGAGGCAGTTGAGGAAGAATGGCTTGTATTGATAGGAGGTGTGAAGAATAGTGCATACACCAATGGTGAGGTAACATCTCAACTTTTAGACCCCTTGAATCTAGTTGATGATTTTATTGAAGATACAATGATTGATATGGAAAGGTATGTGGAAGACAAACAATATAGTGTAGCAAAGGTGACAAGCTACATTTTAGACACCAATTTTAATTTCTCAAATTGTGTGCTTACTAAAGTTGGAGTTAAATATTGTTTGACAGAAAAGCAAAATGAAGGGATAATATGCAACAGTGAGAGGTTATTTGGAGAGTGGGAAAAGTATATTGGTGATGATGAGATGGGGTGTGGAAATGGCAATTTTACCTAGAGAAAAACTAGTGGGAAGAATATGAAGACCGTATTAAGGAGTTTGATGTATGGCAGTCTGACCAATTGCTAGAAGAAAAGAAAAAAATAATGGTCATGGGTGGTCATTTATCAACATAAGGGGTATGTTGTAAGTTTTAAGAACTTGGAAGGGTAGTCCTACTACCCAACTCCCTTTGTGAGCTATGCTCACAAACAACTCCCCTAGGGAGCTTGATGCAAGGGCACCACTGCAATTTTGGTTTTATTTGTTAGTTGTGTTGATTTTTGGTAATTTTAGTTTTGGTTGTGGGATTTTGGTTTTTTTTTTGGTTCTTGTTGTCTTGTAGTTTTGTGATAGGTGGAAAATTTTGTGTGGGATCAAGATGTTAAATCTCCATTTCTCATTAATCTTGCATGCTAAGGGACGTTACATCAATCAAGAGGAAAGAAAGGAGGCATCACCCATTTTTGGGTGTAGTGGCTACTAGGGGAAGAAACCATTTTGCTAATGCAAAAGAAAAGTAAATTTTGAGTTTGGTGTTATGAAAGAAAAAAGGAAGATGAGAATAATGATGGGAAAAAATGTTTGAAGCTTGGTGCAGAAGAACAGAAAGAGGCATCATGGGGGTAGCAATAATGGAGAAGGAGAGGATTGATCACCACCTTGGTGGGAGTGCTTGCTACCGGTGAAGTGAATGGTTCTTGGGAAAACAAGAAGCTTTGATAGTTTTGGGAGAAGAGGTGGATTGACACAAGTGTTGGAGGTTTCTTCCTACAAGGAGAGACATCGATAGTGTTAAAGGAGGCCAAGCCAAGAAAAAGGCAATGAAACGATTAAAGGAGGATGGGAAGGGATGAATAACAGATGGTCGATTGGCTAGAGTTGCACAGGTTTGACGAAGAGTAGAAGCCAATCTTCAAAGGGTGTTTCAACTAAGAACAAGTCGTTCCTTTTTAGAACATCTATAATTAATGCTTGTTGTGTGATTTTCATTTTGTAACCATGTTTCCATGTTTTAATGGATCATTTCTAAAGTATGAAAAAGCTATGATCTTGTTTTCCATCATTTTCGTTATGTAGCTTTTATTTATGTTTCTTTAATTAAAGCATGAGTTGTATATGATTATGTCACCCATGGTTATGATTATGAGATTGCTAATTATAGTTTCCCTCTGGCATTTGAAGTTCATGTCCCTGACTATTGCAAATAGTTTATAAGTAACTAGTTTATCATCATTATAGTATCTAAGCGAAGGAGTGTGTGAGTTGAGCCATCACATTTGATCTTTTTTTTTTTGCATCCATTATTGCAAGTTTATGCACTTACTTGTTTCTCTTATAAAAGGATATGTTTGTTGCAGGTGATCCTATGAGCTTGAGTCCTTCAGTGATTAATGGAATCCATTGTATTAGAAATTATTAATTATTTCTTGTATTAATTTGGTTATAAATTAAACATTGTAGTAGGAGGTAGTACAAGTCATTTTGTAGGTTTTAGTATAGTAATGAAGTGTTATAATAATTTAGAGGGAGAATTTGTATTGTTGTAACTTTTGTTGAAATTTAATTAAATCTTTGGATCTCCTTAGGTGTGGAGTTTTTTCAACAATGGTTTCTCCAAATATATCTTGCATTATGGTTTTCATCTATATTATGGTTTAATTTTCATATATGATTTATTATTGTTTAAGTATTTGAATACTTAATTTTGCAACATAATTTCACTTGTAAGTTATATCATGCTTTTACAGTTGGTATTAGAGCCATGGATAGATTGATTTGAGAGACGTGTGTCTTTCTTTAAGTGTGTGATTGGGTTTTTTTGTAATGGGAGTTTGTAGTGTTTACTATATTTTCACAAATATGGTGATAAGAGATCATGAATAGTTCATCTCATTTGGAAATAAAAAATTAAAATCATAGGATTTGAGCTTTGGAAGATAAATATTGAAGATCTCTTGGAGGAAAGAAATAAATAGATTATCGTGAAGAGTGAATCCAAACTAGAAAATATTTCAAATGAAGAACAGGTAAAACTAGATGAAAAATCTCATGGAAATTAATAGGATAAATTTACCAAAATCAGAGTCTCATAAACAAGTTATTTTTAAAACTAAATTTATATTATCTTAATATGAAGGATGGGGACTTGGTTGTAGAACACTAAATTATTTTAATGGAATCTTGAGTCAATTATAATTATTTGATGTGAAGATAGATGAGGAGGATAAACGCATTTTATTGTTATGTTCATTGTTTTAATGTTTAGATAATATGATCATTGCAATCAATGGTTATTTTACAAAATGAAATGAATTTAGATGTCCTCATTTCCACTCTACTCTTAGAGCAAACAAGGAGAAATACTTTGGAGGGTCTAATGATGTATTGCATGTGTTAGGTAGATCTAAGAAGAGAGGTAAGGACAAGAAGAAGGGTGATAAGAACAAGTCTAAGGACCATTCTAAGTCCAAGTGAAGGTCTGAAACACTTTGTAATATTATATTGAGGTGTTCAAATTGTTGTAAATGAAGAAATATCAAAAAATATAGGAATAAGAAGAAAAATAATGATGATTCATCTACTAATAAATCCTTTGATGAAGAAGCTACTAATGATCTTATTATTTTTTCTAACATGATTTCTGATGACTCTTGGCTAGGAGATTTAGGTACATCCTACCACATGACTCCTCAAAAGAAGTGGTTTTCAACCTATTTAGCCTATAATGGTGGGGGAATATGTTTCAAGGAAAATAACACACAATATTCTAGGTCAAGGGGAGTTAAAATTAAGTTTTAG
>VDFB02281492.1:11988179-12043889 GCA_007258455.2 Sequoia sempervirens | reverse complement strand
CTTATCCGATCCATAGGGATTTCTTCCTCTACGTCCCGAGCCCATCTTCCTTGCCTCCATATGCCTTCAATGTCTGCCCGTCGTTGTGTCTTCCAGGCACCTGGTGCACCTTGATCCGCTCCCTCGAACCTCAGCCCAGCTCTTGCTTGCCTCTATTCTGCTTCTTTGCGCGCCATTTTGAAATTTATTAATTTATTTAAAATATATAATTAGCTCACATTCAAGGCCTACTTAGGCCTAATTACTCCTTGTTTGAGAGAACATACTATTGAGAGAACATACTCTGGTGAGTCTCCTATTGATAAACTAATTTATATTAGAATAAATTTAGCTATTGTTGTTTCTTTTTATTTAGAAGTAGAGAAAATGGATGTTAAAATAGCTTTTTTTGTATAGGGATCTTGATGAGAAAATATTTTATGAAACAATCTAATAGTTTTGTGGCGAAGGGATAGGATCAATTGATTTACAACTTTAAGGGATCTTTGTATAATTTAAAACAATCGTTGAGAATGTGGTATCAAAAATTTAATGTTTTTTTACTGGATCATGACTTTATAAGGAGTGAAGTCAATCACCATATTTATTTTAAATTAATTGATGAGCAATTTTCTAATCATTCTCCTATATCTCAATGATATGTTATTCATTGTAAATTATATAAAAGAATGATTAAGGAATTTACAGTTCAATTATTTGGTACAGTTGATATGAACTATATAGGGTTTGTAAAATATATCTTGGTTATGAGAATCAACAAAGATCAAGTTAACAAAAAATTATGGTTAAATCAAAAGAAATATGTTAACACTATTTTGCAATTGATAAGTAGGAGGTATTTTTCACGTGTCAAATTGTGATATTGCTATCAGGATTCAACTATGTAGTTTTTCGAGTCAAACTCATTGACCCATATTTCATGAATAGTGGTTCACAAAACCCATCTCTCATGATAATGAATGGTTCACTTAGCACTCATTGCATCTAGGTGATGCTCACAAAGGTGAAGTACTGGGCCTTCCTGAAAGGTCACCCATCACAAAGGTGATGCGCCACTATTTTGCAATATTTTTCCATGCATCATTGTAAACTAGTTGTTAATTCCTTTTCTTTTTGGCACTAGGCTATCTCTCGACCAATTTTCTAAAACTATCTATTAACTTGAAGAGATGTATAAAATTTCATATGTCAATGGTGTAGGAATCCTTAGGTGTGGAATGGTCTATACAAGACTTGATATTACCCTTGATAAATGGGAGTTCTTAGTAGGTTTATGGAAAATCTTGGTAAATTATATTGGACTTACGTAAAAAGGGTTTTTAGATATTTATATGGTACTTCTAATAATTGCATTTGTTATCATGGATCTAATTATGTAGGTAGGATGGTTGATTTATAAGTCTTTTTTGTTCAGATTGGGTTGGTGATCTTGACTGTGGGAGGTTCATAAGAGGTTATATACTTACTTAGTTTGGATGATTAGTTAGTTGGATAAGAAAATAATAAGATACACTCTCATTATCCACTACAAAAGTAAAGTATATAGTGGCACATGCTTGTAAAGAAGCGGTGTGGTAAGAAAGATTATGTTCAAAAATTGGCTTTCAATGTAAATAATTTAGAGTTGGATGCAATAGTCAAAGTGTCATTTGTTTGGATAAAAACCTTATGTATCATGCTTGCTTTCAAAGCACATTGATGTTCAATATCACTATAATTGGGAAATAGTTGAGGGTGGTGGAGTCCTATTACAAAAAGTGGATACATTGGAGAATATCATAGATTCTCTTAGTTAGCCAGTAAGCACCAAGAAGTTCTCTCAAGGTGTAGGGAGCCCATGGGCCTTGCCTCTCCTAGCATCTAACTTAATTTATTTTATTGTAATGTGAATATCAAGTGGGAGAATATTAAGATTGGTGATATTAACTTTGTAATCCTAGGACTATATATCTTATTATAGTATTTTAATAGTCAGTTATTATTTCATGTGACTTCATGAATCATGAAAGGGGGACTCAAGCATCCCACATGAGGAGGAACTTTTTTGTAATTAAATATTATTTTCCTAGGCACTTAAAATATTCTTTGCAAAGTGGTAGTGAGTGGAAAAGCTTAATTTGGCCTTTATGGATACTTGGCATGAAGTAGAAGGGAATATAACTATTTATAGTGTTGTAAGATATGTAAGAAACATCTATGACATTGTAAGAGGTGTAAGAAAGTATTTGATTATGTGTAAGAAAGTATTTGATTATGTGTAAGAAGTTATTAGCCTTTTTTATCCACTTAAAGAGTTATTATTTTGTCTTCTAGTGAGTTGTTTTTGTCCTCTAGTAAAGTTGGATGTCCAAGTTCATAAGAAAAGTCTTGAATCTTATAGAAAGATGATTTTAACTCCCAAACACATGTCATGAGAAATATTTTGCATGTAGACCACCCGGCTCATGGTTTGAGTCCATTGAATTGGAAATATTGTATGGTTTCTTGTACTAATTTTGACTATAAATTAGAGCTTGGAATAGGAGGTAGCACAAGTTGTTTTGTAGGTTGTGGTAGTAACAAAGTGTTTAGGAATTTAGAGGGAGAATTTGTATTGGTATAACTCTTGTTGAGGATTAATACAAGATTTGAATTTCTTTAGGTGTGAATTTATTTCCCACAAGGGTTTATCCACATATATCTTGGGTTAGGGTTTGCATCTATTTTATAGTTAGTTCATTTGTGTCTATGATTTATCACTATGAACATGTTGATCTATTCCTATTATTATTAATGAATTTTCATAAATTTTGATTATAAAAGAGTTAAATTAGTGGATAATTTGAAGTTATGAGTTTTATGAATGTGTGAATGATGTTAAATAATAAATTCTTAGTACTTTCTATTTATTTTATAGACCTACATTATAAATAGGCATCTACAATATGTGTAATTTAATAGATTCTTCATATTGATTGTCATTGAATTCATAATAATGAATTAGAATTATGATTGTTGAATCATACAAATTAATTATATATTTTCTAAAAGTTATTCTTGTACATGTATTGGATCATATTAAAATATTATAACTAAAAATAGTATAACTAGTGGATAGATTTGCATTGATGAATCTTTGATTAGTATGCTAGGTTTCTTAAGTAATTATTTTGTTTACATAATGTGTATTTATAGTAAATATTTGTGATCAGTTATTTAACATGAACAATCCAATAGCTTGTCAAAGTAAGAAAATATGTTTAATGACACAACTTATATTTTATATTTTTAAAGTAAAGGTTAAACTTTGAATATTGCAAATTAACTAATTTATAGTAAACTCAACAAGTATGGTTTTGAGATAATTAATCAAGTATTAAATGATTTTAATTTTTCACAACTCTTAGCTATGATCTTAGATGATTATTACTATTAGCTTTGAAAAATAAGTCACACTTTAGAAAAATTAAGGTTCACAACTTGTCCTCATTGCACCAAAGTCTCAAACATTTAACATTGTCATAATCACATCATAATCAATTGCATTTGTTGCTTGGTGTGTCTTTAAATTTTCTATATTTTTTGTAATCAATCAACAAGGATTGATTAAGGCAACATGTGGGAAGCTAGTCACCTTCCTCTCCTAGCATAGCAAGTTCCAATTGTGTTCTTCAACACCAATAATTCTTCTATTTGTAGGTGTCTTTATTGTAGGCACATAAGATATAAGGACTTGAAGTTCAAAACTACACAAGTTTAGAACCATAAGTACTAAGCCAAAAGTATAAGTGTGTCGATCAAGGCCATATGTGTAGATTTGATCCAAGTTCATGTATAATCACAAATTTTAGAGAGCATAATCATTTCATTCTACTCATCTCATATTCGAATTTAAATATCAAGCAACATCGTATATCGCAATCTTCTTAGTCTCCTAGGGGAAAGGACCCAGTAGTTGAGCATGTTCCAATAGTTATAGCATTTGTTGATTAAAACCCAATATTTTTAACAATATTGAACCAATAGTTACTTTAAAGTTGTTAGTGTTGACGATAACTACCAATAATTGAATAATATGTATTCCTTAGATCTAAAAAGCACCAAATCATGTGATGCCACATCAGCACACCAATAAAACATGATTTAGTGCACAAGTATCGGTCTCACATTTTTTGCGACCTTTTTGGACACCTCGACAAAAAGCATGTTGATGTGGCATCATATTTGATGATGTGGCCGTGAAACCTTAGTTATAAGCAGGGGCATTTTCAAGCAAGCTATTGTAAAAAATTGGGAATTTTTTAAAATTTCCATGTAGAATTTTGAGAAGCGCAAAATTAGGGTACTCAACTACTGGGTCCTCTCCCCTATTCTCTAACTTGAAGGTATCATCCCTTTATTTATGTTTCAAATATGATCAAATGTGTGTACCTAAACCCACCTCTCTTATCTAAATTAATTTGATCATTTTTACTTTACTATATTTATTTAGTCAAAATATTTATATTAAAGTGTAATGTTGTATAGCTTTAAAATTTAAAATTATCTACCCTTAAATCACATTTAACATCATAAACATTTAGATATTTAGAACCTTGTATCTATACAAAATAATTGCTACCCATTAAAATTATTTCTTTTTCCAATAAAATTAGCAATTGGGTAGGACAATTGTCCTTAAGAAAATGAGGGTTTAGGAAGGACCACAACAATATCATGTAATGCTCCCACATGGATATTAATCGAGAACTAAGATTTTGCAATATGATGGCAAAAGTAGGAGGAAGTCTTTTCTTGTTTTAATGATGGGATGAGCATAATGTTATGCACGCCAAACCATTTGTCCTTCCACCAGCGGACATGATATATATTCCTTATATATGTCATGAGTGTTTTGCTTTTTATATTTTTTAAATAAAAATAAATGAATTATATAATATTAACATTTTGTTTTTGTATTTATAGATTATAAAATGAGTAAGCGTATATTTAAATTAGATGTCGTTTTTTATCAATTTGTTATGATTAAGGAGATTCAGACTGTCGGGGTCATTTATAAATCCAATCTAACTCAATCAAATCGTACTTTTAGAAGATTTGACTCTTAATAAATAATGCCACGAACGAACATATCATCGCCATCAATAATCATGCTCAACCAATTGAATTATAACCCTCGTTTTAAATCCTTAAAAAATAATTACCCTTTCAAATCATTTGTTTTTCCTCTTTGGGGGCATCACAAACAAATTAAAATATAAATAAACTACAATGGTTATTATCTGAAAAGTAAGTGAGGAGAATTAGACCCTTGAATATCAAATCAGAAGCATGACTTGAAAAAGGTAAAGTTCAACTTTAATAAAAATCATAATAATTAAAGTGCATACGTGTAAGAGGCAATAATATTTATTTATTAAGTGGTAGGCACTAGGCACTACAAGTCCATAAGTCGGTGAAAGTTATTTGGCTTCTTTCCCAATCACCAATACAAGGATTTAATGTCTTCTTTAGCATACAAAAGTTGTTTCATTTGTTCTAACTACAAAATGTTTTTTAATTTGGGATTTTTTTAAATAGAAAACTAAATTTAATTGTATTCTAAGTACTATTTCTATGTTCATTTGATTAATTATATTTGAATTTTTGAATCGTATTATTAGAAATATTTTCATTATGTTTATTTTTTTAAAGCTTTTGGTTGTAATTGTTTGGATTTTTTCTTTTTAACTTTTACTTAGATTTATCGGTTTTGTTTTTTGTTTCTTTACTTTCAACTTCCCTGAATCATGTTCACACATTAGTTTAAATTCCAAACTTCAAATGTGTTTAAGTAATTTTGCAATACTCACAAGATTCACTTTTCAAATGCATTTTCCTAAGTGTGTTTTAACTTTCAATCATGTGATTTTCCTAGACCCAAAAATGATTTTGGTTGCTATTAAATCTTCTTAGGGGTCCATTTCCAATCTTTTTTTATCAATAGGTTTTGATAATCCTACTTTATTCCAAACTCAGTTTGTATTTCTACTTAGTTTTATAACTCAAGAAGTCCATACCTTGAGAGACTTTAAAATATTTGTTTATGTTTACCCTTCTCCAAAGTTGAGATCTATTCAATTCCTTAAATTTGGTTTGTTTTATTTCAGTTTCAATTTTTATAGCTTTCCCTCAAGCGTTTTTTATCACCTCACCCTCTAAATTCCTACCATGTGTCATCTTGGGGTTCCCTAGTATTTTCCACATTACCTAGATATTTATTTTTTGACCACTCAAAACTCTAACTTTTTTAACAAGAATAAACCCAAAAACATGTAAAACTTAATCTATTCAATTTTTCGTGGAGTCTAGTAGGGAAAAAAATGAATTAGGTCCTTGAAAATCTAGACTCTTTGAGTCTTTTAAACCTAATTTATATGTTTGAGTGCATCTAGATATCTTCGAAGGAATGTTGAGCATTAGAATCATATTTTAGATACTTGAAAAACATTATTCCTCTTCCTCACCAATATTTAATTATAATGTTAGTTGATTTAATTTTTAAAAACAAACTAAAATAATCATTATTTTGCTAGCCACAAAAGAATTAAATCAATTACATTGTGATTGAATATGCCATTATTTTTATCTTTTAATAGTTGAAAAGGAATTCCATATATAAAAAACATATCAAATTTATTTGGAATGTCCATGGCATAATCCCCTAATACAACCAATTTTGAAGTGAAAAAATCCATTTTGAAAGGAATGCAAAGATCATATTAGTTAAAAAAGGTGTTTGACATTCTTTGGCTAGTAACACATGAAAGGAAGAGAACAAGAAATCCATATATGAATAATTGGGTGGCAACTAGTCATCCTTAATATAAAGACACTTCCAAAAAAAAAACTTTTTGGCTCTATTATGGATTTTCAAATGGAGGCTAGAGATTGCAAATTTCAACAATGATTGAGTCTCATATGACACCTATTTTAGAGAGATAAGATGATTGAGTCTTATATGACACCTATTTTAGAGAGATAAGATAAACGACTATTGCATGAGCATAATCATTGCTTTTTCTCTTCAGATGTGATAGGCATTTTGGTTGTAGGTGATTTCTAGGAGTTGTGGGATTCGCTATCAACTCCAACATTAATAAGTCGACTCATTAAATAATCTACAAATTTCTATTTTCTTAGTATGCATGTGTAGAGCCTAATTTGCTTACGTATTTGAGATGCAAAGTCTTCTATTAAATCTTCAGTAAGGTTTCATATCAAAGTTTTAATCATGACAAGTTTTGTATGAAATCATGACTATGTGACCAAAATTGAAATAGGCGCCAGTCTTCTAAGCTCCATTTCTCATCACCCAACACATTAAAAAAATAATTATTATCACTTTATTTCAATTGCAATGTTAATTTTTTCATGCTTCAATTTATGGCTATATAATAGTAATAGGTGTCGTTAATAGTATCTACCACACTCTACATGATAAGATTTTTTATTATATACAAGTGCATAGCCTTGCATATCTAAACCAGCACAATAGGCATATTATGACACTAATATTTGGATACACTATGCAATGAGTATAGTTTGTAGCAAGACAAGTATTTAGTCATTGTTTTCTTAATCAGTTTAGTATCTCAAGGAAACCCCCTTGATCTCGTAGAACTAGAAGTGAAGGAAGTCTTAACCACTATTGGGACAAAATTGAGAGTCTTAATTCAATATTATGTTTAAACAATGTTTGGTATTGCAACATGTGATTCAATCAATTCTTATGTCAATTTGGGGCATAAACTTGTGAAAGATGTAGCGGCTATGTGCTCAAAGGTTGTAGGTAATAAGCTGAATAAAATAAAATGCAATTAAACCTAACAATAATTGCAATAGCTAAGATCTTATGTAATGATTTTCCTAAAATATGTGACAGAAATAACACAATATGCTAAAAAAATAGCAAGCTCTACTACATGAACAAAACAATATGTGACATGAATAGAAATTATTCTATTGGAGAAAAATGAACATAATCAATTCAATCCAACCACTTATATGCAAAAAATTACTTTCCAAAGTCTATTTAGATAGTGATTATTTGCAAACATCAATACATATCACATCTCATAAATTAAATATTTCCTCATCCCACAATGCATGCTCACAATCCACAAACATATTTATTATAATTTCAAAATGATTAATTATAGCATAGCACAAGAATAAAATTACAAAAGATTACAAATACACTCTAAACAAACAGAAAAGAAAATATCACTGAGCATCCCAAAGAGTGGGCCTTCCTCTTGGTCAACTAGGTGATGAGCTATCTCACCCAAAAAGCTTCCTTAGATTAGAGCACTAAAATTATATTTTTGATAATCTAATAATAAATTTGTCATCCCTTCTCTTTACTTATGCTATTGTTTATATAGACTATAGCTTATAACTATTAGTTATATAAGGATATCAAATGATAATTTTTCCTTCGAACTTTAAAACTGAAACATAATAGGGACAATTCAAATTTGGCCTATGGCCATAGTTTTGTACCTAATATTTAAAATAGATTAACAAATATTTTTTTCAACATAAAATAACAAAAAGATAGATTTAAAAAAGATCTTCAAAATTAACATTCAACAATCCCCATCAATGCAACTCATGGCATGCCTTTAGCTATAGAAAGTTTTGTTCAACCATTTTCAACCAAACAAATTAGTATTTATACAAATCAATAGCTAAAGTTCATTTCATTCTTCTAAAACATATTAAACTAGCACTTGCACCAGAAGGGGTGCAAGGGTTACGCCGATAGAAAAATATAAGAACACCATGTTTCCCTCTCCTTAGCCACCGCCATCTGGGACTCCTGGTAATGAATCTTGACCTGTAAGAGAGCAGAACAAAAGACATTAGAAACAACATTCTGGCCACTGTGGCTTTAATAAAAAGAAAAGAATATATAATTAGGGAGAAAAAGGGAAAAAATACCCAGTGCCTCCATATTAATGCTTTCTCCACACAATGGTGCTATTAAGACTTCCCATTCAGTGAATGAAATGAGATGATAAAGAAAAAAACTTCAAGTTTTTAAGAATTACACACACAAATAAACAACAAAAAATTCATTGTTAAGGTGGAAAAACTATTTTTAGAATGAAAAAAATGAAATTGTCATGATAAATTCATCGAGGTGGGAAAAACACAAGTTTTAAGATACAAAATTATAGGAAAACACCAATAGATAGAGGATAAATACTAAAGACATCTAAAGTCAAGTATTGAGAGTTTTGACAAGCAAATTTTTAACTTGGAGACATGAACCAGTTGTCTCATTTTTATTTTTAAATGTCATGTTATCTTTTGAGAATTTGTGTCATCATTTGACTTAGCATGTTGGCCCTTCTGTTTTTGGGCACTTACAAGGTCAACCCCTTTTATCAGTGTATAATAAGTAAAAGCATGCCAAGCAATTATGCACTAATTAGGCAAGAGCTCTAAAATGCTTTGATATGCAATAAGAATCTCAAATGATTCAATAATATTATGTCCTCATAATTAATGGTCTAGGACTATCCTTAAATATGACATCTTAAATACTCACTTTGAAATGTTTTGGCACATAAATCAACAAACAATGGTCAATATATAAAAGTGTCAGCCTTGGAGCACTAGAGAATTTGAAATTTGAAATGGTGGGATAGGAGCACAATGCAATCTAGTCCAAGGTATAGATTCACACTTGTGGTCTACTCCAAGAGGGTGACTATTGTGAAGATAATGATGCTTAAAGTCATGGGTTCAAATATAGGTCAACGTATGTGCAAAGGAAGCCAAATAAAATATTACGACATTATATTACAACAATAAAAAAAAAAAGATTCAAAATGAAAGAGTAAAAAAAAAGACATAATTTATTGCTTAACACATATTATGTCAATGCCTATGATCTCTGCCACAAATTTATATAATAATTAGAAATACAAATTTAATTGATATATATATTATATATATGTATTTTTACATTTGAGAAATTTGTATATTAAAATTATCATGATATTTTTTATAAATTAAATTTTATACTCTATCACAAATACATTGACAGGTCATCACAAAATTACAGAGATTACTTAGTTTCTGTCACACCATGACGAGCTCCAGAATGGAGTGAGGAGAATGGTTTAGTCGCCACTGGAAGCTCACAGTTTTGTCCAATATGCAATTGATTAAAGCTTCAAATCTCATAAACTGAAGAGCTCACCACCAAAATATTGTTTTCAAACTTATATCCCATGACTTCACTTAATCCGTAAATGGTGAAGAAGGTCTCGTGTGTTGAATTCTTGACAATCAAATATGCCTGCGAGTTATTTTGGACCAAAGCCAGTCGCTTTAGCAAATCCCTTAAGTCTCCATTGTAATTACTGGAGTTTTCTATTTCTTGTAGATTCAAATCACTTGCTGTGTTTTTAATGTTCTCATTTGTGTTTAAAATCTTGAGCTTGAATTGTTGGACTTGGATGTGTGGGGAGTGGAAGAAAGAGCTATCCTTGTCGATGTTCTCTATTATTTTACGAGCTCGCTCAAGGAAAGCATAGATTGATCTGATATCAGTCACTGGATTTCCAACAAACACTAGACGAAACACCCCATGGTTTACTCTCTTTAGTCGAGAAGAAGGATTTTCTACAATCTCCTGATATTTGAATTAGTGAGAGTATTTTCGTGGTAAGAGAATATAAAGGAAGTCCATTAGCCAAGGGTTTATCAATCACATAAATAGTTGGCATTAGTTTTTCAGTCTGTCTTATATTCTTTTGGAATCAATTGTGTGTTTTAATTGGTATTTGAGATCACACTTAGTGGCCCATTATCAGGAAGAGGATCACATAAACTACCCTCTTCCTGATGATGGACCACCGAAATGTGATTAAATAAAACACAATTGATTACAGAAACAATCTTTTGTAAATCAGATAAACAGTTAATTTTTATCAATTAGTATACAAATTATGTTCTGATTGGCTTCTACTGAGGGTAATATCCTGAGCAAAAACATGCTCCTCATTGAAAACATAAATACCCCATGTCTGTAAGCCACCACACTTGTACCCAAAAATGTATATCCATATTCCCCTGCATTTAGCTTTTGGAGGGGCCCCTCACATATTTGATTTACCCTAAATCTTTTGTCCATGGGAAGGTGCTCTTTTCCATCTCCAATCAACTCTCTTACAATTTCTCCCTAAGGTCTAAGGCATTCTTGCAGCTTCACTATATACTTTCTCTGTTCTAAAACATCCTCATCATAATAGTCATTATCGTTGTTGTTAGCATAGGTATTGTTCTCCATTGAGAGCATTTTCTCCACAGCAAAACATGTTTTCTAGGAGCTCCTTCTCAGTTTGCATAAGGCAATAACCTTCATCCCCACAATACAACCAACATAAAATGATTTCCACCACCTTATCTGACCATTGGAGCTTATTTTTACAAAGTTGTTCTGCAGGGGAAAGGGTTGTTGGAGCACAATCAAGTGGTACTTGATGTGATAAAATTTTATCCCATTTACTGTTAAGCTTGTATGAGGGCATGCCCTAATCTTGTTTCTAATCTCCATACTCTAAACTCCACATCCTCCTTCCCAAAATTCTCAATCTCACTTTGACATATCAAATGCCTCTTCCAAAGAAAGTCTCGAGAAACTTTATGTGCAACTCTCTCACCCCATTACAGTTATTATTGTGTGATGGGCTAAAAGATAGCTTGGACAGTCGATTCATAAGAAATTTGGTGTTCTCATCATAACAATAATCATCTTCCTCCTCCTCATCATGATCATAATCTTCTGCTATGGAGGTGTCATCACTGTCTTCATCATCTGAACTCTCTTCTTCCTCACTATTATCAATTTCTTCATCATCTTCATTTTCTTATTTTCTCAATCTGTGTTCTTCATTATCATCAGACACTGTCTCCTCATCTTTTAATGGATTAGGGGGTTTTCTTTTTATTTTTTCTGTTGTCAAAAGACATGGGCATGGTTATAAAACTTAGATAGAACAAATAGAAAACAATGGAGAAATGTGTCCTGCAAGGCACTCTATACATACCAAGAATCCAATACTTTTAAATATTGATTTTTGTAGCTTATGGAACTCCCGGTGATGAGTCTCGATCTGTAGGAGAGAAGAACAGAAGAAATTAGAAACATTATTCTGGTCACTGTGACTTTAATAAAAAAAATATAATTAGGGAGAAAATGGGCAGAAATACCCAATGCCTCCATATTACCACTTTCACCTGACAATGATGTTATTAAGACTTCCCATGTACTGCTGCCACCATCTTTGTCCTGCACATTTCGAAGGAGTTTTAGACAAGATTTTGCAGCCTTTTAACCTTTCCAGAGAACCATGGTTGCATTTAACAGATAACAACATAATTGTTTTAGAATGAAATAAAACAAAACAAATAAACAATCAGGGCAACATATAGAGTTGAAAAATAAGACTCACTGAGACCATGGAAATTGACTTACCTCAAGATTTTGCTCAAATTGTGTCGTCTGTCAATGATGCCGGTGAGGAAAAATGGGCAGAGTTTGCAAGAAAAATTGAAGAAGCCTGATCAAAGAGAACCATATTATTCACCTTCTCCTTTTGCTTTCCTTTGCTCCATTTCTCTACCTAGAGGGGTCCATACAAGAGTAGACTCTTTCTGAGGCACACTCGAGCAAGTCTGAACATCCAATAGGTTTATTCAAACAAGTCCCAATGTCATTCAATGCCAATGCATCAGATTTCAGTTCCACTTTGAATTCCTTTCTCACATCCAAATAAAAAGCAATAGCAATTTTAACAGCCCATCAGATTTAGAAAGGTTTGAAACAATCTTCAACAGGCTCACAACACCTTTTGGAAGGTTTGCAATGCCTCATTCAACATATGCATACCTCAAAGTAGATTTCAACATAATTCAGCATGCCATTGCTAATATCTAGACAAATATAAAAGCAACAGTCATGCTCAATAACATTACACTTTTTTTTTTTAATAATGTCTTAAAGATTTCACTTTCCATCACACAAAATCATTTATGTATGTCAACTATTTAAACTTTTTTAAAAAGTTGAATGAAGCACAGGGATTGATTCTTTTCAAGAACTAGCTAGGTGCTTTGAGTTCTTTTCCTCTTCAAATACCACTTGAATATTCGACTTTCTTTTTAGCCAGGCACATGGATGTATTTTGATCATAAGTTATAACCATAACACCTAACATTGTGGACTGGACATAGCAATGAAGTGCTAAGACTAAAACAATCTCGGAGACATGCAACTGACATTATAAAAAGCAGATCCTTAGAAAATGAAGCACATAAATTCATAAAATAAGTAAACATCAGAAACTCACAAGCACAGTCATCACCATGGATGTATTCTTAGCTTGAGGATCAAGTTCATCCCCTTTTTCCACAACCTAGAGATGGACTTTTGATTAAACATAACTTGGATTTATCAGCACAAAATATGCACTCTCAAAATAGCTACATTCACAAAATTATCATGCACCTAAATTAATGTGTATTTCATGATAATTCATATCCATCACAAATTTGACTTAGGCTCTTTGTTCTTTCAATTAGATGTAGAGTTGAGATTAGAAACTAAGCTAATATTTGCAGGAAGTAAGTAGTCACTGTCATAAATAGCAGAGTTAATTATTGACAAGAATTTAAACTATCCCAAACAATGTTCTAATCAAATACAGCTTGACCATTAATTAATAAACAGTTTGATCATATGAATCATTTATCTGCAAAATGCCCTACTCAAGCATATAACAATTTTGGTTCTTTCAATCAGATGTAGAATTGAGATCAGAAAATAAATCTCACTTTAATGACTAAAAAACTTCAAATCCATGACATATATGCAAAATGTATAAGCATAAATGAGGCACATGAACTACTTCATAAAATGCCTTGAAGAAATGTGGTCTCATGGACTTCATTGACTGCACAGTATGCACGAAATGGATATACTGAAAAGGCCTTCAGAACTTTTAAGAAAATATAACTATTACAAGTAAAGCCAAATTTATTAACCTTTGCTAGCTACTTCCCTGCTTGTGCCAAATTGTGAACTTTAAAATAGGGTATGGACGCCCATCATAGCATAATTGATAGTAGATTTTTGTCAAATGTTACTGCAGCTGCCCTGGCTAACATATATGCAAAACATGGAGGCACAGACAAGGCGAGCAAACTGCTTGACAAAATACCTCAAGAAATATTAACCTGCAGCCAAGGCACGTAAGTTGTTTGATAAAATGCCTCACCAAATGTGGCATCATGCAAAAAAAAGCTTGGTTAAACTAGCATCATATAATTTTGATATTTATAAATAAAATACATATCAAACACTGCTATGTGAACAAAAACCCTAATAAATGAACAGAAGACAAACAGAGAAAGAGTACAAATTTTAAATTTTCATCTGGAACCAGCAAAAATTAGACATACAAAAACTGTAGAAGATATTCTTCATGACTTTTACTACAGACACTGTACGATCCAGATGACAACCTTCAGCTTTAGATAATAAAAAAACACGTTACAATTAACATAGACAGATAATGATATTTGTTATAGAGCTTTCTCCACCGAAAAGGTCTTTTACTAACTTATGCAACCAAAATCCCAAAACAATTTATTTAAGCAACCTACAAACTTACAAACAAAAAGCACCTGTTTATCAGTTCATAGATTTTCAAGGTGCAAGAAATTTATCTTGAAAAAATATTTTAAGGTTAAAAGATCAGGCATCCATCTATGGTTACGCAGTTTGAATTCAATCAAACAAAATACCAATAATCAGTAATACAAGCAACAGGAGATAAAGGGAAAACATACGATGGTATATAATCAAGAAGGGATAGCAAGTTATTTACAACTGTGGTGTTTCATAACACCGATTATGAAATCGTGTAAAGCCGCAGAGCTGAAATAAAAGCTTACTTCTTTTTTGGGAGACTTAGGCTCTTTGTCCGAAGCAGCGGCGGATTTATCGGGGAGGAGAACCTGGTGAATGTTGGGAAGAATAGCGCCATGGGCAATAGTCACTCCGCCCAGGAATTTCCCCAATTCCTCATCATTCTTGATTGCAAGTAATCTAATTTGAGCTCGTCCTCTACTTCCATTTTCTTGGTTCAGAATGTGACCGTATACATCCTCTAAACAACAATTTAATTCCGAATCAAATATAATTTATTGAATTTAAACAAAATCAGATTTTACAAAATACAATCCGATTTGATCAGAGCAATCTGATTTGATCTCTGCATTTGTACAAAATTTATTTCTGCACATTCAAAGACATTAATGATTTAATCTGATGGCGACCAAAAACAGTAAACCATTCCCTATTTAACGGCAACCCACCATTCCCTTCTTAACGACAACCAACCAGTTGTTTGACGACCAACCCACCAGTTGTTTGACGGCGTGAGACAGGTTTCAGGCCGAAACCTCATGCCATATATAGCCTATCGGCTAATAACTTTGTTTTATGTAAGATAACAATGGTTGAAGGGATTAAGGTGGAATTTAGGCGGGTAAATTTAGGCATAAAAAGGACTTAAGGTTTGTAAAAATCAAACAGATTTTTTGCCTATCACCCACCTCAATAATTGGTTCTAAGGTGTCCAACCTGAACATAGATATTTTGATATTTTTCTAAGGTTTGACACCCTTGGCACTTAGGAGATTATCTAGCCTTATATATTTTGAGTCCACTACTCAAATCGTCAACATATCCTACATATCAAAAAAGCATGGTCCAACACTTTCACCATATGGAGTTCAAGAAGCTATACTTGCAATTTAGTATTTATGGGGGATTACAGCAAATTGGTGACATGCTAAGGATTCAACCATAAAATATGCTTTAGTATAATATATGATGAGCTATAAACATTTTTATTATTAGGACAAAATTGTCCTTTTTTGGACCATCCATAACCTTGTCATGTTGAATTAGTATCATTATAGTATAACTTATCTGCAATATTGATTGATAATAATGTATTAATGTTTCTTATCTTGCTTGTATTAAACAAGGATTTTTAATGTTGATGATTATGGTAGAAATTTGTGTTTATGTGAAAATAGGGCAATAGGTAATACTCAAGAAATATGGACTCTTTGAAAGATGAAGATTATGTTACATCTCTGGAAGCTCCAAAATGTCATGTCTCCAGAAGCTCTAAAATACCACACCTCTAAAAACTTTGTAACTTATGCATCAACTCTAGAATTGATACAGGATAAAGTTATTGCAGAAAGAGTTCTAGAGGAAGTCATCTCCTTTCCTACATAAAGCTTGAAATAACTATATTGTGATTGTTAATTATTTGGAAGGAAATAAAAATAGAAGACTCATTTTCAATGATTAGTTCCTTGAGATAAATTGTTTTACTTAATGCAACTAAAATTGTATTAATAAATTTATGTAATAGACTTTCAACCACATCAGTACATGGTTCCCACAATGCTACAATTTAGGTATTAGATCATAATATAAATATATTTTCCTAATGTTCAAAAAATTGATGCATTAATTAATATAGAATCGCTCTATTTAGTTGTATATTGTTGTTGTTGCATGTTTTAAAAGCATTGTTGTAATTTGTTAATGATCTTGTAAGTTGAAGAATCGTGTCCTCTAGCAAGTTGGCCACTCAACTGAGGAATTATAACAAAGTGGTAGAGATAAGTAGTTTATTTATTCAATATTTTTATGTCTCAATAACTGTGTTCATACAATCGGTATCTACAAGTTAATTCTATATATATTGTTTGTGTTGTCTGTTATGTTCTTCTACATGTTTATGTGATGTGAAGATCTTACATTTTGTAGACATAAAAGTATGTGATGTCTATTATGTTCTTTTGCATGTCTATGTGATATCAAATGTTTACATTTCATAGAACGGAAAAGGAGCACTTAGTTTAAATTTAGGAAGTTTGATTATCTTAAACTATTGAAAAGACTTGGAAGTTTGGGGAAATAACAAAGCAATTTAAAAATAATAATTTCTAGCATCCAAATAGGTACAAATTTGATTTCATTGTAATATTTTTCTATAGATCACAAATGTTTCAGTAGAATAGAATCTTAAAATATTTTTCTAGTTAGACTTCATTTTAGCAAAAGCACTATTTATTTCCTAGCTTAAAAAATCACATTAAGATAGGATGTTTGAATTCCTCTTACATATAACCTTGGATATTGTTTGGATTGACATGACATTAATAAACTAAAGTGTGATGCTTGACGACACCTCGCCACCATAGTGTTAATCCAATGGATAGCCTCACAACTCTTTTAGTTAATGATTTTTTCCTAAGGTAGATAATAAGAAAGAAAGTAATGTCAAAGCTATGTACAATATGAATTGTTACAATTTAGAAGAATTTGAATAGTTTTCCAAATGTTTAAGGGAATCAATCTATTAAACATAAATTACTAGAAACATGTTTCTAAAGATTAAATATTTAGAAGGCCTAACTCATTGACTATATGAATATGATGGGTTTAGACATGAATGACTACTCACTTCCTAATATTATTCAGTTTGCCAAATCCAAAATTTTGACCTTTATTAATGAGCATATATATCTACAAAAATTCATAAAACATGCTCAACGTCTTCCACCCAATTTTTGAAAAACACAAGGTTTGGATGTAATCAGTTTACAAGAGAAGGTCAAAAATAATAGAAACACCTATGTAAATAGAAGCAACATAAGCTTTCTTTTTTGTTATCAATCTTTCAATAAATGCCACAAGTATGCCCTAAAACATACATATATGAGCAAGTGCAAAACTCCAATGCCTTAAACCAAAATCATCATATGCTACATTTGCAATAAGCCTGGTCACATGCTCTAGATTGATCTTGCAAAAATAAGGTTGTTAAATTTGTGTATACCACTAAGGTAACAACATGGTGGGATATCATAGATGAAGATAAAGATTTTTATATGCAAGATGACATTTTTGAGCCAATAATTGAAGAACTTGCATATTTTGATAAAGATTTAGAATAACTTGAGAGCCTGGCAGATGATTTAGAGATGCAGAATTGTCAACTTCAATGATGAATAGGTCTTGGTAGGATAAAGAAAGGAAAACAAGTAGAGAAACACCATTTACATGCAATGCATTCCAAGGAAGAGGAAGGTGTCAATCTCCTTTCTGTATAATTCTTCACAAAATTCTAAACCTACTACTCCCATTATACTTAAGTAGAGATCCTAGAAGAAAGGATTCGAAATAAATTTTCTAAAGCAAAAAGGATTCTACTACAAGGAATTTGAATTTCATGAAAGAAAATTTTATAATGCATTCAACATGAAGTGTAATAGTCAGCTTTCAAACAATTTTGAATAATTTTTTTGAAGATAAATTCATTCTTTAGAGGTTGATGAATGGTTCTACCCAGTGTCACAGGATTTGTTAAATTTTAGACTTCAAGTTCGAAATTCGACGAATATTTTAAAAACATGTGAAATTCATTGAAATTTCCTTTCAAATTCGTAGAAAAGAGGCAAAAGTTTTTTAGTCTAATTTCATCTGAATTTAATTGTTGCTAAATTTGAATTCGAAATCGAATCTTGTGACTTAGGTTCTACCAAGACAACCAAGTGACAAAAACTAAAAGACCCAAAATAGTTTAGAAGAAAAAAAGCAGTAGAATTTTTATCTAAGCCACAATTATTCCATGCTTCAGACCCTACAAATTGTAAATTAGTATTTTCAAGCCTAACGCTTCGAAAACCTCAACCAAAACCAAAAGACATTGCAAATTTAATCCATGAGAGGTATGCATAATTTATCTCTATAGAAATTAATGAAAAAACTTACAATGCTCAAATAGACAGTGGTGCAACATTATCATTTTATAAACTTCCAATATTAAGAAATTGGGAATAGTTAAAACAAACATAACAGATAGAAGAGGATGGATATTTAGGGTCAATTTTTCACCTCCAATAAATATAGACATCAAGAACTAGTAAATATAGAAGGAAAATTATTTTATTGTGCTTTTTTCAAGTTAAAACAAAATCCCAAATGATATATTGGTAGGAGGCAACTTTGTAGATACCTATTCTTCATATGGCAATACAAATAAACATATTATATTTACATTAAATGGAGAAAGGATCAATTATCCTAAACTGGTTTATAGGATCAATTATCCTAAACTGGTTTATACTTCAGAAAAATTCCTTCTACAAATCTAACTCCTTGTAGTTTATCAAATTAAAACAAAAAATGAGGAAGAAGTTTGAAAGATCCATAGAAGTTTTGGATCAAAACCATGTCTCCAATGGGATATTATCATTCAAGAAAGAAAACATATGAAAATTGGTAAGAAAATTCTAATTTTTGTTATAGATTATTCAAATATGAAAAAGACTATAAAAGAATTAAAAGAAGGAAAATTTATGATTTTAGGGTATATAAACATTCAAAATATAAAAGAGGTAAGAAAAGAATGGTTATGAATTATAAACCATTGAATGTTATTACTGAGTCATTCCCTTACCCAATTCCTAACAACATCATTACTAAAAAAATAGCAAATGTCAAATATTTCTCACAGTTTGATTGTAAGTCTAGATTCTATTAGATAGAGGTGAAAAAGGAAGACCAACACAAAAATATTCACTTGTCCTTTTGAAGTTGAACACTATGAATAGATAGCCATGCCTTTCAATTTAATTAATGCTCTAGCAGACTTTCGGGATTACATGGACAAAATTTCCAAATGAATTCTAGGTTTTTTATGTATTTATATTGATAATATTTTAGTTTAAAGTCAAATACTTGATGACCATTATATGTGTTTAAAAGACATTTTATAATCTATCTAGAGATTCTTGCATTTTTTGTTTATAAATAAATTTTAATGGCGTAATAGTAGTTGTAACTTTATAAGTATGCTTTTCCATAATGATATCCTTGAAGTCCAACCTCGGGTCAAGGAAAAGCTTTTAGGTTTTGAGTGCTTGACAAAAAAAGCTACAAGATTTTCTAGAAATGTTAAATTATGTCAACAACTTCTATCCTATTTCTATCTACGATAGAGAACAATTGCAACAATTTCTAAAGAAAAATAATTCACCTAGTGTTGTGAACATACAAATGCGGTCAACAACATCAACAAAAAGATAAGTAACCTTCTTGTTCTCTATGTCACTAAAACTAGAGACTTTGGGCTATATATTGATGGTTCTGACTGTACTTAGAGTGGTATCTTGTGTTTCAAAAAAGATGATAAGGAATTTTTTGTAGAATATGCCAGTGAAATTTTGCTAAACATATCCAAAAATGGAGTTCTTCTGATAAAGAAAACTATGGGGTAAAAAAGTGTTTAGAAAAAATTGCACTAAGGTAATGCATCTAAAACACTTTTATTAAAACATATTGTATTAGATTCATAACTTTCGAAGACAAGGACCATGGAAAGAAGGATGTACAAAAAAATATGTTTGATTGCATGAGTACTTTAATCAACTCAACTACATAGTCAAACATATACCAAGCAAAGATAATGTTGTTGTCAATTGGCTAAGTCTAGATCTCTCACTCACAAACATGCAAAGACCAATCCCTTCCAATGTGCTTTTGTTGGTTTTAATTACTTTCGTATGATTAATGTAAAACAATCATATTAAAAGGCCTATATAATTAGAGATTCCTCAAATGGGTATTATTCCCAATATACAAAAAAAAATTGTATTAATTATAGTTTACCAATAACATAAAGGAAGCTTTTACATCATGGATTTAGAGCTCAGTACATATTTTATATGTGGCTATGCAAGGCCACCTTCAAAACTACACCAAAAAAACAACTATTACATATTTGATAAGAGAACAATATACTCTCACTACATTCATCCAAGTCATTCCACTGCCTAATCTTCACCCTGGTTCACATAGATTTTAGGACCTCCTTGAATTCCTAGGTTTCTATGTAAGGTTTCTAGCTTGTATTTCTTGTTGTATCTTCTTTGAAACTCCAAGTCGTTCTTTCAAAACTAGATGGTATATTCCTTGTTGAAAGGCCAATGCCTCATATATTCATCTTTCAGTAGTCTCACAAAATTTTCCTTAGAAATCTCCATTGTTATTGTTTTTTATAAGATAAGCATCATTTACAAGGTGTTGTACCCTTTACACAGAGAGCCCAAAGGGCCAAAGGAAAAACAAATAGAGACAGTTGACCGACAACTATAGAACAACAAACAAATTCATTGTTATTGTTACCTACACAAAGATATTGTAATGAATGAGTCTTCTAACAGACTCAGTAAGTGCTCTCTTTTTCCCTTGAAATCTTTCATCATTCCTTGCTTTCCATAAAAACCATCATATTTCAATAGATAATAATAGACAAAATAAATTATTAGAATTATCAAATCCCTCTATTAGTCCAAATAGTATTTTTTGCCTCTTAATCTTTCCTAGTTCCCACCGGCCTCCCAGATTTGCACAAAACATATACCAAATTTCTTTTGCAAAGAAACAATCAAAAAAGATATGAGAACATTTTTTAAGGATTTCTACATAATTCACAAATTTCTAGTTTTGATACAGAGAGTGAACAAGGCAGTTTTGTAATAACAGTAGCCATTTAAAATAGGCTTTCTTGGGTTCTAGGACATTATTCCATATCCATTTTAAAAAATTGTTCCAATTTTTGTCTCCCTCCCTAATGTTCTAGCATTTATTTAGGTGCCTAGATATCTCTTGAGAGTCAACCAAAGACTTATATGGATTTGGGTTTCAATTTATACAACTCAATTCCATCATCCCATTTGTATCTAGTCAAGCTATCATGGCAAGAATTAACACAACGAAAGTTGCTACTAACTAAGAATTTCATATTTTTGCATGACTCTCTTAGAACAAAGTAAGTTCTCCATTAGGAAGGGGGAAGATCATACTTTGTGCTTAGAGTAGCCCAGGATTTTATATGGGAGTTACATAAGATGTCTTCAAAATAACTAATTTATTTCTTTGCCCATGCTTTAGCAAAGCGTCCTTGCAATAGGGAAAGAGGCTTCTCTTTATGGCATAGGTTCCACCATATTGAACTCTAGCAAAACATGTTTTTTTAATTTTCTTTGTCCACCTTATCATAATTTTTAATCAAACATCTTACTTGTTCCCAGGCCTTCCATATGGTTTTGAGAACACAGGATCCAGAAGGGCAGGATCCAGAAGGGGAGACTAGGAATTTACCTAATAAGAGGTCACACAAAGGGATATGTTTCCAAGTTTTCTCCTTTCTAGGGACAACTTGTTGGATGTTGTTTCCAACCAGTAATTTTTGGGGTTCATTTACATCCATTGCTTTAATAATCCACTTAACAGCAAGGGATGAACTTAGGCCTAAACCCACATTCCCTTTATCTATACAACACCAATCCCATTTAACCACATGCTTCATTCTATTACCTCTACCATTTGACCAAAGAAATTTCCTTATTTTCTTTTTATTTCATCAATTTGATAGCTACAAAATAGCCAAACTGAAGAGTAGTAAAGAGTATAGGTAGAGAGTATTTTTTGATAGACTTGAATTCTCCTTGTTAATGATAGAAATTGTTAAGTATACAACTTTTTCAAAACAAGTTGCAAGGGATTAAAATATGTTGGAAGTATTTCACATCCAAGTTATTATGGCCAAAACAAAGGAGCATTTACAATTTTAAGGCTTCAAACAAATTACTTCTACCTTCAAGTGTTGGATCTAACTAGGAGGCCTAATTTCAAATGGAAAATATATCTTGATTGTAAACATATAAAATAGTTGTACAAATTTGTTAGGAATGCAAGACCTTCAATCTTAAATCCAAATCATGAATTCTCTAATCATCTAGTTCCTTCTACCATCATTCACCAAAAACTTAGTTGGAATTCATTCTTCACTATTGATCTTAGGAGAAATGATGCTAATATAGATTGGAATCTCTAGCACCATTTTCAACTTAGAGCTTTATGGCAGCCAATAAGTAAAGATTATCTTTTTTAGAAATATGAAGAAGCATGGTGGATCCAAAACCATGAGCAACAATTGTCATCCAGCTCAAATAGTAATTGTACTAGGTTGAGGTAAAGTAGCTCTATAATAAAGCAGAAGGGTTGACACTATCAACCATTTGACACGATACTCCTTTTCCCTAGACTGGTTTACTTGGTAATATAGGTCAGAATGGGTATTACTAGATCCTTAGGTCATATAGATTATATAAATAAGCCTTTCACAAAATCATTTGGACATCGAGCCTTAGAGTCTAAGCAATTCCCTTGAGTAATCATATGCTCTTCTTATGTGCTTTGTACAATCTAAAGAATTCAAAAAATTGCTCATTTTTGTAAGTTTAAGTCCTATAATTTGTTTAAGTTATAATATTCAAATGTTGTAACCATTCAGCATCTGTCATTGTTTTGTTTAATCCTAATTATCATCCCTTTGTCACCATACCCATACTATTTTGTTATTCAAATATTCTTTCTAGGATCTTAAGGGTGCTTATCACCATATCCCTTTTCACATTCTTGTGTTTCTAGGTCCAATTCCTAATGGAGGATTTTGTAAAACATAGGTTCTTATGTATAAATAATACAAAGTCCTTGTGTATAAGTACTTTATAATAAAGCCTTCATCCAACCTTGATTTTCTCTTTTATTATTTAAAGTTTAAAAAGTGGCAAGTGACTAAATAATAGAAGTCCTTATGATAGATGGTTTAAATCAAAACTCACATTCAATCTTGATTTGCTCTTTTATTGTTTCAATTTTAGAAATTTCCAAGGCAGTGAAATTTAGGTAAAATGCCTCAAATGGAGAGTCATTGTGTATCCTTAGGGAATAGTCCTCATCTTTAGATGCTTTTGTAACAAAAGCCAAATTCAATATTGAGTTGCTTTTTATAAGTTTTTTATTCAGAAATATCATGGTTAAACCATAAAGCCAACAACATTCAATCTTGAGTTGGAAATCATGGTTAAATCATAAAGCCAACAACATTCAATCTTGAGTTGGTCTTCTTAACTTTTTGGGGGAGGGAAGTTTCCATTCCTGTAAGATAGTCTTGTGATTTATGTCCTGGGTTTTAAAATGTGAAGGCCCTGTTGAATCTCATTCAATTAACCATTTAAAGGTCTGGGTAATAATGATGTGACAAAATAAATTAATTTTGCATTAAGCAAATTATCCCCTCCTTTTAGTTCTTAATCCATCAAAAACAACTCCTTAGACATTATAAATAAACCTTCGCTAAAAATACCATTTGCACTCCATAAATCTCATCCCAAAATCCACAAGCAATGTTGTCCCCAAAATTATAGAAGCATAAATCCTCAAAAATTTGCAAAAAAATCTTAATTTTTTTTAAAAAACTTTGATCGAAACGATTTTTTCCCAAAAAAATCTTGATTTAATCATCCATGATTTTCAACGATATTCAATGATTTTGAAGGGTTTAAATTATGGAAAACCCTATAAAAATTGCGAAAAATTGTTCAACCAACCCATCGTAAAACCATAATCACACAAAATCGTTATTTAATTGATTTTTTTCATTGACTTTTAGCACAGAACTAAGCATTGGCCACTAGGACATGGTTCACCATCAAAGATTTAGTAGATTTTATCAGGTTGTTGAGGCAAATCACAAGTACGCAACCTTGAATGGATGTATATTTCTAATAGATGTTAAGGGCATTAAAATAGAGACATGTTCTTTGATATGATTCTACATTTGATGTTAAAAACATTAACATGGAATGTTTAAGAGAGGTGTTGCTTTTTTCTCTATATTCCACACTACTATCATTTGCCTTAGGCTTGTAGTAATGTTTTCCACATATATAAATCCAAAGACACAATTTAGTGGGAAATAGTAGACAATATCATAAATACTAAGGCTTCTATCTTATTTTCTTAACATATCTTAACCTTATAAAAGTACTTGCCAAAAGTAAATATAGAAAGTCAAACTAAACTCAAACGAAACTCTATTGGCTTGATATCAACCTTAAGAGGTTTGTTTTATTTGAATTCTTGTGATCAAGACTATTCAAAAGAATTTTATCATTTCAATTGTCAACAATAATACCAAGGTTGTTTAAATTATCAAGGTTAGGTTGGGACAAGTTTCCTTTTTAGATGCTAACAAAGAGTGATAATTTGGAGCTTCAATGTGACACTTGCCATCAAGTTTTAATGATAAGCAAGTACGACAGTGACAATTGTATAATCAAGTGGGAAGCATAAGTATATGCATAATAGTATATAGACATTGTGGACCCGGAAGCAAAATGATTCCTATCAGAAAGATTAAAATCAGCTTGTAGTGCTGAAAAAAAAAAACTGTAGCAATTTTTAATATCAAAATGAAGATTTTTTTTATTATATTTAAATTTTATATATATTCTACATGCTTAATGCTTTGTTAATTGGTTAAACTCACCACTTAAATCATGCCCTGCACTTGTTCAAGAACTACATTCCATTTAGGATCATCGTATACATGGAGGTTCGGAAGGCTTACAAGGAGTACAATAGCAGTGCATGAATGCTTTAGACATATATAGTGTAGCATTCCATGTGTGTTAAATATGTATCACGCAAACTAATGCATGCCTTGAGAGAAGTCATGCCCTAGTCTTGTGGGCTTATCTTAATCCCTCTTGAAACAGGGCTCACATATTTTCTCTTTAACGATCTAGATAGATTTCAGCAACAATTGTCCCATTGAAAGGGAACATGCCTCATGCTTCGATTTTTCATTGAAACATGTACCTATAATCTCTCAAATTCTCAACTCAAAGTCCCATCAATATTTTTAACTTTATTAGCTAAAATTGTGGCTCAAATATTTGCTCTCTTCTTTTGTACAAGCAAATCTTTATTATCTAATGGAAAAATATTTAACACTACCCTTACTTTTTTACAAATCTGTTAAAATAGTTATCAATGAGAACATTTCAATATCATTTATGGTCTTTCGAGATTTAAAAATTTGTTTCAAAAGTATTTTCTATTACTCTATCTTGAGCTATTTGATTCTAAACCTATTAAGTTGAACTTTGTGATTGCTTCCTTCATCATATAATGTCCCTTTCACACTCTTCATATGGTTCTCTTTGACATTGTTCTAGAAATTGCAAGTGTGTTAAATCATAAATATGAACTAGACAATTCCTATTTCGTTATTTACGGTGTCTACTCAGCAAAAGAAATTTGCCTTTGTAATGCTTTTCTTGAGCCTTGAGACTTTGAGATCCTAAAAGCCAACTTGTATATCATGAGGTTGAAAGACTTGGGAGCAGCTTTGAACCAGGAGCTTCATCATCAGGACCTACAACCCTCTAGCATAGCTCTATTTGTAGTAACAAGAGACATTAGCTATGTTTGCTTTTTTGAAACTTTGTACTTAGTTTATAGGTTGACTTTGTACAAACTATATTGTAATTAAAATTTTATCAACTGTAACCATCTGGTTCCATCTAGTTATTAGCACTATCAAGTATGTTTTGTGCAATGCAATGCAATGTAATCAGCAATATGAATATAAACAACAAAATCTTGTTTTCTACATTTCATGTGTTAAACTCTCTATTTTATTTGCTCTATGTATCTCTACGCTATGGAAATGCCTTTTAAAAAAAAAATATTATCTTTTTCTACAATTTTTTACATTTTTCTTAGATCCCATTTTTTTCCCCTTTTTCAAAAAAAAATCTTATACTTTTGATTTGCCATTTTTTCCCTAATGATTTTTGCTGCTATGCCCAAAACCTCCTCCCCAAAGTCCTCTCTACCAAAATTATAGAAGCAGAAATGTTTTATTGACAACAATTTTTAAATCAATGAGAAAAATTCTAATGTATCGACTTGCTACACAAGATTCTTTGGTTTTGAAAAATAATCCAGATGACCGGAATATGCCTTGAGGACATATAACAGGTACAAATGCTTAATTTGAAGTTTGAGAATGTTTCAACAAAAATGAGCATGTTATAAAACTTCACACTTCCAGCCAAATGTTAAAAGGTGCCTGTGGCAGAGGCCCTTCATATATATTAGATATTATTTTTAAAAATTGTACGTTACAAGTAAGTGAAAGGAAACGATGAAGTTATCTGTTACTATGGTGAGAAGCTGAGAAGATGTATCCCATAACTCCTGTAGAAAAATAAATTTTAATCAAGCCCAGAGATTGAACAGAAGAAGATAAATCTCTGGTTGTGTGACCCCATCACTGGTATCCTGAATAAAAATCATGACCTAAAAATAACTCTGGAGGGCTTTTTGCCGTCTCATTGAAACTAAATTTTATCGCCATCGTCCTACTACTTATCCAAGGACCAAAAATAAATGAGGTTATGATTCAAGTATCTTCCTCAATCCAGAAGAAGCACCTTTTTCATTTTCTCATACACAATATAAGTGATACTAGCTGCTGGAACCACCTTCAATAAATTGGGCACTAGTCCCTTATAGAATGCAGAAAGTCCTTCATGCCGCAGGGTTTTCCAAAACACATCAGACATGCCTTCGTACCTTGATGGTGAATTCAATGGTTGAGCTTGTAACCTACATGCCACTAAAACATCAGCTAACAAACAAAAGCACTAATGTTAATGACATTAAATTTTCAGCAAACAGAATACATTTATAATTGTATACATTGGGCATGCACTTGACAGCTCCGATTAAGATTTACCGTGTCCTGATAAGCTGCAAAGGATAAACACAAGTTGCTCCAAGAGCACCTGAAATTGTTCCACATCCTAGTTGCACAAGAGGACCTGGTTCTGCAAAATACCATACCCCAAGAAAACAAAAGAAACAAATTCTGAGCATATTTTGTTAAAAACTTAAAACAATACTTAACTAGAGGCCAGAAATCTAGAAGAAAATATGAATCATGTATTCAAATGGCCCTATTTCAATATTTTTTAGCTATGGAAAAGATTTGTGTGGTGTAATTTAATATTTACAACACAAATCCCTTGAATTGTCAAGCCTAATGTGCTGTGTTTAGGATTGCTACATAAGTCCCTCAAAATGTTTGAGCCATTTGCTATTAAGGTCTAACAAGGAAAACTGCTACTGTAGCTTAATAATCTCTCAGAATTCATCTTACATACAGCCTTGACACAGACGGTTGGCAGTAAAACTTTATAAAAACAGAAATGATTAACAAGTACCTCTCAATAAAAGACATCTTGAAACAAATTGTCCTGAAGTATATATGTTCATGCACAGATAAAACACACAACAGGGAAGTTCTAGAAATTCTTGAGTAGAGTTCTTAGTTTTGAGCACACACATAAGATTTGAAGAATTATCTACAAGGTTTCAGAATGTGAAAAAACATAAGAATCCATAAAGAATATATAGTCTCTGCTTTAATCAAAATCCATATAGAAACAAAAGTTCATAAACAGTTAATATCTTTTATTTAGAAAATTCATTTTAGTTTCAAGACAGAGGGATGATGACTTTTCAACGCCATGGCACTCCTGCCCTCAAAAAAATGAAATACTCCAACGAAAAAACTCCTCTACAAATTATGTCTGCTTCAAATGTATAGCAATGACAAATCAAAATAACCTTTGCATGTTACCAAAGGAAATGTACAATTTCTGAATGCCATGGCACTTATTCTAGACATGAAAGCTGGGTCTCTTAACAAACTAAAGCAAGAACCTATGGACGTGGATTGGCTGTACCCTCTCTCTAAGTCAAGTAATGCCATGATAATGGAGTGTACCTGTGTAAAGCAACATTGCTCTCTTAGAGGAAAATCTAAGATCTTTTATTTCCTTTTGCATGGAAATGGTTTGAAATGATCTCTTATTAAAAAAAGAGAGCAATTATTATAATGTCCTTCAATTACCAAATAATTGATGCCACTCAAAAGCATAACAAGTGATAATACCTAATCAGAAATGATATTATAAAATTTCTTGATCTTTATTTACAATATAATTTTGAAATATTTCTTTCCGCAAAGGAGGAATTGGAGCTGCTTAACAAGTATCTGGAAGAGAGGAAGATGGATAAATCAGAATTGGAAAAGAAAAAGAACCAAGTGAAGGATAATGACCCGCCTGCTGTCATAAATATGAATCCTAATCTGATTGTGCCTCCTATTGGCACTAATGAGTTTGATAAAACAGATTGTAGCAATAATGTAATAGGAACTTGGGACTAGTTTTAATTACTGTAACTGTTCCTATTATAGTTTTAGGATCTTCAAACTCGATCATTGCCTTTGCTTTAAGATAAATGGTAATCCTCTCTGAGACTTTTGGGAGCTGCACCTCCATATGATGTATTTTCTTTTTTGTAAACTATCTCTAATATAAAAATATCGATTTTTGAAATCAAGAGAAATGTTGTAGAAGACAAAAGATTGTTTCAGTTAAAATGTTTGACAATAGATTTTTCTTTTTTGGGGGGGATTCCATTTGTTATGTTGAACCCCAAGGTGATAGCTTGATGATAGGAACAAACAATGAGTCTGGAGCCCATTCATTCCCACCAGCCATTCTTCTCCCACTTGAAAAATGTTGGGTTGTTTTCTCCTGGTTAAAAAAGCTTTCCATAACTTGTGCTGATTAAGGGCCCAGGATTCATGTTGGTGCCTAACTACTCCATATCCTTTACTAGGGCTATCTAGGACTGAACCTGCAATTTTCTAGAGCTGGCCCTGATTCATTGAGGATTCTGTCAATTGTGAAGGAGATTTCCCTCAAATGTCCAAGACTACAATGAAAGCCCTTAGATGTTTATTTCCATAGCCATGTCCTCCACCATGAATTTCCATGTCGTGTTTCAATAATGCAATAATAGTCAGAGATGGTTGGATTGACATTAGTAGTAAATTTATTACAGTTAACAAATATTTTTCTCTGCAACAGGTAAGGAAACCTCTTAAGTCAAAACAAGGATCCGTCCTTGACAATGTTGGAAAATCTGTTTTGAAAGTACCATTGTCTTTAAACCAAGTGAATGCCATTTGTTTGTGTTCCATATATCCCCACACATTGTCTTCATTTGCCTACTTGACCAGATGTGTGAGGTGGTTAAGTGCTCAAACACCAGATACTTCCACGGTAACACAGACTTCGTCGAGCATAAAAATATGCACACACAAATTTCTCCTTTGCCACACGCAAATTATTTAGAGACAAAACCCGCATGGATTTTCTTATTTCTAATCGAGGCCAGGTACAAGGCCAAGGAGGCCATCCAACTTTTGTATGGGTCAAACAAAAACAAACATGAACCTGTATGGTGCATTATTGATCGGAAGCAGACAAGGAGGTTATGGATCCCCTCAACACATATATAGAGAGAATGGTCATCAATGAGAACTTTAGAGACGTCAAACATAATGAGCTACAAATTTATAAGGGACCAGAGGAGAGTTTGTTTTCTTTACCTCTATACATTCAAAGGAAAGCTACTCTGGAGCTAGGTGAAAAAAAAAACATTCATGTTAATTTTCATTCCTTATTTACTTCAACTTTTAGTTTTAAGTTACTAGAATCTGTACAAAGTTATAAATGTTGTCCCTACAAGTTTGTGGGGAGGCGATTTTGGTGCACACCACCTGATCTTCAAAAGCTTGCCACCCACATTTTGTGCCATCCCTATAACACTTCTAGTTGTGAGCGCAGTTGGATGTTTTGAGGCCATTCACTCAAAGAAGAAAAATAGTTTGACTCAAAACACTTGAATGACATTTTTTTTGTGCAATACAACCTTCAGTTGCTTGTAAAAAAAGTAGAGGATCATGAGCGCAGTTGGAAATTTTTGAGGCCATTCACTCAAAGAAACACAACAGGTTGACTCAAAAATACTTGAATGACATTTTCTTTGTGCAACACAACCTTCAGTTGCTTGTAAAAAAAATGTAGAGGGGCGAAAGACCCATTATGCACTTGACCTAAATGACCTCAATCCATATTCAAATTGGGTTACAATAGATGTGGATACATAGTTTATTGCTGGTGATATTGCTGATTTGGAGAGGGAGACAACAAAATGGGAAGCAAACATGGCAGCATTTGAGGAGGCAAAAGGCAAGGTTGGCAAACCAAGATTGCAAACCATCTTCCGATCCATTAGATGAGGATACTTCTTCACTGCCAAAGTAGCTCTTCAAATCTATGATGTATTTACAACCTTTATTTTCAATAAACGATAATTTTTTCTTCTAGTTTTTGTTGATGTTTATAGCGGCGGGAGATATTTTTCTCTCAATTTAAAATAATAAATGTTGCTCAAGGCAGGTCGGCCTTTTGATGAACAATAAATATTTTTATATTTTCTATTGGAGGCCGACCTAGATGAAAAGTCAACTTGCTTTGTATATATACAAGGTGAAGTTCATTCATTCAATCATCAATTCATTCTCATTTCTCATTCGCATTTCTCAAGGAGTTCGCACTTAGCAGCAGATCGCCATCTTTAGAAGCATGTTCGGTAGAAAAACCATTCTATTAACATGAAAAAGTTACATTATAAAGAAGTGCATAATACTGTAGATATTAAATATATCTACCTACCTATAGACTACTGTAGAAATAGTAGTAAACTAAGCAAACTAAACAAAATTGACCATTAACAATATAAATATACTATTCCAACACCCTCCCTTAATGGTCAATCCGTCAACAACACCAAGTTGCCCCCTAAATTTTACTAACTTATCTGGGCTCAGAGACTTGGTGAGAATATTTGTAGTCTGATCCGCTGTTGGAACATACTGCAGCTGAACTAATCCATCTTCTACCAGCTTGCGGATGTAATGACAATGAAGCTCGACATGCTTGGTATGTTCATGGAAGACTAGATTTTTGGCCAATTTGAGCACCCTTGATTATCAATGTACAAGGGAGAAGGTCCTGCTTGTGACATGTGCATGTCAGAAAGCATCCTGCGGAGCCAAACTGCCTCACATGCTGCTTTAACGGTTCCTCGATACTCTGCTTCAGTCGAGGAAAGAGCCACTGCCTGTTGTTTCTTGTTGGTCCATGTTACAGCACCTATACCCAAACTGAATACATACCCAGAAGTAGATTTTTTGTCATCCACTGAACCTGCCCAATCTGAGTTTGTGTAACCAATCAGCTTTGGATCCTTGCATCTGCCATAGAGAATGCCATAATCTGAAGTGCCCTTAACATATCTTAGCACTCACTTCGCTGCAATCTAATGATCAGCTTTTGGAGCTGTCATGAAGCGAGAAATGTAGCTCACTGCAAAACTGATGTCAGGTCTAGTGGCAGTGAGGTAGATGAGACTGCCCACTAGTTGCTTGAATGTCGTTTCATCGACCGGAGATGAATCAGAATTGGCTGACAACTTCAGCCCCTTCTCCATAGGTGTGGAGGCAAGTTTGCAGTCCTACATCCGAAATTTGTCAAGTAGACTTCTGGCATATTTAGACTGAACGATAAAAATACTATCAATTGTCTGCCAAACCTCAATACCCAAGCAGTAATGGAGAAGCCCTAAATCTGTCATGTCAAAGGTCTGACACAAATCTTGTTTGATTGCTGCAATCAAATGTGTTGAACTGCCAGTAATGATCAAATCGTCAACATAGACAACAAGAAAGAGGATATCATCACCAGAGTGTTTGACATACAGATTACTGTCAGAAGGGCTGCGCTAAAAACCATGATCAACCAAGTACTGATCAATCTTGATGTACCATGCACGAGGAGCCTGTTTCAGTCCATAGAGTGCTTTCACGAGCCTACATACCTGATGTTCTTTGTCGGCAACCTTGAAACCAGGAGGTTGCGTCATGTAGACTTCTTCCTGCAGCTCACCATTGAGAAAAGCACTCTTGACGTCCATTTGATGAACTGTCCATCCAAATTGGGCTGCAATAGTGAGAAGAAGACGAATTGTGCTCATTTTGGCAGTATGAGCAAAGGCCTCCTCGTAATCAATGCCCTCCCGCTGTGTGAATCCTCGAGCAACCAACCTAGCCTTGTATTTATCCAATGTACCATCAGCATGATACTTGACCTTATAAACCCATTTGCAGCTGATAGGTTTCTTCCCGGGAGGAAGATCAGAAAGAACCCAAGTGTGATTCTTTAGAAGACTATGATATTCGATCTGCATAGCCTTTTCCCACTCTGGAATTCCTTTAGCCTCTAAATATGTATGAGGCTCATAGATGCTATGGATGTTGGCCATAGGAGCAAAATTGACGGTGTGTTGCCGCTTGCTCTTGCTACGAGTTGATCGGCTCTCAATGAGTTCATCATCATGAAGATCCCCAATAGGCTTGAGCCACCACTTAGGCCGACGAGTAGAAGTACCAACATCTGGAATAGCAGAAACAGCATCACCTGGGATGTCTGGAACAAAGTCATCTGGATGGGAATCCTGAGGAAAATCAGGTGGTGCTATATCATGATCAGTAGACTCCTCATCTTCAGAGTCAGAATGCTCTGAAGCCCTCCCATCAGGGGAACCAAGAGGAAGACGAAAACCCTCATCAGGAACCTACATAGGCTGATCCACAGGACTGGTACTAGGAACAAATGGACCAATAGTCTCATCAATCACAACATCACGACTAAATATGAGACGATCCGTCTCCACATAAATCAACCTGTATGCCTTGTGATTGTCGCTATAACCAGTAAACATAAGGGTCTGGCTCTTGGAGTCCAACTTGGTACGCTTAGCATCTGGAATCCATACATGAGCTATAGAACCGAAGACTTTCAAATGGCCCACCTTAGGCTTACGTCCTGACCAGGCTTCTTCTGGAGTCATCTTCTTAATGGCCTGTGTAGGTGACCAATTCAGGAGGTAGACTGCAGTATAGACTACTTCAGCCCAGTATTTCTTAGGTACATTTCTATACTCCAGCATAGAACGAGCCATTTCAGTAATGGTGCGATTCCTACATTCAACGACACCATTCTGCTGAGGAGTGTAGGGTGTGGTAAGTTGGCGCTTAATTCCGTGTGCAGCACAAAAAGTAGAGAAGTCAGTTGAACAAAACTCCCCCATTGCTCATTGTAGGTGATACGGTTGATTGCTCGCTAAAGGCCTTATCTTTGCTGAAATGTACTAAACACATTTGATTTATGTTTGAAGAAAATACACCCATTTTCAGGCTGAATCTAAACAAATAATAAAAATACCTGAACCCAATAACAAAGCTCATTGGCCCCATGTACATCCAAGTAGACAGTTGAAGTACCTTAGGCTACTTAAGAATCTCATCAAAATTATTTGATGTTGCTTGCCAACAACCAAGCTCTCCACAAACTCCATGTTTCCAGTAAGGATCTCGGTGGTAATAACAAATATAAAGAGACAATTGAGAGAGGTGGTGCACATTCAAATTACTTATAACATTGTTAAGTTTGTTGATAGTTGTAATCCTAAGCTGCAAAGCGTGCTCCTAAGAATCACCAGAATCAATAAGTCTATACAGACCATGATCCTCAAGTCCCATAGCAATTGTAGTACGAGTCTCCCGATCAATGATGCTGCAAGTGGAGGAACTGAAAACAACATCCAACTGGGGAGAATGCTGCATGATTTGACTGACTGAGAGGAGATTATGTTCAATGCCGGGAACAATAAACATCAAGAAAATAGAATTCCTGCCTCAGTGAATCTGGGCCGGTGCAGCGACACAGCAACTGTGTACTGCCGCCTCTCAAAAATGACTGAATCAGAGAATGGTTTGAATTTTGTGAACCAATCCCGACGATGAGTAAAATGCCGCAATGCCCCTGAATCGATATACCAAACAAAAGAATGTACCGGATCTGCAGTTCTCTTGGCCATAAACGCATAGAATGCAGACTCTTTCTGCTCAGTGTGCTTGGCGACATGTGCCTTTTGTTAAGTCCCTCCCTGCTTCTTTTGTTCAGAAGCCAATCGAATGCGACAATCAGCCTTCATGTGACCATATTTATGGCAATAATTGCACTGAACGTTCTTTTTCTTCTTGTTGTCCTGAGAAGAACCAGAGCCTTTCGACTGAAAAGTTTGCACCTTCCCTTTGTTCTTAGCAGAAGATTTGGCAGAGAATGCTTGCTCTGTGGAGGTGGAACTGGTACTGCTTCCAAACTGCTATCTCCAACGATCCTGTTGTAGAAGCTTGTTACACAAGTCTGGAAACTTCAAGTCAACATTGGTTGAAGTAATATTGAGCGTCTCAATGAAATGCTCGTAAGATTTTGGCAAACTCTTTAGAGTAATGACGACCATGTCTTCTTCCTCCATCTTTCGACCAATAGCTTCCAGCTGGTCGCGAATGTCCTTTATCTTTGTCAGATGCTCTTGGAGAGTGGTGTTCTTCTCATCCATCATTATCAAAAAGAGCATGTTCTTAAGAAAGAACGCACGACTCTTATCTGATGTTTCATGGAGATCCTTCAGGTTCGTCCAGACCTCAACAGTTGTTTTCCTTAACGACACTTGTGGCAGCTGGTCGTCAGTGACTGAAAGCTTGATGAGCATGACGGCTTCCCGGTTGCGTTCATCCCATTTGTCCTGATCCTTTCCAACAACGGTAGGTCGAGGTGAGGTACCCAGAACAACCGCATCAAGACACCGATACTCGAAGATGGTCAGCATACGCTGCTTCCAGGTGTTGTAATTCTTCCCGTTGAACTTTTGGCTGCTTTCGAGCATTATGTTCGTCAGAGATGCCATCACGTACACTGAGGTCAAACTGGTGAAGGAAAAACGAAAACAGAAATAGGACAAATTTAAAGCAAAAACCCTAGCACGGATTTCGAGACACTTTAAAGACAAAACCCAGAAGATCTGAAGACTACCCAGAAAATGATGTTGAAAACCCAGAAAATTTTTTGAATACACAGAAAATTTCGTCAACACCCACTTGCACAAATTTCGGCACAAAAAAAAGACATCTAGAAAAAACAGAAAAAACAACCCAGTTGAGATCTCGGAAAACCCACCAAGAATCTGCAATTAGAAAAAAATTATGCCTTCAAAAAATGGGTCAAAACCCTAGACGAAATTCAGAAAACCCTAGCGACCATTGATAAACCAGAAAAAATGCAGAAACCAGCTGAAAAAGACTTGCAACCACCAAAAAATGCGTCCTTTAAATCGCGCACTAGACAGAATGGAGAATGCAACCTCAAAGGCAGAAAATTGCGGCCAGAAAAAAGGATTTTCTCAGAAAATCCGACGCCCAGAAAACGTGCTTGAATGATGACAGAAAACGTGTGCTAAGATGAGGTCGTTTCTTCAAAAATGTGCGGCCAAAATTGCAGTCACCTAAGGCACGAATTGCATCTTTGAGCGACCTGAGAAATGTTACAACCGCGCCCAGAAACTTCGAAATGGAACGAAGTCGCGCCCTGGCACAAAAACACACAGCAAAACGCAATCAAAAGAACACGCGTTGGGAAGACTAGTCCCAGGCCAGAAAAAAACACGAAATCCACACGAAAGACCCTTGCACAAATTCGCGCGCCAAAAAAACGAGGTCATGTCCTTGGCTCATGCAGGAAAAAAGAATTTCAAACACGCGAAAATAAAAACGCGACCAGATGTCTGAAAAAAAAGTGATCTCCGGAAACCCTAACACGGGCTTGCAGAAAAACGAGCAGAAGAACAAAAAGAAAACATGGTCACAAAATCGCATGCCCAGAACACGAAATTTTTGAGAAAAAACAAGCATGATTTTGTTACAGAAATGAAACCACGAATGTTCTAAAAAACGGCGCCCAGAAACCCTAGTTTTGCTCTGATACCATGTTTGGTAGAAAAAACCATTCTATTAACATGAAAAAAGTTACATTATAAAGAAGTGCATAATACTGTAGATATTAAATATATCTACCTACCTATAGACTACTGTAGAAACAGTAGTAAACTAAGCAAACTAAACAAAATTGACCATTAACAATATAAATATAATATTCTAACAAAGCAAATCAGATTTCAAGGAGATTTCTATTCAGTTGTACCAAGAAGAGATTCTCGTCACTTATTGTATCAAGTTCGCCCTTGAGAAGGGTCTGATTTGTAAAGCAGATTTCTGCTCTTATTCGTTCTAAATATAAGAGATATATTTTGCTGGGTTTTTCTCCCTCGAGAAGGAGGGTTTTCCTAGGGTAAACTGTTGTGTTAATTGTCTATTGTGTTGTGTTCTCTGCTTATTATTTTTCTGATCTTAAAACTAACAGTTTTGATCAACCTTGGTTGCAATCAAACAACCTTGGTCAAATAATGCATCATAGGCCATTTCCTTTAGAGAGATGACCATGAAATTCAAAATAAATGGTTGGGTATCAATGATTACTTTTGGGCCATGGGGACGTCCAACAAATTTATATTATATTGATTTGCTCTCATCAATTGGAAGGTCAACAACCAAATAGTAGGCTTCCAAGACTCTTTTGAGTCTCCTATACAAACATGTTCACACCAAACTAGCCATTGACAATAGTATGAGTGATTGTACTTCCTAATATCTCCATGTGTACCACTACTAGGCATCGACCTAAATTCATTGTCAATGGTATGGGGTCAATCACTTGATTCCTCGACAAAGGAGGCTCCACAATTGGCTCCTTTTGTTTTATGTGGTTTCCCAAACCTAATATTGCATCATCCAATACAAGGTTCAGATGTTCCATGTCACAGTTAGAAACTTGAGCATGAAGATGAAAATTGCCTGGCAACCTCAATTCACTCTTCCTTCACATGCTCTCAAATGTTCATATTCGATCGGGTACTTGGATGTATTTGTTCCAAAAAATGGCTTTGACTCATGCTTCAGCTTTGGATTCTACTTTGATTCCAATGACATAATTGTATTGATGAATTTTCTTCATAGTCTTCTTATTTCTCTTTGTTCTACAAGTCTCAAAGATTGCCTAATCTCTTGGTCCTGACCATGTTGTGGTCCCTTCTCACCTTTGTGTTTTATGGATATGACCCAATTTCGAACAGGCACCAACGCCAATGTTTACTGCCAAACTATAACACTAACAATTGAATTATAAGTAGAATAACATAACATGCCAAGTAATTGTAGATGAAGATCAATTATATCTTTATTCAATGCAATGCTTGTACAATTCAAATGTAGACCAGCAAGGATCATGCATACAATCATGATGCCTTCACTGACTACAAAAGGCATATTTAAAGTGCCCAATGGTTGCCAAATAGAACACAGCCATTGACAACCACTTACAACAAACTCCTAACAATTACCTACAAGCTGACAAATCAATAATACAGTTGGATACAACCACACTAACAAAACATACAAAATGAATTTATACAATCGGCATCTCCAGCATTAATCCCATCATAACGGACATGCAAGAAATTTGCAAAAGATGGATCTACTCAATACTGTGTCCCTGAAGCAATGCAGATTTTCTTGAGGATAAGTTAAGTGGATTCACAAAGATCAATATCACATTACATCAAAATCCTTATAGCCAAAGGATAGAGAAATCATAAAATTATCGAAAGACTTCCTAGTTATGTGCTTAAATCACTTCATTGGTATCCCAAAACAGTAGATCTCTACGAGATTAGACATGAACTTTGTTGGCACTCAAATTCAAATCACAACCAGAAGAAAAGACATCACATCAAAGAAGACATTATTGATGCCAAAAACTATCTAAAATCCACACTATATTAATGTGAAAAGAATCTTATAATATGTTTGAGAGCATTTCCGATGGTCCAACTACTCAGAACAAGTGACTCGTCACAATGTAAAATATGATTAACAAAATAACCCAGGATCAGCAATAAGTGATTCCTTGTGACATTCACTAATTTTCAACAACCTCTCTTTGATAGACTACTTCTTCCAACGTACTCAAACCCATACAAACATGTAGGAATTCTGAGTCTCTGACACAACTACTCTCTACAATACAAAACAAGCTTTTGTCATCCAAACACTGAGCAGAGAATAAAGATTCAGAACTCAGGGATGATTTTCTATTTATAACTTACAAAGAAAGTGCTCACTCAATGAGTGACCAACATCTATCACTATTGTTCCTTTCACATATAAGCTCTCTCATTTACACAAAATTCAAAAAGGATACCAAGGCACATATTCATAACTTTAAAAGTCCCAACCATGGGTACACAAACAAGCGTACACTTTAGACACTTTATAGTTTATACTTTATACATTATATTACAAAGAGCGTCACCATAAATGTTTAACTATAACGTGCCTACGCAAAGTACAAGACTGTCTATCCCAAAGAAGAAAAGGATAAACAAGTAGAAGCATAAATAATGAAGATAGAAGAATACAGAGAATGAAAGAATTTTGGCAAAACTGTCTAGCCCAGGCCCACTCAACCAAAATCTGCTGCCATCTTTTCTCACTTTGAATCTGTGGGTAAGTACAAAAACAACACTTTGGTGAGTTCTCCCAAAGAGGCATTCCACAAGGCCTCTGCAATGGATGTGATTCCCTTTATGAACATTCTATGCTTGAAGCTTCAAGGAGATAAACCCCTCAAGGGCACTATTTACATCTCAAAGTCCAGGGAGATCACTTTTATTTATATTTTGCCCAAAAATGTGAATTAAGAAGTGAATGTCCTTCAAACATTGTGCTTTTTTCCCTAATACCCCATTCACAGTCATAGGAAAGGACAACCCAATACTAATCATACACTTGAGGGCTTCCATCTTATCTTTTGTTGCACCCCCAATATGGGAAATATAAGCCTCTACCTTATTAAACACCCTGCAATTGTTTTCTCAGGCCTTTAGAGAGTCTTTGAGCTGCTTCACAAAAGGGTACCCCTTTTCCTAGAGGTCGTCTTCAATCTCCCAACTGACTTTATTAGCAATTTTAATGATCAACCAAAATCTAGGGGACCACTTATTCTTAATATCAGCTAATTGGGTGAAGATGTTTTCTTACTGGTTGAAGACCTCTCTGACCTTCCCCATTGATCCCCATAACGACTCTGCCAGTTCTTTAGTCTCCCCAATTCTTGGTACAAGGAGATCAAGCATTGTCTTTTTAAAGTGAGTCTAAGGGGCTCTTTCTCTCCCATGAGTTGTTTGTTGTGCTCAATTAGGACTCTCCTCTATCCTGTTGCTCTACCTTGTACTTCAGATTTTCTAATTGTTTTTGCAGCCCTTCAAACAAGGGCTCTACTGTAGTTGGTTCAATAGAGGGGACAGAATTGGATGTGTGGGTTGTGAAATTTTAATGGGGGAGGAGGATGGTGCTTATATAAACAGGGGAGTTGTTCTACCCTCCTGATTAAATTACCCTCTTGCTGAGGGGTGCCTTGAGGTCCATGGTCTCCCTTCCTAGGCTTGGATTCTCCTACCCTAATGTCTTATAATTAGCAACTTTATTTCTGACATTGTAGCAGTTGAATTTAGTGTAGTCCAGGACAAGCTTGGAAGAGTCCTCAATCTCCACATTCCCTACCTCAAGGAAAAATAAGTGTCCTTCGAAGTCTTCTGATGCCAAATTCATTCATGGGCTTATTGTGAGGTGGAGCCAACATTTGCCTATCGATATAGAATTCAGTTCCACGAAAGTACTTGGCATTGTCCTTGGAGATGAGGCTTTTAACAAAGATTTTTCTGATGTCATAGCTCAACATCGTGTCATGAAATATATGCAATGTCCCATCTCAAAAGTAACAAGCAACTGCTATCCTTACAATCCCCCTTCCTTCTTCTGCTGTCTGGTTTTCAACATCAATTTATGTCGCAAAGGTTTGAGTCCTATACCAGCAATGTCAGTTTCTTCTCCATCAACTTCCTCGGTAACCTTAGCCTTATGCTAGTTCCTCTGATGACCATGAGAAAAGAGAAAGTTCTTGAACTCTTTAGTTTTCATAAACTCATTGTCACTAAGTAGTCCTTGCCAATCCACTAACCTTTCATCCTGTAATTCATGGGTCTAAAGGATATCAATAATTTCCATATTTTCTTCTCCCTAGATCAGGGGTTTGGCTCCCTCAGCTATGTCTTCAGCTTCATGTATCTGTGGCTCCTTGGTTTGTGCCCAACATTCTTGTGCTGCTCTGAAGGTGGTCAACCCTCCCTCTCTTGATGTTGTCCTTGTTCCAGTCTAAAGGGCAGAGAAAACAAAGCCAACCTCCAACATTTATATTGACCCTTCATCAAAATCATTAGTCATAGTCTCCTTGGCCATTTACTTCTTCTCCACCCTAGTGAAATCAATGTACTTGTATGGATCTTTGATAACTGCATCCATTTTTTGGATGAGGTTACTGATTTCTGGTAATGCAACAGGGTAGGAGGGATCCATCCTTTGCATCCTCACCTCCTTTGTCTTGAACTTAGCCCAAAATGACTTATTGTCCACAAGTTTGCATAAACTACATAATTTCTTGTGAGAACCTCAATCTCATCAAAGTCATGAGCATACCCATTTCTCTGACCCGTAGCAATCCTTCTAACTATCATGAACCTTTCTAGATCATACCTTTTGTATGGTTGGGTCCCCATACAAAGCTACTACAAAATTAGAGTCGCCACTTAAAGGGTGCATCTATGCTCAAAAGTAAAGTATTCAAGACCTGCTGAAAAGTCATCAAGGCTTGCTACTGCCCCAAAGTCATCATTGGCAGACCCCAATTGTTTGATAAACATTAAACTCTAAATACAATAACATTAGTGGGACATTTAAAATCAAGTTAAAGCAACCAATTGGCCCAATTGTGCCCAAGAAAACTTGGCAAATTGGAATAAAGAAGGGGTAGAGGCTCATGGTTATCATTGATGTTGACCCCAACCTTGATCTTTCATTGATCTTTTACAATGTCATGTCCCTGAAATGGCAAAATATAAAGCATTGAAATGCAAATAAATAAATAAAATAAAATAGCCAAAATATAAATATAAATTTAATATTATTATAGTTATAATTATTATAATATATATATATTTAAATATATTTACAATAAAATCAATTTATACATATAATGGCATGATAGGAAAATAATGTTTGATGTAAAATATAAACATAAATATATATATATATATGGAAACAGCGGTATGATTATTCAAAAGGCATCAATGAATATATCCCAAGAGGGGGCACCGATTAGAGTTAAGTTGAAAAGGCAGCGATTCCAAAAGTTAAGACTAATCAGTCAAAACAAGCAGCAATAGGGGTTAATTCTGAAAGGCAGCGATTATTAATAAAAGACTGATTTCAAAAGGCAGCGATCATGTGGGTTTTGGAGTAGTTAATAGAAATAGTAATTACCAAAGGGCTGCGATCCATATTAGGGAAATAATATCTTCAGACAGCAGTTAGTTATAAAGGGATGTGTCCCTACCAAGGAAAAGTATAATGAACAGCTGTGTCTTTTCCCTCTCTACTGTGGAGAATATTGTTACATCCCTTGCATTGAGACTATGAACTTGGTTATGTATATTTGGATGCAAAGTTAGTTGCAAGTAACTGTTTTCTCGTAAATGTGAAATTGAGAATTGAATGGATGTTTTATTTATCGTAACTATAAAGTTAACGATCTTTTTATGGCAAGTGAATTTCTTGTTCACATGAAATTTGAATGTGTTTATGAGTTGATATTTAAATACGTATTTATATAGCCGTTGAGAACATTCTAACCATAAGACCTGTCAATGGATGCAGGATTGACGACACTGCGACGGAAAAGGAGATGTCATCAAGGAGAGGTAGTGGTTAACAGAGGATCAGAAATTGTCATCTCGCCTTGGGCCGATGTAAGACAAGGAATCAAAATTGTAGCTTGGCCATTAATATTTAATATAATTATTTATTAAATAAGTCAATTTAAATTATATATAAATCTATAATCATCTTAAAAAGGAGATTGCAATAGTTAATAAATATTAAATTAAAATAATAGATATAATTAAAATATTTATTATAACCTCTTGAAAGTTGAAGCGAACCATTCTTGGTATATTTATTTTTGCAAGTGATAATTAAATATTAAATTAATAATAAACTATATTAAATTAAAAGCCATTGATTTAAAATTTGTAATCCATTGAAAGGCTTAAAACTCGAAATTAAATGGATTTAAATTAGAAATCGGTATTATGGAGGAAAACGCCGTTCGCTTGCCACTCCCGCATAATTGAAACGCCCAAGATCATGGGCAGTGGAGGGGATTCTTGGTGGAATGTTTTCATGCTGTAAATTGGGAGTCTATCGTTTCTTTTGGAGAAATTCATTCATTTTTCTTCTCGGGGGCTGAGTTCTCAAAGTCTGGGCTTGGCATTCGTTTTGAGTGTTTTTGGTGGTATTGGCATTCTTGTTTGGTCTCATACTTTAAGCTGGTTGGCTCCATTTTTTTTTTACCAATCATTCATCTTTTACATCCACCGCCGATTGTCTTCACACATTCTAATTATTGGGGAGCTCTGATAATAACCGCATCCTAAACATTCTTACTCCTTCATTTTGAGTCGAGCTTCATATCAATTATTTCATCTCCAGTCAGGCCAAGAAGATTCTTAGTCCATCCTATCTATTTGTTCAGGATTGAAAATCTCTGGAGGGTGTCAACGGGAAGAGTTTTTAGTGGTTGAGCTTTTGGTTAGCGCTGTTGCAGACCCTTTTACCAATTCATATCACTTGGGGATTCTTAGCGGCTTCTTCAAGCTTCGAGTCATTTATTCAGGCACGTATGGTAGTAACTTTCATGATTTCCCATCTTCGATAGCAAATAATATTAACTATAAAGGAAACGTTAAAATCGAGTGCTTGATCCAATAGAATTAGTTTTAAATGCAATTTTGTAGATGGATTCTTCATTGGATAGAATGTATAGTCAAGTCGAATCTGTTCATCTTTTCTTGACTATTATAGTCAAGCCACATTCAATTTTGCACTGGCATGTTTTTATATTGGAACCCAAGTCAGGGCTCTAACATTTCTTTCCTTATAATTGCTCTTAGTCAATCCGAATGAGGAACTTCAATTTCTATTCTTTATTTATGTAGCTTATGTGAACTTCTTCGATTTCAATCTGAGCAAAACTAGTCTTTTTCTTTTTGGTCTGGGAAGAGTAGAAATCTAACTATGAATAGCTTGAGTGGTGTATAGTTAATAGTTCATCCTTGTTGTAAGAAGGGTTTAAGCTCATGTTTTCTGGTAAAGAAATTCAAGTCTGAACCTTTAGAGTCATTTCTCATCTTTGTTGATCGGAATGAACTTCTCCTGATTTGTACCCCTGCTGCAAGATGAACTTGAAATGCGAATATATTCGATATAAAGAAAACTTAACTTGACTTTATAATTTAAACCTTGAGACCAAATATGAAGTTGAATGATATGGTTTGGAAGACCACTTAATTGAATAGGTCGTTCTATACATAAGTGCTCAATGAAAACATCTTAATCTTAAAAGAATATGATTCCTCATCAGATTATTGTGGTGTTAAATTCTATGGTTAAGATATAACCTCGAACTAAAAATGGAACCAAGCAAGTTATATAACAATAAATCCTAAGGTTAAGTTTAACCTCGATCCAAGAGAAGATTGATAACCCAACCAGAGGTTACACTAAATAAGAAACTTGATCAGAGAGTTGCCATGTTGAGCAAGGGTGAGAGTGCTAACGGCACAGGAGTGCCAGAGATATCGGCATAAGAGTGCCAGTAATATTTAAATCCTTGGCCAAGGTACGATGCTAGATTCAGCATCAGTCGGCCATCAAGTACCAGATATACCACTGATCAAAGTGACCTTTCTAGTTGGAAGGTACCCTTAGTAAGGTTCAATCAGGAGGTATCGATCCTTGACACCAGGCTCATAGGCATGACAATGATAAAAAGAGATCCTTGTTGATCACCCTCGTGAAGTGACGGGTTCCTTCAGTTGAAGGAACACGGAAGACCAATAGGTCTTGGGTTGGGCGGTAAAGCCCCTAATGATATTTTCTTTTCCCATGATGACTGAGTCAAGATCAAATGCTTCAGCTTCTTAATTGTAAACTCTTGAAAACCCTATTCTCTCTCTTAAAGCATTTGCAATGATTACTTAGTGTAAAATGATCAGTTGTAATTTTATTTTGGAATAAATGAAAAGTTAGTTAAGTTCGTTACATTTCTGTTATTGGAATTCAGAAAATGCCCTTTTCAATTAATTCAGTTAGTCATTTCTTTTCAGCTGAATTGAAGTTTGAAAATAGTTGAAAACTGAATGTTATGTAAATTACTTTATTTTGAAGTTCTTACCATTTAAATAAAAAGTGGAAACCCTAGTTTAACAGTTATTTAGTTATTGTTCTTCCTTGAATCGGTTGGTGGAAATAGTTAGTTGTTTCATCTCAGCTGAAACCGAAAACTTAGATGTTAGTTGAAATTTAAATTGATTCAGTTGAAACCAATTTGGAAACTCTTGAAAGAAAATAAGTTAGTTATATTCAGCAGAAAATTAGTAGTTAATATCAGAAGATGAGATTGAGTTGTTACAAATATAAAGGGAAGAACTCCTCAAAGGGAGGGGTATGAAAGGAAAGAAGATTAATAAGATCTGATATGATGGAATTAAGGAATCAAGATAATAGAGCAGATTGGGAAAAGAATAAATATATTAGATTAAATATTATAAGCATGGAATCACTCAGGTATAAGAAATCTGAAAGGAAGACAGAGATCAGTAAACAAGACATAGTCTGCACTCAGAAAAGCAGCAGCCCCTAAATATAATAGGGGATTGATATCATGAAGAGTAAGATAGTTCAAGGGAAGATAAATGAAGATAAGTGATCGATCAATAAGGGAAGTAAGTCATACATATATATATATATATGGTTATGCAATAATGATGCTTTCAACAATTATTAATCCTTCTCAATATTTATTTATTTAATCTATCTGATTCTCCTTAAAACAATATCTTCAGAATATTAGAACAGATCAATTGCTAAGAAAGATATACCTTGGTGAATAGAGGAAGACACTCGAGCACAGCAGACCACAAGGGAACCCATGCAATCCAACAAAGAATACAGTTGTATCAGAAATATATGTCAGCTCTATCATATATTCAGATGTATTTCTGCCATTCATTATCTTACATCCGTATAAATATTGCCTTGCATGATGAAAGAATATTTGATGTATGATTTCTTAGGATAGAATAGAAGATATGTTTGACTATTTGGAACCCACCTTATAGGAAGGGCCTGGGGTGTAAGCAAAAGGGGTAAACGAGGCTAGTAGGTAGCCAACCAGAGGGCACTTACACAAAGAGCCAAGTTACCCACTTATGGCCTCTGCCCAACTCCACAAGGTGGCAAGTGTCTTTAGGGGCTGAGACATCGATGGAGAAAGCAGGAACAAGTCGCCAAGATGGAGGGCTGTGGTATACACCCTCTTAGACTTGGCATATGGCTTCGGGCAGACCTGTCATGTCCCTTCTCCCAATTTCCTAATATGTTGCATTATTGATAATCTATGAATGTGATGCAATAGTCTAACCCTAACAAGCATAAATACATATTTGCAAATGTTGTTCATGTAGTGAATGCAGGGTTCAATTCAAGATTACATCATTAAAGAGGTATTTATTTAATAAGGTGTAAACTCTAACCCTAATTTGTTGCAATTTGTGATCAATAGGTGAATTCTAGGACAAATCAGGATAAGGGACATTACATACAATGGGACCACAATGTACTCTATAAACTTATTGTACTAAACTTGAAAGTAGTGCCTATCCATATGCCAACTCCGAAGCTCATTATATATGATTTCAAATGTACTATTATTCTTTGCATATTATACCACCTCCAGCCTCTTGGGCCAAAGCTTTGAATGTGCATGTAGATACACAAAACTATTAAAATAGTAACTAGCATAGTTTAATGCTCAATCATGTTCCTTTAATTTAGCTTTGTAACTTGTGTTACTTCTTCCATTATTTTCCATTTTGGCTAAAATCACGTCTCCATGATTGTTGGTCGCCTATCATTGTAATCTATATATTCTTGGCTCTTATGTTAATATAATAATCTGATAATTTACCAAACATGGTATCAGAGCTCATGTTCGAGCCTGGTCAGTAATTCGTGAGGGTTTTTTGTTACTGATTTTTGTGTAGATTTTCAGCTCTTAAAATTGTGTCTTTTTTTAGCAAAAAAAATTCGAGGATTTTTTCTTTGCAAAATATTGCGTTTCCTCTTGTTTGAAAATCGCGGTAGGGTTTTCTAAAGGAAATCACGCCTTCTTTTTCTCCAAAAATTTGCGGGTTTCTTCTCTGAAATGGCATTTCTAGGTTCTTCTGAAAATCGTAAGCAAATTTCTAGCCGTTTTCTGCTTTGTCCGTGGTCGTGCGACGAGGGCTTTTCTGATCATCGTGGTCATTCTTTTTTGCACGTTTTTTCTGTGTTTTCTCTTTGGTGCGTGAATTCTTTCTTGCTTCTTTTTGGCAGGATTTAGCAGCGACGCGACTTCTGTTCTTTCATAGGCGCATTTTTTTGCGACTTTTTTGCTAGGTCATGCCTATTATCTGGCCGTATGACCTCTATTCGGGCCATCACAATTTCGAGACGCGTTTTTGTGCACGGATCTAGGCATTTTTTTACCAACTCATGATTTTTCACAGGATTTTTTGGTGTGCAACTAGTGGCTATCTTTCATGCTGGTTTTGTCTCAAGATTTTCTACTCGTGTTTTTCTGATCTGGGTGCTTCTGTTCGTGATTTGATATTTCTCTTAGCATCTAGGGTTTCTGCAACTCGGCTAGGTTTTTTAACCCTCCGTTTCAAGCCCATTTTTTATTCTGATTGTAGATTCTCAGTGGGTTTTTCAAGACGTTTTCTAGGTCGTCACTATTTTTTTCCCTCCAGTTTTGCATTAGGTTCGCTTATTTTTTGATATTTCATGGCAACTTGAAAAGTTTTTGAGCCAGTTTTGATAGAAATTCGGGGAAAAATAAAAATTTTGTATAGAGTTTTCAAAAAAAATTCTTAAAAAAATTTACAGAGTTTCAATTTTTGAAAACTCAGTTGTTATGCCAGTTGATTGCCCAATGTTTTGCCAACTGACCACAGAGTTACCTCGTTTTTTCGTGCTTTGGAAAACGGGAGGGATGGCATCTTTGTCCAATATTATGTTGGAAAGTTCGCAGAGGTTCAATGGAAAGAATTACAACACATGGAAGCAGAGGATGCTTACCATCTTTGAGTACCGATGTCTAGATGCACTTGTTCTTGATACAGAAGCTCGTCCTGCTGCTATTGGGAAGGATCAGGAAAAGTATGATGGAAGTAATAAGGAGGCAATCATGCTTCTTAAATTATCTATCACCGATGAGATGTTACCAGAAATACCATTTGGTAAATTTGTTGCGGAGATCTGGAAGCATTTGAAAGATCTTCGTGAAACCTCAAACAAGGAAAGGGCTTTCTTTCTGAAGAATATGCTCTTTTCTATTATGATGGATGACCAAGTGTCTTTGCAGGAGCACTTGATGAAAGTAAAAAAGTATTCGCGATCAATTGGAGGCCATTGGTCGTTAGGTTGAAGAGGATATGGTGCTGATCACTTTGGAAAGTTTGCCACGTTCCTACGAGAACTTCATCGAAACGCTCAACATTACATCCACCAATGTTGACTTGAAGTTTGATGAGATGTGCAACAAGCTTTTGCAGCAGTATCAGTGGAAAAAGCAATTTGGGAGTAGCAGTGAGTCTCCAAGTGTTGAACAAGCATTTAGTGCCAAGGATGTTGTCAAAGGGAAGTCCACTCAATAGAAAGGACGAAGCGATTCGGAGGAGGGCTCCAAGAAGTCTTTTACTTGCCATTATTGTGGGAAGACTGGTCATATACAAAGGTATTGTAGAAAGTGGTTGGCTGATGATAAGTCCAACCAGGAAGCATCTCAGCAAAGTGCTCACGTAGCGGAGCAGACTGAGCAGAAGGAGTCTACACATTATGCATTTTGATGACCAGCACAATATGGGTGGACTTAGTTTTTAGTTGATAGATTAAGCATTAAGGGAGGGTATTAAAATAGTAACTAGCATAGTTTAATGCCCAATCACATTCCTTTAATTTAGCTTTGTAACTCGTGTTACTTCTTCCGTTATTCTCTATTTTGGCTAAAATCACGTCTCTGTGATTGTTGGTTGCCTATCCTTGTAATCTATATATTCTTGGCTCTTATGTTAATATAATAATCTAATAATTTACCAAACAAAAATTTAGAAGAGAATAAAGCCTAAATATCTTAGGTGGCGGATTGGTTTTGTAAGGCAGTAATTCACGATGGATCACATCGGATAAGAATCTATCATAAGCTACTTGATTATGAGCATGTAAACATTTTATCACTTAAGGACAAAATTACATACATAGGAACTTTTTGTTTATAAAAATGCTTTTAAAAACTTTCTCTCTATTTATCATTATATTAATTATATCACAATTAATCAATTAACAAAAGTATTTAAATTTACAATTAAAATGTTATTAAATTAATTTTTAAATATTAAAAAATTATAATTAATTATATATTCAAATTAAACAACTTTTATTTTAATCAACTTAAGAAAATTTTCTTACATTATAAAGGAAAAATAGTGGTATTTATAAAAACTTTTGTCAAATCAAAATATAAACTTTTATAGTGAAAACAGCTATATATTTTCTGAAGTGTTTCGTCTCTTCTAACAAAGAGGAGAGATGTTTGTTCGTGGTTGCTTTTTAATTTATTTATCAATCTGTCAAATGATGCCCACAAAGTGTTTTTTGGAAAAGACTTTGCATAAGTTTGTTCACAAAAAATCATTGAATGATGTTCCACGGTAAAATAGTATAATTTTAATTAAAAAATAAATAATTAAAAATATAATGTATCTTAATTTATAGGTGCACAGACAAACCTACTTTGTGTTTCTGCTGCAAAGACAAACCCTACTTCGTGTTTTGGATGCAGAGACAAACCCTACTTTGTCACAAAAAAAATGAAACTGAAATCCAAAAGAAAGAAAACGGCATTGAAATTCTAAAAAAAAACATCAAAATCATTGCCGCACAGTAAAGAACCTTCAAATCATGTTTAATCGGGTTATAATTGAGATCGGGTTAAAATCAGTCAAAAGCACAGTCAACAATCTATTTTAAAATTGTGATTTTAACAAGGAAAAAATCAGCAAACATGTTGTTCCACGATTAATTGCGTATAATCATATGATTTTTTCGCAATTTTTGCTTCTATGATGATATGATCTTGACCATTAAATCTCTAGGATCGATGTCATCTATTTGTCTAACATTAGCACATGGGCCCCTTTGTCATTTTAAGTCTTCAATCAGCCAATCTAGCTTCATTGAGTTACAAACCCATCCAATAAGCACACACTCAATTGCCCTTTTTCTAATTAACTTTCTTTGTGCAGCCATTCAAATTTCACAAATATGACTAGCTCAAGCAATCATTGAATGTTTGATCAAAGACATTCTTAAACCTTCCTAATGTTAGGATAAAGGATGTTGTACACCTTGCACAAGAAAAAAGTAATTTAATTATGTAAATAAATATTTATTTGTGGTGCATCTTTGGAGATGTGTTTAGCCATGTTAAATATTTGTTTGGGTCCACTTGTAAGTTGTATTGTCACATTGGTTAGACATTTTATGTGTAGGTTGCACATTGGAAAAATACTTAATGTTGGAAAAACTTAATACCAAAATGTAAATGTTGGGGTCAATGGTTTTGTGTTCTCAAGGTTTTCAGACATATGATTTAGCCAATACCACTTGGTTGCTTTGTGTGAGCTTGATTCTATAAAAGCAAGCACATGTTTAGTGGTTGGGCTGGCTATCATTTGTATTGAGCTATCTTGTAGAGTGCATATGTGAAGCATGGCATGGGATGTGGGGTTGCATGGTTACCAATTATACTTGGGCACATTGAGGATGCATTGGAGGAGCTTGATGTTGCAAAAGTATTCATGGAGACTTTCTAATTGTATTGTAATGTTTCATTGTTGATTATACATTGAGTGTAGATGCTTTTGGAGGCTGGGTTTTTCCATCACAAGGCTTTTCCCAAGGTATATCTCATAGTTGAAAAACAAGCCAATTGCAAAAACCCAGCAAGCCCAAAAAACTTGGTGAAAACTCGGCAAAAAACTTGGCAACTTAAAAAATTGCATAAACTTCATTAAAAACGCATTTTTTTTGCAAAATTCAATGATAAGATGCATCCAATGAGTCAATAAATGAGTACATACAAGAAACAAGCTGAATCTAGTTGTATTTGATTGATTTGAAAGAAAATTAGATACAAAATGGCATCGTCATATTAATGCTCAATGCGTTGATACCAATAGTCTGAAACAAAATGAAAATAGCAAATTATTTTTGTAAAACTGAAAATAAATAGTGGAGAGTACCTAGAAAATCAAATGAATTCAATGGGAGTTTGAGGGCAATGCCCCCAATGGGGTCAAGGGGCAGCACCTCTAGCGGAGTCAAGGGGCAGCACCACTTGTGGGGGTTTGGGGACAATGCCCCTTGCAAGGGTTTGGAGGCAGTGCCCCCAGTGGGGTCAAGGGGCAATGCCCCCTGCAGGGGTCTGGGGGTAGCGCCCCCAACGGACGCCCTGGGCAAGGTCAAGGGGCGGAGCCCCACCACCAAGCCCAAATTAAGACCTCCAAAACCACACAAACCTTCATGGTGTACATCATTTGCATTAACAATAAAACCCAAATTAAGACCATCAAAGCCACACAAACCTTCATTGAACACATCATTTTAGTGTTTTTTTCTGAAACAGAGCAAATGAAAGAGTGAAAAAAAAATTCGAAATGACCTTTTTCCGGTTACGTGGGTTTTTGTTCTGATCAAGCGATTTTTTTCAAAAAAACAGCAAGTTTTTGTTGGCGAGTAAATGTCACAAAAACTTGGCATGCGAGTTTTTTGCAACTCCCTGAGTTTTTCACGAGTTTTGCATCTATGGTATATCTTATGTCATATTGTGGTTTGTCTTTGATATTTACATTATATTTATTTTTTAAGCTTGTATGCATGCTTTTCTCTCATAGGATTGTGTAGGAAACGGTTTGATCAACTATTAATTTCCTAACAGCTAAACCTTATGTGATTTTTCAATTGGCCTTTTCCACTTCAAAGTTAACAATGAGTGAAGCCCCAATCATTCAACTATTGTTTCTATCATTCAATCACATATTTAGACTCAGTCTCTACATCTTAAAACTCTAAGCCCAAACGCACAATCAAGGTTTTTTCACCCAAGCTTTGAACACTTGAAACATTTTGCACCTTTTGAGAAAAACAAATATGAACCCTTGTGATGAAAGACATCACTAAACCAAACCTTCAAACTACTCTATAGAGCTAATAAATCTGGTAAGGACTAGAACTTGATAAACATTGGGAATTCTCAATGGGAAAAAATTCCACAGCCAAATCAAACTGTGCCCATTCTTCAGCTCTTTCATTATCTTACTAGGACTTATCTTCTAGTACATCTAGAAAGAACATGATATTTATTCTTCCCACAAGAGCGTGATCCAACTAATATTGGCTCAAGTGAAAAGTACTAGCTAGACACTTGCTCAGCAACAAAGAAATAAATTCAGTTCTTGTGATCTCCAAGACTACAACCTCACCAAACTACAGGCAATGCCTTTTCATTTTTTATTTAAACACCTTAGGATACAATAAACTCAGATTTGGACTCGTCCCCTGCCAAAATGTAGTAATATTAACTTTGATGGTGTTTCTAAGCATAACCTGCTAGCATTGGTGGCATAATTTGGATTACTCAAAGCAAACTTCTAATCATCTTGCACAAACTTACTGATCCCCAAATAAACATGACACAATCATACGTAGCTGTTTGGAGAGAACACCTAGCTAGGGATAATCCTTATACAATCATGGAGATTGAGGGGGGTTCTCAAGTTGTCAGTAAACTTTGTACCTTTTTGACTGGCCATTTCACTAAACCAAATTGGAAAACACATTCCATCCTTACAATTACCCAAAAAAATCAGCCCACTTTGTTTATGTTTGTATTCTTCAACAAACTCAGATCAGCAAATAGAGTAATCAATTCCCTAGTAAATGAGGCCATATTGGTTTCTAGATGGATCCATCATCATGGTTTCTCCAAATCTACTCTAAAGTTTCTAAAGTTTGAGACTTTTTGAATTTTCCTAATCCCCATCCTTATGGCACCCATCCCTATCCCATCTAGAGGCACACTACATCCTCATTTACCCAAATGGCTTTACCCAAAATCATTCTATTGATTTCCTCAACTCCTTTTACACTCTTCAAAACCTTCCCTTGGTACTTATGTCTTTTGTTTTGGATTGCCAGTTCTATTTTTTAATCAATTCCTCATCCCTAGGCAATCCCTTGACAACCAACACACTGGTACTCTCTTTCATACACTATATAACAGAAGAACTAAACAATGATAGTCTTTTGTTGTTTCAACCTCCGCCACGTCAAGCCTATAACTAACTCATGAACAAACACCATTGTGTCTTCTTCCCCAACACCCACACAGCATACACTTCTTGCTCTATTACAAAACTATCTCTGCTCTTGCTATCAACCATTGTTGGGACCCTTTTGACAACTCCACCCTTTACATTGTCATTGCCAAACACCAAGCCATGTTCAAAACTAGGTATTACCCCTTCCTATTGCTAAAGGTTGCACCCCATCCCATAATACATTTCTTCCTAATCAAGAAGACATATGCATGGCCTGCTAGGGGTGGAAAGGGGTGGCAGTGGGAGAGGGAGAGGGGTTTCAATCCAAAAATTTCCCCAAACATCCTACTTCCTTCCCTAACCTCTATTCCGAACTGCTGTCTTATACCATCCACCTTCTTTCAATCCACGAATGCCTACCCAAGGTAAAAGAGGTATTTAAAAAACTGTTGTAATCTAATGCTTATCTCCAACAATTCATTGAATGCAAGTGCACAGATGGATGAAGAGCATTTACAGAATAGTGCAGGGTATTAATGACTCATCTATTGCAATCTTTTCATCGCTGACAACAGTTCTTTAATAGTACAAATTTTATAGTGAGTTATCATGGCAACCGGGCGCCAGTTCACCCAAGCAACAATGGAGTGTGCAAGCCACATACACTCAAAAGAAAGCATTTAAATTTTCCTATCTTCTAACAAAGCTCTTGGATTAGAGACTAAATAATATAAGTGTATATCTTGTGGAAGCTTTACCAGGTCATTTCAAATTGACTGTCTTGCTCTTCCCACTCAAATTGCAATGGGAAGCATGAGCAAGAGAAGCAGCCAACTTTTAGCAAAGTTACAAATGAGGACCTGTGCTACTGTAAATGTAAATGCCCTTATTTCAATAGCCTTACCCTGAAAACTTATAAAAGAAACCAAAAAAAAACTCCAGTACTCCAACCATGGCTAATGCTGATTCTCCACCTCTAGTCCAAAACAGCACCATTGGAAGTGAAATTCGAATCAGCAACCCTCCTCCAATGGCAAGTGACAGTTCAATGCCTCAATTTCAGTTAAGGGCATCCTTCACTCCCATGTCTCGTCTATTTCAGTAACTGCAGGGAGACATTATGTCAAATCACCATTCACAGTCCCTTTGTCTTGGCAACATGTGTCAAGTGTGCTGCTGAACTACTTATGGGGGTCCACAAAACCCATCCATCCCATTTTCCCCCCTCAAGCACTGGACCTATTCCCTCACTTTTGCATAACTCCACTCCCAAAAAGTCTGATGCAATTATTGCAACACCTGATTGTCCCATTGGTCCATAAAGTTATTGGGGGCCTAGCTACAAGTCCCCATCAACCTCTAACACTGCTGACCTCCTTTTTTGAGCAAGTACACAACCTTCTAAAAACAAAGACTCCTTTCATATTGCATTGGCAATCATTAGCAACTCTCTTCAAGGGCTCTTGGCTAGCATGGAGACCAAAGAAAAAGAAACTGCTTCCATTCAAAATCTCACCCCTCTCTTTGTCGCTTATATCCAACAACAAAAGTCCAATCAATTTTTGCTGGAAGAAGTGAACTAAAGAAGATGCATATAAGGTAAACCTGATCTTGACTCATTTTATTTGATCATTTCATTTTTGATTTTCCTACTATGCACGAAGTGTGTTATGACCCCACGTGTTGAAATCTTCTTTGCACCATCTATGAATAGTTTTACATATATTGGACCAAACAGAAGACAAGTACTTATGCAAAGTGTTTCTCTATATGATCACTAGGCATGCACATACTTTGTAAAAATAGTGAAATGAGGGCAAATGTAACACCACAAGTTGTAGTCTTAAAGGCCTGGCCAAAAAAGAATGCCATGATCATGATGCATATATAATTGCACAGCCTTTAAGTAATGATGATCTAAATGCAATTTTAGTCATATCTGATCATGATGAGCATGCCAAAGAGGCAGTCATTACTTGACCCCTGTAAATGCCAATGATGAAATAAGTCCTCATTAGGTGATATGCATAGGTTCCTAGTTACTGAGAAAAACTTAAATCACTGTAAATTTATTCTGGAAGATGTAGGTACCACTTCACACAACTAAAGAAACCATCTAGGATGTC
>VDFB02281492.1:11789056-11988079 GCA_007258455.2 Sequoia sempervirens | reverse complement strand
CATATTAGGGAAATAATATCTTCAGACAGCAGTTAGTTATAAAGGGATGTGTCCCTACCAAGGAAAAGTATAATGAACAGCTGTGTCTTTTCCCTCTCTACTGTGGAGAATATTGTTACATCCCTTGCATTGAGACTATGAACTTGGTTATGTATATTTGGATGCAAAGTTAGTTGCAAGTAACTGTTTTCTCGTAAATGTGAAATTGAGAATTGAATGGATGTTTTATTTATCGTAACTATAAAGTTAACGATCTTTTTATGGCAAGTGAATTTCTTGTTCACATGAAATTTGAATGTGTTTATGAGTTGATATTTAAATACGTATTTATATAGCCGTTGAGAACATTCTAACCATAAGACCTGTCAATGGATGCAGGATTGACGACACTGCGACGGAAAAGGAGATGTCATCAAGGAGAGGTAGTGGTTAACAGAGGATCAGAAATTGTCATCTCGCCTTGGGCCGATGTAAGACAAGGAATCAAAATTGTAGCTTGGCCATTAATATTTAATATAATTATTTATTAAATAAGTCAATTTAAATTATATATAAATCTATAATCATCTTAAAAAGGAGATTGCAATAGTTAATAAATATTAAATTAAAATAATAGATATAATTAAAATATTTATTATAACCTCTTGAAAGTTGAAGCGAACCATTCTTGGTATATTTATTTTTGCAAGTGATAATTAAATATTAAATTAATAATAAACTATATTAAATTAAAAGCCATTGATTTAAAATTTGTAATCCATTGAAAGGCTTAAAACTCGAAATTAAATGGATTTAAATTAGAAATCGGTATTATGGAGGAAAACGCCGTTCGCTTGCCACTCCCGCATAATTGAAACGCCCAAGATCATGGGCAGTGGAGGGGATTCTTGGTGGAATGTTTTCATGCTGTAAATTGGGAGTCTATCGTTTCTTTTGGAGAAATTCATTCATTTTTCTTCTCGGGGGCTGAGTTCTCAAAGTCTGGGCTTGGCATTCGTTTTGAGTGTTTTTGGTGGTATTGGCATTCTTGTTTGGTCTCATACTTTAAGCTGGTTGGCTCCATTTTTTTTTTACCAATCATTCATCTTTTACATCCACCGCCGATTGTCTTCACACATTCTAATTATTGGGGAGCTCTGATAATAACCGCATCCTAAACATTCTTACTCCTTCATTTTGAGTCGAGCTTCATATCAATTATTTCATCTCCAGTCAGGCCAAGAAGATTCTTAGTCCATCCTATCTATTTGTTCAGGATTGAAAATCTCTGGAGGGTGTCAACGGGAAGAGTTTTTAGTGGTTGAGCTTTTGGTTAGCGCTGTTGCAGACCCTTTTACCAATTCATATCACTTGGGGATTCTTAGCGGCTTCTTCAAGCTTCGAGTCATTTATTCAGGCACGTATGGTAGTAACTTTCATGATTTCCCATCTTCGATAGCAAATAATATTAACTATAAAGGAAACGTTAAAATCGAGTGCTTGATCCAATAGAATTAGTTTTAAATGCAATTTTGTAGATGGATTCTTCATTGGATAGAATGTATAGTCAAGTCGAATCTGTTCATCTTTTCTTGACTATTATAGTCAAGCCACATTCAATTTTGCACTGGCATGTTTTTATATTGGAACCCAAGTCAGGGCTCTAACATTTCTTTCCTTATAATTGCTCTTAGTCAATCCGAATGAGGAACTTCAATTTCTATTCTTTATTTATGTAGCTTATGTGAACTTCTTCGATTTCAATCTGAGCAAAACTAGTCTTTTTCTTTTTGGTCTGGGAAGAGTAGAAATCTAACTATGAATAGCTTGAGTGGTGTATAGTTAATAGTTCATCCTTGTTGTAAGAAGGGTTTAAGCTCATGTTTTCTGGTAAAGAAATTCAAGTCTGAACCTTTAGAGTCATTTCTCATCTTTGTTGATCGGAATGAACTTCTCCTGATTTGTACCCCTGCTGCAAGATGAACTTGAAATGCGAATATATTCGATATAAAGAAAACTTAACTTGACTTTATAATTTAAACCTTGAGACCAAATATGAAGTTGAATGATACAGTTTGGAAGACCACTTAATTGAATAGGTCGTTCTATACATAAGTGCTCAATGAAAACAGCTTAATCTTAAAAGCATATGATTCCTCATCAGATTATTGTGGTGTTAAATTCTATGGTTAAGATATAACCTCGAACTAAAAATGGAACCAAGCAAGTTATATAACAATAAATCCTAAGGTTAAGTTTAACCTCGATCCAAGAGAAGATTGATAACCCAACCAGAGGTTGCACTAAATAAGAAACTTGATCAGAGAGTTGCCATGTTGAGCAAGGGTGGGAGTGCTAACGGCACAGGAGTGCCAGAGATATCGGCATAAGAGTGCCAGTAATATTAAAATCCTTGGCCAAGGTACGATGCTAGATTCAGCATCAGTCAGCCATCAAGTACCAGATATACCACTGATCAAAGTGACCTTTCTAGTTGGAAGGTACCCTTAGTAAGGTTCAATCAGGAGGTATCGGTCCTTGACACCAGGCTCAGAGGCATGACGATGATAAAAAGAGATCCTTGTTGATCACCCTCGTGAAGTGACGGGTTCCTTCAGTTGAAGGAACACGGGAGACCAGTAGGTCTTCGGTTGGGTAGTAAAGCCCCTAATCATATTTTCTTTTCCCATGATGACTGAGTCAAGATCAAGTGCTTCAGCTTCTTAATTGTAAACTCTTGAAAACCCTATTCTCTCTCTTAAAGCATTTGCAATGATTACTTTGTGTAAAATGATCAGTTGTAATTTTATTTTGGAATAAATGAAAAGTTAGTTAAGTTCATTACATTTCTGTTATTGGAATTCAGAAAATGCCCTTTTTAGTTAATTCAGTTAGTCATTTCTTTTCAGCTGAATTGAAGTTTGAAAATAGTTGAAAACTGAATGTTATGTAAATTACTTTATTTTGAAGTTCTTACCATTTAAATAAAAAGTGGAAACCCTAGTTTAACAGTTATTTAGTTATTGTTCTTCCTTGAATCGGTTGGTGGAAATAGTTAGTTGTTTCATCTCAGCTGAAACCGAAAACTTAGATGTTAGTTGAAATTTAAATTGGTTCAGTTGAAACCAATTTGGAAACTCTTGAAAGAAAATAAGTTAGTTATATTCAGCAGAAAATTAGTAGTTAATATCAGAAGATGAGATTGAGTTGTTACAAATATAGTTGGCATACTCGCAGAGAACTCACGAGTCTTTTTCAAAGTTAAAAGCACCCAAAAAATTGCGGAAGTTTTTGTGCCAGTACTCTAAAAACTCTCAGGTAGAAACAAAAAACTCGCCTGCACCAAGAAGAAAGTCAGAAAACGTCTTTTATTATGTTCATTTCATTTCAAAATCACTTGATACTTTGTGTGAGGAGCTAAAAACCCCCCCCAAGCAAGGAGATATCATTTCCAACGATTTGCCATCGAGGAGAGCGGATTCAAACGCCATTTTGTGTGGATTTTGAAGGGAAATTCGATTCACAGGTAGGGTTTTTGTTTTTGTTTTTTGTTTTTGATTAATTATTTTCTTTCATTCTTCTTGCAAAATACTCATTCCAAATTGAAAAAAAGACATGATAGAGCACAAAGAAACAATTTTTTGCATTTAGAATCCAAAAAACAAGATTCATCACAATCTTTTGTTGATTTTTGCTGATTTTTTTCATTTTTTTCACTGTTTTTTGAAATTTTCAGACCTAGGTTCATTTTTTGTGTAGAATGATAAGATTAGTTAATAATGTTAATTGATAATTCATTTAAACACATTTGTATCAATTTAAATCAAATTTAGCTCTAGATTTTTGAAGTTTTAATGATTTTAGGTTGTTTTTTAAATTTTTTTGTATTAAAAACTAATATGTTGTACATATTTTTGAATGTGTAGATTGATCATTGATCAGTGAATACACATTACACACTATAATGGCTTCTGGCTCTGGTTCAGGCTCAGCATCAGGTTCCGCCCCCGCCCCATCAAGTTCCACCCCTCGCACACCATCATCATGGGTTCCAGGCACTCGTCCTGCAGGGGCTAGAGACCCTACATGGAAATATGGTGTCAGAGGGCCAGTGCCTGGAACAGTTGTTTGCGGTGAATGCAAAAATACATATCATGGAGGCATAAATCGCCTCAAATACCATCTAGCAGGCATTCCTCAGCGTGATTCCAAGGTTTGTGGGCAGCCCAAAGAAGAGATTAGAAGAGAGATGCTTGCCCTACTTTCACTTGCTGAGGAAAAAAAAATGCAAAGGGAGAGGGCTAAAAAAGCCATAGCAGCATCCACACAAGGGAAGGAGTTGGTGAGATCGGGTGCCACAAGGTTTGCAACAATTTTCCTAACGTTGCAAAGCATTTTGGATTCTTTGGGCTCTCTAAAACAAATGTTCGTGAGTCAAGCATGGAATGACTCCTCATATTCAAAGAAGGCCAAAGGAGATAGAATTTCTGCAATAGTCTTCGACCCCTTGTTTGCACAAAAAGCTACAGAGATCGTGAGGGTAACTTCAAAACTTTGATTTTAATTTTAATCTCAAGTTGAATATAAATATATATTTTTTAATTTAACTTTAAGCCTTTCATTATAAATTTCTAACTTTGATCTTTTTGTATTTTTAATCTAGGTGTCGGAGCCCTTGGTTAGAGTCCTCCGCTTGGTAGATGGGGATGAAAACCCAATGGGATACATTTATGAGGCCATGGATAGGGCCAAGGAGGCCATCAAAAGTTATTACATGGGGGACAGCCTCAAATTTGATCCCATATGGGAGATTGTTGATAGGAGGTGGAACAATCAACTCCACCAACCCATCCATGCAGCAGGGTACTTCCTCAACCCTTCTTATCTCTTCTCAGAGAGCTTCTCTGATCCTAATGGAGAGGTTATGGAGGGGCTCACAACATGCATTCAGAGGATGGAACCCGAGGTTGCAGTGAGAGACCTCATCGTCAAGGAGATGGATATATACAGGGAGGCAACTGGTAATCTCTTTTCTTCGGAGCTGGCTGTTAGAGGAAGAACCACTCTGCCACCAGGTATAAAATTCAGAGTCTTTAAATTTTAAGTTTATTTCACATGCATCTTAGAATTTGATAAAATGTGTTTTGACTTTTGACTTTTGAGTCTTTGACTTTGTTTTCTAACTCTTCAATTTTCTTTTCTTTTTTTGCAGATGTTTGGTGGAAAAATTGGGGTGGAAAAACCCCAAATCTACAAAAAATTGCCCTCCGCATTCTATGTCAGCCTTGTAGTGCATCCAATTGTGAGCGCAATTGGAGCTTGTTCGAGTCCATTCACACGAAAAAGAGGAACAAGTTAACACAAAAGCGCCTCAATGACTTGGTCTTTGTGCAATACAACCTTCGGTTGCGCATAAAGAGAGTTGAAGAAAAATCACAGGATCCTATTGACTTAGATGAGATAGATCCTTATAGTGATTGGACAGGGCGAGAGGAGCAGCCTCCATTGTTTAGCGCAGATGAAATCCTTGACTTTGAGAGAGAGGCAATGGAGGATGTGGGTGCATCAGGAGTCGGAGATGTAGGGTTGGATGAGATCCAGCCAGAGCCAGCAGCAGTAGCACCGCAGCCACCACCACTAGCACCACGCACACGCGGCAGGACTAGAGGACCCACCCCTTCTTCCCTAGCTGTTGCTAGACTAGGGAAGAGGAAAGCCTAGCATGTTGTATTTAGTTGTTGTTTAGTATTTGCTTCTAGTTCTAGTTTTACTGTTTTCATGTATCAGACTTTCAGGCTTTTAGCCATCGGGATTCCGCATGAGAATGCGATTTTGTAATCAATTTACATTAAAGTCAATCAAAATTAATAGAAAACACTTTTGTACTCATTTATGGATTCATTGGATTCATCTTGTCATTGAATTTTGCAAAAAAAATGTGTTTTTAATGAAAATTAAGCAATTTTTTCATTTCCCGAGTTTTTTTGCCGAAGTTTTTAGTTTTTAAAAACTCTCCAATTTTTCCTTGGCGAAGTTTTTTGTTGGGGCGAAGCTTCCAAATATGGTTACAAATATAAAGGGAAGAACTCCTCAAAGGGAGGGGTATGAAAGGAAAGAAGATTAATAAGATCTGATATGATGGAATTAAGGAATCAAGATAATAGAGCAGATTGGGAAAAGAATAAATATATTAGATTAAATATTATAAGCATGGAATCACTCAGGTATAAGAAATCTGAAAGGAAGACAGAGATCAGTAAACAAGACATAGTCTGCACTCAGAAAAGCAGCAGCCCCTAAATATAATAGGGGATTGATATCATGAAGAGTAAGATAGTTCAAGGGAAGATAAATGAAGATAAGTGATCGATCAATAAGGGAAGTAAGTCATACATATATATATATATATGGTTATGCAATAATGATGCTTTCAACAATTATTAATCCTTCTCAATATTTATTTATTTAATCTATCTGATTCTCCTTAAAACAATATCTTCAGAATATTAGAACAGATCAATTGCTAAGAAAGATATACCTTGGTGAATAGAGGAAGACACTCGAGCACAGCAGACCACAAGGGAACCCATGCAATCCAACAAAGAATACAGTTGTATCAGAAATATATGTCAGCTCTATCATATATTCAGATGTATTTCTGCCATTCATTATCTTACATCCGTATAAATATTGCCTTGCATGATGAAAGAATATTTGATGTATGATTTCTTAGGATAGAATAGAAGATATGTTTGACTATTTGGAACCCACCTTATAGGAAGGGCCTGGGGTGTAAGCAAAAGGGGTAAACGAGGCTAGTAGGTAGCCAACCAGAGGGCACTTACACAAAGAGCCAAGTTACCCACTTATGGCCTCTGCCCAACTCCACAAGGTGGCAAGTGTCTTTAGGGGCTGAGACATCGATGGAGAAAGCAGGAACAAGTCGCCAAGATGGAGGGCTGTGGTATACACCCTCTTAGACTTGGCATATGGCTTCGGGCAGACCCGTCATGTCCCTTCTCCCAATTTCCTAATATGTTGCATTATTGATAATCTATGAATGTGATGCAATAGTCTAACCCTAACAAGCATAAATACATATTTGCAAATGTTGTTCATGTAGTGAATGCAGGGTTCAATTCAAGATTACATCATTAAAGAGGTATTTATTTAATAAGGTGAAAACTCTAACCCTAATTTGTTGCAATTTGTGATCAATAGGTGAATTCTAGGACAAATTAGGATAAGGGACATTACATACAATGGGACCACAATGTACTCTATAAACTTATTGTACTAAACTTGAAAGTAGTGCCTATCCATATGCCAACTCCGAAGCTCATTATATATGATTTCAAATGTACTATTATTCTTTGCATATTATACCACCTCCAGCCTCTTGGGCCAAAGCTTTGAATGTGCATGTAGATACACAAAACTATTAAAATAGTAACTAGCATAGTTTAATGCTCAATCATGTTCCTTTAATTTAGCTTTGTAACTTGTGTTACTTCTTCCATTATTTTCCATTTTGGCTAAAATCACGTCTCCATGATTGTTGGTCGCCTATCATTGTAATCTATATATTCTTGGCTCTTATGTTAATATAATAATCTGATAATTTACAAAACATGGTATTAGAGCTCATGTTCGAGCCTGGTCAGTAATTCGTTAGGGTTTTTTGTTACTGATTTTTGTGTAGATTTTCAGCTCTTAAAATTGCGTCTTTTTTTAGCAAAAAAATCCGAGGATTTTTTCTTTGCAAAATAGTGTTCCCTCTTGTTTGAAAATCGTGGTAGGGTTTTCTAAAGGAAATCACGCCTTCTTTTTCTCCAAAAATTTGCGGGTTTCTTCTCTGAAATGGCATTTCTAGATTCTTTTGAAAATCGCAAGCAAATTTCTAGCCGTTTTCTGCTTTGTCCGTGGTCGTGCGACGAGGGCTTTTCTGATCATCATGGTCATTCTTTTTTGCACGTTTTTTCTGTGTTTTCTCTTTGGTGTGTGAATTCTTTCTTGCTTCTTTTTGGCAGGATTTAGCAACGACACAACTTCTGTTCTTTCATAGGCGCATTTTTTTGCGACTTTTTTGCTAGGTCGTGCCTATTATCTGGCCGTGTGACCTCTATTCGGGCCATCACAATTTCGAGACGCGTTTTTGTGCGCGGATCTAGGCATTTCTTTTACCAGTTCACGATTTTTCACAGGATTTTTTGGTGTGCAACTAGTGGCTATCTTTCATGCTAGTTTTGTCTCAAGATTTTCTACTCGTGTTTTTCTAATCTAGGTGCTTCTGTTCGTGATTTGATATTTCTCTTGGCGTCTAGGGTTTCTGCAACTCGGCCAGGTTTTTTAACCCTCCATTTCAAGCCCATTTTTTATTCTAATTGAAGATTCTCAGTGGGTTTTTCAAGACGTTTTCTAGATCGTCACTATTTTTTTCCCTCCGGTTTTGCATTAGGTTCGTTTGATTTTTTGATATTTCATGGCAACCTGAAAAGTTTTTGAGCCAATTTTGATAGAAATTCGGGGAAAAATAAAAAATTTGTATAGAGTTTTCAAAAAAAATTCTTAAAAAAATTTACAAAGTTTCGATTTTTGAAAAATCAGTTGTTATGCCAGTTGATTGCCCAATGTTTTGCCAACTGACCACAGAGTTACCTTGTTTTTCGTGCTTTGGAAAACGGGAGGGATGGCATCTTTGTCCAATATTATGTTGGAAAGTTCGCAAAGGTTCAATGGAAAGAATTACAACACATGGAAGCAGAGGATGCTTACCATCTTTGAGTACCGATGTCTAGATGCACTTGTTCTTGATACAGAAGCTCGTCCTGCTGCTATTGGGAAGGATTAGGAAAAGTATGATGGAAGTAATAAGGAGGCAATCATGCTTCTTAAATTATCTATCACCAAAAAGATGTTACCAGAAATACCATTTGGTAAATCTGTTGCGGAGATCTGGAAGCATTTGAAAGATCTTCATGAAACCTCAGACAAGGGAAGGGCTTTCTTTCTGAAGAATATGCTCTTTTCTATTATGATGGATGACCAAGTGTCTTTGCAGGAGCACTTGATGAAAGTAAAAAAGTATTCGCGATCAATTGGAGGCCATTGGTCGTTAGGTTGAAGAGGATATGGTGGTGATCACTTTGGAAAGTTTGCCACGTTCCTACGAGAACTTCATCGAAACGCTCAACATTACATCCACCAATGTTGACTTGAAGTTTGATGAGATGTGCAACAAGCTTTTGCAGCAGTATCAGTGGAAAAAGCAATTTGGGAGTAGCAGTGAGTCTCCAAGTGTTGAACAAGCATTTAGTGCCAAGGATGTTGTCAAAGGGAAGTCCACTCAATAGAAAGGACGAAGCGATTCGGAGGAGGGCTCCAAGAAGTCTTTTACTTGCCATTATTGTGGGAAGACTGGTCATATACAAAGGTATTGTAGAAAGTGGTTGGCTGATGATAAGTCCAACCAGGAAGCATCTCAGCAAAGTGCTCACGTAGCGGAGCAGACTGAGCAGAAGGAGTCTACACATTATGCATTTTGATGACCAGCACAATATGGGTGGACTTAGTTTTTAGTTGATAGATTAAGCATTAAGGGAGGGTATTAAAATAGTAACTAGCATAGTTTAATGCCCAATCACATTCCTTTAATTTAGCTTTGTAACTCGTGTTACTTCTTCCGTTATTCTCTATTTTGGCTAAAATCACGTCTCTGTGATTGTTGGTTGCCTATCCTTGTAATCTATATATTCTTGGCTCTTATGTTAATATAATAATCTAATAATTTACCAAACAAAAATTTAGAAGAGAATAAAGCCTAAATATCTTAGGTGGCGGATTGGTTTTGTAAGGCAGTAATTCACGATGGATCACATCGGATAAGAATCTATCATAAGCTACTTGATTATGAGCATGTAAACATTTTATCACTTAAGGACAAAATTACATACATAGGAACTTTTTGTTTATAAAAATGCTTTTAAAAACTTTCTCTCTATTTATCATTATATTAATTATATCACAATTAATCAATTAACAAAAGTATTTAAATTTACAATTAAAATGTTATTAAATTAATTTTTAAATATTAAAAAATTATAATTAATTATATATTCAAATTAAACAACTTTTATTTTAATCAACTTAAGAAAATTTTCTTACATTATAAAGGAAAAATAGTGGTATTTATAAAAACTTTTGTCAAATCAAAATATAAACTTTTATAGTGAAAACAGCTATATATTTTCTGAAGTGTTTCGTCTCTTCTAACAAAGAGGAGAGATGTTTGTTCGTGGTTGCTTTTTAATTTATTTATCAATCTGTCAAATGATGCCCACAAAGTGTTTTTTGGAAAAGACTTTGCATAAGTTTGTTCACAAAAAATCATTGAATGATGTTCCACGGTAAAATAGTATAATTTTAATTAAAAAATAAATAATTAAAAATATAATGTATCTTAATTTATAGGTGCACAGACAAACCTACTTTGTGTTTCTGCTGCAAAGACAAACCCTACTTCGTGTTTTGGATGCAGAGACAAACCCTACTTTGTCACAAAAAAAATGAAACTGAAATCCAAAAGAAAGAAAACGGCATTGAAATTCTAAAAAAAAACATCAAAATCATTGCCGCACAGTAAAGAACCTTCAAATCATGTTTAATCGGGTTATAATTGAGATCGGGTTAAAATCAGTCAAAAGCACAGTCAACAATCTATTTTAAAATTGTGATTTTAACAAGGAAAAAATCAGCAAACATGTTGTTCCACGATTAATTGCGTATAATCATATGATTTTTTCGCAATTTTTGCTTCTATGATGATATGATCTTGACCATTAAATCTCTAGGATCGATGTCATCTATTTGTCTAACATTAGCACATGGGCCCCTTTGTCATTTTAAGTCTTCAATCAGCCAATCTAGCTTCATTGAGTTACAAACCCATCCAATAAGCACACACTCAATTGCCCTTTTTCTAATTAACTTTCTTTGTGCAGCCATTCAAATTTCACAAATATGACTAGCTCAAGCAATCATTGAATGTTTGATCAAAGACATTCTTAAACCTTCCTAATGTTAGGATAAAGGATGTTGTACACCTTGCACAAGAAAAAAGTAATTTAATTATGTAAATAAATATTTATTTGTGGTGCATCTTTGGAGATGTGTTTAGCCATGTTAAATATTTGTTTGGGTCCACTTGTAAGTTGTATTGTCACATTGGTTAGACATTTTATGTGTAGGTTGCACATTGGAAAAATACTTAATGTTGGAAAAACTTAATACCAAAATGTAAATGTTGGGGTCAATGGTTTTGTGTTCTCAAGGTTTTCAGACATATGATTTAGCCAATACCACTTGGTTGCTTTGTGTGAGCTTGATTCTATAAAAGCAAGCACATGTTTAGTGGTTGGGCTGGCTATCATTTGTATTGAGCTATCTTGTAGAGTGCATATGTGAAGCATGGCATGGGATGTGTGGTTGCATGGTTACCAATTATACTTGGGCACATTGAGGATGCATTGGAGGAGCTTGATGTTGCAAAAGTATTCATGGAGAGACTTTCTAATTGTATTGTAATGTTTCATTGTTGATTATAAATTGAGTGTAGATGCTTTTGGAGGCTGGGTTTTTCCATCACAAGGCTTTTCCCAAGGTATATCTCATAGTTGAAAAACAAGCCAATTGCAAAAACCCAGCAAGCCCAAAAAACTCGACTCGGAAAAAACTTGGTGAAAACTCGGCAAAAAACTTGCAAACTTAAAAAATTGCATAGACTTCATTAAAAACGCATTTTTTTTGCAAAATGCAATGATAAGATGCATCCAATGAGTCAATAAATGAGTAAATAGAAGAAACAAGCTAAGTCTAGTTGTATTTGATTGATTTGAAAGAAAATTAGATACAAAATGGCATCGTCATATTAATGCTCAATGCGTTGATACCAATAGTCTAAAACAAAATGAAAATAGCAAATTATTTTTGTAAAACTGAAAGTAAATAGTGGAGAGTACCTAGAAAATAAAATGAATTCAATGGGAGTTTGAGGGCAATGCCCCCAATGGGGTCAAGGGGCAGTACCCCTAGCGGAGTCAAGGGGCAGCACCACTTGTGGGGGTTTGGGGGCAATGCCCCTTGCAAGGGTTTGGGGGCAGTGCCCCCAGTGGGGTCAAGGGGCAACGCCCCCTGCGAGGGTTTGGGGGTAGCGCCCCCAACGGGGTCGAGGGGCAACGCCTTGGGCAAGGTCAAGGGGCGGAGCCCCACCACCAAGCCCAAATTAAGACCTCCAAAACCACACAAACCTTCATGGTTTACATCATTTGCATTAACAATAAAACCCAAATTAAGACCATCAAAGCCACACAAACCTTCATTGAACACATCATTTTAGTGTTTTTTCTGAAACAGAGCAAATGAAAGAGTGAAAAAAAAAATCGAAATGACCTTTTTCCGGCTACGTGGGTTTTTGTTCTGATCAAGCGATTTTTTTCAAAAAAACAGCAAGTTTTTGTTGGCGAGTAAATGTCACAAAAATTCGGCATGCGAGTTTTTTGCAACTCACTGAGTTTTTCACGAGTTTTGTATCTATGGTATATCTTATGTCATATTGTGGTTTGTCTTTGATATTTACATTATGGTTATTTTTTAAGCTTGTATGCATGCTTTTCTCTCATAGGATTGTGTAGGAAACGGTTTGATCAACTATTAATTTCCTAACAGCTAAACCTTATGTGATTTTTCAATTGGCCTTTTCCACTTCAAAGTTAACAATGAGTGAAGCCCCAATCATTCAACTATTGTTTCTATCATTCAATCACATATTTAGACTCAGTCTCTACATCTTAAAACTCTAAGCCCAAACGCACAATCAAGGTTTTTTCACCCAAGCTTTGAACACTTAAAACATTTTGCACCTTTTGAGAAAAACAAATATGAACCCTTGTGATGAAAGACATCACTAAACCAAACCTTCAAACTACTCTATAGAGCTAATAAATCTGGTAAGGACTAGAACTTGATAAACATTGGGAATTCTCAATGGGAAAAAATTCCACAGCCAAATCAAACTGTGCCCATTCTTCAGCTCTTTCATTATCTTACTAGGACTTATCTTCTAGTACATCTAGAAAGAACATGATATTTATTCTTCCCACAAGAGCGTGATCCAACTAATATTGGCTCAAGTGAAAAGTACTAGCTAGACACTTGCTCAGCAACAAAGAAATAAATTCAGTTCTTGTGATCTCCAAGACTACAACCTCACCAAACTACAGGCAATGCCTTTTCATTTTTTATTTAAACACCTTAGGATACAATAAACTCAGATTTGGACTCGTCCCCTGCCAAAATGTAGTAATATTAACTTTGATGGTGTTTCTAAGCATAACCTGCTAGCATTGGTGGCATAATTTGGATTACTCAAAGCAAACTTCTAATCATCTTGCACAAACTTACTGATCCCCAAATAAACATGACACAATCATACGTAGCTGTTTGGAGAGAACACCTAGCTAGGGATAATCCTTATACAATCATGGAGATTGAGGGGGGTTCTCAAGTTGTCAGTAAACTTTGTACCTTTTTGACTGGCCATTTCACTAAACCAAATTGGAAAACACATTCCATCCTTACAATTACCCAAAAAAATCAGCCCACTTTGTTTATGTTTGTATTCTTCAACAAACTCAGATCAGCAAATAGAGTAATCAATTCCCTAGTAAATGAGGCCATATTGGTTTCTAGATGGATCCATCATCATGGTTTCTCCAAATCTACTCTAAAGTTTCTAAAGTTTGAGACTTTTTGAATTTTCCTAATCCCCATCCTTATGGCACCCATCCCTATCCCATCTAGAGGCACACTACATCCTCATTTACCCAAATGGCTTTACCCAAAATCATTCTATTGATTTCCTCAACTCCTTTTACACTCTTCAAAACCTTCCCTTGGTACTTATGTCTTTTGTTTTGGATTGCCAGTTCTATTTTTTAATCAATTCCTCATCCCTAGGCAATCCCTTGACAACCAACACACTGGTACTCTCTTTCATACACTATATAACAGAAGAACTAAACAATGATAGTCTTTTGTTGTTTCAACCTCCGCCACGTCAAGCCTATAACTAACTCATGAACAAACACCATTGTGTCTTCTTCCCCAACACCCACACAGCATACACTTCTTGCTCTATTACAAAACTATCTCTGCTCTTGCTATCAACCATTGTTGGGACCCTTTTGACAACTCCACCCTTTACATTGTCATTGCCAAACACCAAGCCATGTTCAAAACTAGGTATTACCCCTTCCTATTGCTAAAGGTTGCACCCCATCCCATAATACATTTCTTCCTAATCAAGAAGACATATGCATGGCCTGCTAGGGGTGGAAAGGGGTGGCAGTGGGAGAGGGAGAGGGGTTTCAATCCAAAAATTTCCCCAAACATCCTACTTCCTTCCCTAACCTCTATTCCGAACTGCTGTCTTATACCATCCACCTTCTTTCAATCCACGAATGCCTACCCAAGGTAAAAGAGGTATTTAAAAAACTGTTGTAATCTAATGCTTATCTCCAACAATTCATTGAATGCAAGTGCACAGATGGATGAAGAGCATTTACAGAATAGTGCAGGGTATTAATGACTCATCTATTGCAATCTTTTCATCGCTGACAACAGTTCTTTAATAGTACAAATTTTATAGTGAGTTATCATGGCAACCGGGCGCCAGTTCACCCAAGCAACAATGGAGTGTGCAAGCCACATACACTCAAAAGAAAGCATTTAAATTTTCCTATCTTCTAACAAAGCTCTTGGATTAGAGACTAAATAATATAAGTGTATATCTTGTGGAAGCTTTACCAGGTCATTTCAAATTGACTGTCTTGCTCTTCCCACTCAAATTGCAATGGGAAGCATGAGCAAGAGAAGCAGCCAACTTTTAGCAAAGTTACAAATGAGGACCTGTGCTACTGTAAATGTAAATGCCCTTATTTCAATAGCCTTACCCTGAAAACTTATAAAAGAAACCAAAAAAAAACTCCAGTACTCCAACCATGGCTAATGCTGATTCTCCACCTCTAGTCCAAAACAGCACCATTGGAAGTGAAATTCGAATCAGCAACCCTCCTCCAATGGCAAGTGACAGTTCAATGCCTCAATTTCAGTTAAGGGCATCCTTCACTCCCATGTCTCGTCTATTTCAGTAACTGCAGGGAGACATTATGTCAAATCACCATTCACAGTCCCTTTGTCTTGGCAACATGTGTCAAGTGTGCTGCTGAACTACTTATGGGGGTCCACAAAACCCATCCATCCCATTTTCCCCCCTCAAGCACTGGACCTATTCCCTCACTTTTGCATAACTCCACTCCCAAAAAGTCTGATGCAATTATTGCAACACCTGATTGTCCCATTGGTCCATAAAGTTATTGGGGGCCTAGCTACAAGTCCCCATCAACCTCTAACACTGCTGACCTCCTTTTTTGAGCAAGTACACAACCTTCTAAAAACAAAGACTCCTTTCATATTGCATTGGCAATCATTAGCAACTCTCTTCAAGGGCTCTTGGCTAGCATGGAGACCAAAGAAAAAGAAACTGCTTCCATTCAAAATCTCACCCCTCTCTTTGTCGCTTATATCCAACAACAAAAGTCCAATCAATTTTTGCTGGAAGAAGTGAACTAAAGAAGATGCATATAAGGTAAACCTGATCTTGACTCATTTTATTTGATCATTTCATTTTTGATTTTCCTACTATGCACGAAGTGTGTTATGACCCCACGTGTTGAAATCTTCTTTGCACCATCTATGAATAGTTTTACATATATTGGACCAAACAGAAGACAAGTACTTATGCAAAGTGTTTCTCTATATGATCACTAGGCATGCACATACTTTGTAAAAATAGTGAAATGAGGGCAAATGTAACACCACAAGTTGTAGTCTTAAAGGCCTGGCCAAAAAAGAATGCCATGATCATGATGCATATATAATTGCACAGCCTTTAAGTAATGATGATCTAAATGCAATTTTAGTCATATCTGATCATGATGAGCATGCCAAAGAGGCAGTCATTACTTGACCCCTGTAAATGCCAATGATGAAATAAGTCCTCATTAGGTGATATGCATAGGTTCCTAGTTACTGAGAAAAACTTAAATCACTGTAAATTTATTCTGGAAGATGTAGGTACCACTTCACACAACTAAAGAAACCATCTAGGATGTCCAATTTCCCTTCGATATACTCATTTTGGCTTGTTCAGTCATTTTGCACTCTCATGTGACCGTTTAGGAATCCTAGAGTCACTCTTTGCTCCAAATTAGAACCTAAAATTACTCCAAACATTAGTTAAGTTATAGAAACATGATAGAGCATGTAGAGAGCGCCTATTAGCACAGAGGATCACACAAAAGTGTGCACAATAGCATTCTTTACATACTTTCTGGCTAATTTGTAGAGAATAAACTCCTAGCTCCACTTTGTATTTTGAGAGCTGTGCATAACAAAACCTCTAGAAAGTAGGAATTTGACTAAAGATGATCTTTTTAAGGGTAATGAAGAAATGTAAATGACCTTTAGCTAGTGTAACCAATTCTCTTTATTTTCTTAACCATTGGACTTGGACTCCAGCCAATTCACTAAGTGTTCATTTTTATACACCATTGAATCATTTGTGTCCTTCCCAAAAATATATTTCCTGGTTATTTTTAGCACCTGAATCTAGCTTCACTCTGTATTTTGAAAGTTATGGATACCACTGTGTCTAGAATGTATAAATTCAACCAAAGATAGTGATTTTAAAGGGTAAAAAAACATGTAAATGATATTTAGCTAGTTTAATCAATTCTTTTGAATTTTCTTGAACTTCACCTTGGAATCTATCCAGAATCTATCCAATTAACTCAGTGGTAATTTTCCTACATTGCTAAATCAATTGCAAACCCTTGGGTCATCCATTGTCTGCCTTAATTATCACCATCATATTTGACTATAAAAATGGTCAAGTCAATCATTCTTGTAAACACTTTTGTAGTTGCACATACTACAATTAAAAGCTTCTACAGAAAGTATGTTATATCACAGCTTTCATAGCAAGATTTATCTAGCTCAATTTTGCCTAGAAAAACTTCTCAAGTTGACTTTAAACCTAAAATCAAATTCATCCAATTGATATCTCGATAATTGCTCCAGCTAGTTTCATGTGGTTGATGAATGAGGTATTAAAATTTAAAACCACTTATAGATTCTCGTGTGAGTGTATTTGGATGAAATCTTGATTTTCAACAGAACATCTGAAGAGCATGTTTCCCATCTCAAGAAAGTGTTTCAAGCATAGTTTACATACTCTCCAAGTAGCCGAGTAATCTCCAAAAAATTTGCATGCCAAGTAATTTCTGCTTTTACTCGCGGGCAGTATGCAAATGGATTTTCTCCCGTCAAATTATCGAGTAATCGCTAGTAGCTCACAAAAACCCCACAAACTTGGCATGTTTGTGTGTGTATAAATATGTCTATGTGTATATATGCATGCAAACTTGGCATCCTGTGTATGTTTATAGATATGTATGTGTGCATAGTGCAGTCCTGAGTATACACATACATAAATATCCACACACATTTGTCGAGTATTTACCGAGTATTTGTCGAGTATTTGCCGAGTTTTTCCCAAGTCAAAATTTTTGGGCTTGCCAAGTACTCTCCAATTCCGAGTATGTAAACTATGGTTTCAAGCGTTGATAAAGGAAAATCTACTTTTGAATGGAAAGAAGTGTAAATCTGTAAACACGTCACTTGCCTTCCTTGGACACATGGTAGGGAATGGTGAAATAAAGATTCATCCAGCAAAAATTGAGGCCAGAGTGAATTGGCCAAAGCCCACATCTATTTCAGAGATTGGAAGCTTCACTAGGGCAGTCCAAAAGCTTTGTAAGTTTGTTAAGTCTTTTTCTTGCGTTGCTGCTCCTTTACATGCCATCACAAGAGATGTAAAAAGTTCCCATTGGGTTCAAAATAGCAGCATGCATTTGATGAACTTAAGCACAAAATAAGTCATGCAACTGTGTTTGCTTTACCCAATCTTCAGCAGCCTTTTGAGGTTGAAACTGATGCTAGCAAATACAATATGGGAGCTGTTTTGTTGAAAGAAGAAAGGCTGGTTTGCTATCATTTCAATTTATTCAAAGGGACTGTCCTAAATTATAGCACATGTGATAAGAAGTTATAAGCTTTGGTCTCCATGGTGAAAAAGTGGAAGCACTATCTCATGCACAAGGAAATAGTGGTGCACACGGATCATCAACAATTACAACACTTGCAAGCAAAACTGAAACTTCAACAAACTTGTAATTACAATTGGATGGAATTCTTGTAACAGTTTCATTTGGTGGCTGATATGCTTTCAAGACCACCTCTTCTCTTAGCAGTAAATACTCTTTCTTTGTTGGAGCCATTTGCAAATGAGGTTTATGTTGAAGATTATGTTCAAGATGAAGATTTCAGCAAGATAAAACAAAAAGCTAAGAGTAAAGTGGCTGACTTTGAGCCAAGCCTAGATTACTTCCTAAAGGATGGTCTCCTCTACAAAGCAGATAAGTTGTGTGTGCCTAAGGAGAGAAGGTCGTTTTCATGTGTGAGGCTCATACCTCAAGTGTTGAAGGACATTTTGGAGTAACTAAGACATTTCCCAACCTTTAGCAGTATTTCTATTGGCCTTACATGCCGGTGGATGTGTCTAAATTCATCAATGGCTGCAAGTTATGTAGCATAAGCAAGCCAAGTTTTCAGAAACATGGGTTGTACCAAGCGCTATAAGTGCCTACAAGACCGTGGGAGAGCATCTCCGAGATTTTGTGGGTGCTCTCCAATGTCCAAGCATGGACATGACTACTATTTTGTGGTGGTGGACCAATTTAGCAAGATGTGTGTTGATTGTGTGCAAGAAAACCTTAGCAGGGGTGATGCAGCAAGCTTATACTTCAAGAATGTTTGGGTTCACTTTGGACTTCCAATGAGTATCATATCAAATAGATATGCTCGTTTCTTGGGTAACTTTTGGTGTGTGTTGTGGGAGAAGTTAGTCATTTGAAATGTTCCACCACATTCCATCCTCAGACAGACAGGCAAGTGGAAGTTGTGAACAGAACTTTAGTGCAGCTGCTAGAAGGTTATAATCAAAAGTTTCCCAAGAGTTGATTTGAGAATTTGGCCTATATACAACATCCCTATAACAGAGCATCCCACTCACCCATCAAGTTGTTGCCTTTTGAGGCACGTTTTGGGTGTTTACCCCTCTAGCCGTTTCAATGTTTTATAAGGACAGTCAAAGGAAGGGTTAGAAAACAAGGATTTGGAGGTTCAGAAAGCTGAGAAGTTCATAGACAAAGTTCAACCACTGCACCTCCATGTGCACAAAAGGTGCAACAAGTCAATCTAAATACAAGCATGATCATGAGTTCATGACCACTATAGAGTGGAGCACAAGTGCCAAGTTGGTGACAGAGTTTGGGTGTTATTTGGACAAGAAGAGACTCTAAGAACCAGCCAAGAAGCTGAAACCCATCAGGTATCCAACCTTTCAGATTGTTAAGAAAGTGGGAGAGAATGCTTTCCAGTTGGATCTACCTCCCCATGTGAAAATATTCTCAGTTATTAATGTGAATAAGCTTTGGTTGTTTTAAACTTCTATGTTGGACAAAAAAGAAGATGCAGTGCTGCCTTCAATGGATGACTTGGCTCCTAGTTGACAAAAGGAGCTGGAAGGTGACATAGTACTGTAAGAGAAGGTGAGGAAAACAAGGAAAGGCAAGCATGAAATATAGCTGAAGCATGCAATATGGTTGGTGAGGTCAAAAGGTCAACTTCCATGGCAAGCAAAGTGGTATCTGAAGGATGACATGGGGAAGAAGTTCCCACATTTGTTAAGTCCTTGAGCCTCCTTGATGGGGAGGTATGACACAAAAAATGGGTCAAAGATGTTGGGCCATGGGGTCAAAGTTTCCACTTCCAATCAAAGGAGATGTCTTGAACAATGGGAGGGAAAATGCATTTGTTTATGGTGTGTTTCATCATGTAAGAGTACATATTTTTGTGAGAAGCATGTTCGCGATCATCTGAAGCATTGCAGGGATGACTTGGAACAGAGGTGTAAGTGTTTAAATTGGCAAAAAATCAATTGTGGCAAAATTGCCAATTTGTATAGTCGGCGAATTCAAAACTGCCAGGTCAATTTTGACACTGCCACTTTGCTGAAAACAGCGATTTCAACACCATCATGGTAGTTTTTCAATTCAGAGAAGACAGAGTTGGAATTTGAGACATCTTTCAAGTGTCTTTTTGCACTTTTCAATGTACAATCTTCTCTTTGGCACCAAGGTAAGTTGGTAGGAGTGTATGTATGCTCTGTAAAAGATGTTTGAGGGGTTGGCCCTCTTGTAAAACCTTCATATATGTTCATTGTTGACTGTAATGAGCAAGGGAAGCTAGTCTGTCATGGTGTAAGGACATATTGCAGGTGAGGTTGAGCTTAAATAACAGGATGTTAAGGTTCATTTTCACCCTAGAGGCTAAGTATACACTTGTAAAGACTGGATGATAATGAAATTAGGAGCTTATGCTCACTCTTGCTAGAGTTTTTACCCTTTTAGGGTTACTCCCAGGTATTTTTTGTGTCACAGTTATTGGCATATGTTTTTTTCCACCCATGCTTTTCTGTTTTGCATTCCTTATGATGTTGTTGATGTGATGAACATGTTGTTGATGTGATGATGTTAGACTGTTGTAATAGCCAAGTAAGGTACTAAAACAGTGTGTTGAAGGCATGTTGCAGGATTGACATAAGAAATTTGTATGTTGGTGACAACGAGAGGAATGTCTCCAGTATTTTACCAATCATCTGAGACATTTGGGATGTCACTCAAATACCAGGGACACGTCCCCATGGAGTTCTATATAATACCTATTAGTATTAAATGATTCCTGAACTACCATTTGTAGCAAATAAAAGAAGGTTCAATCCTGTCAAACACTATATAATTCTCATGGTAACAAGTATACATTTATCATCCTGAAAATTCCAAAATCATATGGTTTTTGCAATCACTTGCTTGATATTCCAAAATCCTAGTCCTTGGATGATCAATGGTCATCTTCTATAGAATATAGGTACTGTTCTACAGTTCTACTACATATCATGTTTGTACTACAAATTTAATTTGAAATACAATGGTTTCTTGTGTTATATGTGGGCCCATTCAAAACCCAATTCTTAGTATTTCAATATTTTGAATTCGTCTATTACTTTAGAACTGCTTTATCATTGCCCTTACCATTTTATGCTCTTATTGTGTGGATTGCTACTGTTTTATCACTGAAACTCTGTTATTTCACTGGAAAATATAGAAATATCATTACATTTACCGCTCTAGAGGATAGCACCTTTATTGGTTCCAGTTGTAAAATATACCACATTTCCTTCTGTGCAGAATTTCATTCATTTTCAGCCTTTATCATCCTTTCCTTTTTGTTCTAAGAAGAATCTGGTTGTAAGAAAAGCATCGAAGACATGCTGAAATGAATATCAACTACAAATTGAGAAGATCAAAACAGCTCAAATTCTAAGCATTTGTAGACTGTAAAAACAAGTCATGACTTAAAATGGTATTTTCAGTGATGGCCATACTTATTAGGAAACAACATTATAGGAACACAGACTGTGTCCCAGTCCCCATACCCACAATTTCTGGTAACTACATTTATACATAATATAACCGTATCCTAATGCACTTAATCACTTACGCTAACTTAAATGGCATCCCCATTCCTGTATCAATACCCATGCCCCTACATCTCCAGATAACTATGACTTACGCTATTGTAATGAAGGATTTCAATTTAAGAAGCAGAAAACAGAAAAAAGAGAATGATTTTCCCGGCATTGATTTGCAAAACACGCACTGCATTCAGTCCTTAGTAGTGTCGTAGAAGCAGTAATAGAAAAAGTTAAAGCTCTGACCTGTATCTTTGAGTATATATTTTTCTGACAAATCTTTAAGTGTGTCATAAGCTGCAAGATCAATGCCGGCATATGGTATTATACCAAGAATAGATGGAAGAAGCCCTCTATAGAATGCTCGAGGACCTTCATGAACCCAGATGTCCTTCGACAGCTTTGACAGCTTTGGAATTTTACTACCATCACTGGCAAATGTTTGCAAGCGTGTTTTCACTAAATCCATTGGATAAATTACTGTCTGAGCAATAGCACCAGCTGTACCACCAGCAAAAAGGCGGCCAAATGGACCAATACTTTCTTCCCCACTTACACTTACTACAAGATTTTTCATCATTTCATAAGCATAAAATTTGATTGCAGATTCTGGTGCTACTTTAAGAACATTGATCCCATTCCCTCGAAAAAACCCCAACATACCACCTTCTCTAAATATCTCCTTGATAGCTGGAGCAACATGAGCTCCCGATGTCTGCACTTGCAGCTTTACCTTTAGGCGATCAAGAGGAGCGGTTGCGGTACGAGATAAGGCTCCAGCCACTCCTCCAGCAATGAGATATTTGGTTGCATGCATGTGCTTGCTAATACCTTCTGGAATAGCTGCTTGTTCCCCAATATCTATGTGGCAAACTCTTTCCCAATACTGATATATGTTTTGTATGGTAGCTTCATGAGGATATAGAAGCAGAAAATCCCTCCATTCTTCAAATGTTATAATTCCATTGTTATCCTTGTCGATATGCTCCACAAAACGAACAAGCTCCCTGTCACTCATTACAATGCCTGAAAAGGAGAACAGAAAAGGTTACAAATAAAAACAGAACAAAATGCATCGAAATTCATTTTCTCCATTTCTTTTGAAACTGGAAGCTCCAAAACAAACGAGGATTGAATTGTAAAGTAAATACCCAGCAGGCAAATAAATGGCAAGATGCTGCTTAGAATGTCAAATTTCGTGGTAGTAGGATATAGAGTAGACCAGCCTATGTTATGGGAAATGACAAAGCTAAATTCTTCATATGAGACTGTAACACCAACTGTTCAGATAGCTTAAAAAAGTTCACTATAAAATCTTTAAATCAACAATATCCACCTTATTAAACCCCCTTTACCATATGGAATCAAATCCAAAAGCATCCCCCATGTAAAATAGCTCCCATACAGTATTATTAGTTATATTCTTCAGAAGTCATGAAGCCTGTAAGAATCGAGATGTATAATCAAAAGGAATATCCTTGATTTACACATTCTGCAATGGATTAAGCCTACAAACAAAACTACAATTTTGGTTAAATTCATAGAATAAAGCCCAATACAATGGTATGATAATTTAATATTTATCATGGTAATAATGCCTACATCACTGTCCCTTTGTAGTGGCCCAGCCAGTAGATGACAGATCAATGATCATATATCTCACTCACCTTTATCACAGATTCACAACAATAATGATTACAACATCATCTCTTTGTAGAGGTCAAGCCAACATATATCTCACTCACCTTCATCAGCAACTAAAACAAAGGTGAAAGTTCACACACTCAATATGCTTGACCTGGATTGCTTACCTAGCTTCCCAAGGACCACTTTTTATAAATACAAAATATGATAAAAACTCAGCCTCTCAACGAACCCACTAAGGACCTTAGCAATGTACCTGCTTCCAGGAGCAAAAGTTAAAGGGTTCATCACAGCAGCAAAAGTACCATTTATCAAAGATAGACTAGCATAAATTTAAATTAAACAAAAGATGTGAGCCACACCTGCCATATCATTTATTTTACTACCAACTTTACATGAAATGATAGATTCTACACGTCATTGCTTGCCTCTTAATAATGTCAAAAGTCATGAAAGCCAAAAAACTGTAACCCATCTTCAATTTAAGACATAATCAAGTACAAAACCATAGTAGAAAATCAGTACCCAAAAAAAATGCGTTAGATGAAATCTTGGTAAATCAAAGTAATTTTCATAAAAGACTCTTTTTCTCTCAATTGTTGCCTTAATGCACACAAAAAGGAAGGAAAATTACTGTGGAACATTCTACAAGTGTACAAGTTTTGGAATTTTTACTATTTGGAATTCAACTTTCCAACAGAATAAACAATTAGGATGCATATAAATTTTTCAAGATAAAGTTCTTCTCCCAGGAACCTTTTTGCTGGTTTTTTGCTAAGAAACAGTTTATATTTTTCACCAGATTTCTAAAGCAATGATAATACATTTAAGAAATCAACACTCTGAGCATAAAAGCATAAGGGTGTCATAAGTTACTGTTATGACAACTTTACACATGCCTAGTACTGCACTCCATTACAGAAATTGGTAATTACAGAAAAGCCTATGACCATAAATGAACCCTACATGCCAGCTAAAACCTTCTCTGCTAATTAGCTCAGATATTTAATGCTACTTATTATCAAAGTTGCAAGTCTGTTGCAAAGTTAACTGTTAGTCAATTCAAGTGAACCTTCCTTCCTAATGCATAAAATTCCCAAATTCTCGTATTGCAACCTCTGGTATTTTGTTGTATGTCATCCCTTCTTATCTACCATCTTCTTCTCTAACAACAAAATTGAAACGTGCAAAGGAGTCTTTCTTTGGGGAGCAGTACTGCAGAAAGTAATTGAATAGACACAGTTAACTTGTTCATCGAAAAGCATGCTTTTGTGCAACACTCATTTGAATTTATAATGATAATATCATAGGAAATACTATTGGCAATACCAGTATGGTTCACTTTTTAGACAAGAAAGTTTCTGAAATATCAAACATGTGGTGCATTTGAAAGTAATAAACTGAGCTGAGCAAAGTCACAAAGAATGTAAATTGTGCAAACATTAATGCAGGAGAAAAGGCATTAGTTTATAACTTATAGGAAAATAGAATGCTTAAAATTCCAAAACCAGCTACAATCAAAGACAATTCACTAATATTAGCAAAATAGAAGCATGATCCTATGACAAAGATTGAAGCAGAAGTAAAAGAAAGTGTATCATCCTCCATGACCAACCAAAAGAAATTGATAATTAAAAAATATCAGGCTTATATTTTACAGTACTCTAGCTTCTGTTTTTGCTTGTTATGTAGTTTGCACCATAGCTTCTATACATGCAAAGTTCTATTTTATTCAAATTCAGAGAAGCTTGATTAATATGAGTCAAATGTAGTTTTAAGCTCGAATTTATGAGCTTGAGCAAAGGTCTGAGTAAACATAGACATCGTACAATTCTGAAATCAAGAAAAAGCATTAATAGTGATAGCTTTTACAGTGTATCCATGCTTGTGCTGGAAACAGAGGATCCTATTTCTAGATAATTGAAATGATAAGGCAGTTTGCTGATATCAGCAAAATAGAAGCATGATCCTATGACAAAGATTGAAGCAGAAATAAAAGAAATTATATCATCCTGCATGACCAACCAAAATAAAATGATACTTAAAAATATCAGGCTTTTATTTTACAGTACTCTAGCTGCTTTTTTACTTGTTATGTAGATTGCACCATAGCTTCTATACATGCAAAGTTCTATTTTATTCAAATTCAGAGAAGCTTGATTAATATGAATCAAACGTAGTTGTAAGCTTGAATATGTGAGCTTGAGCAAAGGTCAAAGTAAACATAGACATCATACAATCTTGAACTCAAGAAAAAGCATTAATAGTGATAGCTTTTGCAGTGTGTCCATGCTTGTGCCGGAAACAGGGGATCCACTTTCTTGATAGTTAAAATGATAGTTGAAATGTTTAGCCAATTTCATTGCAATATCAAGCTGCAGTTTGGTCGGCTTTTATATCTTGAAGTTTTAATTATTCACGCTTCCAAACTAGCATTAGAACCATGACATGGTAGACTATAGCTCAGGTATTTGTCCACTAATTAGTTAAGGACATCACATTTATTATTCTATCAGCAATTTTAGAAAGTAATTTGTCCTATTACAAAGTTCAATACAAGGAAACAAATAGCAGGGTATCTATATCACATGACCTTGGCTTCTCCCAATGCATCCAGTTATCCCAAAAAGCATTATACAAAGCCATACCATAACTTCTCAGTTTGCCTTCCACTTCAAAATTCCATGCCTCCTTACATAAATGGATTTGATGCATTGCTATCCTTTTTCTCTCAGCTCATCAATTTTCCCTTTACAGGATTTTCAGAAAATCACTTGCACCATGTGCTGGAACCTGTAACCTGATTGATTTAATTACTAAGTGGGCCTCTCTACAATTTCTGAAATCTTTTTCACCATCAAAAATTGGAGAGTTCTAATATAAAGCCAGAAAGGGATCAATATGAGACTCTAAAAAGCGAGCAGAGAAAATACAGAGTAAGATTGAAGATATAATTGGGTATTAATTATATTGTACTCTAATATACAATGCACCTCATATCATGTGCCACATATGCTTGTAGATGATGATCACATAATGAATGAGATACCACAGATTATTAGATATATGCAAATGGACAACTTATTGAACTTTGTTGATCAAATAGATATTCGCATTACCATTCTCTGTTCGAGACATTCAAGTTGGCAGGTTGATGTATTATTCAAAATTTGACAGATGAAAATTTATATGCGTCAAAATCCAACTTTTTCTTCAAGACATTTAGTGTCAAGTTCCCCTTTCTAGATGTTAATGCAACATCTTGCAGACAACAAAACAGAATGTTATAAATCAATTAAAATTTGGGCAGGGAGATTTTATGGGTTGTTTGTTAACAAATGAGCCAACTCGTTTATATTTTTGAGAAGAGAGATTGGTCAATTAACAAATATTATAAGTAGACCAAGTTTTAACATAAAATCTACATGACTTTATTAGATTCACCAAAGTTTGGTAACAAATTTATGGGTATTAATAGTAAATTTGCTAAAATTTACCTTTACTAGTAGTAAATTTACCAGAATTAACAAGTGTTAGTAACCAATTCACTAGAAATTACAAGTATATATTAGTGGTGTAAACATTTTTACTAGTATAGACTGGCTGGTGAATTGTTCCTACTTAAAAATTCAGATATACATGTACATATAACTAATTATCAGGAAAAATCATAGAATTTACTACCGGCTCATTAGTTTGATTGAACCTAATGATTTCATGTGCATTTTATATGAAAAGTCCCTAAGATGTTTTCAATATTTTTCTAGTTTGTGAAACTAATATATGAAAATTTCATCAAAATTAGCCAACTAGTGAAAAATAGCCCATACAAAATACACCGGCAAAGGGATTGAGATAAAATTTGCAATTTTGCGGATCCAATTTGTTAAAAATTTATCAAAATTAGGCAATTGATGAAATGACGTGCATACAGAAGTGCTGGAATAGGAAACAGGTCACAATTACCTGCTGAAACAAGGGCATCCCATAGCTCATCAGGCAAAATGCAGCCATTGTGCTCCACATCAATCGCCTCGAAGATGCGGTAAAGCTCAAGTTCCCTGTCATCCATGTAGTGCCGAAATTCCTGGTAATCAACCCGGCCATCCTGATTGGCATCACAAACCTTGAGCAAATCCCTAGCATACTTGTACTCAGAAGGTATCCTTAATGCCTGCAAACCTTTTTCAATTTGTGAATTGTCAAGGTAACCCACGTTTGTTGCATCAAAGAAATTAAACAGGCTTCTGATCCTCACTTCCCTTTCTTCCTCTGTCTCCCTCAAGGCTAAGAGAACATGTTCAAGGGATGGCTGGCCGGACTTTCTCACGGGATTACAGTATCCAGCCTGGGGATCACCGCCCCTCTGTGATGTAGCGGGCATTGGTAATGGAACACGGTGATGCTCTACAGCCTGCCCAACGCTGGACATGAGTTTCCAGCAAAAACTGTTTCAGGTGCAAATACTTAAGTCCTTCTTCCAACTATGGACGAAAACCTAACTCAAAGCTTTACACATTTTTACTGGTATGGTAAATAGCATGGGTTTCCATATCCAAACTTTGTCCCAGAACAGCAACTATTGCTAAATCAGAAGCATCAGACCAAAAGTGAAATCGAATTGACCAGTCAAGCCCTCCAAGGAGCGGAAAAGTAAACAGAATTCTTCTTCGCTAGGGGAAACGGATGCTCCACGGCCTGCCCGAAATGGAACATGCCTTCCCCGACAGTCGGAGGAAACAAGAAGAAAATTGCAGTAATGAAAGTTGACTAAATCCGAACCTTCTTCACACGATCGTTCAAACCCTAACTCAATTCTTCAAGAAACCAAAGTAAAGAGAGTTTCCCTCACCAAATAGAATGGTGATACTCGCCGGACATGACTTTCCCGGCAACGGACTGATAATTCGGGAAATTGAGTCAATTCAAGCCATTTTACCAAAGATCAAACAAACTCTAACTCAATTGTTCACGTAATTAAAGGACAGAGTCGTACTTTTTTTCAACGGAAAAATCGCTGTCAACTGACAGATGGCTGGAGATACAGGGGATTTTCAATTGTGAAGTTGAAGTCAAACCCAGATTTGTTTGGAATTACCTGATTTCACTGAGAAGAAGGAAAACTTTTAAATTGGCCGATTCAAGCGATCAAATTCCGCAAAGTCCACAGGTTTCTGATTTCTTTTCTCCTCCGTTGTCACCCCAAAGTTGCCGGCGACAAGAACTTCCAGCTCGAATTATCATGCCTCGTGAGTTTTATCTCTGAAGGTATTTTGCATTGCAATGCTGGATACTCAGTTCCTTTCCCATAGCCACAGGGTCGATGAGGATGAGGTGTAATAAATGAAAATATATTCTGCGTGTTGGCTCTAGATTCTTGTCGTCCTCGTCCTCGTCCTCATGTTCTGTCTGGCTTCGCTCCAATAATGATTTTATACTTTCATTACCATCCACACGTACTCTAATTTATTTGCGAACTGTTTTAAATGATTTTAAAACTTTATAAACTAAATTGTCCCAATAATAATTATGGGTTAACAAAAAAGTAATATTATTTTCTTACCTTCTGTTAAACGAAATTTATTTAGGGGCAAAGATAAAGGTATCCTATGATGAGAGTCAAAAGTGTAATTATAGTGTTTTGGTAGATGGTGGAATGATTAACTAAGAATAAAATAAAAATTGGTTATTTTAAAGGAAGAGGTTAATTTAGAGGTGTTTATAAGGATGGTAGTTAAATGTAATTGTCAAAATTGTATATTCATGTATTTTTTTTAAGTTTTTGATTTATTTTAAGAGAATGTATTTTGTAGGTTATTGTATAAGCATGTGTACTAACATCAATTTCATGTATAGTGGCAACCTTACACACAAAGCTCTTTGTGTCATGTTATATGCTCACAATGTTGAGAACCATACAACGAATTTGCATATAGCTCACTTGCACGGTGCTTGGAGCCATGTCATGCAATGCCAACAACTTCAAATAGCTCATGTGCAACCCTTTGCATCATGCATCACTTGTGAAGCACCATGAATCATGCCTTACAATTTCATAAATAGTTCTTTATAAGTTTCACACCACATCTACTACACCTATGCACATCGGTGCATACAAATCACGTAATTCAAAACTCAACATAGAACAACAAGTAACACCTTAGCAAATCGCACAACAATCCCACACACCCTCCAAGCAATTTCATGGTGTGATTTGTTAGCACAACACACATCTAGAATCATAATCGTTATGTGATGTCCTCACTTTCACACTGACAGTTGGAGTCGTGTGCTAGCTCATTCACCATTCCCGTGAGCTAGTCATTTTGGTAAGGGAATGTATTTTTGGCCAAGAGAATATTATTTTTGATGATTTTTGCCAATAAGGAGGAAAGGGAATTAATATTTAATTATTCGACAATGTGGAGTTATATTTAATTACTTATAAAAGTGACTATAATAAAATATATCATAAAGTCACTTAAGTTTGAAATATATCTTTTATCCCACATTGACAAGAAAAGTGAGTGGGCTTCCCTTGAAAAAATATAAATAGAAGCTTGGGCTTGGCTTTTATCATCTTATGTTGGAATTATCTTTGCTTATTGAGAATTTTCTCTTGGTTGGAACTAAGTTACAGCTTGATCAAGGTGATGCTCCCTTGATTAGTAGGGTTTGGTGATGGCCCCATTCCCAAATTGAGAGGTGGATGCAATCATTATTCATCATAGAGCTAAATTGAGGTATTAAAGGAGGTCTACAATTTTGTTTCAGTTTACAGGTCAACCATGAAAGATCTTGCATTTTCATTCATAGCTCTTCATTGAGTGATCAGATTTTTATGGGTCCTTGAGGGATCAAGTGCTAGTGACTTGGCAATCATGTTAGGAGCAGATTGGAGGAAAAAATAGCTAGAAATTATTTTTATTTTTATTTCTTCCTAGCAGCAGGGGCGGCCCTCTTGACAAGGGCGATTTTGCCTTTAGAGGCCCTAGAAAATTCCAAGAAAATTTATGAAGTGTGGTTAAGGTTGGTGGAAGATAGTTGCACAATTTGGTGGCGAAATTCCCAACCATTAAGGAGATTCGAATATTTTATGGTGGTTTCCATTTCATACCAGGTTCTTCCAGAATTTTATTTCAGTCATTTAGTTACATTTCATTGATAGAAATTTGCATATTTGTAAGCCAAGAGTCTTGGCATGATCATTGCATTTCATTGGCATAATATAATAGCATTGTTTCCAGCTTGTAGGCTTTATTTTCATTGCAATATATTGATAGGAGACATAAGGAGTTTGCTGCCATCTATTTGACAAAATGTCTCTTAGTGTAAATGCATTATTCTTAAGTTAGTTTTCATGCAAAGTATTTGTCTTAATGTCATTCATGTGTGTATGCACTCAATTGGACTAGTTTGCATGCCAAGTGTTTGTTAAAATGTGCATTGGCTGTAGGTGTGCATTTCACATCAGCAATTCATCTATATGCATTTGAAAACACAAAAAGAGTTGCATTTCATTTTCGCTATTTGCATAATTGTCTTAGAGACCATTTGCTATCATTTTTACATCATTTGCAAACATCAAAAACAATTTTACAACAAACTGAAATCAAAACCAGCAAGCTGGAAGGTTGTCAGCAAAGTGTTTGACAAAATTCCTAAGGCACAAAATCAAAAAATTTGGATCAAATTTGGCAAGGGTCATTTCACATTAGAAGATGAAGCATCACATATCAAAGGCCAATCAATTCGACTAATGTGATTTTACCAAGGTCTTTAACTTTTACTAATTTATTTTTTCTTTCTTGAAAGATCTTAATTCTCCATTTGGTTGATTTGTAACATTCAAAATAGAGAAAAAACTAGTCCATCAAGAATACCATCTGGGACTAAAGTAGAAGACATCTTGAAGACCTTAGCAACTCATAGGTATTGCAACCATGTGTTTGAATAAGTTGATAGATATTCAACTTATAACAATAAAATGACACCATTATTTAGGAGAGATTAACTTTGGTTCTTATCTTTCATACCTTTGTAAACTAGAAGAAAATAAATATCATACTATTAGTTGTTAGTGTGTAATTTAATTGCTCATCAATTATTCCAACATAATGGTATTTTTTTAGGAACATATTATCTTGGTTCTTATTTTGAAAGCTCCTATAACATAGTAATTGGAAAGCTTGTCAATGTGTAAGTTGATAGGATGCCAAATTCTACTAGCAGAAAGATAACAAGGATGTAAGTCCTTGTCTAGTATCTTGAAGTGTTAATGGTTGGGAAAAACATTGTCTCTTCCAATTAAAGAGTGGTGACACAATTCACTCCAAACCATACTTGTTAAATCAAAAGGATAAAACAATGGAAAGAAGAAGGCAACTTGAATACCAACAAGAACAAGAAGAATCTACAACTCATTCAAGGAGACAAATAACAACATGAGAATTTTAAAATAATGGTAAATCATTCAAATCTACCTATTAAGATTCAAAATTAGGAACTTTAGGTAGAAAAAATTCATATATAGGTTTTAGAAATCAATGTGTGTATACCTCTAAACCTTCAACTAATAACATAATAAAAAAACACAAAAAATATAATGGTTTGATTATAAGGTAAAAAAAATGGATGCTTGTTAGGATACAAAAGGTGTGTAGAATGATTGATGCATATATACAAATTCATGGTATGCAATATTAGGATATTTGGATAAATTCTTATGGCCACCAACCCACATCTCTCAACATAGCAAATAAATATGAAATTGAGCAATAAAACTTGTTATACTACCTTAAAGGGGAGGTACTGGAGCTTCTAATATTAATTGATTCTTAGAAGACTTGTATAAAAGGTTATGATATGGTTATTGGTAGATGAAATATGCATAGAATCCTTGATATATGTATGAAATGTTATTACACTAGATATCAATAAATTATTAACCAATATCCCTCTTCTCCCGATATATCGTGCATAAAGATGAAATTGAGAGATATTTAGTAGATCTTGAGTTGTTGGAAACTCAAAATGCCACATTTGAACATGTAAGTACTCCCTTGATGAATAGGAAAGATGGGTTCCATTATGAAGATTATAAATATGATTATAATAATCATAGTGCTCAGACTGAAATGAATCATATGATTGTTGATAGTGAATATATGGAAAGAAATTGTGATTCTCAAACTCCTTGTCCTTATCCCACTTCTCCAAGCATGTCAAATAGATATAGAGTTAAATAAGAAGAATAAATTGATCACATAAAAAATGAGGAGCAAGAAATTTTGGCAACAATTGAACTACAAAAGGCTCAAGTAAAAATAAATGGCATGCTTCTACGTTAGATGAATGGGGATTAATCCTATAATGTTCAAAATTTTGGCATGAGATATTAGGGTGTGGAAACGTATATTTATGGCTATTATCCTACTTGATGAGAAATAAATAGGTTCTTATACCAATTGTTAGTAAATTCAATCTCTCTCTAAATATGACTTCAATGGATGAGATACAAGGCTTGGACTATAGCAACATGAAAATTTGAAACTTATATGCATATCTAAAAATTAAGTTGCCTTATTGTGGAATTACCATGATTAGATCCATCTTTATGATGCCAAAAATCAACCAACATAACATGCTTATAAATACTATCTTATGTGAACTTATAACAACAATATATAAAGTATAACATCACCATAAGATAGTAGCAATGAGGCACAAATAAAAAACAGAAGAGCATCACATAACACAGGATTTACGTGGAGAATCCCTTACGAGGAAACCTCCACCAAGAAGAGAGACCAAGTATTCATTATCTTCAAATAAATGAGATTACAATACAATCACTTGCATTCTCCTCTTTGCCTCCATCGTGGCAGCACCTATGCACCTATGAACAATCTCCTTATGCCTCACATGTCCTTGTTTCTGCAATGAAACTCTACATTCAACTGTTGCTCATATTTTCTACATCCAAGAGTTGATTTTATAGACTTGTGAAGACATCTTAAGCTCCAAAAATGGCTCCCAAAGATGACCATTCACTCCAAATGTCCCCAACCCTTAGAATACCTTCTTGAAATGTGAAAGGACATTGGTTATCTCTAATATTTTCCCTCCAACTTGGGTGCCCAAACATGGAAGATAAACATTACATTAAATGCAATAAATGATAGAAAACTAAGAGACACATGTTGCCTCTTTCCAAGCTCCCCTTGGAGAATCCCAATAATCACTCATTCGTCCTTTTCCTTACCATTTATCCCATTTTAGGCATCCATATGTGGGAAAAATAATATTAAACATTTATGTCCACAAGTCAACTTTATCGCTACTAGTGGAATCCATCATCCCTTGTGAATATATTGCAAATAATAGCAAGAATTTAATATTACAAAATATTTTCCCAATACACCCTAAGTGTCTAAAGATACTCTCCAAGGATGTTGGAACCATGGCATAGGATTTACAAGGTGGATGGAACCTTAACCCTAACACTACTCCTCCAAATATGTCATATGGAGAAGAAGTTGAGTAGGAATATGAGATGTTATTGAAACAAAGAAAAAGAGGTGCACCACAAATAGGGTTAACCAAATGAGTACAGCTAATTTTGACTTGTTTCACTCAATTATGAGGGGTATAATGTGCAAATAACAATAAAAAAACAAACATAACCAATAAAACAAAAAAAAGTAGGTTTTAAGATGCTAAAATGATGTGTACTTGTTGCAGAAAGTGCTTTTTCAGGCTTCACTAAGGACTCATTCACTCAGTGGTGAATGGGTCCCTGCTAGGTTTCTGGAAAATTGATTTTTGGGTCCTATTCTTCAATGTTTGCACTCCTAGATCCCAGGTGTTCAACTCCCAAAAGTCAAAAATTAATAATGTAGAAAACCTTTTGTGATATTGCAAGAAAGATGACAACTTTTTAAACTTTTGTAACTTTTGTTCTCCAATTGATCTTCAACCTAAAACCTGCAATCACACATCAAAGGAGAAGAAATTTTTTTGATTGTTAGGCAATAGGGGTTTGCCTTGGTCAAACCCTGTTTTGGTAATTAAACCTTATGATGAAATAATGAAACATTTACTTGAAACATGAAACATGAAACAATGATACCTTGGATGAAATCCTGAATGACAAATCAACAATCTAGCATGAAGTGGCCTCAAATAATCTAGATCTATATCACAACACTTGATTGGAAACAACACCTTGAATATGCTTGAATTGGATCTCTAATGCTACATCAACATATCAGCTCAACAACATGCATGATGCACTATGCCTTTGACATGATAAAATTGCTACAATAAACTCTAATAATCTACCCGTGAATGCCTTCTTGAATGCTCTTGAATGCTCTCTTGATCATAATTTTTCTATAGTGCTTGAATACTTGAAAGCTTAGATCTTCTAGGATGAAACTATGTGGAATAACCTTATATTTATACTTAACTTAAGATTAAATCCTGAAATTCAAATGACACAAGCCAACATCAAATATAGGATTTGAATTTATTAAAATACCACCAAAAACACATCCCAAGGGGGGTGCCCTAAGTTAAAGAGGACCCATTCGCCATAGGGCGAATAGGTCCTAGCATACTTAACTAGGACATGTTTCGAGGATTGTGAAATAGCATGCCAAAAGGGGGTCCTAGGACCTAGTGAGGACCCATTCACCAAGTGGTGAATGGGTCCTAGGTCACTAGCCTACGACACATTCCTTGCAAAATTAAGTGTTGTGTGATATTATTTAAGAGTGACGGGCTTTATCCCTCAGAAAATGCAATTAATTAGGCTTGGATTTGAATTAAAGGGGCCAATTAAGGAAAAATTAACCCAAATTAATTAATAAAGCCCTAAATTAGTGTGAAAGTGTAAAGATACACTTTACAACACCCTAAATAAGTCACCATTAAGTCCATTTTATTAAGAAGGGCCCTAGACTTTATGTGAATGTGTAAAAAACATTACAACACTAAATCAAGGCATGGGTAGCTTATTTCAATATTAATTATTCCCAAATCAAGTGTGAAAAAGGGATACTTTTTTCAACACTACAATTATATTTCATTCGAAAGAAAATTAACAACTTATTACATAGCTTGAATTGTAGGAATCTCAACTTGCTACACTTAAATGTGTAAATGCCCCCTTAGTGAGAAGAGAGGAGGAACTTTCTTACAATGAAGGCTATACTTACTATTATGAAGATGAGGATAATCAATATGATGGATCGTGACATGACTCCATGGAAGGAGAAATAAAGAATAATGACTATGATACAATTGATTCAATCTTTATATGTGAACATAGTGTTAATCCACATTAGTATGAGTCACCCACTCACAACATTGAATATCTAAGTGAACTTAGTTAATTATCCCAATAGTCCAAGTCATCATGTGAAAACATCACTACCCATATAGATGCAATAATACTCCAAGTCTATAATGGACATCATCAAAGAGAAAGATAAGTTCATGCATGATGTATTATCATTGTAGCTAGATTAAACGAAAATGACATGAAAAAAACCTAGGAGAAGAGAAAGGAAATTTGAGGCAAGGAACACAAATTTTATAGAGAAGGATGTTGAGAAGAAGAATCCAATGTAGTAGCGGAAAATGGAGAAAAAAGATGTGTCAAAATCTCATAATGAGGGATAACAATTCAGTCCCAACTACTAGATGAATGGTGTATAGGTGATGGTGATAATAAGAATGAAGAACCAAGTATTCCTTCCTGTATTAAATTCATTTTGTGTATTCCTAATGAAGATGACTTGACCTACCCACATAATCAAATATACCTATAATGTGAAGAGTTCAATCTACAAAAGGAAAAGAGTAATTGTATACCATAGAGGAAAAATATAATATTGAAAATGAAACACCATCCTTTAATATTGGTCTTGACATCATTTTTGAATATTATGATAATAAAAAAATCATGAAACTATTGATCCTCTCCTTTTTAATGCTCCTTCTGAGGATATGAGTGGACGATCAATCATTTGGAGTGAGGTGTTAGATAATGCATATATGCAACTCAAGGAATATCTTTAAGATGCATTAGTCTTAGTAAATCTAGGCTATTATGATCCTTCTCAAATCTTTCCCTTTGCCCTTAACATATAATTGTGTTGTTTTGATTCAAGAAAATGAAGATGGGTATGGGAAACATATTACACTTATCAACAAATAATTACATGACAGAAAATGGAGGTTTGCACCATGGTTTGATGAGATAACATCTAAAGAAGTTATTGGTAGGATCTCATTTAAGATAACTTTTCAAGAAGAAATGATATACCAATTAGCTTGGTGTTTCTAATGCATGTTTTGTTGCATGGTGTTGAGGTCCCCACATGGAAAGTTACAAGTTTGGATGTAGTAGAGATAAATGAGATAATTTCAAGTATTCATCCACCTTTTGTCACCTCAAAGATGATCTAGGGTATATAATGAAGAATATGGCATGTGGCATGGTCATATGAAGTTTATTAAAAACAATGATAGTGCATGCTACCTTAGGAGTTTTAATTAATATCTTGTGAAGTTGTTGGTTCATGACACTATGGATTAATTATTACATATTTTAAGTGTTGGTTCTTCCTTATATGTATTATGTGTTGTGTCTTTGTGAAATATTGACAGTTTTTTATCAAGATGAAATATTATTGTCCCAATCCCTTTTTCTTGTCCTTTTTTGTGGTCCTCTCTAAAATATTTGAATTCTCACTATGCTTGCAAGAGGCACATGTACCCAACCAAAGGTTACATTGGGACTCAATCTAATATTTCTAAAAAAAAATTGAGTTATAACTCCTTTGTGTATTTAGGCCTCATTTTTATCATCAAATATAATTGATTTGAGATATATTCAAGTGGGCTCCCTTTTGTCAAAATTATCTAAGTATTTTTCTCCTTCAGCGCACATGTTCTTATTGTATATTACAAGTTGAAAAATCCTATGAAAATTCTAAGTATGGGGTGTATTTGTAGTTATGTAGACTTTTAGAGGACATCCAAACATTTGTTGTAGGTACAATATCTAGTTCTAATGTTCATTCAAACATATATCTCTACAAAATCTACTAGGTCCTTCCTTCATTCTATTTTCCTTCTTTCCCTCTTTGTAGAATCATGATAGGGATGTAGATATTTTTTATCCTCCCAATCCCATGTCTTCTTCCACAACTTTTCTTGTATTATCTCCCACTTTCCTTTTGTATACTTTCATCTTGCTACCAAACATTTAACTTCATCCACTTCCTTCATCCTATTGTTTATATGCATCCTTCTTTATAAAATTTCCTCATGCATCTAGACATCTAGGCCTCCATCCCAAATATTCACTTCCTCCATCTGGTCCCACATATTTTTTTTGCATCACATCCCATCCTCTTTTATGTGGACTTTAAGTGTACTTCATTCCAATGTCCACTTTTGCATCAAAATTTTATAAAGTTTTCACATGCCTTTTGTCATTCACTTCCTCTTGTGTAGAGTTCTTGCCAACTTCCAAACATCTTATTTTCTAACTTGGACATCCAATCATGATCTTTAGTCCAACATCTTTCCCCATATTTATCCATTATGATTTCTTCATTTTATTTCACCCCTTTTACAAAGTTTAATTAGACTTCAAGACTTTTATTCCTCCATGGTCCAATTTTGACCTCTAGTGCTAACCCAAAATTAGACATCTCCCTTACTCGCCTATAGTTCCTCACCATACTTTTATATTTCTTCCAAATTTATTTATGCACTCCCCAAATCTTTCTAAAAGGGTCGCTAATGTCTGATTTAAGTGCAACAACTACCATATTGATTTTTCTCATCCATAAAACCTTGTTTATCCTAAGGGAAAGAATCCAAGTTCAAAATCAATGGTGGATGATGAAGAACACAATATTTTTGTGAATATGGTGGTTGAAATTTTAGACGTAGGTGATCTTTACACCATTTATAGGCTATCATTTCAATAGATTTTGTGGGGTTTCAACTTATTCCACATGGAACATTGACAATATCTAGCCCTTTATCAAATTCCACAATGATTTAATAACTAAATATAATTATATAAATATTAATTCATTTTCTATAATAAGAGTTGGTCAATTTCTCATTTACATGTGATTATAAGCATCAAAGAGCTTCTAGGATTCCAAATCTTACATATCTAGTCAGTTATTGAGTAGCTCATTTTATAAATCAAAAAGATATATCTATTTTTAGTAGATATTTGTAATTTAATGTCTCCTTGACCATTTGTAGATCTTGAAGGAAGATTTTAAGCAATGAAGTGTGATAGGTTCTACTTAGCTCAGGGTATTCTCTTGCCACATTTGTTGGTATGAATATAATAATAATTTGATAAGTCTCACAGAACTTTAATAAATTTCAAATATTATTTGTAATGATCTCTTCCTTATTTCATATAGATTTATAAACTTTGGGGAAGGATTATTAAGTATGTATAGTTGCTTGATATCACATCTATATTGTTATTTAAATACACTCTTCTTCTTTATTGATTATGACTCCATAACCCACTAAATAGGAATTGGTCCTAGAAGTATTTGATCCTCCATATAATTAAATAAACAATATATTTAACTAGTAGTTTAGGGGTAGGAAATTAGTTGTGTGCATTTTGTGAGTTATTATTATTTATAGGGAAACATCCCTAGTGAGCCTTAAGAGTTTTTGTCCTTAGCAAATCATATCCTAAATATCTTCTTAATAAAGGTTATATGTGTAGTAGGTTAGTCTTTGGTATAGATAATTTTTTTGGGACCAAGCATACATTGAATACTAGTGCAATTTTTTCTACTTGTCTATTTTTAGTTGTGCTCAATCTTGTTATGGATACCTCTAGGAACACCCTCTTGGGTCTAGCTAAACCCAAAGTGAAGGAGAGATTATCCACTCTTAGAAATTGGTTTGTCATCACTCACTCTTTTTTGATGATATTTTCTATCCATATTCATGAATGACATTTCCCTTGGCCTTGAAGTGGCTTGATCCCTCTAGAAATGTGAGTAGTAATTATGGGATCCAACATTAGCAATTTGTAATATAGGGACCTCTAAAATGTTGTAGTTAAGAAGAAAGTAAAATTGCTTGTGAGGTTTGAAATTTCAAAGGAAATAAATAGAAAATTGTTAGAGATTAGACATTGGGAAGTGAATTTCAACTTTACTTAACCACTTTAGGGTTCACAAATTCTATAATGCAAATTGTATTTTTTTCTTAATTGTGTCGAAGTTCAAAATTTTTAAAGTTAGAAATGAAAGACTAAAAAAGAGGTCAATCATTTTTTTTAAAATGAATAAGTAAATGGTTTCATTACAACCAAAGTATACATGTGTGTAATGCAACAATAGGTGCAAGGGAAGAGTCCTTAGGGAATTTCACAAAATAAAAACTAGAATTTTAGAAGCAATGCACAATATATTAGGGTTTATGTTGTAAAAAAGAAGAATTAAATGATAAACAATGGTAGGGCATAAAAATACCTATATTTGGTAATAATATCTATAATTTATGGAATAAACTAATTAATATTTGTAAAAACCTTAACTCAACCTAGGTGAGAGGAACCCTTGATCTTAAACAATGACGTGCAAAAATTGCAAGCAAACATTCTTGAAATATACTTTGAAACACATGTACGAAGAAGTGTTCTATATTTTTAGGTCACAAAGACCATAATGAAACAATAAATTAAAAAATATATAAATGATTTTGTTAACAAATATAATCCCTTCATGTGTGAGAAATCACAATCTTGTTAAATACAAAGTGATCAAGGAATCAAATATCAAATGTGATTTTTTTAAGTTTGCTCGATTTAAAAAATGTTCTAAGTTCCCAACATATTATATGTTAGGAATGAGAACTTAACATGAAATTCATGAAGATGACATGATTTATTGTAAGTTTTAAGGTTCCACAATGTATTGTGCTTAGGAAGTGGAAACAAGGAAAAAAATTACAAAACTACTTAGTTGTTTTGGAGCTTCAAATTTCCCCTTTACAAAGTTGATGGAAAAATAAATGATATGCAATTTGTAAAAATTGCTTAGTTTCTCGAAGTTTTTGGATCCTTGCATTTATTTTGAATGGTTGAAAGTAGAAGTGTAGTACAAAATTTCTCAACTATTAAAAAAAATGCAATAGTCCACTTTGAAAAAAAAATTATACTTAAACTTAGGGATTTAATTTTCATAACACTTTTGACCTATTCCAAAGATAGCCAATATGAGAGAACATTTTTCATTTCATAAGATATTACAATATTTTAACATAACTTCTAGACTTAATGATTGATTCAAAACAAATTAAGCGTTCTTGTCAGAAAGTGAGGACAACATGCCCTTAGCTATGTGTTGCCTCAATTGAGTTCCTTGTTTTGCATTCCTTGGTTCATAAAGATTCAATATGGGTTGAAATTTTGCGTTATTATATGCACTTTATGTTATAATTTTTTTGTTGACTTGCTAGCTATATTCATCATCCCCTTAAGTGGTTAGCTTCATTCTATTGGGTGACTAGTTATTGACTTCTATAGATCCAAAAATTGATTTGATTGGTAAAGTATTCATGTTTATATTTATTGCAAGGACACATGACATCAATATGGTGCATCCAACTTAATTATTTATCTAAACAAGTGATGGTGTGTGCAATCCTAAATGAATTATTAGTATAAATAGATATTATGAAGTACAATACCAAAAGTGGCATGGTTTTGTTAGACATCCCAAATCTACTCTTTGACTTTTCTACATCAATTTCCTAAAAATTAATTAAATAAATTATTATGTAATAAATTTGGTCAATTATCCATAAACTAAAAGTTCTATGCCACTGATTAATTAATTCAACCAATTTAAACATGTCACAATTAATTAATTTGACTAACTTAATCAATCAATTTCATGTCATGATTAATTAATTTGACTATTTTCACAATAAGTTAATTCCACTAATGTTACAGATAATACCCTTCACATCCCTAATGTATATTAATTAAATTTACTTAATTAATTAACTATTGGATAAAATTTCAATCTATAGTTCAATCATTAATAATCAAAGCTCCATTCATGTTGTGATATCAATTGGTAAGACACAAACCTTAGAATACTACAACATGAAAATCTAAAAAAGTGTATGTAAATTTGAAATTAAGTTGCCTTAATATGGAAATCCCATGTAAATATTTAACCTATTTATGATGATTAAATTATCCACTTTAACATGCTTAATACAACCATCTTAGATGAACTTAAAACAATAGTGAAAGGAAGATAACATCACCATAAGATAGCAACAACAAAGAGGCACCAATCAACAACATAAGAGTGCGATAAATTCTAGAAGGTCATCTCACAACACAAGATTTATATGGAGAAACCCTTTCAAGAAAAAATCTACCAAGAAGAGAGGAAAAGTGTGTATTATATTCACTTTCATCAATCCTATTGTGTTTTCAATTCAACATCACTTGTGTACAAATATTTTCCTCACATCTCACACACTTCCTCAAGTACCTACAAATAGAGGTTCCTTACTAATTTCCTCTACTTATACCACCTTAAGGACCTCTTAAATGTTTTTCACCCCCTAAATAGGGCATCCGAGTTGGTTATCACATACCAATGTCTTCCTTCGGAAAATCCAAAATTTTATTATACAAAACAATGTAGGTTGTAATCCAATTACTCACCTCTTATACATGGACAACTAAGTTGTCCTTATGGACACCTAATTTTTCCTATCTTACAAGGTGTTTTCCATCTTCATGTGGAATTGTTAATATAACCAACCAAAACATAATTATAAGTGTCCAAAATAACCTCATGGGGAGTTTGATGTCCAAAACCAACTTAACCCTCCGAGATGACTATTTGATAAAAAAATAACTTCCTACCAATAATAAATTAGTTACAAACCCCCGAAAAAATAAATTATAGTACCAAAAAAAACTTGAAGGTAAAAAAATAATTAGCACTATTAGTGAAACCTTCATCCCTTATGAACAATTTAAAAATGATGTTGGGAAGAATTAAATGATATATGATTTACAAGGTTGATGACACCTTAATCCTAACATTCTATCCTTGGGGTTATTTACGAGGTTGATGAATCCTAGAATTAAATTGGTTGGAAATTAAAACTTTTAAGCCAAGCAGACAAATTTTAGTTACTAAAAGCCTCTCTTTAGAATATACCTATTTCATGTCTATCCTTGTTTAAGATTCTTGATTTTATGGGTGAGAGGCTAAAGTAGATACTGAAGACATTCCTTTGGATAGGAACATAAGAAAAACTAGAACTATTTTAATCAATTGGGATACTGTTTGTAAAACTAAAAGGGAGGCCTTGGTATATGAAGATTACAATTATTTAATAAGGCTTTGATGTCTAAAATGGGATGAAATCTCTTTGAGGTAAAGAAGGATTAGAATCGCACTTTGAAAGTTAAGTACTTGGATAATAGGGATCAATGTTATTTTCTATCCTCTTCCACTTTCCCTCAGGGCTCTATCATATAGAATAATATGTTGAAAATAATAAATGTGATAAAACAAGGCCTTTTCTGGAGCGTAGTGAATGGAAAGAATATGAATTTTTGGAATGCTAAGTGGAATGAGGGTCCTATGTTGTCCTTGATCTAGAATTTTTCTCAAATTAGGGATCTTTTGGTAAGATTGAATGGGGAAAACTTAAAGGGGTATATCCAATGGAATAGAACTAAGCCTAGATGGAAAGATTTAGGTAGTCAATTGATGGGTGTAACACTTTATGGTTTGCAAGAGGTAATCAAATAGCCAATGAAAAGTAAAGGGGATTGTCATTTCTATTTTCTTCAAAGAAAGGATGAATATGTCTAGATTCCAAATCCTTCAAGAGATTTTTTTCTATTGGATCAACTTATAGATTAATTTTTTATGTCAATACTACTTCTTCTTTTAATTGGAGTCAAATATGGAATAATATGGTGACTCTTAAAATTGATTGTTTCTAGTGGGTTTCCCTTCATAATAAGATTTTTATAATTGATAATTTGAATAAGAGGGGTTTTCAATTAGTGAATAGGTACAATTTTTGTTGTGTTGATGAATAAATTGTAGATCATATGTTCTTTCATTGCGAGTATGCTAAAGGAGTTTAGGAGGAAGTATTGATTAATTGTAAGGTTAAATGGACTTTTCCTTTGACTCTCAAATATTTTTCTACCAGTTGGAACCAAATCTCTCCTTTTTCTCACAGTGTCATAAAGGAAATTTGAAAATAAGTCCATCTCTTTGTGGCTTGGAGTTATATAAAGAGAGAAATAATAGGATCTTTTAAGATGAAAAAAGAAATAATAGAGAGGTTTTTACTAGCATGTGAAATGGTCTTCAAGAGAATATAAATGTTTTGAAGTTTCGAACTAAGAGTTAAGGAAAATTGGGGGGTTAATCAAGACCTCACTAAGGTCAATTAGGCTAAGGTAATTATGAGAAATAATGTGAAATGGAAGTTCCCTAGGAAAGGATAGGTTAAAATCAACTTTGATGGTTTTCCTAAAGGAAACCTTGGAGATGTTGTTGTTGGGGGTGTCATAAGGGATGATAAAGACTGCTTAATTTAGGGGTGTGCAAAAAGCATAGTGTTAGGATTTATAGGTAGACCAAATGCAATTAAATAACATCAATTATAATTCAAATTACAAATACAAAAAAAAAAAATTACACAATGACACATAAATTCAACGTGGTTCACCCAATGTGGGCTACATACACCAACAAACAACCATCCACTATATTTTTATGATCCGGCAAAAATGAGTTACAAAACTTTTTTTTCACACTCAAGCAACATAATCTACTACTATGTGCTAAAACCAAGCGCTCATGCCTTGTCCCTCAACCTTTCACATTCATATAAATTTTAAACAATAAGAAATTTTGGTCGTTTTAAAAATAATTTTTCAAACAAAATAATAACCAATATCTTTATTAAAATATAAGCATTTTTTGCTTCAAGGGCATTGCCCCTAGTAGTACTTGTTAGGGACATTTCCCCTAGATCCCCATCATGGGCTCTAGCCCTGAGCCCTCACTAGGGGGATGGACCCCTCGGATCCCACAAGAGGGGTGTTTCCATTTGCACTCCCTTGTAAATTAATTTGGGGTGAAAATATGATTGCCAAAGTCATTAAAATATTAAAATAGCATGATCAATCGCAACATACAAGCACATAGTATAGAAATCAAACAATGAAATTGAGGCAACAATAGTGTGGTAGGGTCAAAAGAATAAAAAAATTGGGCTTTCAAAAGGTAGAGATTGAAGGAGATTCCAAAATAATTATTGACTTATTGCTATATAATAATCCTCCACCTTGGAAGATCATGAACATGATAGAAGAATGTAGATCTATAATACAGATTTTTGGTCAGTTGAAGGTAAGACACATTTACAATGAGGGAAATGGGGTTGCAGATGTTTCTAATTTAGCTTTGTATTTCATGGACTAGAGTAATTGGAAGTTTGATTTAAGTATCTCGCTCAAAGTCAAGGAGATTCTTTATAAGGACAAATAATTTATCCTAAATGACTATACAAAGGAAGGGTACTTATTTGCCTATAATTTTAATCATACTAAAGGATCCTATTTTAGTTAAAAAATATTGTGGTGTGGGTAGGCTAAAAGGTGGAAGTCTTATTGTTTATGGATGTGGTGGCAGTATTATTATTGGAGGGGGTGACGATACTATTTCCCCTTTGTTGATCAGGATATAAAGGAGAGAATTATGATTGTTTGTTCTTGTGAGTGGGATTTATTTTGCATGAGTGAGAAGGATATTTCCACTCACGAGGGAACTAAAGGAAATATTTGGGATGGTTTTTTAGAATTTAAAACCTATTAGAGGAACGATGTCCCTACCAATATTTTCCATTGGGGGATGAGATATTTTCTTGCTATTATTTGTGTGAGGAAAAGAAAAAAATGAGTAAAGTTTAATTGCAAGTAAAGGTGGCAAGTGGTGTTAATATTTTACACTGACATAAATAACATTTTATTTATCATTTCTTGAGTTTATCTGGTGTCTATCTCTATGAGCCTGTGAGAATGGGTGGTTTGAGACTTAGAACATAACTGATTTCCTATGAAGCTCTAAGGCAGAATGTTGACCTATGTGAGATTTTCAAACAAGGTGGTTGCACTCCATTTTTCATGGCTATGAAAGGGTATAATGACAAACTTACTTCGATATTTATCAATTCTTGGATAAATGAGGAGCTTTTTGTTGGTGGTGTCCATTTCAAAGTGACTAAGGAGTTGATAGAAAGAGAAACATGATTAGAATGTAAAGGGATCAATGCACAAAAGTGCAACAAAGGAAATTACTAAAATTTTATTAATTCATTCCTTGAAGAACGTGAAAGAGTGAAGAAATGTCAAAATGGGTACAGTAGCGAGAATCTGCTAGTGTCATGGGCTATGGTAACTTTGCATGTTATGAAGTATTTTATGCTTGAAGGTAGATTGGAAATAGTATGTGGTTATCACTTTCCCATTTTAGACCATATGAGACACGAGAAAGCTATGAATTTACTATTCTATTTGATGAGAAAGTGCATTATTGAGGGTGTGTATCCACCCTTACATCAAGGGTTAATCATAGCCTTATACAAGTTTATCCTAAATTTAACCCATATGGTGAACCCTTTTGTGAAAAGATAAAATACTAAAATTAAAATGTTAAAGAATGAGTCCTCTAAAATGGCTAGAATTCTACTTGTAGTGACAGAAAAAGTATCCCTTTTCCTCACTTAATTTGGGAATAATTGATATATAATTGACTTAGTTGTGTCTTGGGTTAATGTTGTAATGTGTTGTACACATTCACATTAATCTAGGGCCCCTTTTAAAACTAAATGTACTTAAATTGTACCTTATTTGTGTTGTAAAGTGTTGTAATACACTTTCACGCTTATTTATGGTTTCATTAATTAATTGTGGTTGATTAGAGTTAATTATCCCCTTTAATTTAAATTTAAGCCTCATTTATGAAACCTTCTGAGGATCCATCCTGACAGCCAGTATTCAAATTGCAAAACATTTAATTTGGATTTGAGGTCCTAAAAATTGGTGCTAGGACCCATTCACCCTAGGTGGTGAATGGGTCCTCCCTCTATAAGACCCCACTTTCTTTAAATATTTGACATGGGTTTTTGATGTTACCTCACCCCCCAAAGGCAAGGTCCTAGAAACTTGTGCCGGGACCCATTCGCCCTAGGTCACGAATGGGACCTCCCTTAATAAGGACCCCATTTTTTAAATTTAATTCTGGCAAGATTTTAATAATATTCATTTCTAGATTTGGTGTTGGCTTTAATTATTTGAATTTCAAGGTTAATCTCTAGATCTAGTATAAATAAGGGGTTAATTCACATAGTTTCTCCTAGCAAGTTTACAAGAGGTCCAAGCATTCAATTTTTCAAGCATAAGAGTATTCCAAAGGAATTTCAAAGACATTCAAGGGAAGATTATCAAGATTTTATTACAACAATTCAAGATCATTTCATCATGTCAAAGGAATAATGCATTCATACATGTTAAGCTAAGATAGTTGATGTAGCATTGAAAATTTACTTGCAAGCATTGTTCCACATCTAATTCAAGATCATGATCTACATTCTTCATGGCCACTACATGTTAGTTTGTAGATTTATACTCCAAGACAACTTCCAAGGTATCAACATTTCATCATTTCACATGTTCATGCTTCAATTTCATTATTTCATCATTTGGTTTAATTACCTACAAAAGGGTTTGACCAAGGAAAACCCCTATTCACTAACAATAAAAAAAAATTTCTCCTCTTGAATGTGTGTTTGTAGATTTATAGGTTTGAAGATCAAGTGGAGAAGAAGTTTAGAGCAAAATTGTCAAAGTTGTCAATTTGCAAGATTGTCATTTATAGTGCAAGAACAAAGAAGGGAAGCTAAAAAATTTGCTACAGGTTTTTAGGAGTTGACAACCAAGGATCTGATAGTGCAGGAATCAAGGAACATAACCCAAATCTCAATTTCAGAAACCCTAACAGGGACCCATTCGCCACTAAAGGCGAATGAGTCATCTATGCCCTAAAAACAACCTTCTTGTAGCAAGGTACACATCATTTTCAGCTCTAAAAACTCCCCTCGTAGTTGCAATAATAGTTAGGGTTAGTTTTTTTATTATTATTTGCATCTTATCACACACATAATTGCATGTTTTATGGTGGAAGATTAGTGGTTCATCATCTTGGTCAATTCATTTTGATGCAAACCCTATTTTCCCCATTAAACACCACCTAAATTTTGAAGGTAAGTACTAGCAACCCCTCTACCTATATCCCTAAGAACCCTAGTGGGGGAAATGAAGGGAACAAAAATATGGATTTAGTGGACATGCAAACAATTGTGGATATTAATCCTCCTCTCTAAGTAGAAAAATAAAATCCTTGACAACCTTAAAGGAGGATGATAGATTACTAAAGAATGTTATTGTGAGTCCTTAAATTAAGGTCATAAAAAACCCTAAAGATGTGAAAGTAATTGGTAACCTTGAAGAACTAGGGAAGAGGGCTATAGAAATTTTTGATGGGGACAAGGGTTCTAAGGATGATGGTTTTAAGTCAAAAAGAAAATAACAGTTGATTGAAAGGAGATATGTTAGGCTTGCAAAGGCCTCTGTTGCTCAAAATTTAACTAATAGAAAGGGAAATAAATTAAATTTTGATAAAGATAAAGAGTTTAATGTGGAGGATGAGGATATTTTCAAGGATGGTTTGCTTCAGCATGATGAGGAGGAAGAGGAGCATAATGATAGCAGTGAAGAGTATGAAGAGGAGGGGGAGGAGCAAGAAGAAGATAATGACAGTTAGATTAATGTGGATAAATAGGAAGGGTAGGAAGTGGATGATGAGCAAGAAGCAAAGGATGAAGAGGAAGAGGAGAGGAGCATATTGTTGGGGGAGGGGAAAACAATATGGAACTATCACCCTCTAATGGTATGGATGATTAAAGATCTCAAAAAGATAATGGTGATGAAATAAATTCAAAAGAAATTGAGTAGACTCGAGGGAAAGACCAAACTGATGATGACTTGATTGATTCTCTAAAGGTTGAATTTTTTTTCCTAAAAAACAAAATAGAAGGGATTGAAAGGAAAATTCAAGATAAGAAACATTATAGAAATTGTAGAAGTAAATGGAAAAATACTTTACCTATCAAAAGAAATCTTCAAGATATAGTGAAAAACATTGAAACTATCATTTGCAGAATTATGTGCCTTACTTCAATAGGATTATGAAGAAAGTTGTGATGGGTACAGTTTATGGGCAATCGAAGCTTAAGAAGTAAATGAAGAAGCAAGGAAGAGAATAAGATAAGTAGGTTTTTAATAAAGAGAAGCGGAATACTGAGAACTTCAATGAGAAGACTACCTGGGAAGAGTCTTTGGACTCTTTGTCTGAATATTGGAACTATATTTGCTAAGTAGTTCTTTTTATGTTGTTATGTTGTTTTGTTTTCTATAGATTGTTATAGTGTTGGCATGGGTGCCAGATATATTTTTTTTGTTAAACTCTATTTTTTAATGCTTTGAGATTTTCTTGTATTGGGTTCAGGGCCCTTCCCCTACTTAACTAATAAAAAGACAAGAAATACAAGCTTATAATAAAGGGTAAACTTCTCATTAGGTCCATAATGGAATCATGTATTATCTTAAAAAGCAAGGTTACAATACATTCAATTTCATCACCTCTATTGTGTCTTCAATCTAACAACACATAAAAATATTTTCCTCACATCTCACACACTCCCTCAAGAACCTAAAAATAGAGGTTCCTTACTAATTTCCTTTACTTGCTACAGCTTTAAGCACTTCTTTAAATAATGTTTTCACCCTGTAAATAGTGTGTCCAAGTTGGTTATCATATCTCAATGCCTTCATTAGGAAAATCTAAGTGTTTGCTACATAAAATAATGTAGTTTGTAACCATGTTCACTCACCTTTTACATGTATGGACAACTAATTTTTCCTTATGGGCACATAATTTGTCTTATCTTACAAGGTGGTTCCATTTTCATGTGGAGGTGTTATAACCATCCAAAACATCATTACGAGTGTCAAAAAAACTTCATGGGGATTTGGGTTCCTGAAACCAACTTAACCTCCAAGATTTATATTTGATAAAAAAATAATTTCCTACCAATAATAATTAATTATTGATCCTTGGTAAGAAAATAATTAGCATGCTAGTAAAACCTCAAAGATTAAAAATCATTATCACTGTTGGTGAAAATTTCATCCCCTATGAATGATTTATACATAATATTAGGAAAATAAAATGATATAGGATTTACAAGGTTGATGACACCTTAATCCTAACATTAACCTTAGTCCAAAATTCCTCCAACTAATCAATTAAAATGCACATACTCAGTTAATTGATTAGACTAACAAATCAACCTCATTTTGTCCTCTAATTTAAAATTCAAACCCATGCCACTAAAAGATAAAATCTCTAGTATTATAACCTTCACCATCCATTTTAATCCAGAAGGCAGTCTAGGCCCTCCACCTTTACACATTCCTTATCAACCCACTTGTCTCCAAGCTCCCTACTCGCATGTGTGAGCGTGCAACAAGGAGAGATCTTGACCCTCCATTCTAAACTTATTTTCCTCCCTCTACTTGAATTCTCTATCTCTTATTACTTTATTGTATTTCATTTCATCCTATATTTTAAGAATACTCATCCCTTCATCAAGTATATCTCATCTCCCCTTACCACTTTTCAAGAGGCAAGGATGCACATCCATGCAAAGCAATTCTAGCTTTTTATTTCATCTTTCAATCATCACCCTCCATGTCCAACTTATAAATTTTAATAAGGAGGCTTACCCAAAGGATATTGTCAATCCACATTCATAGTACTTACATGCTATAAAATTGGGTAATCTCATCTTAAACTTAAGAGGGTGTTCCTAGGGGTATACCATAACATGTACTAAATTCACCTAAAATATATAGTTAAAAAATAATTGCAACCAAACCCAATTACATTCTTATCCCCAAACACTATCACTAGGTCAAGAAAAATTGGTTGCATATAATCCCTATAAAGTTTATTTAACACATTATAAATGAGTGCAAGGTGAGGATACAGTTCTTTCACAATGTCTCCACACTGCTCATTTTTCATGCCTTGTATAACCTTTCTTATTTCCCTTTGTGTAGTTCCATTGATGGTAATGGAGAGCAGGGGAATACTAATTTTCACAGAAGTTGCTTAGCATGACCTGACATGATGAAGGGAGAAAATAATAGATTTAGTATTGGTGTGGATGATTTCCCTATTAGAAAGTTGAAATAGATTGAATAATCCAAGAACTTTATAAGAGAAAATCAAAGCTACATAAACTAGAAAAGCATAAAGAATGCACCCAGAACTCTAAGAGATTATGCAATGTCAATATGATAGAATGCATTAAGAGCTTCCAAGCTAAAAATACACAATGCAAATATGCATGAATGGAAGCAAATACAAGTTGTGTATTGAGTTTATATAGAACTTAAGAGAGGAGGTAGGTGGCAAATCCAACCAATAGGAATAAACCACAAAAAGTGGAGATGGACCACCAAAAGTGGAGGATGCCACCAAAAGTGGAAAGTGGTTCCACCTTTTAAGGAAGGGGACACCTCATCACTTATCTCCCAGTTATTAAATAATAAACTCACTTTATTATCCTAAGCAAGCTTAATTAAGTGTAGGAAAAACCTAGGTCTAAGGGAAAATTATAAATTAACCCACTAGGAAAATAAAAATCTACACCAATAGCCCCCCTTGAGCACAACTTAGGAGGATGTAAAAGATGATGGGTCCAGAAAATGAGGCCACATAGGTACCCATGTACATATTGAATTCCCCCCCAAGGAAGAAGAGCCCCCCCCCACAAATAGAGAGAGAACACCCCCTCAAAAATAGAGAGAGAAGAAGAGGACTAACTAGCCCCCTGAAGAGATCCAATGGTAGATGCTTGAAATTGGTTGTAGAAGATGGCCCACAATCATTGAACAACATTCCTCCCTTAGGAAGAAACATAACCAAAGGTATATGCACGTTATCTCCCAAGTCTTGAAACAAATATGTAGAAAGAAAGTGCAAGATGTATGAAGTCTTTGAAGTTGGCTCAAGTACCCCCATGTCGATGTTGAAAGCTGCCATAATCAAATCAAGCATTCTAGGCCACACTGCTGAAGATGAAAAATCAGAATCTCCTAGAGACTAATGTAGAACACAAGTTAAAGACTCAAGTATCTCCTCTAAAGATGTCTTCTCCAAATGATGATCCAAAGTATCCGTACTCATGTCAAACTGTGATGAATGATCATGTACAGAGAATGAATGAGAGGGTCAAAGTGTTCCCTCACAACAATTGAAGAAGAATCATCTTCATCAAAGAGAAGATGAATACACTTAATAGTGTCTCCCAAATCTATAATATGTGTCTCTATAAACATGTTTGAAATACCTGTCAAGAGATCATCACAAGCTGAATCAGGAAGACTATAGATATCCTGCTATAAGAAGTCATTGGAAGCTTTCGAAGAAACTCTAAATTCTGAAGTAGCAACAGTAGATGCAAGGAAAAAAGAGTGGTCTTCAAAGAGAATATTTATGTCTTAAATAGTGTCATCCAGATCTAAGATGAGGGACTCTACAAACAAACAAGATATGTCTAGTAGAAATTGATCCCAATGAACTGAATCTAGAGGACATAAATGATCCTACTATAATGTATCACTAGAGGTTTTTGAAGAAGTATCTCTAGAATATGAATCTATAACAGGTGATGTCGATGTAATCTCAACACGAGGATGAGAAGCAAGAGAAGTATTCGTGTCATCTAAACATTCAAGACGTGCATAATACTTAAGCTCTTGTAAAGTATCATCATCATAGGGTATATTATCTACATCATCAAGTGTAATGGGGCAATCTTCAACATGATAATCTGGGAGTGGAGAAACATGAGGGTCTCCAAACATCTCCCAAATCTTGGTCCAAATTGTGCAAGGACATTCAATGCCCACTATAGACAATAGAGTGTCATAATCAACATGACAACCAATTATTCCTATTACATGATCAATTCTATTACCACAAGCATTCTTCTTATTAGATGTGTCTAGTTCAAGCATGAGTCCATAAAGGTAAGGAAAAAAATTTAGCCATCTGAGATGGGTTAAAATGCCTTTTTTCCAAGACACATAATTAGCCTTATCCAAAACTATCTTAGAAGGATGAGTAGAAAAACCCATGATACAATCCTCAAATGATTACAAAAGAACACCAAAACAAGAAATTCAATACACTCCCACCCTTTTCACTAGTATCAAAGATCACCCCCCAGATATTATAAGGTTGAAACTTTATAATTTAGTGTGTTTACAAAGCCTTTTCCAAGATACAATGCTCAATAGGCGCAAAATAGCCAAAATTACAAATTTAGATACAAATGAATTTGAGACAAAATCTAGAAAAATTAGCCTTATGGTTGTGTAGTTCTCTTCAAGACCTTTCCAACACCTATTCGTTCCAGAAAATCAGAGGATCAAGGTGAAAGTTATGGCTTGCTGAAGAAATTAGCACAAGATAGCTTCAACCTAAAATATTTGGTACAAAATGGCAAAAAATCTTCTCAATACCTCTGTGGATGGAAAGTGCTCATCCCAATCTTTCCAATGATATCTTATTTACTAAAATCCAATGCTTGAAGCAAAAGTTATGAATTTTTTAAAAACTGGCTAAATTTAGCCTCCAAGAAATGAGTTTTCTAACAAAAAAAAATATTTCTAATTTGATTTTTGAAAAATCTACCAACTATTTGTAGACAATAATAAAAACCCAAAAATATTTTGATGCTAAGAATAAAACCCAATTTTTTTTTTGATCCAACAAGCAGAAACAAAAAAAAGATGATTTTTTTTAACCTTCAACCGAGAGAAAAATGATGTGCAACACTTTTTGTACAACAATTTTCTTCAGACTTGTGCAAGATATGCAGAATCTAAAAGATACCTAGTTGAGATTTCGACCCTAGCTACAAAAATTAGTAATTTTTTTTCTTACAAATGAGTGGAAGCTATAATTTTGAAGCAAAAATGAAAACGACTCCAATAAAAAACAACTTACATCAAACCCCCATTTGCAACTATGTCAAATGATCTCCAATTTAGATGAAACAAAAGCCAAATTTGACTTTCTCGAGCCTTTTAGATGCGTTGGAACAACTTAAAATGCTGTCAGTATAACCAGAAATGCAACAATCACCCAGATCTCACAAACACATATGTAAAATAAAGAGGTAATTAAATCTTTGCAAATCCTTTCTGATTCTCCAGATCATTCAAGAACGCAAGAGAAGATCATACAAAAATTTATAATTTTTTTACAAGAAACTCAATCTCTCAATCAAGAATCTAAGAACTTAGATTTCTCAAAACAAAAGCTTTGATACCATGTTAAAAATATGAAATAGATTGAATAACCTAAGAACTTTATAAGAGAAAATCAAAGCTATATAAATTGGAAAAGCATAAAGAATGCACACCAGAGCTCCGAGAGATTATGCAATGTCAATATGACATAATGCATTAAGAGCTTCCAAGCTGAAAAGATACAATGCAAATATGCATGAATGGATGAAAGAGTATTACAAGAATGGATGCAAATACAAGCTATGTAGTGACTTTATATAGAACTTAGGAGACGAGGTAGGTGGCAAATCCAACCAATAGGAATAAACCACAAAAATTGGAGATGAACCACCAAAAGTAGAGGATGCCACCAAAAGTGAAAAGTGGTTCCACCCTTTAAGGAATGGGACACCTCATCACTTATCTCCTAGTTATTAAATAATAAACTCATTTCATCATCCTAAGCAAGCTTAATTAAGTGTAGGAAAAACCTAGGACTAAGGGAAAATAAATTAACTCGCTAGGAAAATAAAAACCTACACCAACATTCCCTCTACCATTCAACAAAAAATCATCTGGCTAAAATCCTACATGTGGCCTTGATGTTGGCGTCGATTCTCAAAAGGCTAATGACTGCTAGCACAACATTAGGGAGGTGCTCGTAAAGGGCGCGTTGGGTCTATGTAATGAGGGTCTGCAAAAAATATTACCTAGATTTTTGGACTCCCCTCATGACACCACCTTTCCAAAGGAAAATCAAAACCTGCCCATCCCAATCTAACATTCAAAGCATGTTTCCAAGATATGTATGGATGGTCATATCTATGATCAAGAATAATATTTAAAGGAGAATGCCCTCATTTGTAGGTTTATAAAAATATGGCCAAAGTTGTGCGATCTACACTCATGAATCACTAAAAAATGCAAATAAGATATGTAGGGCGAGGTATGCATATATCCTTGTGCAAGGAGTTTTTTCATTCTTAAATTTGACTATTTGGATGACAAGGAGTTGGTGCAAAATCTGGTCCTTGGTTTCTCTATGGAGATTTTCTATGTATTAAACCTTGGTTTCCTTCATTTGATCCTCAAACTAAGACCTTTTCTTTGACATTCCTCAAGGCACAACTACCCTATCCACATTGCAATTTTGGGAATTAGAGAGTTTACAAGCTATTGGAAATTGTTTAGGCAAGTACCATTACACTTCAAAAGAAACAGTTAATTATGCAAGATCCACTTGTGCAAGATTATGTGTTGAAATGGACCTATACAAAGGTCTTCTTGTAGAAATATCCCTAAAGGTGGACAACAAATGTTGGAGACAACCAGTAGATAACAAAAAAATTCTTTATGATTCTTTTTAATTGAGCACATCACCTCCCAATGTCAAAAGAAATAAATCCATGACAAGAAAACTCATGAGAGAATTGGAAGGCCTAGTTGGTGATTGGAGTTGAACCCCATCATTATATCATTCCAACAAGTGTTCAAAAAGATACAAATTCATGCTATGAGACTTTAGAGGGCATAGTGAAGAAAATCACACCCCCCACACTTGATCTGCATAGCTCACATGTAAAAAATCAATAGGATTTTTCTAATGAAGAGGTTGTTACAACAGTCTCATCAATATCATAAGGGACAATCACCAATGAGATAACATAATATTGCTACTATTGAATCTAAGGAAATCAAACCAATAGGAGAATTAAATCAAAACCTTGCACTCCTATCTTTGGAAGATCTTGAATGGATAGAAGTAAAGAGGAAGAATACCCCCAAAGGTTAAGCACCAAATGATGTTAATATCAACAAAAATGGATAAATATTGAAGAAATTTGTAACTCTGTTGCACCCCTGCTAAAGGGTTGATGTAAATTTTATTTTGTCATTGATTTATATTTATGGGAGTGGACCCCTTGTCCATAGCTTACCTAGATAAAAAAAGAGTGCAAGGCGAGGGTGAGTTGCATAATTCACAAAAAATGATGTATTATTCCCTATATACATTGATTATTCGTGAACCACACAAATTGAAATTAAAAACAAAAAGTGTTTAATGATTTGTTTTAATGTGTGTGACTAGAATAAGTAGGAGACTTGTGTCTATCCTAGGGCAACAAAATCACAACCAACAAGGAGAGATGTCAAGATAAATATGAAAAAATAAGAAGTGATCTACACATTATGATGCATCAACAAATATCACTCTTAGATTCATCTACTTGGCTATCCATCAATGAATTGTTCAAACTCATATACAATCACAATAAGATTTGTTAGAAGACATTCAACAAGCTTATAACTCTATCATATTCCTCTAAATGTGTTTATATTCACAACAACAATTGTGTTGAAGAAAATATTCTATAAATAGTATATTTGTTAGTCTTCCCACATATTAATGGAGACATAAAATTGAACAATGATATTACAATACTCTTTCAACAATATGGTATGGTCTCTGCCTCCTTACAACAACTTTGAAATATTTTTTGTGTATGTAAACCCTTTTAGATTATTATTCTACTATCTCTCTATCTTATTATTGTCTAATGATTAAAAATGAACCAAACCTAGTAAAAAAAAACTCTAGAAAAACCCTAAATCATACAATTGTATCACTGTTGAATCCTTGGATAAGGTTGAATTGCGCCCAAAATGGGCAACGTAGATTGAAAGATGGGAATAATAATTAATTTTTATCATTGGATGACCTTTCCAAAGTAATGGACATAGCTCAAATTAAAAATTAGTGTGTTGGCCTTTTGATGCCCAAACACATTTTTGAAATCACTTAGAAAATTTGTGGATGAATAAAATGCATTAAATATATCACAATATGATCAAAGGAGTGGGTGAGAGAAAATAACAAGGCATAATCACAAAATTCCAAACACTTAGATGCCATCAAAACTTCTTACACGTTGAAAAAAAACATCATGGGTTACTAGTCCTTCTTTGTTCATATTTTCAACATCCCAATATCAAGGGTTTCATGGGAATCGAGAACTAATGATTCCTAGTTCCTTTGGAACCTCCAAAGACCCTTAGCCAATTTTTAAATCTAATACTATCTTGGCATGATGATCCTTATGGGATTTCTCATATTGGTTATTAACAAAGGGATCATACTTCACTAAGACAGACAAAAGGAGGTAAATCAAGCAAAAAAGGACATGACAAAATTGAATCCCAATTAAATTTTGTAGTTGTCTCTTAGAGTTCAATTGGATCCCCTTAAATGGGATAACTAAAACGCTCACCTATTAGGTTACTTAAGTGTTAAAACTCATAAAATCACATTGAAGGCTCTTGGGTATAACATCATTTTAATTGGGGGAACAAATTATTTTCAAATATTTTTATGCCAAAATGCACACTAAAATTACCCATAAATTTGAAACTACCTATTTATAAACTATTGCAATAGATTTATGAAGTTGAGTATAGTTCCATAAATAAGATGACCAATCAATCGAGTATGTTGAATATCTAAATAAGAAGGATAACCCTAGATAATAATTTGAGCAGTTAGGGTAAGTTTGAATTATTTTTTGATAAAAGGGCAATGTTAAGAAACTTACATCTTGGTGATACAGTGTTGTTATGAAATACTAGATCACAAGATAGGGAAATTGTTAGGCATAGGATCACATAGAAATATACAATAAAATGAAGGCAAAGATAAAATATAAAATAACACAAAACATAGGGATATAGATATCATAGTTCGCCCAGTATGGGCTATATCCACAAAGAAACAACCATTCCTTCCTTTATTTCATCTAGCAAAATGAAGGGATAGGACCTACAACACATCCAATGTAACTTCCTCTTCTCTCTATCACAATCTCCTCTCACAATACAATACAATATAATACACTTATAATCTAATTTAATACAATGCCATCATATAAAGAGGGGGTTGCCTTCTAGGTAATTTAGAAAAGCCAGCATACCCTCTACCATCAGATCTATGACCTAATGATGAATGGTATATGTGTGTGTGTGTGTGTGTGTGTGTGTGTGTGGATTTTAGGGGCGTTGATCCCGAACTCTCACCAAGGCACACAACCCCCAAACCTTGCAAGGAGGTACCCCCTGCACTCCCTCGTGCTATGAATATCAATCAATAAGATTAGGCTCCATAACCAATAGAAATATGGGAATTTTGATGCTATCTAATCAGGTCATTATATCATTTAAAATGATTGTGTGCAAAAAAATATACTTGAGGAGTTAAAATGGTGAATTCTTAGAGTTTTTTTGTTTACATACAATATTTAAAATATTGCTTGTTATGATCAAGCATTCTAGAACCCCCCTCTATGAGTACTCCAATAAATTATGTTTCTTTGTGCAATTATGACTATATTCATGCTCACATTGTAATATATCCTCATATCTTACATGGGTTTGTTGAATTTTGGATTCTTGTCTTGCTCTGTGATGGGGTAATAAGATGTGTGATTTTATGTACCTATGAAACCATCTTTCCTAGTTTCATGTGATTCAAGGAACCCCATGCAATCAAACCAGTAAAGTGAATTCATTTTATGTGTTTTCATTAATTTTCTAATATGCATAATGGTTTTCTATGTATGTGGGATTTAATTAGTTTCTCTTGGAATTATTATAATTTACATGAAAAATAAAAAGGGATGGATATATTTAGATTAGTGAAATTTTAATTATTGAAAAATGTTATTTTTATGTTATAATTGTAAAATATCTTAGGTTATATGTGTATTTGTTAAAAAGGTTTTTAACTTACTAAAAAGGGTGAAAAAGTGACTTGTTAAGCAAGTAGAAGCTCATATATAAGATAAGATTTTAGAAAATAGATATTATCTCATAGTTTGTTGAGTGTGAAAGGAATAAATTTATTTTTGAAATTGGTTTTGCTTACAAAATTAAAAAAATATGTACGTGTAAGGTTTGTGACTTAGTAAAAAGGTAAAAAAGTGGCTTGTTTGGCAAGTAGGTCATATAAGATAAGATTCTGGAAAATAGTTATTTTCTCATAGTTTATTAAGTGTGAAAGGAAATTTTTGAAATGTGCTTTTCTTATAGAATGAAAAAAGTTTCATTGCTACTTTACCTTGTGCAATTTGAGAAAGAAAGAGAGCAAAAATAATTTATTCTAAAACCTATGAAATGCTTTTAAGACTTTTAGAAGAGGATTTTTCTTCAAAGGTAATTCAAATTCTTTGGAGTGACTTGATGTGATTTTATGATTAAAAATTATTCAAAACCTTAGATTCCTTTTTTGAGTAGAATTGAGTTATTCATATTTTTATATTTTTACGAATTCTAAAATAAGGACATTGATTGCAATTGTTACCAAACATAAATAAGAAGTGTTTATAGAGGGTATTTTCCACCCTTTTTAATAAGTGTAATAAAATAGTACATGTGAAAGACAAAATTTCTAACTAGTTCAACACTAACTTATCACATAAAGCTAAGACTTGACAACATAAAGCAAATAGGAAACAAAATATTGTCTAGAGAGAGAAAACAAGAAAAATAATTGTACAAATAAACTTAGATTTAGTTAGAGTAGATTTAAAAATTCTATAAATTATGATCTAGAGTTTTTGACAAAGTCTTGGGTCACAAAGAGGTAGTAGTGTGTTCCAAGATAGGGAATTGGTATGGAATCATAGCTTAGAATCTTATCAAATTCTTAATTATATTAGGTATTTTGTATGAGATGTTGGATGCACTAAGTATATACATCTCTTGGTGTTAGAGATAGGACATAAATTAGGAAAAGATAGTGAAAACCTAGTGTAAAAAGACAATGAAAATGTATGTAAATGTGAGAGGAAAATATGGATTTAGAGCCTATATTTGATGAAGAAAAAATAAGTAACATAGTCTATAGTCATATTTAAATGTTAGGATACTCCTTGATGCATTTGGATACTACACAAAAAATATTTCTATAAGGTTGGTTGTGTAGGTACCATAGTAGGGGTGCTAGTATAGTGTCCCAAGGAGCGCTTGTGTCATGGTTTAGAATCACTTTAAACTTTATGGTTTATTTATCTTAATACGATAGTTGCTTCTTAATCTTATCCTACTTGTCCAATCTACATATATTATTTCACAAATCACCTACAAGATAAATTTTACTAATGAAGCCTTAGAAGGTGGTTAAGTAAAAGGGGAATTCAACTCAAGCAACCTCCTCATGGTCAATTCAAACATAGATCTACATTCATATAATAAAAATTCTAAAATTAAATATGAAAATAAACTTGATAATTGAAATGAAAATCAAATCCCTAATGTTCTTACCTAAGAGAGAATAAGAGAAATTAGGGCTTGGTGCGAGAAGGAAATGGGAAGAAAAATAGAAACAAAAGGAAACAAAAATGGTATGGAAATAAAGAGGGATGAACAAGAAAAGGGAAAATAAGGCATTAGGGAAAAATATTATTGATTGGCAACACAATCGAGGAGGAAGAAGGGATATGAGAGGAATAAAGAGAGGAAGAAGACCACACAAAGTTATTCCATGGATTTAAAATTTTATATACATAAGCTCCAAAGCTTAATGTCAATTCTCCAATAGCAGAATAATTTTTAAAGATCCAAAGATCCAATATTGAAAATAAATCTAATGTGTAAAAGAAACTTGAATGTGTGAGATGAAATGAGAGGAAGATGGATCCTTTTATAATTTTTTGTTAGCCAAAATTTGTCATTTTGAGTGAGAAAAAATTGAATTGGGGTTAGTTGGCTTAAGACAAGGTGACATTAGATTATTAGATCCAAGGGAGGGTAGAGCACTTGAAAATTTATCCATATCTTGAGGAAGGTGAGCTTATATGGTGAGAAAGCGGAGAAATAAATAAGATCAATGGAGGTGGTTTCAACTCAATTAGAGCCTCAATGTGTGAGATATGAAAGAAATAAGGTACAAATAAGCTAGTATTGAGAGGTGATAAGTAAACATTTAGTTTTATGTATAACCACCTTGGAAATGAGGATATGGATATGTTATTAAGAAAGGTGTCTCAACCGTGATCCTAATGTAACTATGTGAAGAATGCAATTTTTAAACTATTAAACATAAAAACTCAATTTCTAGGCTATAGATTTTCTTTTTGAGAAAATATATTTTTTGGGTTATTCGACATCAATTTTAGGGATTCCTATTTTTAAGTTAGTTTCAAGATCTACAATTTTAAAAATGGGCTTTGACAACCTCTTAGATCAAAAGTTATATGGCCTCTGAAATTTGGACCTCTTGCATTGAAAATGTAAAAACATATTGCACATAAAAAATAACTGTAAGAGGGAGTTACACTTGTTGATCAAGTAATGATGTGTGTTACAACACATCATAAGACATATTTGAATGTATATAATAAATCCAAAATGGAATTCTTGAGTCTATATGTGAATTATGACATACTTATGACATGTCAAAGGAATATGTTATTTTTAGCCTTTGGACTCATCTTGAGATTTGGGTGTTGGTTTTCTAATTGGGTGTTTGGGTACCATTTTTTGGGGTATTTTAGTTCATACCTTTATTATTACCATTTTATGGTCTACATACTACTCCTATTTTTAGGATTCTTGGGATGAAGGTATTGATAGTGAGTTTGTAGGTATTGTTATGTTGCAGGAATCACTCTAAATCTTTGGTTGGTGTTATTATTGTATTACTTGATTTGAAAGTGTATTGTAATTGTATTTATCTTACTATATAATACATTGGGCTACTTCATAGTGTGGATTTTTCTCTTGAAAGGATTTTCCCCACATACACTTATTGTGGTGTTTGTTTATTTTTTATTGTTTTTCTCCTTTTTTATAATTACAATGATTTGAAATTATCATAATATTATCCTCTAATATTAGTTTAGGAAGGATTTATACATACCTGTTGGGTGAAAATTATGTAATCCCTTTAACAGATTACAAAACTTGATTTCAGCCACAGTTGTGTGAGATACAATCTCTCCTCTTAGAAAGGGGAGTTACCCTTCTTACTGCTTATTGAAACTAAGTAAAACTAATTAAGTATTCACAATGATGTACACTACAATTAAGAGATGGGGGTGTGTCACATTCATAATTCTCTCTTTTTTTGGAGAATATGTTTTACAATGCTTCATGGTTTTGAGTTCTTGATTCAATACAACTTCAAACTAAAAACATAGCAGTAATTCCAATATTCTTATCTTGTCAAAGCAAAGACCAAGAATACAAACATAATAATGATAAATGATAAAACAAGAAAACTCACTAAGGAACAAAGTCGTTTCATAGCTTCCAACAATGAATTCCTGAGATATGTAACCAACATTGTATGAGAAGCACAAAGTCTTCTAGATACTTCGTGATAGATCCATGAACAACATGAATAAATACAAGCACAAAGTCTTGTAGAGAATTCACCAACAACATTCAATCGATATCACAAATTTGAATAAAAGAGTGTAACTCAAAGTTTACATGGATTTACTCAAAGCCCTTTAGATCTCAATCACGAATCACTCCCAATCTCAATCAAATCCAAAAGATAATCGATTCTAACACAAAGTTTGGTATGCAACTCACTTCTTTATTGATTAAAATAGATTCACAAATATGAACACAAAGTTTCATGTATTTGCTTCTCAAAATGGGTAGCACTTCGTTGCGAAAGATAAAAGATAACCATTACAATAGAATCGTCTCTTATTTATAGATGGGAGAGGAGAGAAAATCTAGGAAAATTAGGAGAGAAAATACAGGAAAATCCTACCTAACTAATTGACTTATTAAAAAATGTTGTTCACAATTATAGGAGAACATATTTGTTTACATGTAATTACATTTTTCAAAATGACATATAAAATGTTGAAACTTATTTACATAAAGCATGAAAAATGCTAAAACTGGGAAATCTAATCTAATGCAAAATTTGGCCTTCTTCAACATCTTTCTCCATGAAAACTTCATGATGACGTGCACTTCATCACTGTTTGGCATTGGAGTGTACTTTGGAGATGATGAGGATTCTTGAGATTAACTCCTCTGATGAGATTGAAGGCTTTTCGATGCCTTTCAAATCTAAAATAAGCTGGAAATCCATCATTTTGTTCATTGAAGCTATTGAGAAAGCTTCGTCTTCAAATTCTTCTTAGCGCTAAAAATCAGCACTTTAGCATATTAAAGGACTTGGGTAGTTTCATGTAAAAGTGGTGAAAAACAAAGCTTTTGCATGAAATATGTAAGAGCGGTGAAAAATAGAGCTTTTGCATGTGACATATGCAAGAGCAGTGAAAAATAGAGCTTCTGCATGAAATATGTAAGAGCGATGAAAAACAAAGCTCCTACATGTGACTTGTGGTTTGAGATGTAGAAGTGCTAAAAAACCCCGCTCCTACATGTGCCAAAAAATGACTAAGGCATGAAATATGTAAGAGCGGTGAAAAATAGAGCTCCAACATGTGACTTGTGGTTTAAGATGTAGAAGCACTAAAAAAACCCTGCTCCTACATGTGCCAAAAAATGACTAAGGCATGAAATATGTAAGAGCGGTGAAAAACATAGCTCCTATATGTGACTTGTGGTAATAGATGTAGAAGCGCTAAAAATACCCACTCCTACATGTGCTAGAAAATGACTAAGGCATAAAATATGTAAGAGCAGTGAAAAACAGAGCTCCTACATGTGCTAGAAAATGACTAAGGCATGAAATATGTAAGAGCGGCAAAAAATAAAGCTCCTACATGTGACTTGTGGTTTGAGATGTAGAAGCGCTAAAAAACCCTCCTACATGTGCCAAAAAATGACAAAGGCATGAAATATGTATGAGCAGTGAAAAATAGAGCTCCTACATGTAATATGTAGAAGCACTAAAAAACCCCACTCCTACATGTGCCAGAAAATGACTAAGGCATGAAATATGTAAGAGCAGTGAAAAATAGTGCTCCTAAATGTAATTTGTAAAAGTGCTAAAAATCAATGCTCCTACATGTGCAGAAAAATTTCTAACTCCCAAAATTGAATTTTCACAACTTGGTTTAAAATGCAAATTTTGACGAACTAACAAAGGTTAATGCTCATAATGAATTTTTGAGGATGGGTGACCACACACGAGGACCAATGCAATTTGCATCATTTTACGTGCTTAGAGTGCGTGGGCTACAAAATATAAAATTTTTGTAGGGATTATCCCTTGAATTGAGCGCGTTGAATTCGAGGATAACAACTAGCTCCAATTGGGGAGCTTCCTTTAGTCATTCTTAGAAATGATTGAAGGGAGAAGAACTCCAAAATTCAAGTGCCTTTATCCATCCATTGGGCAACAGAGTTGAGCACAACTGACACCAAGAAAATCTACGAAAACAAGACGCAAACTTATGCAAATGCGCTTATTGAAAAGGTAAAAACCTACCTAATTAAAACTAGCCATCATTGAAACCTTCTCAAATAAAATCATTCACAGGTTCAACAAAATAGTTGCCTTTCTTCAATATCTTGCAGTGCCTTCCATGATCATTAGTAGCTACATGTAAATGAAGTTGAGGCACTTCTTCTTGAAAGAGATGAATAGGTTCAACTACCTCTAAAAATATATTAGATATACTGCTGCTCCAAAATGAATCATTGAATTCATACTACTTTTGGGCATCTACAAATACATCTTTAGTTGCATCCTCAAGTTTATCTTCATGCTCATGTACAAGTGGAACCTCTGTCTTCCCATTGGCCTCCAACCAAGCAAGATGTCTTATGGGACATCTCATCGTTTGGTCAAATATTGAATGCTTCTTACCAGTTGCTACTTGAATAACCAATTCATCAACCATGGCAACCTCATGCTAATCAGAATGATCTCCTTCATGTGATTCAGATGAAGATATGACTGCATTGCATACCTCATTATGTTGTTCTCCATCTTCAGACTTGGGAAAATATTCTAAATTATTTATAAGAAGGTCCTCATCATGCCTTTAGGAAGTTCTTTTATGCAACACGCGTTCAAGTTCATAACCTTGAAACACAGATGTATTCTTTTCAACTTGACTGAGACCTTCGTGCATGTCCATCTTTTCAGATCTCAAGACAAGATTGTCTTCATTCACTTAAACTTTAGCAAAATGACTTTCATCCTTCTGCTTTTCATCAATGGCTTTCTAAGACTGCATAAACCAGAATTGGGAGTCGCCAGCTACGTATGCTTCCTTTTCCCGGAAGAGAATAGCGAGATCACTTGGATTGGAGTCAGGATGCTTTGCTACTGCTTTTACTAATGGTGCCTCAAGAGCAAGCCTCTTTAGAGGTGAAGATTGTTGATGTTATAGCAGCTTTAGGCTCATCCTTCTAGCCACGAGTCAAGATATAAATTCATATAGCCTAACGGCTATTCATTTATTGTGATAATTAAAGTGAAGAGGCGCTTCACTTAGGCAATAATGTAATTTCTATTTTGGCCAACCTTCCTTGTATTCGCATCGTTTATTTGTAATCATATTTTTGTATTGTGGCTAACCTTGTACATGAAGAGGTGTGACCTCTCTCACATTTTGTATTTATAATAGGTCATTTCCATCCATTCATCCATCAAGCAAGTTCAATTCTTTCATTCATACAAGTGTGAGTTTCATCAAGAGTAAATTGCAAATTTCTTCTAGTGCAGATTTTGATATCAAGGAAGGGAAGATTGTTATCCGTTATTGCATCTAGAGGTGGTGTTGTATATTGGCCTTGTGATTGGCCTCATTGTACAGAGAATTGTTTTAATTATTTATATATATATATAAGAGAGATCTTTGTTGCTGGGTTTTTCTCCCTCAAGAGGAGGGTTTTCCCAGGGTATATGTTGTGTTATTGTGTTTGATTTTGAATTAAATTTATGAGTTTTACATCTTATCATAAAACTAACATGGTATCAGAGCGGGTATAAGAAAGATCATGATCATATTTAGTCAAGCAGCGATATACTCCATTCTTATTCTCATCTTTGATTACATCTATCTTATCATCAAGATGGTGAACGGGCTCAAGATTGAAGATAGACTTGAGGGTGCATCTAACTTCACATCTTGGAGGTTCAAAGTCATGCTCGCCTTGGAAGAAAATGAGTTAGCTACATTCGTGGAGGGTGAATTTCTTGAGCCAACCGATGAGAATGAGAAGTTACAATGGAAGAGAAATGGCACTAAAGCGAAAAAGATGTTGGTGGATTCCGTGAAAGACCACATTGTGCCAATCATTTCCAAGTTGAAAACTGCAAGAGACATGTTCAAGACTTTGGAGGAGATGTATGAGATTAACAACACAAGTCAAGATCTTGCATTAAAGCAACAACTTCATCATGTCAAGATGGCGAAAGGAGAATTCGTCATCTCATACTTATGAAGATTACCGAGTTGAGAGATCAACTCTCTACTATTGGCCATATTGTTGATGACAAGGATTTGACTATGTTGCTCTTCATGGTCTTCCTTCATCTTGGGAGTCATTCATTCAAGGAATCAGTGCAAGATCAAAACTTCCTAATTTTGATTGATTGAGAGTTGATTGTATTCAAGAAGAATCAAGGTTGGTAGCGAGAGGCATTGGTCAAAGCTCTAAAAATGAAGATATTTATGTTCTTGCTGCTTAATCCTCGAAGAAGAAAGGAAAAGAAGGGAAGAAAGGATACTTCAAGTGGAATAGAGATACAGGATCAGACGGTGCTTCTGCATCGAAGAAGAAGAAAGACCTCTCCTGTATTCAATGTTTTAGGTGTGACAAGTTTGGTCACTATGCAAAGGATTGTGCAACTCGACCTAAGTAGTAGGCTACTATTGCATATATGGATGAGATCTCTCCATATAAGGATTCAAGTGGTTTTCTATTCTATTATGCTCTTTAAAGAAATGTGCCTATTGACAAAAATACTTGGTTGATCGATAGTGGTGCCTCTCGCCACATCACCAGATTTAGAGAGCATCTAATTGATTTGGTGGAGAGAGATTCTAGTGTTCAAGTAATTATTGGAGATGATGCTAGTTATTCTGTGAAAGGAGTTGGGACCTCCTCTCTTCATTTAGATTCTGAAATTTCCTTATAGTTGAGTGATGTTCTATTTATTCTGGGTATCAAGTGAAACCTTGTCTCTATCTTAGCCTTGGAGGACAAGGGGCACCAAGTTGCATTCTCAAAAGGTAAAGTTCTTGCATGGGTGAAGAACTCAAATATCAAGACTGCTCGGGTGATTAGAGTTTGACATGAGAGTCTCTATAGACTTTGCACTCATCCACTTCAGGCTTTGTTGCATGATTCATCTAGTTCATGTGAACTTTGGCATAGAAGATTGGCTCACCTTCACTTTCAAGCACTACCAACCATGGAGAAGATGGTCATGGGCCTTCTGAAACTCAACCAGGAGCATGAAGGAACTTGCAGAGGTTGCGCATTGGGTAAGAATACTAAAGGTCCATTTCATAGTAGTGAAAGTAGATCTAAATGTATTCTAGATCTTATTCATTCTGATTTATGTGGTCCAATATTTGTTGCTTTCTTGTATTACATTATTTTTATTGATGACTAGTCTAGAAAGACTTGGATTTATTTCTTGAAATCTAAAGAATTTGAGGAAGTACTGGAGAGGTTCAAAGAATTTAAAGCTCAAGTAGAGAACTTATCTGAGAAGAGGATCAAAGTTCTAAGATCTGACAATAGAGGAGAGTACATCTCTAGAAGCTTTTGTAACTTTTACATTGAAGTTGGGATTAAGAGGGAGTTTTGTGTCCCTTACAATCCTCAACAGAACGGTGTTGCAGAAAGGAAGAACGAATCTATTATAGAAGCAACCAAAGCCATGATTCATGACCAAGATCTGCAAACCTTCCTTTGGGTTGAAGCATCTAGGACAACTATTTATGTTCAAAATAGAATCCCTCACTGCATTTTGGAGAACATGACTCTCGAAGAAGCATTCACAGGGGTGAAGCTGGAAGTAAGTCATTTAAGAATATTTGGTTGTCTTGTATATGTTCATGTGCCTAAAGATAAAAGGATAAAATTGGAACCATCTGACAAGAAGGGAATCTTTTTGGGCTATAGTGAGTCTTCAAAAGCCTACAAAGTGTATATTCTAGGTCATAAGTTGATTGAGATCAATAGGGATGTTACATTTGAAGAAGATGTTGCATTCAAGAGATCTAAGGGCAATCATATGGAGATAGATATTGAAGACCAAGAGTCTCCCCAGGATATGGAAGTTGACCATACTCCTGAGATTCAAAGGGAGGCTACTGATCCTAAAGAAGATGATGATCCAACTAAGCCTTTGGAACCTACTGATGGGCTTACAGACATTGTGATTGGTCGTAAGAGACCTCTTTGGGCTAGGCAAAAAATGCAGGAGGTAGAAAGGTTTGCAGCCCTGAGAGGAACATTCAGAGAAAGCAAGAGACCTCACAAGTTTTCAAGCTATGTTGCATTGATGAGTCAAATCATTGAGTCTGATCCTTCCAGTGTTGAGGAAGCTACTAGTTTGCAAGTATGGAGAGATGCTATGGCTGAAGAGTATCAATCCATCCTCAAGAATCATGTTTGGGACATTGTACCTAGACTTGAAGGAAAATATGTTATTTCTTCTAAGTGGCTATGCAAGATCAAGCATGCAGCTGATGGGAGCATTGAGAAGTACAAGGCTAGGTTCATGGCTAGAGGATTCTCTCAGAAAGAGGGAATAGACTATGAGGAAACCTTTGCTCTAGTTGCTCGTTATACATCTGTCAAGACCATCATTGCTATTGCAACATCTAAAGGATGGAAGATACACTAGATGGACGTGAATACAACATTTCTAAATGGTGTGATCAAGGAAGAGGTATATATTGAGCAACCTGATGGCTTTGAAGTTCATGGGAAGGAGTCTCATGTTTGTAGGTTGAAGAAGGTTTTGTACGGCCTTAAGCAAGCTCCTTGTGCTTGGTACGAAAGAATTGATCGATACCTGATGAGCTTGGGTTTCTCCAAGAATCATTTTGATTCAAACCTATACTTCAAGTTAATTGATGGTGAAGCATTAATCTTGGTTCTCTATGTTGATGATTTAATTCTTACTGGAGAAGATCACCTCATTATCAAATGCAAGGAGTTATCTTCTAAATTTGAAATGAAGGATCTTGGTCTCATGCACTACTTCCTTGGTTTAGAAGTATGGAAAAAGCCATATGAGATTATTCTAAGTCAAGGGAAGTATACTATTGACATTCTGAAGAGATTTGGTATGATGGGCTATAAATCCATGTCTACGCCTATGGAGACCAACTTGCATAAGTTAAAGAGGTTGCAGCTAGTTTAAATCTAGTGGATTCTACTTTGTACAAGCAATTGATTGGATCATTGATGTATCTAGTCAATATTAGACCAGATATTTGCTATGCAGTGAGTGCACTTAGTCAGTTCATGTGTGAACCAAGGCAAATACATCTAGTTGCAACAAAGCATATCTTGAGATACTTGCGTGGCATAGTTGGGTATGGCTTGAGATATTCTTCTGGTGTGGACTTGAAGCTGCATAGATATTCTAATTCTGATTGGGCAGGGTGTGTTGCTGATCAGAAGAGCACCTCTGGATGTTGCTTCAGTTTGGGGTTTGTGATGATATCCTGGTGTAGTAGGAATTAGTCTTCAGTGGCATTAAGCACAGTAGAGGTTAAGTATATTGCAGCTTGTGTGGCAACTTGAGAAGTAGTGTGGCTTCGGAAGCTCCTTGCAAGATTGTTTGGATAATCAATGGATTCGACTGTCATTCATTGTGATAATCAAAGTTGTGTGAAGATTTCTATTGATCCAGTGTTTCATGATAGAACTAAACATGTTGAGATCAAATACCACTATATCTGAGATATGGTATTGAGGAAAGTGATCCAATTGAAGTATATCAACATTGATGAGCAGACGATAGATATTCTCACCAAGCCTCTCTCTAGGATAAAGTTTGTGTACTTTCGAGACAAGCTTGGTATGGTGTAGAATGAAGCCCTAGCTAAGAAGGAGTCTCAGTATCAGTGATCTTAATGCATTTCTCTCTGTGAGAGATATTTGAGGTGCAAGCCCTTGTTAATGCATTTCTCTCTGCGAGAGAGATTTGAGGTGAAAGCCCTTGTTTCCACCCTTTAAGAGTAGCCATGGTGGATGTCATGTGTGTGACTCCATGACATACATCATGTGAGAGAGTCTGTGATTATTTTCTTGTACTTGTGCTTTTCACCCTCTAGAAGTAGCCATGGTGAACGTCATGATGAGGTGATGACATCACGCTGAGTGATTATGTGATGAGCACTTGTGCACACTTACCATACATGGGATTAGACATGATGGTTGATATCATGATGAGGTGATATGTTCCTTTACTATACATGGGAGTAGCCATGATGGTTGATATCATGATGAGGTGATATGTTCCTTTTCCACATATGGGAGTAGCCATGGTGGTTGACATCATGATGAGGTGATGTGTCTTGTACATCTGGAAGTATTCCTCCTTAGCTGACAGAGAGTGTTGATGTTATAGTAGCTTCGGACTCATCCTTCTAGCCACAAGTCAAGACATAAATTCATATAGCCTAACAACTATTCATTTATTGAGATAATTAAAGTGAAGAGGCGCTTCACTTAGGCAACAATGTAATTTCTATTTTGGCCAACCTTCCTTGTATTTGCATCTTTTATTTGTAATCATATTTTTGTATTGTGAACAACCTTGTACATGAAGAGGTGTGACCTCTCTCACATTTTGTATTTATACAAGGTCATTTCCACCCATTCATCCATCAAGCAAGTTTAATTCTTTCATTCATACAGGTGCGAATTTCATCAAGAGCAGATTGTGAATTTATTCTAGTGTAGATTTCTATATCAAGGAAGGGAATATTGTTATCTGTTATTGCATCTAGAGGTGGTGTTGTATATTGGCCTTGTAATTGGCCTCATTGTAAAGATAATTGTTGCCATTATTTATATATATAAGAGAGATCTTTGTTGCTGGGTTTTTCTCCCTCAAGAGGAGGATTTTCCCAGGGTATATGTTGTGTTATTGTGTATGATTTTGAATTAAATTTCTAAGTTTTACATCTAATCATAAAACTAACAAAGATAACTTGTGTTGATTTCCAACAACAAAATCATGAGTAGCATTTGAAGGTGACCTCCTTGGTATGTCCTTGTAAGGTACAAAAAACATGCCTTGAGCTAGCTACTTTTTGAGGACAAGTAGCTCATTTTCCAACCTTTGCACCATAAGATCCATCCTTGTGATAGAAGAAAATAACTCCAAAGAAGGAATTTCTTCAAATTCATGTGATTCAATTCTTATTTTCCCAACAAGAATGAGATCATCTTCAATTTATGTCGCCAAGGTTTACACAAATGCAAGAGTAGTTGGGGCTTCTCTTCTCAATAGGAAACCGACCTCGGGCACTTGAGCATTTACAAAGAAACATTTCAAATTCTCAACTGTAGGTTGAGCAACAGTTGGAATTCTTCATGTCAACTTGTTGAAGTGAGCAATGAACTTGAGCATAGGCATGTGAAATTCCTTCTTCAACTGGGTGAGCTAAGCCAACAAAGAATGAGTGCCTTCAGGAGGTTTGAACTTTCTTCAAATTTGGCTATGAGAGTTGCCCAGTTTGTGATAGTACGTGGTGCTAGATGATAAAACCAATTTGCAGTGACAACTTGGAGAGTCTCCACAAACAACCTTACAAATACATCTTTGTGTTCAACATCATGAACTCCACAAGCGATGTAGAAAGTAGCAACATGCTCATCAGGATGTTGTTGTCCATCACCAAGGAACTTGGGAAAGTTATTCTGTGAGCCTTCAGGAAGAGCATGAAGGGGTAGAGCTAGACTCAACAGACCAAAAGCATTTCCCCAAGGACCTTGAGTAGCCATTTACATGTCCTTGGTGAAAGCTTGAAAAACTTACAAGAAAATAAATTACAATTAAAAAGGACATGGGGTATACTTCAAATGAAAGTGCGAGGCTTTCAAATGTGTATCATGTCCCCAATGAAGCACCAAAAAATTGTTCGGTGAAAATTATGTAACCCCTTTAATAGATTACAAAACTTGATTTTAGCCACAACTATGTGAGATATAATCTCTCCTCTTAGAAACGGGAGGCGCCCTTCTTACTGCTTATTGAAACTAATAAAAACTAATTAAGTATTCACAATTATGTACACTACAATTAAGAGATGTGGGTGTGCCACATTCATAATTCTCTCTTTTTTCAGAGAATATGTTTTACAATGCTTCATGGTTTTGAGTTCCTGATTCGATACAACTTCAAACTAAAAATAAAGTAGTAATTCCAATATTCTTATCTTGTCAAAACAAAGACCAAGAATACCAGCATAATAAAGATAATTGATAAAACAAGAAAACTCGTGAAGGCACAAAGTCGTTCTGTAGCTTCCAATAATGAATTCCTGAGATATGTAACCAACATTGTATGAGATGCACAAAGTCTTCTAGATACTCCACGATAGATCCACAAACAACATGAATAAATACAAGCACAAAGTCTTGTAGAGAATTCACCAACAACATTCAATCAATATCATAAATTTGAATAAAAGAGTGTAACTCAAAGTTTACACGGATTTACTCAAATCCCTTTAGATCTCAATCATTAACCATTGCCAATCTCAATCAAATCCAAAAGATAATCGATTCCAACACAAAGTCTGGTATGCAACTCACTTCTTTATTGATCAAAATAGATTCACAAAGATGACAACAAAGTTTCATGTATTTGCTTCTCAAAATGGGCAGCACTTCATTGCAAAAGATAAAAGATAACCATTACAATAGAATCCTCTCTTATTTATAGATGGGAGAGGAGCGCAAGTCTAGGAAAATTAGGAGAGAAAACATAGGAAAATCCTACCTAACTAATTGACTTATTAAAAAATGTTTTCCACAATTATAGGAGAACATATTTGTTAACATGTAAATACATTTTTCAAAATGACATATAAAATGTTGAAACTTATTTACATAAAGCATGGAAAATGCTAAAACTGGGAAATCTAATCTAAGGAAAAATTTGGCCTTCTTCAACATCTTTCTCCATGAAAACTTCATGATGACGTGCACTTCATCATTGTTTGGAATTGGAGTGTACTTTGGAGATGATGAGGATTCTTGAGATTAACTCCTTCGATGAGATTGAAGACTTTTCGATGCCTTTCAAATATAAAATAAGCTGCAAATCCATCATTTTGTTCATTGAAGCTATTGAGAAAGCTTCGTCTTCAAATTCTTCTTGGCACTAAAAATCAATGCTTCAACATATTAAAGGACTTGGGTAGTTTCATGTAAAAGTGATAAAAAATGAAGCTTTTGCATGAAATATGTAAGAGCAATGAAAAATAGAGCTTTTACATGTCATATGTAAAAGTGGTGAAAAATAGAGCTTCTGCATGAAATATGTAAGAGCGGTGAAAAATAGAGCTTCTACATGTGACATATGTAAGAGCAGTGAAAAATAGAGCTTCTGCATGAAATATGTAAGAGCAGTGAAAAACAAAGCTCCTACATCTGACTTGTGGTTTGAGATGTAGAAGCGCTAAAAAACCCCGCTCCTACATGTGCCAAAAAATGACTAAGGCATGAAATATGTAAGAGCGGTGGAAAACAGAGCTCATACATGTGACTTGTGGTTTGAGATGTAGAAGCACTAAAAAACCTCACTCCTACATGTGCCAGAAAATGACTAAGGCATGAAATATGTGAGAGCGGTGAAAAATAAAGCTCCTACATGTGACTTGTGGTAATAGATGTAGAAGCGCTAAAAAACCTTGCTCCTACATGTGCCAGAAAATGACTAAGGCATGAAATATGTAAGAGCAGTGAAAAATAAAGCTCCTACATGTGACTTGTGGTTTGAGATGTAGAAGCACTAAAAAAACTTGCTCCTACATGTGCCAAAAATGACTAAGGCATGAAATATATGAGCAGTGAAGAATAGAGCTCCTACATGTAATATGTAGAAGCGCTAAAAAACCCCACTCCTACATGTGCCAGAAAATGACTAAGGCATGAAATATGTAAGAGCGGTGAAAAACAAATCTCCTGCATGTGACTTGTGGTTTGAGATGTAGAAGCACTAAAAAACCCCGCTCCTACATGTGCCAGAAAATGACAAAGGCATGAAATATGTAAGAGCGGTGAAAAACAAAGCTCCTACATGTAATATGTAGAAGTGTTAAAAAACCCTACTCCTACATGTGCCAGAAAATGACTAAGGCATGAAATATGTAAGAGTGGTGAAAAACATAGCTCCTACATGCAACTTGTGGTTTGAGATGTAGAAGTGCTAAAAAACCCCGCTCCTACATGTGCTAGAAAATGACTAAGGCATGAAATATGTAAGAGCGGTGAAAAACAAAGTTCCTACATGTAATATGTAAAAGTGCTAAAAATCAATGCTCCTACATGTGTAGAAATTTTTCTAACTCCCAAAACTGAATTTTCACAACTTGGTTTAAAATGCGATTTTTGACGAACTAACAAAGGTTAATGCTCAAAATGATTTTTTGAGGATGGGTGACATTCACGAGGACCAATGCAATTTTCCTCGTTTTATGTGCTTAGTGTACATGGGCTACAAAACAGACAAGTTTCGTAAGGGTTATCCCCTGCATTGAGTGTGTTGTATTCGAGGATAACAATACCTTTCTTTCTTTCATTTGGTATCAAAGCCCTACCACCTTAGATTCTAGGTGTTGGGTAGAGAGGTTTTCATACTAATATTTATTTTTGTGGGAGCTTGCATAAAATGGTTTGATCTTACTATAGGAATAGGTGGAAAGCACATTCAAAATAGAATGGAGAAGTTCTTCGGCACAAGATTTGAACTTTGGAAGCTCAATATGGAGGATATGTTCATGGATAGAGATTTATGGGTGTAGTATCTAGATCCAAACTTACTACTATTTCACGAGAATATTGGGATAAAATGGATAAAAAATATAAGGTTCTTATTAGGCTCTATTTAGCTAAATCAATATTTTTAATTGTACATGAAGAGACTATCACAATAATTATTTAAAATAAATTAGGAGATTTGTACCAAGCTAAATATCTAGTTAACAAAATATTTTTGAGAAATAAGTTGTATACCTTGAAGATGGAGGATGGTGGTTTTGTGGCTAAACACTTGAATGCATTTAACATCGTTGTTACCCAATTACACTCCATTTGAGTAAAAATGGAGGAGGAAGATCATTGTATGAATTTTTTGTGTTCTTTGCCAGATTTATGGAACTCACATTTTATGGCTATTGGGAGCATTACCACTAAGTTCAAAATGGATGTTGGTGGTGGCATTATTACTTTTCAAAGAGATCCAAAGAAACACTTTCAAATTTTTCAAGGAGGCACTAGCTATTCAAGGTTGAACAAAAAAAAATAAAAAAGAAGAACAAGAGGCAAGATAAATATATATCTAAATCCCATGGGAGATCTAAATATCTTGGTAAGTCCAAGGAAAAATATTGGAATTTTGGAAAGACTAGCCATTTTAGAAGAGACTATAGGGAGGAAAATAAAAATAAAAAGAGAGATTCTAATGATGAGTTAGAGAAGTCCTCCCAAGATGATGGTCTCAATGTTGTTTTTGTAGCCTTGACTACACATGCATTAGAAGGTGCTTGATTAATTGAATCTTATGCATCTTTTCGTATGACTTCACATGAAGGTTGATTTACAAAATATGAAGAATATAATGGTGCTAAGGTGTATCTTGGAGATGATTATCATTTAAATATTGTTGGTTGTTGAAGATTATTTATTTGATTCCTTTATACACAAGTGAAGGTTATGAATGGTGTAATAAATATCCCTAGTCTGGGAAAAAATACTTTCTATATAAGTAAATTGAATGTTTCAAACCTATACAGGTCGTTTTATTGAGTGAAGGGTGCAAGATGTTCAAAGGAGACATGATGATTTAAGCACTCTATTTTAGTTGGATGTATGCACAATTCAATGCAATAGTTCTATTCTCATAGTGAAGAGATCTAAAGAATCTTCAACTTCATTGTTAGAACAAATAATATAAAGGGATGTTGCATCTACTTTCAATGGTCGTTCTTTCTAGGTACCTAGGGGTGCTCATGCTTAGGTGACTAGTCTTATTATAGAAAAAACTATGCTATGGCACTAGAGTATGAGTTACACATGTGAGAAGGATCTAAGGACCTTGACAAAAAAAGCCTTGTTAAGGGGATAAATGATTGTAACCTTAAGCTTTTTTGTGTGTGAATATTGTGCTTATGGAAAACAAAATTGTGCTCAATTTTATTCTAGCTCTCATAACTCTTTTGGTTGTTGAACTTGATACATTTAAAAAAAATATTTGATCTTATAAATGTTTATTTGATTTTAAATATATTTATTGTGTTTCATTCATTGATGACTACGATAGAACATGGGTATATATCCTTATGATTAAATTTGATGTCTTTAGTTGGTTTACAGAGTTAAAGAATCTTGTAGAAATTAGATTGGTAAAAATATTGATATGTTTAGGACTAATAATAGTAGTGAGTTTTATTTGGCATATCTTTATAGTTTTTACAAGGATCACAAAATAGAAAGAGATAATACAATTTTCACAATCAACATAATGGAGTTATAGAAAGAATAAACATGATGCTAGTGGAGAGAAAATGCGAGTATGTTTAGTGGGGCTAGCTTGGAATAAAGGTTTTGGGAAAAAGTAGTGGTTGCAACTTGTTACTTGATAAATAGGTCTTATACATTACATATTGGTGATAAGACACCCATGGAGGTGTAGTTAGGAAAAAATATTTATTGAAACATCTTAGAGATTTTGGTTGTGAGATGTATGCTCATGTGCCTTGGGAGAAGAGATCAAAGTTTGAGAACATGTCTATAAAAATATTTTTCATTTGTTATGGTATTGGTATGAAACGGTACAAGCTTTGGGATCTTGTTGTTGAGAGAGTTTTGTATAGAAAAAGCGTTATCTTTCGAGAAGTTAATCCTTCTTCCCCAATTTTGTAGCCAAAAAAGGATGAAAAGAAGGTTCAACTATACCCAAAGATTGAGAAAGTTGAACCATAAGCCCATGAAGGATCTAAATAACATAAGAGCTTGAATAGTTTAGAGAGTTCTAAATAGGAGGAGAGCTTAGATAGTTTAGTTATTTTTGAAGGGGAGGTAGAACCTCCACCTTAGGTCTTGAGGAGGTTCACTCAACACAAATGACAGTCAAATAGATATATTCCTTCTGATTGGAGATATATTTTTTCTTTGATTACCAGTACTAATGAGCCTAATATTGTAAAGGAGGCTATGGGCATGAATTATTTTGAGCTTTGGAAAGTGGCCATGAATGCTTGGAGATGGTTGCATTAAATAAAAGTGACACATGGAAGCTAGTACCTTTTCTTGATGGATGTAGCTCTATTGGATATAAATGAGTGTTCAAAAAGAAAATTATCTTATATGATAGTGTTGAGAATTATAAGATGATATTGGTTACAAAGGGATATTCCTAGGTCGAGGGAATTGATTATGGTGATATTTTCTCCCCAATTTCTAAGTTAGCACCCATTCACTTTCCATTATCTATTGCAACAATGTTTGATATTGAGGTTGAGTATATAGATGTGAAGATAAATTTCCTTCATGGTGATTTTGAGGAAGAAATTTATATGTCACAACTAGAGCACTACATTGAAAAAGGTAAAGAAAATTTAGTTTGTAATTTGAAGAAATCTTCATATGGTCTCAAGTAATCTCCTAGAATATGGTACCAAAAATTTGATACATTTGTGTTGGGATTGAGATTTTTGAGATTGAAATTGAATCATTACATCGATTATAAGATGGATAATGATTAGTATTATATCTTAATTTTTGGTAATGAGAAGAATATGATTTGTGAATCAAAGTCTCAACTTTCAACATAGTTTGAGATGGACTTAGAGGTAGTCAGGTTCATTCTAGGGATAGATATAAGAAGATATCGAGCTAACACAATCTTTTTTTTGGAAAATTTATATATTTAGAAGGTACATGACAACAAATATAGCTCATTATTCCAAGGGTTCACAACATAGATTAGTTTATATTTTTACATTATCACTATAGTGATACATTAAATTATACAATGATATTATTGGTCCTAGGATTCCATGTACCATCCAAATAATGCCTCAATCCTTTAAGATTTGGCTTCCAACCAATCACATAAATATAAAACCATGCAAACTTATAAATAATCTTAATAACTACTCATTTCATTCTCTTTCCCAAAAATCCACAAGAAACATCACTCATATAATCATCACATGTATCACAAGGAATCTAGCTTCACATGAATTTTCAAGTTATCATTCTAAAAAAATCCATTTTTGTTGTGTATGGGGAAGACTAGAATTCTTGACCTAACAAGGTCAAATAAGGAAACAATTACACATACCCCATTCATCATTTTTTAAACTTGAACAAGGGATAATATAGAGGCCATAAATAAAAACCTTAAATTATAATAATTCATTCATAAGCTAATAAAAAACCTTATTTATCATTTAGAAGCCTCGCATGGTCCAATATAATAAGAAAAGATAGTGAGTTCTCCTTCTACTTCAATTGCATGCCAATTGAAAAGATTGATAGTATGAAGGTTATACATGTATATCCCACATACTCATTAATGTGTGAAAAGGCATAAATACATCATATCAAGCAAGAGACGACCTTTTTACTTAACGACATAGTTAAAATATAATAATGTTTATGTAGGGTAGAATGTAAATAAGTCTAGAATCCAAGTTAGTGAGGTTCATGAATAGAGGGGCAGGATTGTAAAGTCCCTATCACCTAATCAACTTATCTTGTAATTACTAATATATTATTATCTTATCTATTCTAAGTAGTATACAACATAATCATGAATTGTACCACTTACCATTCATTGCCATATCAAGTGTAAATTTATCTTAAACATTATTATTCAAATCTCACAATAATATGACACTAATCATGATTACATATTATTAATAACTTTATTAAATATTATTTTAAACTTATTTTTCACAAATAATAGTAATCACAACAAATATCCCTACAATCCTTCACAAAGCTCAAAAGAGATAAAAACTTATTGCAACACTATTTTTTTTTCCAAAAAAGTATTCATAAACAAATAACAAAGTTTAAATAATGTCAAGATAAATACTTTGTAGAAGACCATTTTTAGACCTAGTGCAACCAAACTCTTCCTTGTTCATGTGTGGGCATTTTAGACCGCCTTAATCCATCCATCCTAGAAAGAGAATAGATTCTTAAGCTACTTTTGTTTAAGTTTATGGGGATTAATTAATTCCATAAAAAAGTAGTGTTTCTTTCCACCCTTACATATATAGAAGAATTGAGGTAGCTTATATTAAGAAGTATCTATAAACTATTTTTAATGATTTTTTTGTGGTGGAACACTTCAATAGATGATAAATACATATACCAGATATGATTTTTCATTCCACAAATTCTATTTTTTTGTATTAAATAAAGTTGGATTACAAAAGAGAATAACAATTCAACATGGAACTCTACATAAGAGTAGAAAAATTATACATAAAAGGCTAAGGAAAAACTACATTCAAAATTTACATAATAACATCTCCTAACCAAAAAAACCTTGTACATCCGAAAACTGAGAGCATCTATGTGCTTTGTCCATATCCATTGAATTAGGTGTTGATTTTATACTAGGAGAGAGGACCCAATAATTGAGCACGTTCTAATAGATGTGAGGGTTTTTGTTCAATATTTTGATTTATTAATTGAACGGATATAGACTATTCATTAAACATTTAAATATCAACATTTATATATTTTTATGTTAATCATAGATATATTAAAAACCATGCAACTACCTAATAATCAATAAAAAATAATAAACATTTCTCATTCACTGCACATTGAATATGAAATAAAATAAAATGTTATTTGGAATAACTTCAAAGTACTTCTGCAAACATAACTAAACTAATATTAAATATTTCATTCACATTTTTCTAAACACATGACCAAAATAGTCAAAGTTGTACATGTTTCCTACTTAGTAAATACTCTAAACTGTTCAAGTTTTAGTGCACAACTTCACATAAATAGAAAATTCTATTTTCAATAACTGGTCCCATCTCTCATTAATTTTGAGCAATAAATGTTGAGAATGTAGACTTCTCCCATCAAATATTAAGTACCTACAAAATCAAATTGTAGCTATGAGACTCACCATTTCGATCAAATCAACCAATTACTACAACAAAATTTAAAATTGCCTCTCTCAATATCTGGCATCACATTTTAACCAATAAGAATGCAGGATTTGCAAGCCAAAGATCAACCAATTTCAATTTCATATATATAAAAGAAAAATAAGCTATAAAAATAACATACGATGCATTAAAACCATTTAATTTCTCTGTGTCAGATTGCATACATTATCTCTACATACATTCTCATTCTCATTGCATACTATCAGAGCTATCAAGAGATTACCAGACAACTCAAAATATCAGATTGTATAAATTTTTAAACTGTTTTGGTGTTTACTATTCAGGTATTTTATTTTTCCCTTCAACAAAATTTTGTTATTTATAGGTATGGTTTAGCAACAACATGTCTATCAATTTTTTTATTATTTTTAATTAAAAAATAAATACACACTACATAAACAATTCATATTAGTTGATGAATATTGAATTTTATTAATTTATAAAAAAAAAAATCATTTTTATTTAAAACTCATGGAAGATAACGGTCGAATTTTGGGTGCCGTTGTAACACGGGTTTCACCTGGTTTGGATTTTGAGGGGAAGGCTTTACAGGGTTCGAATGTAGGTCTACAGTAGAAGAAAGAATGCAACAGAGGATTTGATCGATGGGAAAGACAAGCAAATCATGAAATGAGGAAAATCCCTAGCAGTGGCGGCGTTGTTGGGGATGGGGGAGACACAACAATGCAGCGATGCCAAAATAGGGTTTGTCCTGCAACACAGGTCCCAGGAGGGGATGTTTCTGATAAGGGGCTTTTTTCAGTGCAGCCTGGGGGATTTCTACTAGGCCCATCTTAGCCTGTGGAGAATCTAAATAGAAACTTGTCAAGTAGGGGCAGATAGGTTTCTGGTTCTCTCCCAACTTTTATTTTTGTCATAATGGAGCTTGATGATGAGCTTGAGCAAGAAGTATTGTCTAATGAAAGAGTTTTTTTTCTAGGCTTGGTCTGATTGGAAGATTCAGGGGCTTTTGGCCAAGCTTATTAGACTTCCATCAATGGGAAGATTTGTTAGAAGGGGTTGTCCAAATCTATCCCATGGCAAGAGGCTTCTTCATTGTGGTTTTTGAAAAGGTGCAGGATAGAAAGAAGATTTTGTGTGATTACCATTGGGAATGGGAAGGCAAATATCCCCTGATGCTAAAGTCTTGGCACCTGGCCTTTAATCCAGCCACTAAGGTTTTCGAGAAGGTCCCTATATGGGTGAGACTTCCCAACTTTCCCTTACATTTTTGGTTTGATTCATTCTTAGAAGTTGTAGGGAACTCTTTGGGAAGTTTTTTAATGGTAGATGAAGGGTCTTCAAACCTTTTACATTCAACCTTTGCCCGGATTTTGGTGGAAATGGACATGTCAAAGGCTCCTTCGGAGGAGATTCGTTTAAAGACATCAAAAGGTTTGTGGGTGTAGCCCCTAGATTATGAAGGGATTCCTTTTAGATCTAGAGTTTGCTTTAAAACTAGACATTTGGCTGCTCAATGTGCAAAACATAGAGCTTCTAAATCAACCTCTGGTGGAAAGATGTTGGACCCCAGTATTATTCACTAGAGAAAAAGGATGAGAATCAACTGAGCACTTTGGAGAATAGTAGGGTGGAGTGAGGTCAAGAAGGGACGACGGTTGTGGAGGGTGGTAGTAGGGGGCGAGGTCAGGAAGGGACGACGGCTGTGGAGGAAGGGAGTAGGGAGATTCAGTAGCAAAATGGTGTTGACCTGGCACAAAAAGGGAATTAGGTTAAAGACAGAGATAATGTTGTCCAAATTGAAGGTGAAAAGGAGTTAAGTCCCTCAAATTGGGCAACAAATCCTAAATTTTGTGAGAAAATAGGCTTAGTAAGGTCACAAGGGAAAGAAATAGGGAAACAAAAAGCTAGTGAATGGAGTTATCAAGCAAATGGAAGCTTGGATGAAGCTTTGAAGATTCCTATTGTTAAATATTTGGATTGGAAAAAGGTGGTTGCAAGGGTAGAGGATGGTTGGCAAATGGTCAAAGGAAAAAAGCAGAAAAAGAAAGGAAGGATATGTTTGCAATGGTTCTCAGGTCTCAGCTGAAGAAAAGACAAACTTGAGCCCACCATCAGGATTTGTCAACAGGTCAACTGTAAGGATTGTTGGTTTTTGGGCTGGCACTTGTGTTTGCCTATGGTACTTTTGTTCTTCATTGTGAGTCTTCAATGTATGTATCACTTTAATGTGATTGTATTTGGATAGTTGGAAGGTTAGGGATTTTTCTAAAGAAGTTTTATGGGGCTAGAAAAGGTTTTTATCTAGTTGTTGCAAGGATATTAGTATTGTAATATGTTTTATTCCTATTATTAATAAAATCACCTTATCACTGATAAAAAAAAAAACTTTCATTTGTAAATTGTGAGCCAAATATTTGTTCGATTCATCCATCTATTTTAATTTATATTAAGGATTTAAACATAATGTATCTCAAATCAAAATTGTGCATGAATAGGAACAAAAATCATAAAACCTTAGATATTTAATATTATATAAAATAGATGGATGAAGAGGCATTAAAATTATGTTGTGAAAGCTTTTTTAAATACCAACAATAAAGCTAATGAAGCAAATGTCCGATATTTGCAATCACCTGAGAAGGAAATCTGTTTACAAATGCAAAGTCTATATTACAAATATATTTTAATTTATATTTTTGATAGGGCGAATTTAGGTGCTATAAAACAAACAACAAACAAGAGAGAGCAAATAACACTAAAAACAACCTACACCTCAAAATTAGTCTAGTTGGATTCAATACAAAATAAAGATGACAAAATGAAACCTTATACCTTGTGTTGAATCGATCCTTTGGTTGGCCCTTCGATCTTTGGTGTTGTATTCTCCTTGGATGACACAAGATGCAAACTAGATGATGATATGATAATGGATGAAAATGAATGCAAGTGTAAAAAAATGGCTAAGTATGGCTCTTAGAATTTTTTTGCAAGAGTTTGGCTACAATGCATGATCTCCCCCAAAATGAGAGAAAATAGGGGGATTTATAGAGAATTTTTTACTATCTAAGGAAATGGACGGTCAAGATTGAGCCACTAATATCAAGATGTAGAGCTAAGGTGAGTTGAGAACTCACAAGACCTCACATCTTGACATGTGGCATGTGATATGGCTTAAAAAGGGTGATGTGTACATGAGGTGGAAGGATAGTACATGACATGGAGGGAGTACATAGTACTTTGGGATTAAGATAAGATCTCCTCATAAAGGAGGTACTTTTCCCCATGTGGATGAGAGGATATGTGGGGAATTAAAAATTCTTCAAATATTCTCATGGGGATGAGAGAAGGAATTTAAAATTCTTTTAAGTGCATTAGGGGATTAAATGTGAATTAAAAATTTACATGGGGAATGGAGTGCCTTCTCAAAAGGAGAAACCATTTAATAGGGTTGACTCAATTAAGTGATTAAGGTTGTGCAAGTACTTGATTAGATAAATTAATGATATATTAAAAGAGGGTTAGATTTCACATGTGACTTGATGTGACAAGTCAAAGATCACATGGGGAAGAGAAAAATAAATTTAATATTCTTTGGAAGGATAAAAGGAATTAAAAATTTCTTGAGAGGTTGATTGGGCTAGTTAATGAAAGATTAGAGGAGGGTTAGGCGGCTAAGAGAGATTAGAGGCCAACTGGCAAAAGTTGGAGGATGTGACACATCCTAATCAAGGATTAGGCATGTGCACATCCCTAATGATGAGATTAGGAGAAATAATTAGGATTAGATAAAAAAGATGGAGGATGTGACATAAAGAGAATTATTTATTTAATTCATTTGATGAAAGGGGGAAGGTATTTAATTATTTAACTAGATACCTTAGGGATTAGAAGAACTTTAGAGGGATTAATTAAATAATAGTGACATTACTTAATTAATGCAGATAAGGGGATGTTTAGATGAAAGATGATAAATTTGGATAAATCAAGTGTCCAAATTTAGGTGTCTACAATATTAAATATCCAAGTAGACTATATCATATAGGCCTAGATCTTTAACAAAAATTAAAATAGATGATTTATAGAATTTGACTTTAAGCCACACTTAATAGTGTTTAATCTTACCACACTGTATGTTATTTTCCACCTTTCAATTTGATTTGGAATAGACTGAATAGTGATAAACAATAGTACAAATTGTATCTCAAATCAGAATTGTGTTTGCATTCATAGGAGAGCAAAAAAACTTATAAAACATTCACCAAGGTGATAGAGAGACAAATGAAACTTGAGTAAATTGGGGCTCTAGCTAAGGCTATCAAAATAGATGTGATAAATGCCACAACAAACCTTTCTTATGTTCTCATGATTTGGATTGGAGCACTGATGGTAACTTATGGTTATTCTCTTTGTGTCATGTGTATACTCTTTGGAGGGTTGTAGGATTGATTAACTCATATAAGCCTAGATCTTTAATATAAATTAAAATATATGGATGTGTATACTTTTTGCTTATTATGGAATTAGATAAATGCCATTCTATGACCATTCTATTATAAATTGACTTGGAGAATAAATATCATTACTTTTCATTGTCTGAAGTGTTCTTGCTAAAAATTGTATATCATTCAAGCCAATATCTATATTTAATGAGGAAAAAAGCCTTACATATGATTGAAAAATAATATATTTATAAATAGGCCAGTTATTACAATCCTTTACAAAATAATTATTATTTGATATATTTTTTGTTTAGGCATTATGGCTGCAGGAAAGAGAAAAAGTAAGAGAAAAAAACCAAAGGTTGAGGCCTCGTTAACCACGGGGTGTGAAATTTCAAGTGGTTGACTCAGATGATGGTGAGACTTCAACCAACCCACCTAGTGATAACACAATGTGTAATCCTATTGATAACAATGCAAAAACTATGGATGTTTATGTCCAATCTTGTCAGCATCAAAGATAAAAGACAAAGTGCAATAATAGTACGTGGACACAAAAAGATATGGATTATGTCATCAAAGATGTTGAGGACTATGGCTTCTCAATAAGAGAAACATCTAAAAAGGGGAATTCCTGCTAGTAGTTTAACATATTGGCTATTAAGATTGACAACAAAAAAGAGAAAAGGACCACCAACAATCCTTTCTATGGAAGAAGAGAAAGAAGTAGTTGAGTGGTGCCAAGAACTAGCTCAAATTGGTCAGGATTGGAGGTTATTCAACTAAAATCACATGTCACCCACATCTGTCAAACTAGGCCAAATCCATTCAAGAATGATTTACCAAACAAATCATGGTGGATGGGTTTCCACAAACGTCATCCAAGATTGACACTACGGATTGCAGAGGGTCTAGATAGGGACAAAGTAGTGATGTTGTGACCAAGTATCGTGGTTGATTTCTATGACAACTTAGAAAAACTTTACAATACTAATGAATGTGGACCAACCATGATGTGGAATTGTGATGAAACGGGTGTGCAAGCAGGTAGAAATTGTGGAATGAGAGTGATTGCAAAGGTGAGCAACAAAAGTGCACCATATATTCTATCTAAAAGTAGATAATGGATTACAATATTGTCATGTATCAATGCAGTAGGTCACAACATACCAGGTTTCTATCTTTTCAAGGCAAAAAGGCAACTGAATAATTACATTGCTAATTGTGAACCAGAGCTTGAATGGCAGCACAACCACTTGCTTGGATGACAAAGGAATTATTTTTGAATTGGTGGCATCATTTTTTCAAATAAGTTCCACGCAAGGCTTCACCCAAAAATAAACACCTCCTTATCTTTGATGGACATGGAAGCCATGTGGCTTTAACCACAATCCAAAAAGCCAAATCTCTAGGTATTGATCTTCTTACATTGCCCACCCATACCAGCCACAAAATGCAACCTTTGGATGTAAGTGTCTTTTCCCTATTCAAAACATATTTTAAAACTAAGAGGTCAAAGTGGATGGAAAAACATCCACACATAGAAAAAATAAAAGAATTGGCAGAACTTGCAAGCAAAGATTTCAAGCTTGCTCTTGTGCCTAAAAACATCATAACAGGTTTTCATAGGACTAGAATTTGGCCATTGGATAGAGATGCACTTCGTAATGACATGAAACCAACTGAAACATTCAATATAGAAGAAGACATTGAGATTGTAGGCATTACAAGAATCTTGAGATTGGTTGTTTTTGAAAATGCTCAAGTGGAAGAATGTTTGGCACAAATGACAACAAAACAATCAACAACAACATTTGACCCAAATGAAGACACAAGTTCACATACTCATGTCAACCAAACACAATATGAAAATGACTTGCATGATGACTTAAGCCTACCAACACAATTTGACCCACCAAATTGGGTTAAAAAAAAGTAGAAAACTTAGGAGTGAAAATTGATATCCAAAGTGAGGAAACATCATTAACCATGCCTTCTCCACCTCCACTACCAAGGAATGAAGTGGTTCATTATTATGCAAATACAAAAAAATGGGGAACTACAAATTTAGAGCCAAATGAAGTTGAAGATAGCCAAGGTGGAATCACTGAAGGGTTATTGAAGACACCTGAAGCTTTTGAAACAACAAATGAAGAGGTGCTATGTAGTCAAGACTCTTTAAGCAAATTTTTAAAGCTACCCATTCAAAGGGTTAGAAAGAGATCCATTCCATCTGATAATAATGCACTTAGATTGGGTAGGAAATCTCAAATTTTAACTACAAATGATTATATAGTTTTGCATGAGCAACAAGAAGCAAGGAAAATTGAATTTCAACAATTGAAAGAAAGGAAGAAAAAATAGATGGACCAAAGAAACTTCATAGAATTGAACAAAGAAAAAAGAAGGAAGAGCAAAAAATTGAAAGACAAATAATGAGACAAAGGAGGGAGGAGGAAAGGATTTAGAAATGAAAAGAGAGAGAGTTGAAAAATAAACAAAGGTAGGTGGTTAAGAATCGTAATTCAAAACTGTTGCAACTAGTTTTGGATAGAGTACTCCATCAACCCCCCTACCTGAACACCATCAAAATCTAAGAGATATGTACAACATTTTAACCCTTGCATATGTTGCTCTTACTAAGTTCCAAATTGGCTTTGATGAGAATCCAACACCAGATGCAAGCAGAGGTGGACAACAAAGTACTCTGTCAACCCCCTGCCTGAACATCATAAAAATATTAGAGATGTGTACAACATTTTAACCCTTGCCTATGTTGCCCTTAACAACTTCTGTGTTACTACTAGCTGTAACCCCCCTCACTGGACCCTATCAAATAGTTCCAATTTTTTGGGCTTTTAGATGAACACATGTTTGGTCATCTTACCCCTATTACACCCCGTGTTGATTCAACTACTCCAAATAAAATTTGAATAGATAGTCCTATGGAGGAGGAGCCAGAACCATTCCCTAGTTTTATGGTGAACTAGTCAGTTCCATAACTTACAAGCATAATAATATTGCACAACATACCTATTTAACATTGCCTATTTTGTATAATATATGTTTGATTTAGCAGACCATGTCTATTCTACAATGGTTACAATTTTGCAGACCATGTAACAATTTGCAGTCCATGAAACAATTATGCAAACTATTCCTATTTTGCAACATCTATAGGCTGGTCATTTTGTAATGTTTTGTAACTGAATATATCAATGTATGTGCATGAATCAATAGCAGACCATGTCTATTATGCAATGGTTACAAATTTGTAGACCATGTAACAATTTGCAATCCATGAAACAATTGTGCAAACCATTCCTATTTTGCAACATTTATAGGCTAGTCATTTTGTAATGTTTGTACCTGAATATACCAATGTATGTGCATGAATCAATAGAAAAACAATGACATTAAATTAAGTCATCTCTAATTTCAATGATTTCTTCTCAATTTTTTTTAGTTTTGAATGTAATGGTCTATGACATTGATTAAAGCTTTTGCATAGTGCCTAATTGCATACCGAATAAATAAGTTCCCTTATAAATATGGTGAAACACACAGTCCAAAAATAATAAACTTGGCATGATTGCTATTATGCCAATATAATAATAATGGTTACACAATAAAAGTTCAATGACTTGCTAATTAAGTTTCTAGATATAATAGATTGGAAAATGAAAGGTCAAGTAAACATTTAACTACATACATTTAAATAAATGCCCCATGCACAAAGAATAAAAGAGTTTGAATTTTGCAGGTTTGAATAGAAAAAAATAGTATCAAAGGTAAAGGTCAACACTATCATGATATTAATTCTATTACACTCGTCATTCCAATGCAATCAAACTATACAATAATCCTAAGCCAATGCTTCAACACAAAAGTTTTCACAAAAAACATACTATGACCATTTCTGAATACCAATATTTGTTTTAATTAATTTCACTTCCACACTAATAACTTTTCTCATGCCTACATTTAGAATGAACTTTCCCCATTTGATTGAGTCATTTTATAGATCCTCTTATTAGAACTCATTTACCCCATAGGAACTTCAGAATCCTACACTTATGCGATATTTTTCTTTTGAAAGTTAGCACGTCATGCATCTACAAGAAGGGAATGTCTTGATACCTTAAATTTCATAGTTTAACACTTTGTGATCCCTCTAGGCATCTACATTCTTTTGGTTTCCACAAGATTTCATGTCATTATTGACATAGAGAGAAACCTCCCACCTCCAAGCATAACTCAAATCTACATACTCTTAGCACAACACATTATGCAATATAGCAAATCTAACACAATAAAACTCATATAAATTCATTTCATTTTCAGCAATGAAAACAATTACATAAATCAAAAAATTAAACTTATTACATTAGCCATCCATGGCTTCTCACACACATTATCATTCTCACATTCCTCACTCTCAAATTGGCAACACAAAATTTGCTTCACAACTCTTCAAACTTTGTGTTGGACCTTTTTTTCTCTTGCGGGCATCAAAAATCCTCTTTTTCTTCAATATTTTTGCTTCTATTTGCTAAAAACTTGTTGCCTAGGCCATCTTCTCCATTATGGCAGCCTTTTTCTCTTACAAATTTGTATTTTAAAGCTATTCTCACTGTTGTAACATCTCACCTTTTTTTTGGATGTGAGAGGAATGTTTTTCTCCTCAAAAATGGCATACCAATCAATGCATTTCTATTACAAATTGTCATGGATTCCTTTTCTGAATTTGGCACCATACTCAATAACTATTCTTAATTGAGTTTTAGTTATAAACTCATTAAGAATAAGTCCAATAATAAACTTCTAGAGGAGCATGACAATGAATATTAAAATTGATTTTATGCAAGTTACCACCGGGCGCCAATAACTGCCATAAAATTTAATTTTTGAATAACTTTTTATTAGAAGCTCATATTCACCTGAAAACTTGCCAAGAGGCATATAATGTCATTTCAAGCCTTTCCACCAAGCCATTTTTCTCTAGCTCTTAAAAATATTGAAAATTAATTGTTTCTATGGCTTGCTAGGATACAAAAATTGATTTTAAATTATCCCAATCCGTGAGGAATTTCGTCATGAAACCTTCACCACATTGTGTTAAATTTTTCCAATAATATTTATTTAAAAGTATTTCAATCCAAATCTTATGAATTTTTAGAAACAATTATTTCTATAAAACTGCCTGTGAAGCCTTAAAATAACAATTTGGCGTAAACTTGAATCTTGAAATTTTGACTGAATATTTGAATTTTTTTTTAGAGATGCCATGAACAACCAAAATAAGCCAAAATGAAATAAAATAACTAACAAATATTTTTGGGTGATGTTGATTTCCTGTGGACCTAGATGCTCCTGCATTAGACACGCCAAGTAAATTCAATTTTGTGAGTATAACTCACAAAATGGAGTTGAGTAGTAGGACTACCCTTCTAGATTGTAAACAACTTGCAACAAACTCCATCACTGAATCAAACCTATATCCTTCTTTCTTCCATCACTTCTTCTAGCATTTTCCTAGAAAACTATGCATCTTCCTACACCATCTTCTCTCTTCCTTCACCCTTGTGAGACAAAGCTCACCACAAACCGACCACCTCCACCAACAAGAATCTTCACGTTCTTCTACAATACCTCCATCCAAATCTGCACTAACAAAATCTATTTGCACCTCCTCCACATTCAACTCTTCAATTGCATACACCTCATTATCTTTGTCATAATAATCAAAATTAGAAAACTTAACCATTACCTCAAGGATTTCTCTCTCTATTGCTACTGCAATATTTTCTTCTCCACCACCATCAACTATTTCATCTTCTCCATCTGCATCTTCTTTCATTATCCTTTCAACCTTCTCTTCCAAGTCACTTGCATATAGTAAGGTAAATCAATTGTTGCCTCTTTCTCCTCTGCTGCAACTTCTCCTTTTCTTGCAAACAAAACAAAGTCAACATGTTCATGGGACTTATCTTCTCCCACCTATATCTCCTTCATTCCCTTATCACATTCATCAGTCACTTTCCCTTCAAAGAAGATATCTATCCTCCTTATCTCCTCTTTGAGTAGGAGATCTTCTTCATCTTCACCAAATTCTTCATCAAATATAGGATTGTCAGCTTCTTCTTCAAAAACTTCTTCCTACTCTTCTTCTTCTTCCTCAGTGTCACATGCATGATACTCTGCTTCATCTTTTTTCCTTCCTGCATTCAAAATATTATTAGAATGATAAATAAAGTTACTATTACCTCTTATCCTTGCCCAATTTGCTTTCAAATCTTCCTTTGCTTGCTTCAACTCCTCAAATTCTCTCACCCTGTCCATCCTCAGTCTTTCCTTAAGTTTCTCAAGTATAGGAACTGTCAAAATCCATCCAATAACAAAATGCCTTCTTCCCTTAGACATTTTAATCAGCTTTTTATAACTCACACAAATTGTATACCATCTACCCAACAGAGATCTGGAAGATGCGCCTCTCAAAACTCCATCTACCCACACCCATAGTGGATGAATTTCACACACCTTCTACCCAAATTATCCCTATAAGAGGAATACACTTGACTTATTACAAAGTCATCACCTCAGGCTCTCTAGACTTAGCACACTTGCAACAAAATATTAGAGCTCTCAAACAAACTTCTTCACTTCTCCAACCCACGGTCCTGGTGTAATCACTCTGCACACTCAGGAACTTCCCACTTTGATACCATTGACACATAGAGAAACCTCCCACCTCCAAGCATAACTCAAATCTACATACTCTCAGCACAACACACTATGCAATATAGAAAATCTAACACAATAAAATTCATATAAATTCATTTTATTTTCAACAATGAAAACAATTACATAAATTGGAAAATTAAACTTATTACATTAGCCATCTATGGCTTCTCACACACATTATCATTCTCACATTCCTCACTCTCAAATCTACAACACAAAATTTGCTTCACAACTCTTCAAACTTTGTGTTGGATGTTTTCCCTCTTGCAAGCATCAAAAATCCTCTTTTTCTTCAATATTTTTGCTTCTATTTGCTAAAAACTTGTTGTCTCGACCATCTTCTCCATTATGGCTGCCTTTTTCTCTTAGAAATTTGTATTTTAAAGTTGTTCTCATTGTTGTAACATCCCACCTTTTTCTTGGATGTGAGTAATATTTTTCTCCTAAAAAATGGCATTACCAATCAATGCATTTTTGTTACAAATTGTCATGGATTCCTTTTCTCAATTTGGCACCATACTCAATAAATATTCTTAATTGAATTTCAGTTATAAATTCATTAATAATAAGTCCAATAATAAACTTCTAGAGGAGCATGACAATGACTATTAAAATTGATTTTATGCAAGTTACCACTAGGTGCCAATAACTGCCGTAAAATTTAATTTTTGCATAAGTTTTTATTAGAAGCTCATATTCACTTGAAAAATTTCCAAGATGCATATAATGTCATTTCAAACCTTTCCACCAAGCCGTTTTTCTCTAGCTCTTAAAAATCTTGAAAATTAATTATTTCTGTGACTTGCTAGGATAAAAATTTTAATTTTAAATTCTCCCAATCCGTGAGGAATCTCGTCATGAAACCTTCACCGCATTGTGTTAAAAATTTCCAATAATATTTCTTTAAAAGGATTTCAATCCAAATCTTACATATTTTTATAAATAATTATTTTCGTGAAATTGCCCTGTGAAGCCTTAAAATAACAATTTGGTGAAAACTTGAATCTTAAAATTTTGACCGAATATTTGAATTTTTGTTTTGAGAGATGCCATGAACAACCAAAATAACCCAAAATGAAATAAAACAACTAACAAATAGTTTTGGGTGATGCTGATTACTTGTGGACCCAGATGCTCCTACATCAATTCTTCATTGTTTATCTAAATAATAAAACCAAGTGGATTTTGATCCACTAGGGTTGTCATAATCCAAATCTTGGAGAAAATTATTTTTTGAATTTTCTAATTGCTACCTTTGAATTACACAACCTTAATATGTGCATCCTCATAAGCACATTAATTTTTGTTGTGCACTCAAGCAAGTCCATCCTTGGTAATTTATCACTACATGATAGACCTTCGGGTCCTTCATTCATGCAACTAAATTTGATGCTTGTGATCATTTTCCAAACAATTGATTACCGATTAGCCTGTTTCTTGTATGCTAATGTGTGTTCATAGCATGATTCTACAATTTCTTCAAACTAATGGATTTCTATATGTCCTACATTGCGAATTCCTACGTGTGTTTCCTAGGAAATGGATATCTCCATACCAAGAGCTTGCCATCATGATGCTTAATTTATGGACCTTACCTTCATAGATTTATTGATAAAGCTATCCTTCTATTGCATTATTGCTAACAATTGTCACCAAAATGGTGCCATGTAGTGAAAACATAAGATTTGTATATCATGTTTTTATCAAAAATTTAACATTGTCTCCATGGTAATGCACATTCCATACTTTATAATTTCCAAAAACTTATGATTAACAAGAAAACAATGGTTGGGATTTGGCCCCATGAGGTGAAGAACAAAACAAATGTCACATAATTGAGAGAGGATGGTGACGGATGGAGCAAGGTTCTGCGCAGGCATCGCGAGTTGCAGCTACATGTCGTGTCTTCTTGTTGCATGTCATTTCTTCTTGCTACAGGTGTATCTTTGATTCCTAATCAGTGGTGGGGTGCTTCGGTCTATCGGGTGGGGTTTTTTTTCGTGTGTGTGGGGGGGTGTTATTATTTCCTTGGTTTGCTTTCATCTTTAGTTGCTTTTGGTTTTATTTAGAGCTTTCTTCTTTGAGGGTTTTGCCTTGTCTCCTCTCCGGTGATGGATAAAGGGGAAGCTTCGAGGGTCAATAATGCTTTGGATTTCCAATATGCCTTGGGAATGAAATCTCCTTCTCTTTCAATGAAGGTTTTCAATAATAACTTTTTCTCTAATGATTCAAGGAATGGAGGATTCGCTCCATCTGGAGGTCCTAATATCCCAAAAATTAATGGGTGCCTGGAACGAAGCAAAGATAGGTCGGTACTAGTGATTCAACTATAATCGATCGCGGAGGATATTGAGTATTACTTGAAGCATGTTTTGCTCTTCAAATTTTTGGAAATGAGGGTTTCACTTCAATTTTTGAAGTTGTGGGCTCATTGTACCTGGTCCCCAGAGGGTGAGATGGAAATAATGTTGTTAGCAAATAGTTACTTCATGGTGACATTTAATTGCATGGGGGATTGCAATAAAATGTTTGAAGGTGGGCCTTATTTCCACAACCAGATTGGTTTATTTATTAAACCCTGACATGTGGGTTTTGATCCTTTATAGGCGCTTCCGAATCGGGTTCTGGTGTGGGTTCATATCCCTAGATTTCCAGTTGAATATTGGTGCAATGTCATCTTGCATTGAGTTGCTTTGTTGTTGGGGAAACCGGTGGGTCCTTCTCAACAAACTCAGGATAGAAAGGTAATAATTTTTTCTCGCATTTGTGTTGAAATGGATTTAAATAAGCCTCTTCCAGATTCTTTGGAAATTTGTGCGGGTTCATACTCTTGGGTGTAACAACTTGATTGAGACATTTCCCTTTCGTTGTCGTCTTTGTCATGAATATGGCCATCTACAGAGGAGATGCCTGAAGTCTAAATCTTATGTGTCTCAGACTGCTCAGCCTCCTCACAATCCTCCTAAGGTTGACAAATGCAAGGACCTTGTTCTTGGTGAGGCTGTTGGTGCGAAGGGTTTTATTCTTGCTAAGGCTCACAATAGGAACCGAGGTCAAAAGAGGAATCTTAAGGAGAGTTAGGAAGGAGATACCTTTAATAGATTTGAGGTTTTGGATGATCTTAGTCAGCAGGAGGTTCAAATCTGGGAATGTTGTTTATGGATTAGGGTGTTTCATAAGGGGTTTAGGAAGGAATTATTCCAGATTGCTTCCAGACTTCTCAGGAGACTGGGGCTTTGCAAATGGAAATAGATCTGAGTTTGGTGGTTCATGGGAGATCTGAGACTCTTGTGGATACAAAGATGGGGGAGGGAGAGATCTCTACTCAATTGGTGAAAGTGGGGTTTGATTCGGTAAAAGGTAGCAAGGCTTCTCCTTTGTTGGGAATTCTTCAGAAAGAGCAAAAGAAAGGGGTTGCTGAGAAGTTTTCTAAAGTTGGGAGAAAGAAGGATTTAGAAAAAATAAAGATGAAGGGGGAGACTTTGGTGGAGTCTAGATCTATTAAGACCTTGGATTCCCATTTTTCTAACCCTCCATAATGATCGTCCTCTCTTGGAATCTTAGGGGCTTGAACAATGGCCCTCAACAAAAAGATGTTCGTGATTTCGTGAGAACTCATTCTCCTGATGTTCTTTTTTTTATGAGACTAAGTTAACTGTTGAAGATATGATTGGTTTGTTACTTAAGCTATGGGGGTAAGGTGATTTCCAGTGTATTGGGGCTCATGGTAATGTAGGGGGTGTGTCTTGCCTGTTGAACCCATTGAAGATTCGTCCTCTTTGGTGGATGTCCTCCAAGTCTTCCATATTTGTGGTTGCTTCAATTTTGGAGTTGTGGGAAACTATTCTTCTTTCAAACATCTATGCGCCTGCTGATTTTCCTGGTAAGCATTTATTGTGGTCTCATATTAATTTCATTCAAAGCCTTGCTCCTTTTTTCCCTAGGATTATTGTTGGTGATTTCAATGCTATTATTTAGTTGGATGAGAAGAAGGGTGGTATTGCGAGATTGGAGCCCTCTGCTTTCCTTCTTAGTGATAACATGTCTGCATTGAACCTAGTTGAAATTAAGCCCTATAATGGTCAGTATACTTGGAACAACAGGAGAATGGGAGAGAACTATATAGCTGAGAGACTTGACCGTTTCTTCGTTTCCTGTTTCTGGGTTGGTGGATTGTGGTCTACTTGCTCTAAGATTTTGGATTGGAGGGGCTCGGATCACTGGCTTATTAAGTTATCTGCTACTTCAGCACGTGTTGCTCAGTCCCCCTCTTTCAAGTTCCATCTTATGTGGTTAAGATATTCTTCTTTACAGGTGCATGTGGTTGAATGGTGGCGGAGGGGAAGACTTGCTCATGACACTGCTATGTATTCTTTTTCCAAACTGCTACAATATGTAAAATTTCAACTCAAAAGGTGGAATAGGCAGTGCTTTGGCAATATTTTTCATGCGAAGGTTGTTGCTCAAGCTGACTTGGATATCATCACTCTGGAGATAAGGGAGTTTGGTATTTCTGAGGATTTACTCAGGGAGGAGGCAAGGGCTTTGAAAGCTTTGGAAGAGTGTGAGTTGCGCAAGGAAATTTATTGGAAACAAAAGGCTCGAGTTGAGTGGTTATAGGAGGGAGATAGAAACACTGCTTTCTTCTTCAACTCAGTGAAAGCTAGGAGACATGGTAATTCTATGCCTATTCTTGTGAATGACAAGGGTGAGCATTTATCTTCTTTGCAAGATATGTCTAGAGAAGCTTCATAGTTCTTTGCTTCATTATTTAGAGAGGATTCTTAGGATGGTTTGGCGGAAGAAAACCAAGTTTTATCTTGTATCCCCTCTTTGGTTACTAGGGAGATGAATGATTATCTTTTGGGCAATATCTCGCTGGAGAAATTGGAGGATATTGTTTTCCTGATGAAGAAAGGGAAAGCCCCGAGCCCTGATGGCTTTCCGGTTGAATTTTATCAAGAATTTTGGGATATCATTAAGCTGGACCTTTTGGAGGTGGTTCGTGAGTCTCAAAGGAATAAGTAGATGTTGTGGGCTTTGAACTCTACATTCCTTGCTCTCATTCCCAAATGTGAGGGGGAAAATTATTTGAGTCAATTTTGACCCATTTCCCTTTGTAATGTGGTCTATAAAATCACTTCCAAGTTGATTGTTAAAAGGATGAAGCAATGGATTAGAGGGCTTATCTCTGAGGAACAGAGTGGTTTTGTGGAGGATCGACAAATTCTGGATAGGGTGGTCATTGCTATTGAAACCATTCACTCTATGGCATCCTCAAAATAAAAGGCTATGTTCATCAAGCTAGATATGGCAAAGGCCTATGATAGAGTGAAGTGGTCCTTCTTGCAAAAAATTCTTATTGCTTTTGGTTTTGCTAAGGAGTGGTCCAATGGGTTATGTGTTGTGTTACTTCCACTTCTTTCTCGATGTTGATAAATGGTGAGCCTTCTTCTCTTTTTAGTGCTTCTAGATGCCTTCGTCAAGGGGATCCTCTCTCTCCTTATTTATTTATTCTTCTTGTTGAAGGCCTGGGGAGATTGGTGAAATGTAATGTGGAGTTGGGTTTTATTTAGAGATGGGGGTGGGGAAATGGTTTGCCTCCTCAATCTCACCTGCAATTTGTGGATGATATTGCCTTGATGGGTATGGCTAAGATTAGAGAAGCTACAAATTTGCGCAAGGCTTTGGATATCTATCTTGTTGCTTCTAGTCAAAGGATTAATGAAGATAAATCTTCCATTTTCTTCTTCAATACTTTGAGGCTTATTCAACAAAGGATTGCTTGTAACTTGAGGTTTCAAATTGGTTCTCTCCCTTTAACTTATCTTGGTATTCCTATCTCTATTGGTAGACTTCCCAGGGAATCGTGACAAATTATTCTGGACAAGTTTCGTGTGAAGGTTAATCATTGGACTCATAGATGGTTGTCCTTTACTGGCCGTTTTCAGATGCTAAAGTATGTGGTGTAGGCTCTTCCTATTTATAGGTGCATGCTACAGGTGGCTCCAGTTGGGTTTGCAAAGGATTTGGATTCTCTGGCTAGACAATTCTTATGGGTGGGTAGCTTGTCCTCTTCCAAGTGGAGCCTAGTAAAGTGGGATATTGTGTGTAGCCCGAGGTAGTTTGGGGGTCTTAGATTATGATAGTCCACTTGGTTTGGGTTGACGTTGGCTACAAAACTTTATTGGAGGTGGTGTGTAGAGTATATTTGGGCAAGGATTTTATCTCACAAGTACCTTCCAGGGGTTTTGAAGGAGGAGCTTCCTAGGTATCCTCTAGTGGGGAAAGGTTATGTGATTTGGGGAATGCTTAAGAAAGGGGCTGCATTGATCAAGGAGGGCTTGTTCTAGATATATAATAGGGGGGTTGAGGTTCTCTTTTGGTCTGATTCTTGGGATGGATTTTCTCCCATTTTGCGTCAGTATCCTAATTTGGTGAATCTTTATCAACGCTTCTTGGAGGTTGGTTGCTCAAGGGTGAGTAATTTTAAGAATTTTTATCCATGTGGGCAAATGGAGGTGGCTAGGTGGAAGGATCCTTGCGATTAACCTGTTATCAGGTTAGAGGAGGATTGTGTTGAGCTTCAAAATATTTTGGCTAGTAGACAATGCAGTTCCCTTAGGGATAAGGATATTCTAGCTTGGAGCCCGAATCCTAAGGGTGATTTCACTGTGGCTAGTGGATATCAAGAGTTGTTGTCTCGTAAGTTTGGGGGGGTGAAGGTCCCTTGGTGGAAACATGTGTGTAACAAGTTTTCATGGGCAAAGTGTAATTGTTTTGTGTGGACTTTCGCTTGGAATAGATGTTTGACTTGGGATAATCTTCGAAAGCAGGGATTCCAGTGTTGGGAATAGGATGCCATTTAATTGTAATCCTAAACATATTTCATGTATCTCCTAAGTCCTTGGAAAGTGTTCCCCAACACTAGGATTAGAAAGAGATTAAATTCAAATGAAATGAACATGTAAATTGAAATTTGTGATTATTCCTAAATGATAGGAACATGTGGGGACGTCCAAGAAGAGCTCTTACAAGATAGGAGCACAAGGGGCACCCACATGGAAGCTGGAACCCACCTTGCTTCAGTTAACTATTTGGAGGATTGATAACACTTCAGTAATGCATTTAGAGATCCAACAAATTAGGGATTGATATTTACATGAGTGGAGTTCATTTTAGTTCAATTCAATTCAATATTAGTTTAGTTTAGTTTAGTTTAGTTATGGTTTAGTTATCTTCAGTTGCATGTAGTTAGTTTGAGTTGAATGCTAGTTGACTTGAGTTGACTTGAGTTGCATGACTAATGAGTTCGGTTGCATGATAGATAACAGGTGGATACTTTCAGTTAAGTGGGGATGATCAATCATGCATAGTGTTTGCATAAATTGGTGGAGAGATATGTTTCAGTTAACTAAGATTGACTTGGGACCACCTTAGGCACCCAAGTTGGCATCTTTTAGTTAACACCTTTTGCATGAGAAGATATTTACAAGGGTCAGTCAAGTGGGCCCATTCTTGGGTGCCAACTTTGAGGTGAAGTTTGTAAGATATTTTCTTGACCAAAGTTTTGTTAAGTGTTCAGTTTGGGGCACCTAAATTGAGGAAGACTTTGGTTTGACTTCAAATTACATTGTTGAACTCTACTTGCCCAATCTAGGCGTAGATTTTTGTGAGGAGCTTTATGCTCTTGTATTGTACAACTCTTATGAGTTTACATGCTCATTAATTATCTGTTTATTGCAGCAAGTGAATGAGAGTTTGCTACATGTTTGGAGGTTGAGCTTGTGCATGTGTGACAGGGTTTGAAGCATGGCATGGGATGTGTGGATTCATGCTTGGTCACATGGAATGCATGGATAACTTGTAATTGTAGCAAGTGGATGAGAGTTATATGAGAGTTTTGTGCATGTTGTGAAGAAGGATTGTTGAAGGCAACGAAGCATATCAATCAAGGATTGATACAATATTATTATAATCTTGTTCTAAGGTTAAATAATACAAGCACTATTGATTCTGGTGGACTTTTTTCTCGAAAGGGTTTCTCCACGTATATGCTGTGTCACTTCTATCTTCTTGTCTCATTCTTCTACAATCTTTTGTCTCTTTCTACAATTGGTAAAATTGATCTAAACAAATAATCATACACAAAGAATTGTGACAAAGAACACTTAATTAAATTTGTAGTCTCATAGTTTTACAAGTTTTAAGCTACAATATTACCTTCATTATCAACATTCAGGGTCCCTCTATTTGTGTTCTGTGCAATTGCAGTGAGGAGGATTCTTCCCATTTGTTTTTCCTTTGTCCTTATTCTATGCTACTCTGGCATTTGTGGTGGGGTGTTTGGAAACATCCATGTGTTCATGCTTCTTCCCTTGTTGAGTTTTGGAGCAGTCTGGGAAGAACCCCTTCCTAGACCTCTTTCCTCTAAATTGTGTGGTGCATTGGTCCTATATTCATCCTTTGGAAAATTTGGTTGGAAAGGAATCATAGGATTTTTCATGGGGATAGGCTAATGGTTCAACAGGTTTGGCACAAAATTGTCGGTATGATCTAAGAGACGATGGAAGCCAAATGTGAAATGGCTTTTCCATTCGAAAGAAGTGATGATGAGATTGTGAATAGATCAGGATTGTAGAGGTTGACTTCGGTCTTTGCTTGTGTCAGAAGAGGTAGGAGGGATAAAAAGAAGGTTCAAAGGGTTGGAAGATGGTTGCCTCCTCCGGTGGATTTTTTGAAGATTAATATAGATGGTTTCCTCTAGGGGTGATCCTGGGCCTTCTGGGATTGGTGGAGTTGGAAGAGACTGTTTTGGTTCAGTTATTTTCTTTTTCTCCATTCATAAAGGGTGGCATTCTAACAAATTTATGGAGGGGTTGGCGATTCTCTGGGCTATTGAGCGTGCTTGTGCCTTGGGTTGGCATAGGATTATTTGTGAATCTAACTCACAAATTATTGTTAATATGTTGCACAAGCAAAAGATGGTTGAGGTTAATTGGCAGATTACATTGGTGGTTTGACAGATTTTGTAGAGGTGCTCTATGTTGGAAGTGGTGTCTTTTTCCCACATTCCGTGAGAATGGAATATGGTTGCTGACTATTTGGCTAAGTGGGCTTTAGAGCATGTAGATGATTGGAAGGTTGAGGGGTGGGGATAGTCATCCCCTGATTATTGTCATGATTTAGAGAGGGTCATTGCTGATGATATGGAGGGATAAGATGTTGGTGGATGTTTGGTTGGTGGTTTTTGTATTGGATGGTTGTTCTGGTGTGTTCCTTTGTGGGAGCCTACGGGTTCCCTGATCTATATATACTGTTAATTTCTTGATTTCAATAAAAATTTTACCCTTTTTATTAAAAAAGAAAGAAAAAGAAAAAAAGAAAACACTGGTTGTGCATTGAAACTACATTTTCCACCCATTAACTATTGTCTAGGGAATTATTGAAATGGATGAGGAGAATGTTACCTTCCTCTTCCAATCCCCATGAGACCTCAGTTAGTAGTGTTTTCATGGGACACAAATTGTGCCAAATATAAGATTCAAAATGCTCTTACAATCTTCTCTTATCTAAATCCAACCAAAAACCATTGCATACGTATCCTCTCAAAGAGTTGGTCCATAATTGACTTTGGCCTTCTAAGCTGTTGAAGAAATAAGTAAGCCACAGTGAAAGTTCTTTGGATCAAGTGGGAATTAGTGGAAGGGAGATTGGGGAGTGAGTTAAATGTGACTTAAACATCAATTTGACAACTCCAAAAGATCTTCCCAGTAGGCTAAGTAGATTTCCTGTATAGAAAATGAGTGATGAAAAGGAGTAGAACAATAGTGTGAAGGAAAGGTGGAGGATAAGAAATAATCACCACTCTCATGAAACTCTGCCTCACCATGCCATACAACCCTTCTACTTTGGGTACTAATATTTATCTTACGCTTAAATCACATCCAGTTGGACGTTGGTCTTACAATTAATATTATATTTCTTTTGTTTACAAACAAAATAAAAGGGAATAATGCTATCGATGTGATACCTAAATGAAATTGGTTTTGCATAGTGAAAGTTATGAATTCTCTAGTTTCTCTCTAATTTGGGTCATTCCCAAAATCACTGGTTACAGGGTTTATGTAAATTGGGCACTAACATTGCTCTAAACGCAACTACCACTATGAGTGGCATGAGGCATCCATAACAGAGAAAATTGAAACCCTACATCATTTTTTTACTCCCAATTGAAATAGCCCCCCAAAAAACCCCAAAATAACTTCAAAGTTTGAAAACCTATAAACCTTAACTTTAAAATTTCAGGAAAAAATTGCTTTGCAAAATTGAAACCAATGAATATGGGTTATAGCCCTAGTAAGGTTAGAAAAGACCATACCACTCCATAAGTTCCAAACCCTTATAATTTTTTTTGTGTCCATAGACATAGTTGTATCCTTCATGGTTAGCAGATGGCAACATGAACATGGGAAGAGGAGGCGACCTAGAAATTAAAAAATTGTTAAAACAATGAACAAGAAACAATAGTAAAAACAAATTATGCAAGCCTTACTTGCTTGGTCATCACCTTCACTTGCATGGTTGTAGATCTCGCATCTCTGCTGGTGATGGACATGTTCGTTGCAAACTTCCAATGCCTTTAGCAATGGACATGACGACTACATGCAAGACGACATAATGAGTAACATAAAGAATTTAGGATAAGTTGTAGTAACATAAAGAATTCAGGGTTAGCTAGTTTTAATATGTAGCTTATGAGTAGTTGATAGATAATTTAAAAATAATGATATGTAGTTTATTAATAATTTATAAATAATTTATTAAAATTATATGTAGTTTAATAATAGTTTATAGATGAAAATTATTCAAGTAATAAATAAAATATGTTCTCTTTTAGGATTATTGGTAATCATAAGTAGTTCATATTTAATTAATTATTAATAACAAGTTGTTTAATTTGTGAACAAAGTGTGTAATGTCCCCTTCTCAAATGTGATCACTTCAGTTGACCGTTGGCCTATTCCAGAGACCCGTAGGCTACTCGGAGGGTGAAATTAAGGTTTCCTATTTTTGAGGAGGTGGTTGCTTGAAGTTTGGAAATTGGATTGCGGTTTCTTTCTGGGTTTTCATAGAGCTTCGCAGTGGTATAGTCTGTTTGGTATTCCAAGCAACTTCATGAATTTACTATTTTTAGTAAATTCTATTTCTGGCAATGACCTTGTGGATTTCAGTACTGTTGGCTCTCGTCTTCAACTAGTTTAGTTGGTAATTGGATTTTTGGCCCTTGGATGCTTTTTTTGGAGAGATAAGTTATTTTCATGTTATAATGTTATATTTTTATATTTTAATATTATAACCCCTTTGGCCTAGCATTATAACTTCATGTTGTTTTAAAAAAGGGGACTTTATGGGTAGCTGCTTCATGAGGAGATAATTTATATTTTTAAGGCCAAATTAAGGATTGGAGAAGTGGGATGCCTACTTGAGGGAAGAGATTAATTTTTATAAAGTGAAATATTGCCTTGAGAAATGGACGCCACCTTTGGAGGGAAATAAGTTGAATTCAAATTTGAAAATTGGGCGCCTTTCTTGAAGCTTCTAGAAGATTCTCTTCAAGTCCTTAAATGTTGGCTTCTTCTCTTCATTTGGATATCTCATGTTTTTAGGAAAGTCATGTTGCTGAAATGGTGACAAAATTGCTTCGAGGAAAGCACACCTCCTAGCTTGGCTCATCTTCTTGCTTGAAAGATAGCAACTAGTTGAGAGGTAGTTTGTAGTGATTTATTCAACATTGTATTTGAGTTTCTTAGCATATTAGTTCTATTATTTTGAATTTTAGTCATATTTTGGAGTTGCTGATAAGCATAGCTGATTGTAGTTTTTGATCATATTTCATAAAATAAAAATACTATCATTCTAGGTATTGTAGAATTGAGTTTTTTGGACAGGGGCAACCCTATGCTCCAAAGTGCAGATTTTATTAACAAAAAATGAATTTATCCTAAGCAAAGTCGCCCTTCCTAGGGTCGTACCATCTGTAGCAGCATTGGAGTTCATGTCATAAATTATCAAGGGTTGCATTTGGGGGGTTTCTTCATTGTGATGTGGGCGCCATTAATCCTTGGGTCATTTGCACTCAGTTTCAAGTCATTTGGGGTTGGTTTGAGCATTTTATGAGCATTTTAGTGAGTTCTAGTGATGCTGGTTACTTCATTTCAATTTCTGGTTTGTTATATCAGTCATAGATAAATGCAGATTTGTGAGGAGTTTGAGTCTAGAGAGTTTTGTTAAGCATTGAGGAAATCATATTTAGATTTGCAGCATTGGAGGACTTCTAATAATGGGTTTTAGCAAGAATTCTATCATATTGTAAGCTGATTAGTAGTACTATCAACAATTCTCTTTCTTCCTTCCACTTGCTTATTGTACTTCCCACTGAATAAGTGGAAGAGGCTGGCTTGTCGCCTATTTACTTTCAGTTAGTAGTTGTAGGGACCCTCTGACCATATGCTTGCCATCACTTGGCGCCATCCTTGGTTAGAGTTACTTCAGCTCATCTTGCATTAGATCCTCTGACCATATGCTCGTCTGTCCTAGACGCATTCTTGGTTACAGTTCCCTTGCTGCTTTGCATCTGCATTAGATCCTCTGACCATATGCTCACACCTTGCCCACATCGAGATCTTGGTGTACATCCTTGGTTAGAGTTGCTTCCGCATCGTTTTGGTTTTAGAGCTAACCTTAACGGCTATGTGTTGATTGTAATTGCATTTGAAAAAACAAAAAAAAAAATAGTCCGGTTCATTACAAAGTGCATTCATAGTTAAAAGATGAAGTGATTTTTTTAATAATAAAGTGTTCAAGTATTGGTGCAAGTTGGAATGAAGATCGGGGGTGGTAATTGAATATGGCCGGTAGAGGGTTAGAAAAGAGGGATTTTGGACACCTTTTACCATAACGCGTGATTAAGACATCAAAATTGATGATGATAACTTCAAACCTTAGTTATAAGTAGTACACTAGCCAATAAAGATGGTATTAAATTTTTAGAGTTTTTTGATATTGGAAAATTAGATTTTGAGAGGCACCAAATTAGGGTGCACAACTACTGGTCCTCTCCCCTATAAGGTTTTAGTTTCAAGTAAGACTTCCCACCATTCACCTCGACTATTCATTTATTTCAAACTGTCAATCTCAAACTATTTACGTATGCTCATCCTCATCTACATAGAATTAAATGTAGATGTATTTTTGCTAAATGTTCTATTAACGATCAAAAGAACAATTATTGCCCACAACAATGGTGGTTATAGTTGTGAATGAATGAATGGATGATTTTAATTACGTCCACGAGACCCACAAGTTTATGGGACCTAAGAAATGAAACCGGAAAATCACCTTTGCCAACACAACAAAACCACCACACCGAACTACCTACTGTTGTTTTCAATCTCTTTGCTGACTTTGTTTCTTTTGTTGTGTATTTTGGTCAGGTAACTTGCTGTTTTATCAATCTTCTCCTCTTCAAACAAAGCCCCTAAAGATTTGACTTTTAACAAATCTGAGTAACAATACCAGATGTCCTTGTAAGCTTTACACTCCATAACATAGTGCCATTCTGTCTCCACTAAACTCGAAGAGCAGAAACAACAAATCCTATCTAACCACCCCTCTTTGGGTATTTTTCATCTTCCTGTTTCGCATCTTAAACGGTGTGAGCTAGTTCTTAACTGAGTTATTAACATTTTGGCCTTCCACTTTATATCTACCGCTATGTAGAATTTTTGTTCATGATCAAAAGTAAGGTTAAAATGCAAAACATAGTGTTCACTTTTCCAGCCAAGTTGTTTCAACCACATGGTGTTTTTGACTCTCTTTTACATACATTTTCATCTCGACTTTTGTGCTTGGACACTCTTGCATGTTGATCCCCATTTTCCCATCCAAGATATTCTTCCTTCTAGTTAATTCTTGTAATAGTGGCAAGACTTTTCTTAATTATAAAATAGTTTTATGTGAATCCTTTTATTTGTCAATGAATTATGCCAGAGATGCTGAAGTAACCCGAGGTTAGCGCCGGAGAACAATCTTTGTGTATCCCCAGACACACAAAATATTAGACAACTGCATAAATTTCCAAATGTTAATGCTGTCTTAGTTGTCCTGCACAAAATCAATATTATAATTCAAAAGGCACTTCTGCTGAGAGGAAACTCATATGAACGTACTGTCTATCCAGATATCAGAATGCACATTTTACTGTATTTAAAATGTGTATTCTGATGTCTGGATAGACGTTGCATGGCTGGTATCTCTCGCTCGATCAGTAAACTCGTTCTCCCATACCTTGTTGCACAAGGTTGCAAGATTTTTACAATGGAGAACATTGGTGGTTTTTCCATGGTATTTACAGCCCTTGTTGTTGGCATATGGTCATTCATGGTATGTTTCTTAATAAAATACTGGTGGAGGCCATGGACAATCTATAGAGCTCTCAGAAAACGAGGATTCAAAGGTCCTGCACCTCGCTTTTTGATAGGTAATCTTCTGGACATAGCCAATATCATGGAGCAGGAACATGCCAAGGATTTGCCTGCCATTCATCATGACATCCGGAAGAGAGTTTTCCCCTTCTTTGTCAAATGGGCACAAGAATATGGTAAGAATGAGTGCATATAGATATATACATGCCAAGGTTCTTCAGTGTATATATACATCTTGTAATAAAATTATATTCAGTTGGGAAGTTTTATTCATTGTCTTTGGCAAATTACCCACTTCATATAACATATGTTTCTTCCGTATAAAAAGTGGGTACCTTATTGAAGACAAAGCAGAAAACTTCTCAACTGAATAGCCATCGTCGTCTGCAAAGTACCCACTTGTACATACTGAAAGTGGACACCTTGCTGTGGGCGAATACTGCTCAGTGTGTATATGGAAAGTGGATACTCCTTGAAGACCATATATTTCTTTTTTATATATATGTGCATGGTAGATGCCTTGTTGAATAATTCCGATCCTCAGCGAGGCACCCAAGTTTTGTTTTTGGTAATATATAGGTTTTATTGTAACGGATACTAATGGATATGGTCTTACAATGGGTGTTGGTCAGGAGAAAGGTTTGTGATTTGGTTTGGTTATGAGCCTAGAATAGTTCTGACAGAGCCAGGAGAGATCAAGGAACTGCTATCGTCCAAAAACTTGAGTATTTCAGGGGTATCTCCTTTACACCAGGAAATGCTTTCAGTAGCATTTGGGAAAAGCGTGATTACAGTTAATGGGAAAAGGTGGGCTCAACAGCGCAGAGTTGTTGCCCCTGCATTTCATATAGAAAAACTTAAGGTACTGCAGATGAAATTATGCTCAGCAGATTTCTGTACTCGGTTTATTATGTTCAACTCTTGAGAATGTGTGTCTTGTCTATACCCAGTTTATTCCTGAACTTGGTCAGCTAGAAATCTGCGGGGTACACAATTTGAACTACAGAAATGTAATTAAATTTTGTATCCGTTGGGTTCAAGTCTAATGGCCAAGCTCTGCAGTAAAGTCAGCCTTGCCCATCTAGCTCCACCAGTGTCACAATTTTTTTTAGCAAAAATCACTAGTACAAAGCAAATCAATGCCTTTTAAACTTTAGGGAGGTCTACTTGTTTATCCACACCTACTCCCCCATTCACACCCAAGCACTTGATTTGCGCAAAGCAAATCAATGCCTTTTAAACTTTAGGGAGGTCTACTTGTTTATCCACACCCACTCCCCCATTCACACCCAAGCACTTGATTTGCGCTTGCTGCTGTGTTAAGACATCCAGAATCGGCAATAATAGAATTCATAAATTAATGTGTGCGAATGTGGGTCATTAGCCAAAAGACCAACCATTATCTTCAGCAACGTATCCACTTACCTTAACAGAGCCAAGAGACAACCTTATGTTGTGCATTGACAACCTTATGTTGTGCATTGTCACCCTTAACCAGTTTCCGTACTGTCTCAGCAGTCTCTTAAACTATCCGCTTTTGAAGAACAAGAGATGGCTCCATACTTTTTGCAGGGACATTAATTCTGATAGCTAATATCCACACTGTCTCCCCAATCTCATAAAACATGGCCCTCTTGAAAGAACGAGAGTAGATTTTATATTGTCTACACTGGCATTACTTCTAATATCTATATTTAATACTGTCTCATCAATCTTATTTAACCTATTCCCTTTCAAAAACCTAGAAACAAATTTCTTCTGTGCATTGTTATCACTTCTGTTATACTGTCTCACCAACCTCATAACTATAATCAGTTTCCATATTGTCTCATCAATTTCATTAAGAATATCCCCTTTCAAAGATCATAGAGTGGCTCAACTGAGAATGCTTAGACCCATTACCTGCCACTGTAAGCTTCCCTCACTGTTTGCTTTTCCTTTGGAATTTATGAATGTTCTGGACTCACTGTGCTCCACCCACGTGCTGTCTGTTATTTCCCCTTTGGCCCGTCTTGTTCTTACACTTTTGTGCAAACTCTGCTTCTTGGACTTTTTCTTTTTACCTTAACTTTGTTTTGAACTTTTTAGGATCTATAATTAAAATAATCAAGAGAGTCTTTATGAATATTGGGTATATTTCACTATAAGGACTCTTGTTAATATTCTCTCTTCAATGTCAGCAGGCAGTAATTGGGATCTCAGTAAGATGCACCAAAAAAATGTTGGATGAATGGAGATTTATTGGTGACAAAGCTTGTGAAATAGAACTAACAGCTCGGATGAAGACTCTTACAGCAAACATTATGATCGAGAGTCAATATGGATTGGACTCCAAGAGAGGAAAAGAGATATCTGAAGATATGAACTCTTTGGAAGGTTTACTAATTGAATCATTTCGATACTTATGGATTCCTGGTGGCAGGTACATATATGGCTTCCAACTCCAATTTGGTATATGTGGTCTTTTTCTTGCAATTAACAATAAACATTAGTTAATTCTTTATAGAAGTATTGTAAACAATTAACATTAGTCAATTCTTTATAGAAGTATTCCTTCATTCTCATCTTTTGCTGCCTTTTTGTGTAGGGGAATATTTTTTCCCAAGCTCTAAAGCAGGCTTTCCTTCGGTAGTTATAGCTTGCTGTTATTCCATAGTATACATATTTAATATACAAAGCCTAACACAACCTATAATCCGTAATTAGGACAGATATTGTACTTCTAATTCATTGACATCAGTATGATTGAATTAGATTGCCATCCTTTAAGATTTCTGCTAAAGGAACAGAATTGTGTTTAAATGTTAAAATTGTGATGTCTTAGGAACAGAACTATACCTAAATGTTAAAACGAAATTATTGATATAATCAATTGAGTAATTGACTGATGCAAATACTCCAAATGACGATTGTATGAAGAAATGGAAGACGAAGCACTTCAGCTCATGTTTTGGCTGGTTGAAGTTTCAATTTTGTCTTTTGACAAAAGATAAAGTAAATAGTAAAGGAAATCCCTTTTGAGCTTCCACAAGAGGGATCTTATATGCTAAATTGTTGGTTGGCTTAACAATGATACCTCTTATTTAAAAGACATAAATCAATGTTAAAAAATTTAAAAGATAACGAGCTCATAATTTTAGACTCAAGTTTTACTAATCAGTGATCACCGTTTTATCAAAAAGGACTGCATCTATTACAACCCCCTAACTTTAAGGCCTCTTTTTGGGCCCAAGAGTTGGCATTGGATCAGACAAAACTATCTGTTTTTCTTTTGACGTAGTTAAGGTAGGGGTTCCAATTGAGGACTGCCTAATCATGGTACCTTAAGCAAATTCCTTCAACATATATAACACACAAAGTTACTATTGGGATAGGTGTGTCATACAGCTTGCAATCCTAATGATTTTATTATTTATTAATTATTTGTAACCACTCTTGGGAAAAGGTGTTCTCTTTTGTCTTGGCATTATTTGTCATGTGTATTGTTATTTATGACATGTGCAAGAGGTTGTAAGAATATCTTATGACATTGTAAGATGCGTAAGAGATCCTCATATGATCCTATTACGCATAAGTGTATGTATGAGGCGAGTTACAGCGTGTTTGGAATGTTGACCAACTTATGATATTTAAGGATGATGCATCATAAGCATTTTTGAATTGAAATATTGGAGTGCTCAAATTCACGAGTTGGTTATGACAAAGTTATAATGGATTATGACAACACAAGAGGATCTTCAAAAAATAGCCCATTCACTCATCACGGCATGGGGGGTTAGAATTTGAGACCTTGTTTTTTGGGTGCCATATTAGGCTATGATTTTAGACCATGGTTTGTGGTTTACCATTTGCCATTTCCTGATTTGTTTTTTATATATTGGTGTCTAGGATGGACATGTGGAATGATGCAAGGGCTTTATGCTATAAAAAATTCTCTAAATTTGTGTTGGTTGTTCTCCTATGAAGGTTTCAACTTGTTTATGTATTATAACCAGATTGGTACTATGAATACATTGGTTTGAGATTTGGAGGTTGGATTTTTTTCAAAAGGGTTTTTCCATGGCAAACACTGTGTCATATGGTGAATGATTTTATTGTGCATACTTCTTTTGAAATTATTTGATCTTAGTTTCAATGCATTTCTCTTCTCATTGATTAGTGTAGGAATTGTTTCCACTATTAGCTTCCTTTCATTTGATATTAGATCCTGATCAACTATGTTTCCTAGGTGGTAGAAAAAATATTTTTTGGATTAATCTTGGTTTGAATGGGAGCCATATGCATAGATCTCAGTTTCAAGGAAGATGGTGAGTACGTCAGGGTTGGAGATGGAATAGTTTAAAATTAAAGACACAAATTTTGAGCTATGGAAGATTTGTTGATAGGTTGAGATTTATGGCTAGTAGTTTCCAGGAAAAAACATGTGACTGTCACCAGATGACTATGTTCTGTTAGATCAGAAAGCCAAAAGTCTTATTCAACTTTATTTCACTAATTCAATGCTTTTGCATGTTCTGGGAGAACCCAACTTAAAATCTCTTTTGAAAAAGTTGGGAAATCCATACCAAGCTAAATCCTTGGTGAACAAACTTTTTCTATAGAAGCTGTATATTTTAAGGATCGGAGATGTAGACTTACTTGCCAAGCACCTAAGTGCTTTAATACCATTATGAGCCAATTATAGTCTATTAGTGTGAAGATAGAAGATGAGGATTGGTGCATGGCACTGTTATGTTTTTTGCTAGATTTATGAGACAATCTAATGATAGCCATTTAAAGTACTGCTTCAAAGCTTGTGCTTGATGAGGTAGCAGTTGCTCTTCTTTTGAAAGAGATGAGGTGAAAGGCTTTACAAATTGCCAAAGAAGAACTAGTTGTTCATGCATGGTAAAAGGAAAAAGGAAAGAAGAAGGACAAAAGCAAATCTGCATCTCATCAGAGATCTAAGTTATCTCAGAAATCCAAGGTGAAATGTCAGTACTATGGTTAGAAAGGCCATGCCAAGGAGGACTGCAAGGAGAAGAAAAAGAAAGAAAGAATGAGTTTGGTGATGATTTAGATTCTAAGGATTCTACCAATGAATTAGATGCATTTGTTGTAGCCCTTGCAATGCATGCATGTGTGGATGCATGGATGATCGACTTCGATGCCTCTTCCCACATGACTCCGCATAGGGAATGGTTTTTGACTATGAAAAGTTTGATGGTGGAAATACCCACCTCGGTGATAGCTCTTTTCTGAGTATTGTTAGGCATGGTTGAGTTAAGATTAGATTCTTTGATGGTAGGATCAAAGGTGTTTCAGGAGTTATGCACATCCCTAGTTTGGCATAAAACCTATTATATATTAGCAAGATGAATGATGGGGTTTGTGCATAGTCTTCTACAGTGGTGAGTGTAAGATGGTTTGTGGAGCTATAGTTCTTACAAAGGGAGTTTAGGTTCAGACTTTTTGCTTTCATGCCAACACTTACATTCAATGTAACAGTTCGATTTAATTATTGCAAGTGCTGCCCCGTGCCTTTAAAATGTGATTGTTCTGATTAATAATTATTTATCTTGATATATGTTATTTGTTATGAAGATTTAATTATCAAAATATGTATGAATATTAAAATTTAGAAAGTTGATTATTAATATTTATGAAAGTATTAATTTTGTATTTTTCTCTGATGGAGGATTTTATATCATCCACAAAGAACTTTTAGCTACCCGAACAAGCCTTTAGGCTGAAACCTCTTCAGCTAAGTGCCAAGGATTGAGGGGTATCCATTCCACCATCCCAGTCATCTCTTATGATGTCGGAGCCTTGCACTCAGCAAGACTTGATCCATTGTGGGCTCATTTAGAACTATTCAACTTCAACAACAGACCAAGGGCCCATTGACTACATTTTATATTTTAATAATAATAAATTAAATATATTAATGTGTAATATTAAGTTTATATATTAAAGATAATATCACATATTTTTATATTGGCATAGAATCATAATGTTGATGAATACTATTGATTTTAGATTTGAAGTGGGTATTAATATATTCTCCCAATTAAATTACATAACTTACATCATCTTACATCTTCTCATTGACACTCAACTAATATACTGATGCAGCTCAACAACCAAGAACCCAATTGGATTGTCAGTTGTTGCAGCCCCTATACACAATTACAAGAAACTTGGCCTTTGGAAATTACAGGAAATCTTATGAGAGTTCAAATACAAACTTCCAGCACTAAAAACAACAACAATTTCATATTCAAGGGACTGATTTTATTTCTTCATTCCTCATGTTTATAATCTTAGCATCAAATTGAGAGAGAACAATCCAAAACTTGGCTACAGGCAGGAATTCACTTCCAGCACCATCAAGTCAAACTCAAGAGGATCAGCCTTCTACAGCAGAAAAATCAGCCTAAATCCTCAAATCATCCTCTTGGGCGTTCCAACTCATCTTTCTCGGGGTTCCTTCTTTCATGAAGTTTTCAATTTTTCTTCATTTACCTCTTTTTCCTCTCTTTTCCAGCAAGGTTGTTGCTTTTTCTCATTTTGTTTGCTGCATTCCTCTCCCTCTCTTCCTCCTGGGCATGGCCATCTTTTCCTCAATCAATTTTGTTCAGCAAAATTAAATCATTTTCCCAAATTGTCTTGTCACCATTTTAATCCACTAATTCTTTTACTTGGCGCCTAGATTCCTCCACCTCCATCTCAAGGCAAATTTTTAAATGTCGATTGAAGTTACAACATGCCAAGAATGGTCTCCACCAGTCTGGGTGTGGGGTTTTGTGTAACTCCCAAATTCCATTAATTACAAGATTCCAACACTTCCGTCATCAAATTCAAATCAAATGCAAATTCAACCCAATTGACTTCAAATTCAAGGAGCTGAGAGAATAATAAAATCAAAAGATATTCATGCCTGCAAAACACAACCAACAAGCCAAAAGTCAAAGGATCAAAAATAAATATTTTTTTGGTATGCAGGATTGCCTATGCACTCAGATGCTCCTGCATCGTATACCCATCCACAACATTAAAAATAAATACTTCTAAAAAATGTAATTCCCAAAAAATATACCCCAGCCCAATTAAACGACAGGAGACAAACACCATAAAATGAGGATGGTGTAGCATGCAAGGAGGGTGTGGGTCAAAGAAGGGTGTCCGTGCCATTAAGGAGGCATGGTGTCCCTTATTTTGGAGTAAAGATTGCAGGGCAGGAGAAAATGGTGCGCAAATAAGTCATTAAACCCTCCCATGACCTCCATAAAGGCACAAAATATCAAGAAATTGGGGACACCTTCACTTCATCTTGAGGGTGTGAAAGAAAAAAAGAATAGAGGGTGTGATGTGAAGGGAAGGAAGAGGATGGCATGAGGAGAGGAAAAATGCAGAGAAAATACCTTTAAGCACATGCAATTTTGGAGGAGATAATCGTGTGAGAAGGTAGAGAGAATGGAGAAATGGCATTGGAAAGAGAGGTCAATAGGGGGAAAATGGTTGAAAAAGAAAAATGAAAGAGAGGATAGAGGGACGTGAGGAGAGGGAAAGAGGAATCGTGAGCAGAAAAAATATAATTTTGCTGGCATAAAAATGGGGATTCCACAACCTTGGTCATATTCCCCATGCTTGTGCCATAATGTGAGCTTGTGGACAGACCATGGGCATCCCTCGAATCAAAACAAATGGAGGAAACATGAGCAAGGGATCAAATGGGTACCCTTGAAGGAGAATTTTGAGAATGATGAATATATTCATTGCATCTATATGCTCATTTTGGTTGTGGGATTTTGAGGGCATGAGAGACAGGGGCAACCCTAACTCTTAGTATAGGGGAAGGAATGGGTATGTGGATAAATCTGGGTTATGAAGGAAAAATCTATTTGATTCTATTTCAAGGAGAGAGTTATTTGAAGTGGTCAGTGGATCCTTCAAGGCCATTGAAGGATGTCCAGGAGTTGAATATAACAATGAATGGAGTTCTCACACCTCTTGCAAGTGATTGGATTGCATTGTTCATCATCTTCTGTCAAGTAAGTGGGTTGACTTAATTGTTTGTTTAGTTTATTAGCCTTAAAATCAACTTCTGCTTCATTGACCCGAATGACATATGTTCACCTGATAAATGTCCATATAATTAGGCATGATTATGGAAGCCAATAAACTCTTTACCGAGATTGTTGATCATGGCATAGGTGCAACTTTAAGCCTGTTGCCCATCTCTGGGTATATTCGATCCCAAGAGCTATAAATGATGTTTTTTTAAGCTTGTAAACTTTTGTCAATTATGAACTCTTCTAATGATAGAAGCTCTAGATACTTGTCAAATGGAAGTATCATATTCTGTGGCGCTTTAGATTGTCTATTAGATTATTAATATATATGGATAATTAGTTATCAGGTTTATATTTATAAATATTGGTGTGCGACATAATAAATATATATCAAACATGTTGGTAATATATCAAAGAACATGGAACTAATCTGCATTGTTTCTTATGGTTGGTGTGTGTGGTAAATGATGTAATGTTTTTCATTGATTGGTTGTCCACGGTAAACCTTTGCATCAAATATGGTGAATTAAGGAAAACATACATCAATAAATTTAACCCATCTTGAATCCCTATTTTATCTATACTCCCATCCATAATTGTATGATTCAAGCATAGTTTTATGGCTGCAATGTGTTGCTGGAAAATATTAAGCCCATTAGCTAAGAGTTGGTGCTGTAAAGCATATGGACTATCATACTTTAGAATTTATAACATGTTGAAATTTCTTACTATATAATTCAAGGTAAAAAAACTGGAAGGTATATGATGGGGCTTAGGGAGGGAGTATGTTAACCTCTATTTTTGAAGAACGTATATGGTCTTTGTGATTGTTATCATTACCAAATTTATTGGGTGTATCTTCATATTATGATATAACAGATACATGGTTTCCACTATCTTGAACATGACTTAGATATCAATTGGGCTTAAACAAGTTTATAATTAATTTTGTATGCCTTATAGCTGGATATTGTACTATAGTTTACATGGTGTATTATCTTGAAAACAGTGGTTTTAAAGACTATGAGAATGGTATACGATATGAAGTTTTATTTAATAAGAAGTATCTGATTAGTGGATGAGTTTTGCAAGGTGTGTGCCCTTGGTCTCCTTGTGCTGTGCAACACAGCGCTCGGGTTCGTGACATGGCTTAATCGCCTCCTGTGGATTCATTAACTCTAGCGGTTTGTCGGGCATTAATAGGTCAATCTTTTGGTGCAATGGCAATCGTCTGTGCAACAATTGGTATTAGAGCTTGGGTCACGGGTTTGAACCCCTTGCTTGCGCAAGGGGGGGGGGGGATTGTTGCAAGGTGTGTGCCCTTGGTTTCCTTGTGCTGTGCAATGCAGCGTTTGGGTTCTTGACATGGCTTAATTGCCTCCCGTGGATTCATTAACTCTGGCAGTTGTATCGGGCATTAATAGTTTGATCTTTTGGTGCAACAACAATCGTCTGTGCAACGACGAGTTCCTTATGTTTGGTAAATTTATACATAAAAAGAAAACATATATTATGATATGGTTGGTGTCCTAGCATGACAGTATCTACAATTATAAGAAGTATTTAGTTATAAAAGTCAAGTGCAAATATTATTTAGTTGAGAATCAAGCTATTACAAGAATAATGGGTTACACCACAAGATAAATGAAGCCAAAAGGTTAAGAATGCTATTAGTACTAATATTATAGTGTATATCCTTATATGAAGATACGATGAGCCTAGTGTTGCCAATTATCTAGAGTGTGACTCGAACATTGATCATGCTTTACACAAATTTGTAAACACTGACATATGTCTTTGAGGTTCAAAGAGAATTTATGTGGCTTATTAGGATGATGTCATATATTGTTATGATACTCGATATCATTGAACCATTTTGAAGTGGGATCCCACCAGGAGCCTTATTGAGGCTTTTGCATTATTGATAATGTGAGTACACAATGTCTATTAACCTCTTAAGTACAATAGCCCTGATATGGGAACTAAGGAAGGGGTACTGTGGTTGCATTCGATGATGGTATGTTTGTGTGTAGGAATCATGGCTAAGGCAAGGATACACCTATGTTGTATGACCTATGATGTTTTCGATACTTGTGATATTGGAATTATTAGATGTAGCATTATATTGAGAAGATCTCAAGATATATTGAATTTCATAGGCCATTTGGAAATTCTATTGCAATGGCAATAGGTGTAATAAGCTTATTTAATTTCTTTTTATCCTCCTTGCTAAATGCAATAATAAGACATGCTATATGATTCTAGAATGGTATTTAGATATTGGGAAAAAGGCTTTTGCGATGACTACTATATATGAATTGACCCCTTGAATATAACACTCTCTATAGTTAATTTATCATGTGAATTTAGAATAGAAGTGTTTTCCTATGTGTTGGGTAAATCGATGTAATTTCATGTTGAAGATTAGCCTTGATGTTGATAAGACAAACCTTGGGATGTTCACGCGGGGTTATGAATAATACTGGGTAGAGTTTGATTAAAAACATTGATATCCTTAAAGGAAGTGTCATAGTAAGGGTTGACAAATGGTGAACTTACTTATGATTTCCTAACTACTGTCAACTATTATTAGTTGAAGGGAAACAAAACCTTGGTTATTGGAACCTGTTGTGACCATTTCACACATCGCCCCATTGCAAATGGGGACCCCCTGTTTTCGTTTTTTGCCTCGGTGTTGCAACTGCTTATCACTTGTCTTTTTACAATGAGGTCATCATTTTGAGGGTTCCAAGTTAGTCTTTTTTGCAAGTCATATGAGCCAAGCCAAGAATCCATGCTTGAATCAGTGCGTAGACGTCATGGAAGCCTCAGAAGGCCAGGAAACGAAGATCGATTGTGAATTCGGCCAATTCTGAGACTTCCTATTTTTTAGGAAAAGTTGCTTTTTCGATTTTTCATTTTTGGCATTTTCAGACCAAAAAGGGTTCCCTATTTTTTAGGGTTTGCTTTTTCTATTTTTAGAAAGTTTCTATTTTTGGAAAGTTTCTATTTTTGGAAAGTTCCCGAGTTCCAAAAACGCACTTAGAAGTTCAAAAAACTTGATAGAACTCTCAGAAAATCAAATAGAAAATTAAAAAATTATTGAAAAATCTGGAAAAAACAGTCAAAAAGCATGAAAAATCTGGAAAAGCATGTGAAAAATCAGACCAAAAGGTATCAGATTCTGGAAAACCAGTTCAAAACCAGTCAGATCTGAAGGTCGAGATCATGGAAAATCAGCTCAAAAAAGATGAAGTTCTTGGAAAATCTGGTTAAGTCTAGAAAATTCGCCATTTCCAAGAAGAAGGATGTCAAGAAGGATGAAGGAAAGTCTGGAAATTCATGGAGTTCGCCCAGCAGCAAAGAGGAATATCCAAGACTAAGGCAAAGTCCGCCATGTTCAAGGGAGGCATATCCTAGACACACCTAAAGTCCGCCTTGCACATCCTAATCTCCTCTAAAGTCCGCCCTTGATATCCTAGGACTCTTGAAAGTCCGCCCAGCACTCAAGATGCTTGTCCTAGGACTCTTCAAAGTCCGCCATGCAGCAAGAGGCAATGTCAAGGACCTTCCAAAGTCCGCCAAGGATGTCCAAAGAGGCTTGAAAGTCCGCCCAGCACTCAAGATGCTTGTCCTAGGATCCTCTAAAGTCCGCCCAGCACTCAAGATGCTTGTCCTAGGATCCTCTAAAGTCCGCCCAGCAGCAAAGAGGGAAGTCTTAGGCACTTCCAAAGTCCGCCCATGCTCATCCTAACCCCCTCCAAAGTCCGCCATATTCAAAGAGGCATGTCCAAAAGGTTTGGAAAGTCCGCCTAGGCATGTAGAAGGAGTAAAAATCAAAATTTTCACTAAGTGTTGGTACCCAGCAAAGAGAATTTCGAAAATCTGCTAAGTATGAGGGCCTAAAAAGGTGGAAAATTGATCTTTGGCTAAACATTATAACATTTCCAAACGATAGAATGTTGAGACAAATGCTAAGAAGCTAAGAAGTCCGCCCTAGAAAGGAGGGACATCCAAGATGCTTGTCCAAAATGATAATGAAGTCCGCCTCAACACATGAAGGGATAAAATAATGATTTTTACTAAGTGTTGATGCCTAGTCCAAGGAAAAGTTCGAATATTTGCCTAAGTATAGAGGCTAAAGTATGAAAAATGAAGATTTTTGACTAAGTATCATGACATTTTCGAGAGGTTAAGTGCCAAGTTTGGAAGGACACGTGCTAAAGAAGATTGGGATATGGATAGAAATAAAACGAAGTATGCCTAGCACAAAAGGGGAAGAGAAATTAAATTTGCCTAAGTATGGTGAAAATGTTGAGAAATTGACAACTTTGGCCGAAGAAAAATGCACGAGGCAAAGAGAAAGGAAGGATCGCCCTTGGCCAGAAGGAAGGAGAATTTGTCAAGTGTCAAAGAAATTTGCTTGACGAAGACATCCAAACAAGGATTTTGCTTGGAAAAATTCGACTGAGCAAGAGAAAATTTGACTTTGGCAGAAGAAAATAGGCTCAGTGCTATTAAAATTTCGCCTCGGCAAAGAAAAATAGGGATCTGGCAATAAAATTTTCGATGGAATGGCTTAAATTTTGACTTGGCTAGACGAAATTAAGGACAAAATTGGAAAATAAACTTTTAGCCAAAGAAAATCACTCGGAAAATCGAAATAGCCATGGGTCCAAAACGAACGGGTTGGAATAAATTAAAATATTTTAATATTTTAATAATTTATTCTCAACTACTCGGAAATTTAAATGCCTTGGACAAAATCGAATTCGCCAGACGATGTTTTGGAGGAAAATAATTTGTGCCGGCCAGAGATAAAATCCGATGGGCAAAATTAAATTCACCGTGACTTCAGGAGAGAGAGTGTTAAAAATTTAACTTCGGAGCTAGAATTCAGGAGAGAGAAAATCTAAATTTGTTTATTTTATTTCTTGCAGGTGGATGACGACACGAGGCGAATCTTCAAAGAAGAAGCAATGGCGTGGAATGGTGGCAAGTCTGCTTCAAGCCAAATGGAGCGAGGGAAAAAGGATGGGACGGCACAAGAAAGTCTGGCTTTTCCGAAGCAGAGCATGTCCAAACCTTTACAAGGTCCGACTCTGCTTGGAGAAGGTATGTCCAGACATCCATAAGATCCGCCAAGTACAATGGCAAACATGATGCAAAGTCCGACCTAGACCAAGAAAAGAAATGTCAAAGTGTTGAGAAGGTTCTCCAAGCATAAAGATAAGAGGGCGAAACCACTAGCAAATCCGACTTTGCTCAACTGAGAAATGGCACAAGCATGATAAAGTTCGACTTCTCCCTAGACATGTTTGTCCAAAGTGGCTTGAAGTCTGACTTAGGCCGAGAGAGAAAACGTCCAAGCTCATGTGAAGTCCGCCCAAGGAGAGGATGAGAAAATTGGCTAGAAGAATTCACTGAGTGTTGGACAGAAAACAGGAAGGATGAAGAGAAATAAAGAAGAAATGAATAAAATCCTTAGCACAAGCCAGATTCAGAATTGAAGGCAAATCCACAGGCAAAGTTCATCCAAAACCTTGGCTAAATGTTGAATGGTCCACATGAAGGTGTTACAAAATAGCCAAAATTTGGCTAAGTCTGGGAAATACTTCACAGAGGAAATTCCAATTTCTCCATTATGGCGAAAGCACAGGGGCATTCTTCTCCAAATTCAAGACACTTGAATGGATATCCAAACATCTTGGTAGGATTTCATCTACAATCCCAGACCTGCTGAAGCAATCAGGGCAACTTCTTGAGGGATTTCATCTCCTGAAGAATTAAAAACAAACTTCCAATCAGAATCGGATGGTGGCAAGAAGAAGTGTTCCAAACAGATCTCTGTACTTAGACAATTTCTCGGCACAAATTGGAGAATTCAAAGAGGAAATCCAAAGGAATAACATCAACCTAGTTCAAGCAGGAGGAAGTCCAAGGCAACCAACTTCAAGTCCAGACACCTGCTCCAAGGGGAGACTTCCAGACTCCTGCTCCAAGGGGAGACTTCCAGACTTCAGGGATTCCAGTACAGGTGAGAAGAAGAAATCGAAGTCTCAAAAGGAATCCAAGATCAAACCTAGGAAGGAACAAGAACAACGGACAGAGTCATCGGCAGGGAAAATATTCTAAGGCAAGCACGTGGAAGAAAAACGAAGCAACCAAGGAAGGCATCGAACACGTTGAGGTGGCGCCTCGACATCTTCCAACCAATCAAATTCTGAATCAACATGCAACAACTTTCTATTTTATTGTTGGTTTATATTTAGCAAAAAGGGACAAGTGTTCTCAAATGAAATTTTCTCATTGGTCGAAAGTGACAAACCCTAATTAGGGTTTTATTTTGTAATCTCGGCTGTTGATTTGAAATCAATCTTGGCCATTGAATTGTAATTGGGGAGCCTATAAATTGAGCTCGCCCCCTCATTTGTAAGGTGTGGAGACAAAATATGTGAATTGTCGCATTGAGACTATTTTGAATGATAAAAGCTCTTGAGCATGATTTGCCTTGAATAACTTCTTATTGTTGAATAGTAAGCGAGGTTGCATATTATCTTCCGCCATAGATTAAAGTTAAAGTTAGATTAGGTAGAATTTGCTTTGAAAGTTGGTTAATTGAATGAGAGATTGATCGTATTGATTCGATGGTGAAGTGTAGCTCATACTTTCTTCGAATGGATGATTTGCATTCGATGCGTAAAGTTAGCCTAAGCTCTTAATTGTGGAAACTAACTTCAGCCTCATTCGAGGTTTGAAAATTATTCTCACAACCCTTGAAGATTGCACCCATTTTGCGTATGTTGTCCTGCAGGAGGCTAAACAAAGTGTGGTTTATTCCTTCACCGAATCCTTATTGTCTCTTGAGTTCTTAGGCTTAGACTAGATTCTCCTAAACCCTATCCTTTGCCATTTTTTTGAGATTCATCGAAAGTCCTAATTGGAAAGCCTTTAACGATAAATTTCCTAAGTCCTAAATGTGAAGATTTTCTTACATAAGTCCCTTTGTTTATTACCAAAGATATCACAACGGCCATTGAGCTTATCCACACGTCGAGACCCGACTAAAGAAACCTTGGAATCGCCATATGATCTTCTCGCAATCTTAGCATACGCGGTGGTTTTTCAAGAGAGGATAGAGTGTCTTTGGGCATTTTATTCTGAAGTGTTCGGTGGATGATAAAATGTACACCAACAGAACCCATGTGTAGGTCCTTTGAGAGACCTTATATGGAGAACTACGTGTGACTCTGATCCATTTGGAAGTGGGTACGTAGGCGGTCCTTGGGCGAAGGATGCCTCTGTGACCTCAAGTCTGTGGGGGAGGGTCTAAGGGGGGAATAACTCTTAGATTTTTGGGTTGTTTCCAATTTGTTTGACCTTCTCTCTTTAGTAGGCTTCAAATGAGGCCAAAATGGGTATTAGATGGTTATGAAAGAGTTAAGAAAATATGATAACTTGTCTTCAATACATAATGTGTGTCTGAATAGTAAGCTGAAGGAAAGGAATGAATTGGACTACTTGGTAGTGGTTGCATGTTGAGTTGAGCTCACCTTGTGTCGATACTAAGTGATTTTCTTTATGTGTTGTGAATATTAACCTCATACCTATATGACTATGTATAGGCTTGTAAATTAGTCGATTGTGATCTACTTATTCCTAATTAGGAATATCTCTTCCAGTTATAGTGCTAAACTGGTGCAGGCGCTAACTTTTACGACAACGGATGGAGTAGGACCCTACGAGGGCATAGGTCGAGCTGCTAATCCTCTGACACGTAGGCTATTGCTATCCATCCTAGGTGATCACCGATGGAAAATCTTATGATCCACTCAGAGATAAGCTTATCCATGCTCGAGATTGATGGGAGTCAAGGAGCATACTATGCCGGCGGATTGTTAGCCGTACCAGTTGGATAGTGGGATAGATTCCACTGAGAGCATGTGGACCTTGGGGCCAGTGGCAAGTGGCATGCCGATGATGCATACCCTGTGTTACTCTAGAGGCCTAGACAAATTACACTAGGAGCATGTGGGCCTTGGGGCCAACGACATGCCCGTGATGGACATCCAGTGCACACTAGATGGTTGGATGGTTTTCCGCTAGCAGCATGTAGGCGATGGACCACCTTGTTTGCTTAGTTGTCTGATGGACTGCAGGGAAGAATGTTTCTAATGAATAATAGGTAGGTAACAGTTGAACCTATCTCATTTTATTGTTTGGCCTATCCTGATGTGGAAAATGGTATCTTGGATTACTAGAGGTAGGTAACCCTTGGGATCATGAAGTGATATGAACCTATGTGTAATTGAGTATGTTTATACACCAATGCCTTCTTAAGTACTTGTGTAAATGGCCTAGGGTTGTGCTCGTTGTTATGTGGGTGCCCTTGCTAGTGATGACATTGAGTAGTATGGGAACCTTGATTGTTGTCATAGCAAGCTTATGTGATTGTGAATTAGGTAGTGGGTTGATGCATGCAATAGGTTGCATCCATTTCCACTTTATCAGTTGTTCTTTATGTGAACATGTGATTTATCGTGTGGATTGTCACATAGGATCTATGTGATGAGTCATCACTAATGTACTTGTGATGTGCATATGAGCTAGACACTATTGTATATGTGACGTATGCTAAGAGCTAGTCATTGTGTGTTTATGATGTATGCTAAGAGCTAGTCACTGTGTATATGTGATGTATGCTAAGAGCTAATCACTATGTATTTATGACGTATGCTAAGAGGTAGTCACTATGTATATGTGACGTATGCTATGAGCTAGTCACTATGTATTTATGACATATGTTGTAGCTAGTCACTATGTTTGTGTACGTATGTTGGAACCAATAAGTATGTATATGCGATGTGTATGAGCTAGTCACCTTGTGTATATGTGATGTATGCTCGAGTCACTCCCTATGAGAATTGGGGGATTATGGAATAAGATAACCCTGTGTGTTTGTGTATATTTGTACACTATGGATTGGTAATGCTTGGTGGGACAAACATTTCATGGTAAATAGTATCGTTATATTATGATTGGACTAAGTTTTATAAAGAGTCATGGTTTAAAGAGAGATTAGAGATTTCATACAAGAGGAGAGAATGAACTCCCTCTAACCTTGTTGGGTGAACTACGAAGCCTCTGATTTCCTATGAAGGGATATGTAGGCAAGGTCATCAAGAACGAACCCTCGAAGCTTAAGCCTAGGTCTAGGAATGGCCTTAACCTTGGGAGGTTACCACTCTTATTTGTAAGTATATAAGTGGTGAATTCAGGTTGATGCCACCATGATGAATGGTGAAGTTTTGAAGTGAACACCTCTAAATTGCATGGAAGATGCTCAGTCGAATAAGTTGGTATTTGTTCTGAATTGATTTAGAAAAAAAAAAAAAACCTGGTAGCAACCGAGGGGTAGTTGTTATAGTTAGTTTAACACATAACAAAGTCTAAAAAAATAAATCAATACTCATTCTAACGTACATAAAGAACTTATTTAAGATGACAGTTTTGTCAGCCTTCAAATCCTTATACCTCTCAATCTATTACTGCTGTACAAAGACAGAAGTTTACATTTCAATGAAAAAATCCTCTTTCAAATTTCCATTTTGAGTATTGTCAAAATTTACTCACTTTCATAGCTTTCTCCATCTCTAATTCCCTTTTCTTCTGCCTCCTAAGTTTCTGTCTTTATTGGAATAATTAATCCCCTACAAAATAGTTCCATCCTTGCTTCATTTAATGCATTCCTTATTTTCAGCTTCAGATGATTATGGGGTAAGCTTTCCTCAAAAACAACCTGCTGTCCTTTCATTTATCCTTTTTTGCTGGCAGTTTGTAGGTGTCCTTTATCCTCTTTGGATCCTTCAAACATATCTCCAAGTAGTTTTATTCATGATGCTCTGATTATTCCTAAAATTGAAGATATATGATATATATACTTTTTTCTTCATGCCGATAGCTTTAGTGACCAACTGTGCTCCTGCGTTATCCTCCATACCCTTATCTTATAGCAGTGATCCTCAACGTGTTTGAAGCATTTCTCATTAGAAATAAACCCATTAATGGGTAAAATTTATGTTTGATGGTATTTACAAACAGCCAATGCTTTACCACAGATTTTCCAAAAATGCAAAACAGCACGCATTTGTCAACCTTTTCAATATTGGAGGGACTGTTAACGTATATCAGCTTTCTGTCTCCTCATTTTGCAGATACTAACAATTTAGATTTCTTACCCATACATCGTTAACAGATTCTATTGTTAATATGCAACAGATTCCTTCCAACAGCTACAAATCGAGAAATGTGGAAATGGAACAGGAGGATGGAACAGAACGTTAAATTCATGATTCAGGAACGACTCAACAGTGGGTCATATGGAAATGACCTTCTTGGTTTGATGCTATCAGAAATAGATCAATTCTCAGCAGATGGTAAAAATGTTAGCTATACAATGCAGCAACTAATGGATGAGAGCAAAACATTCTTTTTAGCTGGGAAGGAAAACACAAGTACTCTGATCTGTTGGGCACTACTATTATTAGCACTCAATCCCCATTGGCAAGACAAAGCCCGACAAGAAGCCAAAGAAATTTGTGGAACCCAAGATCCCACTACAGACTCTGTAAAAGACCTCAAAATTGTAAGATGGCTTCACTCTACATCTTCAAAGTTGCATGTGAATTCTTGATGAGATGTGATAAAATGACTTTAAATTTTAACATCATTTAGGTTTAAATCGGTTTGCAGAATCTATCAAGGTGATGATTGTTGCCATGAGTGTATAGTTTTAAAATTTACTATACTGGATTTGACTCGATTAAAGATTTAATATATTAATTTTGTAGAAAAATCCCATCATAGTTGTGTCTAATCCTCTACTTCGTTTAAGTTACACCCTTTATAAAATCTACCTTCCCGATGGGTTTTGGTTGGATCAATCTACTAAGTACTCCTATCTAGTTTGTGTGAGTGGGGTGCTTAGTTTTGTAATGATGATTTTTTTTCCTGATTTCATTTAAATCTCACGGCTTATCTTGGGTTTTATAGATTGGAATGATATTGAAGGAAACACTTCGTTTGTACTCTCCAGCACCAGGAATAATTAAGCAGACATTCATAGACTTGAAGGTAGGAGAAGATGGCTTGGTGATTCCTAAGGGTGTCAATGTGATTGTTGACATATTGGCAGTCCACAGGGATCCAAAATTATGGGGTGCTGATGCAAATGAATTCAATCCAAGCCGTTTTGCAGAAGGAATAAGTAAAGCAGGGAATCATCCCGCTGCTTTCATTCCATTTTCTAGTGGGCCTCGATCATGTATTGGACAGAACTTTGCAGTATTGCAGGCCAATGTTGTAATGGCCATGGTTTTGAAAGAGTTGAAATTCAGCATTTCCCCACATTATAGGCATGCCCCTGTTGCTTTTCTTAGTCTTCGTCCCCAATATGGAATGCCAATTATGGTAGAAAGAGTCCTTTCTTGATCATGTGATGCTTTGAGATCCAAGATTATGGGGCATTTGGCCTAACCGAGGCTCTGAGTTTTGAACTAAGAGTGAACGAAAAAGAATCTCTTTAGAAGAAATGGAAATCTATTTGTTATATGAGGGAAAATTTAGTAATAGAAAATGCCTGTCAAATTCGTCCCTAAAAATTAACCGCATGTCTCACTTTTGATTAAAAATATTCAAAAACCTGTGATTACCAGAATTTAAATATTTGTTATTCTATTTGGCATTTTCAGCCATATCTCCATATTCTTAGAACCTCCTTTATATTGCTACAATTAACTCTGGTGCACATGCTAAAGATATAAGTGAGAATCTACTCGTATGATTGTAATTTTTACATGATATTATCTCAATGGATTAATTGTGTGAAGGAAAACAATTTTCATCAGAGGTTTTAGTTTAGTTTGACTTATAGCATTGTATGCTGTTAAAAGATTTAGTGAACCAATATGAATGCTATAGAACTTCATCATATTATTTGAAAAGTATTGTGATAAAATAGAGGGTAAAAAGAATATACATGCGCCATATTTTTATGAAGGAAATGGACAATACTTTATTCAAGGTCTACAGGAGAACTTAGTGGACACTTCAGTCAAAGAGATCCAATAAAGAAGTGTGTAGAAATGGTTTGTCTACTTGATAGAGATCCAAGGATGTATAATGAAAAAGAAGTAAAGTTATGTGTAGAAATGGTTTCTCTACTTGATAGAGATTCAAGGATGTACAATGAAAAGAAAAGAAAAGATAAATAAGACAATACACAACAAAATTAGAACTGTAACAACAAATTTGTATTATGTTAATTCTGTACATGATCTGTGTGAACAAATGTGTGTTATATTTATGTCTCATCAATCCATCATCCTAAACAAATTGGCTATGTACATTAATATACAAAGAGAAGGAAGGTGAAGTGTCATTTGGAGTTCTATGATGTTTCGTATTCTTGCTTCAACCATTACAACTGCTCATAACTATTAGAGACAAGTTGAGTTGTGTGGTACTACTGATGGGGAGTTATGATTAGCAGTTTGAAATTTAGGTGCTGATCAAAATGAAGATCCTACTAACGAAACCGCTAAGGTCAATGAGTAACTCTCGAGATTTGTGGTAAGTTGAGTGATTTAGATCCTCCTAGATCAATGACCTCTCCTTAATTAGCAATTGTCTCCATTGCATACAGTTGCGACAAAAGATGTGGCAACAAATTGGTATGTTGAGCCTTTGTGAACTATTTTCTGTTGGAAGGAACTTGACTTGCTTTGACAATTTGGAAGAGAACTTGTTATTTTATCTGTTTGACCCTAGTATCAATGACTTGATCTAATCTATAGAATGTTTAATTTTGGATTGATCTCTCTATCTACTAAAATGTCTCTACTATATTTGAAGTATCCAACAAAGGGGGAAAGTAATAGTGCAAGAGTTCTATGTTGAAAAATGGATGCAACTCAAAGTAAGAGGCAAATTAAGATCAAAAGCGTTATTGCCTACTTGCTTGGTGACCATTGTGTTATTCTCTTAAATTTTTTTCACACAATTGAATCCAGAAACCAGCTCAACAATAATCAATATGGATTGTGGAAACTTGATATCTGTGAAAGTAGGTTTTTTTAAGTTAGGGCTGACCTAGCTGTATAAAAGAAGAAAACTAAGATATGCTTGACTTGCTTTGTTTTTTTAAGTTAGGGCTGACCTAGCTGTATAAAAGAAGAAAACTAAGATATGCTTGACTTGCTTTGTTTTTTTAACTAGAGCTGACTTGCTTAGGAAATAACATTGTTTATTTATAGAAGGTTGCAAAATTGTTCTTGTTTCGTCCACCAGTCTATAAAAAATTCCCAATTCAGCAACAAAGAGTAGGATGATGGATAAAAACAACAATACTTATGAATAGTATATCAATTGGATCATTAGCAAGGTAGAAAGACACAAATTTGAAGAATAAACTTCTCATATAGAGCTGACAGTGAACTTTGGTGGACTTCAGATTGTTATTATCGAGGTAAACCTCAGCAAAATATGAATTGAAGCAGTGCATTTTAGAGGTGGTAATGCCAGTCACTTTTTTCACCTAGGTCAAAGGAAAGGTATAATTTAAAAACTATTAAATTTGGATCTTTGGTGTGATGTGTAGTAGAACCACTCTTCAAATTAGAAGGAGAAGCTCCTAAACAAATACTAACCGACTATGAACAATATGTATTTGTTATTCACAATTTTACTGCGGTTTTTAGGGTGGCTCACATTCATATTGAATATAATTAGAAGTGTCTTTTTGGATTTACTTGGGACAAAGGGGTTGGATGCTTTTTAATTCAAGCAAATAATTTTTATGTCTTTTTATTAAAAAAAAATCCTACATTATTCAACTAAAAATAAAGACTAAACAATACAAATACACTAGAATATCAAAGGTATAAACACACATAACAAATGTTATAAGCTAGAGATGACACTTGCATTCAAAGTTAAAGACAACTAACCTAACTTGTATGGCAACAAAAAGCTTTTAATAAGTGTTAAAGTGATATTTAACTTATAAAAGCACAAAAATACATAAGGTGGAATATTTGAACAACATGTATAAGCAAAATATGTACTAAATATTATTAAATGGTTAATGCACTATGGAATAACAACTATGAAAGTGGGAGCCCAGTTGATTAAGCGTGCGCTTTTTTGGATTTGCTATTCGGGATCACAGGCTCTTTTTTGGGGGGATTCTTGGGATGGTCACCCACCTATTCTCTCTGCTTTTCCTCATCTACAACCCCTCTGTGATGTTTTTACTGCTGCTGGTTGGGATACCGTTGAGCATTACAAAATTGCTGAGCATTACGGATCTGTTGTTTCTTTCCGCTGGAAGCACCTTTCTGAGTGGCCTCCCGGGGGCTCTGCGGAGGACAGGCGGGAGCTTGCTCATCTTTTGGCTTCCCGGGCTTGTAATTCGTTGAGGGGTCCTGATATTTTAGCTTGGGATAGTCCTGATATGTCTGGGAAATACTCTGTGTCTACTGGCTATAAGCAATTGGGTAGACAGTTGTTTGGGGATATTCAGGTCCCTTGGTGGAAGTATGTTTGGCATAAGTTGTCTTGGCCCAAGTGCAATTTCTTCATGTGGTTGGTGGTTCAAAACCGGTGTCTCACTTGGGATAATTTATGCAAGCGAGGTTTCCAGGGCCCCTCTTTGTGTGTGTTGTGTTGTGAGGCTGAGGAGTGTGCTTCTCATCTCTTCTTCCAATGTTCCTATGCTCGGGAGATTTGGCATTTTTGGTGGCAGGTGTGGAATATACCCTGTCGGCATGTTTCTTCTTTGGCTGAGTTTGTGGATCGGGGGAGTAGGGTCCCTGTTTCTACTTCCTTTCTTCAAGCTGCTTGGGCGATTGGCCCTTCCTTCATCATTTGGAACCTTTGGTTGGAGAGGAATCGTCGGATTTTTCAGGATATGAGGATGGGGGCCCCTCACTTGTGGTGGAAAATTTTGCATTCTTAGGGAGAAACGATTGCGGCAAAGTGTGATCTGTCTGAGTCAATTGCTCCTTCTAATGCTGGCTGTTTCAACCGCCTTCATTTGCCTCCTTCGCATCAGAAACTTATGCGCAACAGGTGTAGGCATCTTAATCCGAAGGTGAATAGGGAGGGAAGATGGTCTCCTCCTCCTCAAGGCATCCTTAAAATTAACACGGATGGCTCTTCTCGTGGAAACCCTGGTCATGCTGGAATTGGTGGTGTTGGTCGGGATAGTTCTGGAGATGTTCAATTTATCTTTTCTATTTATAAGGGTCTTCATACTAATAATCTTATGGAGGCTCAGGCAATTCTTATGGCTGTGGAGCATGGAAGTAAGTTGGGGTGGCGTAGGATTATTTGTGAATCGGATTCCCAGGTTGTGGTGAACTTGCTGAATAGGCGGAGGTTAGAGGATGTTAGTTGGCACTTGGCTTTGGTTATTGAACAAATTCTCAATCTTTGTGTTTCTCTTGAGTTTGTTACTTTCACTCATATCCCTAGGGAGTGGAATGGTGTTGCTGATTGTTTGGCTAAATGGGCGTCTGACCATATTCATGATTGGAATTTGGTTGATCGGGGTCAATTACCCCCTAATTTGTCTCAACAGTTGGACCATTTGGTTGAGCTTGATAAGGCTATGTAATGTTCTGGCTTTGTAATTTTCTCTTGTGATTAATAAATTTTTACCCCTCTTTATGTAAAAAAACAACTATGAATATTTGGTGAACGAGAAGTTTGGCAATAAATAAGCGTGAGGATTTTTATTATCAATTTAAGTGGTGTGAGGATTTTCATTATCAATCTAAGTGCAAAATAACACTTCTTTGTAAGGATTACAAAGATATTGTATGAAAATAAATATAAAGCTAATTAAATTTCAACTCTAGCTACTAACTAGATTGCATGCAATACAATCTTTATTACAAAATTCTATTAATTAAAGCTAAAAAAGATTGAAAAAAGCTTTAGTTGATAATAAATTCAAGTTGTTACTTAAAGTTCATATCTTTTACATGATAAGAGATCTATAAATAGATGATTTAACAATAGATTACTCCAAGCAAAAAGCTTAAACATATTGTGAACTATAAATAGTGTTGTCTAAAAGTAACAAATCTAAGAATGTGCTATTCTCTTCAAAATTAGATGCCTAAAATTAATGAAAGTTATTTTAAATGTAGACTAAAATAGACTTTTGGATAGGTGATTTTGAATAATTCTAATGATACTCTGCTCAATGTTCATTAGTAAAATTCTCAAAATTCCTTGGAATCCTGACCATTTCTTGATCCTTGAATCTGAATGCCCTACATCAAACCTTATATGAAGCTTAAAACTTTGAATACTGTGAAAACCATGAATTACATAAAAACATGATGATGCTTTGTATATTCATTTCTGCCTTTTGGTTAATAAACATCCTGAAGATCTATCTTTTATTGAAACTGAAAGCTTGCTCCAATGATGAATATGAATGTGTTATGGAAGAATCTAGTATCATATACCTCAAAAGATGATTTATTTTCTTTTGAAAGTGTTATAGTTGATAGCAGAGAGGAAATATTTGAAGAAAATATGCTACTGTGATTGTTGTATAAGCATTGTTTTTACGCTTAAAAAAAAAATATTGATACACTTCGGAATTCTACTCATGAAAAGTCCTTTGATAGTGAATTTTGTTATTGTTAAGGTTTCCTGAACTGAATTGCCAAACTGCTATGAATTGCCTCCTTTTCATGGCTTTCTTAATGTGAAAGCTTAGCTTAGGTGAATTCTTTTATAAGGTGACCTAATAGACTCGAGGTGGAATAAATCAATTGTCATGCCAATGTAAAACCTCACCACTTTTGAAGCAAACTACTGTGGAAACACTTTTCTAACTCTCTGGCCAACTCCAATTTGTTGGGCAGAATTTATAGGTGGCTAAGCCACTGAATAAGTGGGCTTGATCTGCTTTGAAATCTTTCTTACTGGTTGCACTTCACCAAACATGTTGCTATCTTCCTCAAGCTTTTAGGCATGATTTTGGAGGGTTATATCCACTAGAAGGTGCACCAATTTTGTCTTATAACCTTCTTCATACTTTGGGGCACTTTCTAATTCCTCTGCCATCTTTTTGGCACGATTTTAATAGGGTTTAACTAGCTAAACAATGCACTTATCAGCTGGGCTTGAATCACTAAAAGCTTTGCCAATTTCTTTCATCTTAGGCACACATTCCTTGTAGCCAAGCTAGTAAAAAAGTGCAACTGTATTTTGATTTTCACCTCTGTAATGTTGATGTGCTTTTATAAGTGTTTTTTCCATGAGTTTGGGTGGGGTTTTGGATATTTGCAACCATGATAAAGTGAACCTCAATTGAATAATCCCTTTCAATCAAATTATGGTGCAGATCACTAAACTTTCAGCCACTTTTTGACTGCTTGCTAGGTGAAACTATATAAAGGCAAAACCTATCAAAAGTGCTAACTGAAAAATACTAAGTTTTTCTTTACATTTTTTTAGGGGGATAACAATCCAAGGTTCTGTTTGGGGATTATGACATACCTGCAACATACAAGAACATTAGAATCTCTAGTTTTGTAGCAGGACGGTGTTTTATTAGTTGGATAATGGATTCAAACTATTCTTAAATCATCTAAAATATGAATATTTTGGATCATATAATAATGAAAATAAATGACAAATGTTATAGAAAGGGGAAATACAAACTACATAAAAAACACTCTACAAATTAGGAAACACACTATAACATTACCTAGAAAAAAATGATCATTTTACAATTGGGAACCAAGGGAAAGTAAGTGGGTTACATGAAATCATTTATAGGTTGGAAAAAGTAAAATATCTCCTTGTGAGCTAAGATTCTAGTCGTGATAGTATAAAGCTTGAACACTTTTGCAAAAACTTCTCAAAGATCCATGGTTTAAGCGGGTATGAATGATCATGTAGCAAAAAATTCAACATGAACTGAATTATGTGCATTGGTTTTGGATGATCTTCTTCCATAAAGAAAAGTCTTTTCAGCACGTGGAGATACTGTGCCTCCTTTTGAAGGTATCTAGTAAGATCCCATGGTTGTGGCACATCTATAAGAATAGTACTCACCACATATTTGATTTGATCCTCTTTATTTATCACTTGGTATATGCAACCTTGAACTCAATCAAAGTATCGTCCTTTGGGAAAGGATGAAGCTATTGAAAGGAAATTTCCATCACTTGTTCTTGAATCTTTGGATCTACCATGGGTATTAGTTTTGTACCTTGTGGGAACTCTGTTATTTTCATCAATGAAGCATCCATCCTCTCCAAGTTTTCAATCTTCAAGAAATAGATCATTATCAAAGTATACATTTTGAAGAAAAGCACCATCTTTTAGGAGAAATTTTTTCCATCCATCATCCCACAATGGTAGTCCTTGGGCAAACTTGGTCCCATTAGCTTCGATGAATATGTCCCTAAAAGGGAAAATCATTACACTCCTTATAATCAATTGTGCAACTATTATCTTCTATTACCAAAATAAGATTGTGAATATGAATCTTTGATAACATTTCAGTTTCTTTGTTCAAGAACATCTTTCTTATAATATATGCTCACAAACTATTGGTGTTCATATTTTTCTTTTGTGTTAATTTGTATGGATCTATTAAGGATGTGGTTGACGACAAATCAAAATCCAAAATTAAATTCATTGTATCTTCCACAAAAGTCCCACTCTTAAGGTGTTGCTTAAAATAGTCAAGATCTGGTAATGAATCCTCTATATATGTCCATGACATTAGAGTTGAACTATCTTCAAAAAGGAGAAATTTTCTTTATCTAGTTGTGATTCTTCATTGTCATCATGAACAAAAATACAACCCCTAATATCAAAGTCTTTGTTTCTTTAACAAGTATTGTAAAACTATTTTCTCCAAAGTATAAAATTGAATATATATTTTTTAATTTTATATGGGAGCGGATTTACTAATGTTATTATCTAAGTTTAAAGATTATAAATTATATCTATAATTCAGATATAAATACACAAAGTTGCTTGTTTATCATTATTAGCTTGCTTAACACTTGAGAACATTAAGATCAACATTATTAATATATTAATTAGCATTCAACAAAATAAACAAGATTTCAATGGAACAAATAACATCTTTTAGAGAATTATGATTAGATAACTCCATCTTATTTATACTTAATTTTAAATATCATTGAATGAAATAAGTTTGGTACATATTTGAATCAGAGTGCTTGGAATGGTCACTCTCATCCTTAGAAGATTTTAGTGGTTTTGACCCTCATAATTATGGCACATTCTAGGAGGAAACAATTGTTATTTAGAACACAACATGCTATAGAGCTATCCCTCAACATGCACAACACAACATGCCTCAAAGTAATTATTCAACATGCATACATGTACTAGAGTGATTACTCAACATGTACAACAACCCTGTCCAAAACAATCTCGAGTGCACTTTGTACCTTGAGTTGGACACAATCTCTATGCCCCTTCTCCAATGTCCTTATTCCACCAAACCTTCTTCTTTTAGTGATCTCCATTCCCTTTACAAGTCTCACATGAATACTTTATACAAAATTTTAAGGGGTCGTTTCCATGTTACACCACGTCTTATTGTTACTAAGTTACTTTTACCTTTGCGGGTAAATAGGATGATGAATGTAGATCATTTCAATATGTTTGATAAATGAATGGAATACCGAAATAGGTATTAAGATGTTATTGCTTTGAAGGAGTAATTATGTTTCTATTGATAAAGTACAATGGAAGAATGTGTATTGCAATGTGAATACGTTAATGCTTTGATGATGCATATATATATGTGAATAACTAACTACCTTTGCAAATGCAACAAGTTGGTTGCAGGTGCAAGTTCATGCCTCCAGAAGGAAGGGGAAGTATTACTCAAGAGAAGAATTTTGGTCTGGAAACCCTTAATAAGCTAATATTGAGCTATCACACACACTCACATTCTAATTTGGTCTACTTAAGTTGGGTTAGTCCATGAATCGGGTAAGTGCCTTTGGTCATAGTCTTGACTTATTGGAATAATTGGGTAGTTGTCCTTGATTGAGATAGGTTGTTTTCTTGTTCATTGAATGACTTTGGTTTTATTATCCGGTTTCATGATTAATCGTGATTTGTTTAAGTCTCTTGCTTTATGTGAGTTCTTCTTTATGTGTTTATAATTAATCGATGAGTTATAAATATATATGCACTTCATGTATATGTATATATATACCGATAGATATAGTAGCTTATATATATGAGTATAATTATCAAAGCAATGATGTATATATGATATACACATATATAGATATATATATTAATGTGCTCGTACGTATAGATGAAAATAGAGGTGTCCATACAAGCATATTAATATGTATATATATGTGTATATATATATATATATATATATATATATATATATATAAACACATGCATTATCAATCTGAATTACTATAATATGATATATAGCATATTGAATTATACATTTTATAAATAATGTAAATATATATATATATATATATATATATATATATATATATATATATATATATATATATATATATATATATATATATATATATATATATATAAATATATATATATATATATACCAATATATGTGTGTGTATATATATATAATGTTATTATATTGCCATAACATGATAGCGTGGGCCTAATGAGCCATTCCTTACAAATTTTTATATGCTATATCAAGTGTTTTCTAGTGCATAAGATTAAAGCGCTTAGGAGAAGGAATATATAATGCCTTGAAAGAATGTTTAGGCAACAAATATGTATAGGCATATATTTGAATACTAGGCACAACACATAAGCCAATATGATTGCATATTAAAAGGAAGACATGGCACTGCCATGAATGAAATACAAGCCAAAGTAAATGTTGCGCCTTATCAAACACATGAACCAAATGATAGGTTGCACATAAACTATGAGGGTAGCACTATTAACAATTATAATGATTTATAATGCTTGCAAATAGAACACAATATATGAAGGGAGGCATGTAGGAATATATAAGGCTTGGTCAAAATGTATTGAAAGCTATTGCAAACATTCAAAAGCTTTGACTTAGTCATAATCTACAAAACACCAAAAGCACGAAAAGAGGTTAATGTGGTACCAAACTATAAATATCTGCTTCACATTAGAAGTCTATTTTGTGAGCCCTATACAACAATGGAAACCAAAGTAAATGGGTGAATAAGTCATAAGAATGCTGGAATGAAATGAGTTGACCTGTTTAACCTGTTACCTTACATATCTAAGATGCATTCTTGCTATCTTTTAAAGAAGCGATCTACTGTGTTAATTTGCTGAGTAATATGTTTTAAGTTTGCCACCTTTTGTTTGCCAAGCCGAGTCGAACCATGCAAACTGAGAAGTGTCAATCCATCCACCATGTTTGTAGCCTTTGGAAGCTGATTTTTGTGTATAAAAGAGGCATTCTTTACCTCAATGGGATGCACATCTGCATTCTTTGTTGTTATTTTCTGAGAGTTGTTCTATTCTTTTAAGTTTTGTGAGAGTTTGAGAGAGGTTGTGAAGAGTTTTAGTGAGAGAATTTGTGAGGGTATTTCAAAGAGTGAAAGTGATTTGTTGCCATGCTGCAAGCTGATTTGAGGAGGCTAAGTTTGGAATCTAGCTAGGTCGATATGGAGCTTTGTACTTATAGACATGTTGTATTTTTCTTCCTTATGCTTTGTTTGACTTTGAAATGTTTTCGTGATGCTTGAATGCTCCTGGATATTACTTGCTTTGATGGAACCAATCTATTAGGTTGATGCTTTTATATACCCTATATGGGATTTTATATGATGTGTTTCTATTTGAATTTACGTAGTGAGTCCATACTATACACATGTAGAAGGAAATGTGGAACATAGATTACATCAATATCTTTGGGAAGGATAACTTGAACTTGATAGCTTATAATGCTAGGAAAACCTTGGAATGATACGGCTAACAGCACAACGATAGTGATGGATTGAAAGTTGTGTCATTATTGATAGAATGTGACATCATGCAAATCATGTTGTTAGTCTATTCTAGAATGAACATTTGATCATTGCTTAACTTGAATATTGATTGAAACCCTAGGTTGAGTATAACCTATTTTGATTAGATTGTTTATTTGATCCTTATTTTAAGTACACAGGATGAGAATAACCTACATGATCAAACTGATCATTGATTACTAGTATTATCCAGGGAATAGGGTAAACTAAGGGTATGGTTAACCCATGTGATTAAGTTAATCACTTGAATTTGTGAATTACTATTTGGGAAAAAAGTCCCATAACATTTCCCCCTTATAATTTAGTTATTGTCCTAAGTAGCATGAGATGCATCTGCATCACAACTTATAAAATATGTAATCAATAATTGAAGATAGTGACTATGAATACATTAATTATTCATGTAGTATTGTTAACATCATAATGTATTTAGATATCTTATTGTTCCCTCATATATATCCTCTTTATTTTTAAATTTCATAATTTTTTCTTTCAATAATTCTTTTTGGTTTCATTTTAAATTTAGAAGTTCAATAATCATTTTATTATTATTTTTTACTTATTTCACAACAACTACTAGCTTATTCACTCAAGCATCTTCCACCTAATCTAGAAGGGTTTACTTCATAACTTCTCTAACCACCATCATGGTGACAACTACAACACCACTCATATGCTCACACAAGAAATTGGTAAGCTCCTAATGTCAGGGTCATCCCTAGACTTAGACCCAAACCTTGAGGGTTCATTCATGATCATCTTGCCTACGTATTCCCTTTGGGAATTAGAGGCTTTGTAGTTTGTACAACAATGATAGAGATAATTCATCATTTTCTCTTGTATGAGATCTTAGACCTCAATTTTAAATCATGTCTATTCATTAAGCATAAGCTTGCAAGATTAGTCTAGTTACAATAAAATGATAACATCACATTCCAATCAAGTGTTGTTTCCATACCAATCATTAGTGTACAAACACATACGTAACAACATAGGGTCAATATCATTCCAAAATCTCAAGTTCACAAACATTGATTGGCTTGAATATACATCACTTATACATAGGGTGACTAACTCATACATAAATCACAAGTACAATACTAATAGATCATACACACATCATATGCACAACAATGACTGACTCATATGCAAATCACAAGTATAATGCCAACTAGCTCAAGCATACATCACATATATCTAGTGTGAACGATCCACACATACATCACATATTCACTTAAAGATCAACTAGCACAATGAAAGTGGATGCAACCTTTAGTATGCATCCTCCCACTACAAGGTTCACTAACACAAAAGCTCGTAAGTAGATCCCATTTGGAAAAAGGAATGTCAGTGCATCCCATACTACATTGTGGGTTCTATTATTTCCCCAATCCATCACCTTCTATGATGACAACCAAGCATCCCATACTAGATGTCTTCACTGGAATGGGCATAGGTATAACAATGTTCACAATACCTAAGGCCAATAATAAGATTTCCACAACCCATTAATTGTTTAGGTCATCAAACTATTGAATATGTTGTGTAACCAAGATGTATTATGGTTATACAACAGATCCAAGGCTAGCACCTATACTATCAATCAAACATATTGAATTAATAATAAAAACTAAAAAATCCTACCTTAAACAAACACCACATAGGAAACACACAATTCATTTGATAGACCAATGCCAATACTAAACTCTTGAGATGGGTAGGTCTTGACATCCACTGCTTGCATACTATTGAACTCCATCACCTACATGCTACTGTCGAAGACCTATTCAAACCCTATAAAACTGGGTAGTTCCTGACATCCATCACCTGCATGCTATTAGTGAAAGACAACCAATCCAATGAAATCAAGTTGCTCCTAGCAACTATCACCTGTATGCTACTGGTGAAAGATGATTAAAACTATAATATGATTGGATACTTGTTTTGGTAGAGCACACTCAAATTTTGGCATGCTAGAGAAATGATCTAAGATTTTTTATAAGTGGGTCATAACTGTTATAATTCTGGTGATCACCTCAAGATGAGTGGGATAAGCTACATTAAGAAAAAAATTATCCTCTACTTATTCCCTTGTAGAGTCCCTAACTCAAACCTAGTTGTGATTTTAATATTTGGAAGAAAGGCCACTCAAGAATGCAAATGAAATGAAGGAAAACAAAGCTAGAAATTAGAAATGAGATAGAATAAACAATATTCTATTCAATGAAAATGTAAAGCATACAATGATATGAGATGATCATATGCGAGTGATGAGTGAGTACATACATGATTTACCACCTAAGAGAATGAAAATAGAACCAATATGGGATAATGAAAAATCCCTAAGTAAACTCAAGTTAGTGTGAAATGACCAAAGTGGAGAACTAGCTAGGAAATGAACGAGTTAGATAAAGTACCACGTTCACACTAACACATGCCCTTAAATGAAACTTAGGGGAAATCTATGCAAAGATGCAAGGATAGGTCCCAATTACAAGGTCTGATGAGGCACCCACGTACAAAATATCCCCTCAAAGAGAAAAAGAGAAAAACCAATGGAAAAAAACTACCCCCCATTGAGGATGAAACAAGGACTAAGTGATCCTAAGAAGAAATGTCCCACACCTCGAAGAGAGACCAAAGATGAACATACTTTCTCTTAGTGAAGGGATTGGTAAAAATATCTGCAACCTACTTTTCTATAGGAAAATAGTACAAATCAATGACCTAATTCTAAATCAATTCCTTGAGAAAATGGATGTGGATCTCAACATGTTTGGTCCATTGATGATGCACTAGGTTCTTTGAGATTTGAATAGCACTCTAGTTGTCACATTAGATTACTGATGGCTTCTAAAATGTGATGCCAAGTTTAGTGAAGATATTTTGAAGCCAAATAGCCTCAATGGTGGTATTAACAATCCCCCAATGTTCAGTCTCAGTTGAAGAAAGAGAAATGTCATGCAACTTCTTACTCTGCTAACAAATGGGATCAAAATCAAGGTGAAAATTGTAGCTAAATGTAGGCTTGAAATCATCAAGATCACTAGCCCACTCAATGCGTATGCATCCAATCGAATTTAAACTCGTTCCTACTACATAATGGATCTCATACTTGTGAGTTCCTTGTATATAGTGTAGAATGTGTTTGGATGCCTTCCAATGAAGCTCATGTGGCTCTATCATGAAGCATGGAATAATACCAACTACAAATGAAATGTCAGGGTGAGTATGATTCAGGTAGATGATGCTACTAATAAGTTGATGATCTACAAAGTGATATCAACCAAGGATGTGGAACACTTCACCTAAAGCTTGAATCCATATAGAAAGGGAGATGATACAAGCTTATTATCAACCTTAAAAAAAAACTAGAAGATGAGGAGCATACTTGGGTTGCACAAGAGAGATACTGGAAAAGGTCTGAGTGATCTCAATGTTGAGAAAGTAATGGGAAAGACCCAATTTAGTCATGGTAAACTTGTCATGCAAAGAAATCTTGAATGCTAGAATGATGGATGAGGTGCTCCCTATAACAATCAAGTCATTAACATAGAGAACCAAGAAAAGGAAAGAATCCTCTTGTCATAGGATATAGACATTTGGATTTGAGTGGCATATAGAGAACCCAACTAAGAGAAGAAAGGAGTCCATCTTGGCATACCAAACCCATGGGGCCTACTTGATTCCATAAAGAGACTTCCTCAATTGATAAGCCAATGAATAATCTTAAATTAATCCCCTTGTGGCTACTCCATGCAAATCTCCTCCTATAGATCCTTATGAAGATAGGCACTCTTCACATCCATTTGACATATATCCCAACCATGGGATGCAACAATATCAAGTACCAAGTGAATGGAGTTCATTTTGGTGATAGGAGAAAAGGTATCATTGCAACCAACACTTGGCAATTACGGGAAACCTTTGGCCACCAATCATGCTTTGTACTTATCAATTGATCCATCTATTGAAAATTTGGTTTGATAGATCTAGTTACATCGATCCAATTTTCTTCCCTTAGGAAGTGGAACAAGATCCCAAGTTCTGTTTCGGCTTAGAGTTGTAGTATTCCTCCATTATTGAATCCCACTCAACAATACCTTATGCTTCTCAAAATGATTGTGGATATGAAGCCGTGGCAATGTAAAAAGAAAAATACCTTGGTGTTGTGATTGAGTTCTATGAGTATCTAAAGGACCCTCACCAAGAGTGCTTGCAGAATCAAGTGTTTGATGAGACCAACAATGCATGGTAGAAGATGGAGGAGGAGAATCCTTAGCCTCAAAATCTAAACTCTATGAAGATGAGGATGAAAAATTATGATCAACTCTACAAGTAGATGAAGTTGGAGGAAAATACTCTAAGTCACTATAATCCAAATTTATTGTGGAGGAAGGATGATGGGAGGATGAACTAGGAGAGCTTTCCTCAAAATGCAGACTACGCTCAATGACGAGCTCACATGTCTCAGGATGCAATAGATGATATCCTTTGACACCATTGTGGTAACCAATGAAGATGTAGGTCCTACTTTGAGGTTCTAAGGTCTTGTGCTTCTCTAAAGCAATGTGTGCCCATGCTAGGGAACCGACAAATCTCGAGTGTTGCAAAATAGGTTTCCTGCCACACCAAGATTTAGAGGGAGTGATTCCCTTGAATGCCTTATGTGGAACTCTATTTTGAATGTGAGCAACACATTTAATAGTTTCCACCCTCTATTTAGGTGTGAGGGAGTGTGCATGGATCATGTAGCTATCCATCTCTTTTAGGGACCTATTTTTCCTCTCAACTAAACTACTCTATGATGGTGTGTAGGTGATAGTATGTTGAAGATCAATTCCTTCAAAAGTGCAAAAAATATTGATCCTTTGCCATTATTTGTGTGAATAATTTTGATACTTTCCAGATTGTTTCTTATCATGAACCTCAAACTTTAGAAATCTATCAAAGACTTCTCCTTTCTGCTGAAGAAAGTAGACCCACGTATTGTTAGAATTGTGAAAAAAAATGAGCCACAGGATCAAACAACGAACAAAGACACCTTCCATGCAAGAGATCTGCAAATAAAGAATTGCTATATTCCTCAACAATAAAAAGCTACATAATGTAACAGACTATCAAAAGGTATGAAAGCTTGAGAGAGCAGAAGAGGAGACACAATACAATGAGGGTTGAGTGCTATATAGGAGCAACCCTAAATGGTAAAGGGATTAGATTAGGACAAGTGTCAATATCACATGCGATGAGACAAAATGGTCTAATAATAGCTCACTTCAGTTGACATAGAAAAACACTGAGTTAACTGAATAAAGAACTCCTAAGTTTAGCTCAAGTGCATGCTAATAAATTAGACATAATTAATCAAAGATTAATTAATTATTAGTTAATGCATGCTTACTCTAACAACCCCCCTTAAGATGAACTTAGGGAGTAGCTAAAAATTCTAAAAAGAGAATGCATGATAGGTCCCAACAAACAATTCCTAGTGAGGTGCCGATGCACAAACAAAAAATCTCTCATAACTGGAGTAAAGGAGAAAACAAAAGTGGGAGAAAACTCCTCTCCAAAAGAGAGAAAGGTGAATGAAGGACTAAAAAATCCTCCAAAACAAGGTGAAGGACTAAGAAGCCTCTAATTGAAATAATGTCTCAGAAGATAGGAACAAAGGATGAACATGAAGAACACCATTGAAGCATGAAGAAGCTATAGAATTCTGTCGAATGATGACTGATATAGTGTTGAAATGAAGAACCTCCTCTGAAACAAATGATGATCAGGATCAAGATAACAAGAATCTGCATGAATACCCCAATGAAACTACTTGAATCAGATGAAAAACAAAGGAAAACATCTAGAAATCAAAGATACAAATGTCAAGATCAAGAAGACAGTAAATACCATGTTAGAATTGTGAAAAACACAAGCCACATGATCAAAAAATGAACAAAGACACCTTCCACGCAAGAGATCTGCAAACAAAGAATTACTATATTCCTCAACAAGAAAAATCTACATAATGCAAGAGACTATCAAAAGGTATGAAAGCTTGAGACACCAGAAGAGGGGAGATAATACAATGAGGGTTGAGTACTATATAGGAGCAACTCAGGATTGGATCATTATGTCTCATTGACATGCGATGTTGTTCCTCAGAAGATGAGAGATAATACAATGGTAAAGGGATTAGATCAGGACAAGTGTCAACATGACATGTGATGAGACAAAATGATCTAATAATAGCTCACTTCAGTTAACATAGAAAATCACTTAGTTAACTGAATAAAGAACTCCAATGTTTAGCTTAAGTGCATGCAAATAAATTAGATTAATAATCAATTAAAGATTAATTAATTATTAGCTAATGCATGATTACTCTAACACGTATATCTAGAATAATCATCAGTAAAGGTGATCAAATAACAAGCCTTGCTAAAAGACAAGGATGGAAAAGACCCACCAAGTCATTGTAAACTAGCTCAAGGACTTCTAAAGCCCTCCAAGCCTTCCCTTTTTTGAACTTGTCCTCAGGATGCTTTCCCAAGGCACAACCCAAGTAAAATCCATTTGAGAAATTTATCCTTGGAAGACCTATGACCATACCCTATATGTTGAGTTGTTGAAGATAGTGATAGTTGAGATGGCCAAATTACTCATGTCATATTTTTCTCATTCAATCTAAATGGTTGAGCAATGCTATAGAATGTGTATTAGGTATAAAGTGAGAGAAAGCATAAAGTTGAGAATCATGATCAACCTTACCAATTGCAAGGATTGCATTGTCTTCAAGATCCCTAATGGTGACAAAATTTGGATTGAATTCAACTTTCTTATCATGTTGGGTTATGTTAACAACAATTTTACTCACAATAAACAGGTCGAATAAAATATCCACAGACAAGACCACAAAGAGCCTATCCTTCTTGAAAGATATAGAACAAAGACAACCTAAGGGGAAATTCTGCATTCACAGAGCAAAGATTGACTTCCGTTCAATCCTAAGTCTTTGATAACCAGGCCATGGTTGTACTAGAGTCGCTTTTGGGTAATGATGTGACAATTGCTAATCTCAAGGGGACCTTTTTATACATACACACATATATTTGCTATTTCTTTGAACATCTTAGGTTAGCATTCCTAATTCCAATGATAAATTTGGATATCATGAAACCAAAAGATTTCACATAGAATTTCATATATCCTCACTAATTCCTTTGCTATCACTTAAGTAGATTTAGCATTAAGCATTTAATAATTTCATGGAAAATAAAATATTTTCAACAAAACTATTTCCATTCACTTATATTTTTTGGAACATTTTCAAAAATATTAAACATCTATTCTAAAACATGATGTAAAAATATTGAAAAATAAAAATTTCTCCCGGTTATTCTCCATGGATGCCCCAAAGAATTAATCAAAACAGAGCAAACCGCTTTATATTTCACCAGATTGCTTCATAGCTACATATAAAACGGTGCAAGCTTTTAAAGAGAGAGGGTTTCATTTTATGAACACCGAGTAGGTTTTGTATGCACCCTTAAATGGCGCAACATATAGTCTTGTTCGACTGAACTTACAAAACCAACTACAAAAGATACTTACATAGGTAGCTATCCATAAAGCTTTGATATCAATTAATGTCTATGTGCATACAAAGTTTTATGCTGAAATGGTTCAGAAAAAAGGAAAGCAAAGCAAAACTTAAAAGAAGTTTTTGCTCCTTCGACATCCACAAATTCTAAACTTAAATGAAAATTAAGTATCCTCTGGCCTTTTATAGAACACAAGGCTTAGATAGATAAGAAAAATACACGAGAAGAAATTTAAGGGACCAATATCATCAAGGCATGTGGAATATTGTGACCAATAGGAGAATTGCAATTGAAGTCAATGGAAGTCAACTCCAATTACTCGTTGAAGCTCTTCGGGTTCTACTTTTATATGGAATCTTCTCCAAGAGGATACTTCGAATCATGATAATATGTAGGGGTTCCCATATATTCAGAATGATAAGGTGGGATTTTTTCCCCCTACACTTCGCTTGGCTTCGGTTCTGTCACTCTTGAGAATGGGCTATCCCAAAAATTAGCATTTGTTCCCACCACATGTGAAATATCGAGATCCTCAACATTCTGATGGACTCAAAGCCATTTGCATTATCACTTCCCATAGTGATCGAACCAGACTGAGTTTTATTCCATCTATGATTCAAGTTTGCCTAACCGTCCATACCTGAGCTTTGCATCACAATTGATATCTCCTGCAATCATAAAATTCCAAATATTAAATCACTTTTCTTAAACAAACGTGTCGCAACATCTCATGTAAATAAAACCATTATTTAAATGTTAGTACAAAATTCCATAAAAACTTGCTTTCGAAAAGCATATCATAAACCCTTGTATATATATATACCGGATCACCGAGATCATTATACAAATAAAGCAATTTAACATTTCCTTTTCACGCTACAATCCGATACCCAGTACCTCGTATTTAGCTTTACCCACTTACTTTCTCGGACCTCGGTTAATATCGGATCTCCATCTTATCGGGCTCCATCATACCAAACTCCATCATACCGGACCATAGTCTTTCACTTGAACTTCACATTACCTTTTGCCTTTTTTGTGTTTCCAGTACCCGGTACCCGGTGCATGAAACACTTACCATACAAAGTACTTTCTTTATTAAAGATTTCTCTTTCTTCTTCTTTCGGTGATCTTCCAATTTGTTAGCTCTTGCCATAGGAGTTATATTTTTTCACTTTGGTCCCCAAGTCTTTTCAGTCTTGGGGCGTGTTGTGAGACCACACAACAACTTGCAACCAATAAAACCAAATTTAAAATTAAACTTGAAATCAAATCACCAGTTGTAAATTAAAACTTATACATATTTTAGAACAATAACTTTTTACCTTTACTTAGATTCTAGCATAAAAAGTAAAACTCCATTGGAAAGATCCATGTGTGCTCTTGATTAATTCCAGTTTTCAGAACTTAGTAAACAAAATCAGTTCATTAACATTGAACTACATAATATAGTAATCCTCCAAAGCCAACCAAGGATAGAGCCTTGCTGCCAATCAAGCGTCCATAGACCCGACAAGGTTACCTCCATAATTCGCCCAAACATAACTCTATTGCTGGTCAAGCATCCATATCCCCGATAGAGTTATTTGGATAGCCTAAAGAGTTGATATCACTTTTTTTTTATAAGAATATAACAATGATAGCTCATTTTTCACTTTTGATATTACAATAATAGCTCATTTATCAACTTGCAAGCATTGAAGCACCGCTATTAGGTTGGGAATTACAGTGGTAGCGAAGGTTACTTTTTGATTTTTCATTCAATGTAAATCCCTTCATCAGTTCACTACTTCCCAAAAACTTATTAAATGATTCCCTGTAAGTGTGTGTTTCTAGCTAAATTTCACTAATTATGCCAAATCCTAACTAACTGTAGCTTGTTATATGTTAAAAAATATGCATAATTTAAAATTTAGCAATAGACAACTTAATCACCAGATTTAAATCTAAATTTAGAAACATTAGTTACCACCCTTTCGATTAAATTTATGGCAACTTCTAAAACTTCTGCTAACTATCTCAACTTGATGGTACTGCACTTTATTAATGGATCAAAATGTCATGATTACCTTGAAAAATGATCACCATTATTTTGCATTAAATTCACATGCCTTGCTCAACACGTATTATCTCTCTACTTCTTTAGGTGATGATGTGTAACATCTTACCAACTTCATTTTCTTGTATAATCCGCACACATAACACCTCCACAATCATTACAACTTTTTTAAAACAATTGGAAATGACCCCCTATTAATTTTGAAATCTCCAACTTGATTTGCAATCTTCGTACTGTTCAATTTTGAAGCAATTTCACCAAATATGTGTAAAGAATTTATTTGATTTAACCTTTAATTCTAAAGATTATCATTCAACTTCCACCTCGCATACGATTTCCAAAAAAAACAATTACTCAAGGAAAATATGTACTGCTACTCTGTTCACGGCTCTCTATAAATTCGTACATTTCTTCTCGAATTCTCTGCACTTTTCTTTTCTTTCTTGGGGAAAGATTGTTGCATCCAGATGCTACTTCCATTTTTACTCTGACATAGCTTCTCACTTAGTAGCATCACTTCTAGATGTTGGGTTACCTGTTGAAGATGTTCGCGCCACTGCCAACTTAATAGTTAAGCCTGAATTCTTGGAGAATCTGGACACCATCTTAGCTGTTGCACATCCGACCATTGGGATTCCCTCCATGGATGATATTCCTTGATTCTTGGAACATGGGGAATTAGTTCCACTTTGGCCTTTTCTTACTGATCTCCATATCCAAAATTTTGAAACTCATCGAGAACTTGCCTACATAGGGTATTTGGCCTTGATCAAAGAGGCTGTTGGAAATAGGATGAAATTTAATTTCAATCCTAAACATTATTTATTTCATGTATCTCCTAAGTCCTTGGAATATGTTCATCAACACTAGGATTAGAGAGATTAATATTTGATGAAATAATCATGTTAATTGACATTTGTAATTAATTCTAAATGTTCGGAGCATGTGGACGTCCATTGAGTTCCTAAATAATAGGGGCACATGGGGCGCCCATATGGTAGGTGACACTCACCTTGAGTTCAGTTAAATATTCAAAGTAAGAGATAACACTTCTGAATACATGTAAAGATCCAAGGAGTTAGGGTTTGATGTTTGCATGCATGAAGTTTAGTTTAGTTTAGTTTAGATTAGTTTAATTCAATTCAGAATCAATTTAGTTTAGTTTAGTTTAGTTATCTTCAGTTAGTTTTAGTTGAATGCTAGTTGACTTCAGTTAACTTGGAATGCATAGCTAATGACTTGAGTTGCATGACAGATAATAGGGACTACCTTCAGTTAATAGGGGATGACCATTCTTGCATGAATGGTGGAGATAAATGTTTCAGTTAACAAGAAATGAGTTGGAGCCAACTTGGGCACCCAAGTTGGCTTCTTGGAATTAACTCCTTTGCATGTTAAGATATTTCAGAAGGCTAAGTTAAGTGGGCCCATTGTTGGGCACCTACTTTGGGCACCTACTTTGAGGATAAAACCTTGAAGATATTTACCGAATAAAGATTGAGTTACTACTTTAGTTTGGGACGCCCAAATGGACAAAGATGATGATTTGATATTGTTCTTCGCGGTTAAACTCTACTTGGACGAGATAGGCGTACCTTTTAGGAGACATCGATTGAGCTTTGTAATTGTAACTCTTTTGGAGTTTACAAAGTTGATTAATGCCTATTTATCTCAATCAAGTTGAAGAGAGTTTGTATCAGTTTTATTGCAGGTTGTGAAGAAGTTTTGGTGAAGGAAAAAGGGGCATTGTCAAGCAAGAATTGTAGCTATTGTAATCTACTTCAGAGATTGAATAATAGAATAATTCTTGGTGGAGTTTTTTTCCCGAAAGGGTTTCTCCACGGTATATGCTTGTGTAATCTTTCTAATATCTTGTCTAATTTTTCTACAACTTCTGTCTTCATTCTACAAATGATAAAATGAATTAATCAGATAATCACCCACAAAGAATATGTAACAAAGGAAAAAGCTTATTTAGATCAGCAATATTAAAGTTTTACAAAGTATTAAGCTAAGAAAACACCTCAATTTTCAACAAAGGTGTCCAAGATCGACTAAATAACTATTACCGTCTACAACTTTACTCACCTTACTTTTTGAATCTTTTTTATTTCAACAAGGATTTTGATATCTGATGTATATACGTGATACACACACACACACACACACACACACACACACATATATATATATATATATATATACTTTTTTGGTATCTTTCTTAAAAGCGTGTTTCAATGTGTATGGCTTTATTATCCCATTTCCGGTTTAGTTTTGCAAAATGTTTGAATTTCACTCTCATGTCTAAGATACATTTAAGTAGAATTTGCTAATGTAGAAGCCGAGCAAAGAAAGAAAACAAAACAAAACAAAACAAAACAAAGCAAGCAAACAAAAGCAAAAGAAAGCAAACACAAAGGAAAAACCTAAAAACAACTAAACTAAAGCTAAACTAAGCTAGCCCTAACTACCCTAACTCTAATATCACAACAAATTAACTCTAACAAAACACTTTATTTCAACTTCTACGGCTATTTCTTCTACAGTTTTAGTATGAATTACAACAGATTTATCTTTAAATTCTCTTATCAACATTTTCAATATTCTACTATAATAATGAAATATCTTAAATTTTTTACATTTAAACATCATAAATTTGAAGCTGTGCTTACCCAAAATTTGGCTTAAATGTATGAAAACGATCTCATTAGAGATCGATTGCACACATTTCGTCTAGTGCAACAATATTGTACCTTCTCCCAACCCTGGTCTATTTCCATGAACGACTGTGTTCACTTCTCTATTTTCTTCTCTTCTGAAAAATATTCAGATCTTCGGCCTTGTCTTTACTTTGCATTGTGTTAGACCAAGATATATCACTATTTATATCATTATCAGAAAGAGAAAAATTAAAAACATGATATTCTATATCTTGTATAAAATTAGGAAATTGTCTTTTTATAGCTAATGGATTCTCAGCTTGAAGCCCAATACACGTGTTTCCTATTCGATTTTCCCGCTTTATCTCATTATTTGCATTTTCCATGTATACAGGGAATGATGATTCACCCACATTTTTTCCTCGTTCATGATGAAATATCTCCAAATCTCGATATTCTCACCTATTCCCCTACAAGACGTTAGGATTTTCTTTAAAATAATCACAGTTTCCTAACTGTTTTGGTTCATTGGTTAATTTTTTAATATTTCTTACTTTACTAAGGTAGAACATTTCTCTCGTTAACAATATTTTTCTTCTAGCAGTTAAAATCTCTTTCGTTAACAGAATTGCTCCACTTATGGCTAGAATTACCCTAGTTAAAAAAATTTCACATTCAAGTTCACTGTGATTAGTTGTATCGTGAATTCTACACTCAGTGACTCTACTAAAAGTAAACAAACTCAAATGAGCAATTTTTGATTAAATATTTTGCAAAGTTTTCCAATTTCCATAATGAAAACTAGCTTATACTCAATTCCTAATTTACAAGCTTTTTGCCAAATTTAGGAATAACATTTCAAAGCACCACTCCACTTCCAAAGGATAAAACCTAAAAATATCAAAGAAACAAAAGAGAAAAGACATATGCACGTCTGCTGCTCATGGCTACCCTGGTGCCCTCTCCTTCTAGTGCCAGTTCCTGTTAGCAACGGTTTTACTCTCAATAAACAGGTCGAATAAAATCTCCATAGACAAGACTGTGAAGAGCCTATCCTTCTTGAAAGATATGGAACAAAGACAACCCAAGGGGAAATTCTGCATTCACAGAGCAAAAATTGACTTCCATTTAATCCCAAGTCTTCAATAACTAGGTCATGGTTGTACTAGAGTCGCTCTCGAGTAATGATGTGACAATTGTTGTTAATCTCAAGGGGACCTTTTTATACATACACACATATATCTGCTATTTCTTTGAACATCTTAGGTTATCATTCCTAATTCCAATGATAAATTCGGATATCATGAAACCAAAAGATTTCACATAGAATTTCATATATCCTTACTAATTCCTTTGCTATCACTTAAGTAGATTTAACATTAAGCATTCAAAAATTTCATGGAAAATAAAAGATTTTCAAATAACTATTTCCATTCACTTATATATTTTGGAACATTTTCAAAAATATTAAACATCTATTCTAAAACAGAATGTAAAAATACTGAAAAATAAAATTTTCTCCTAGTTATTCTCCATGGATGCCCCAAAGAATTAATCAAAACAAAGCAAACCACTTTATATTTCACAAGATTGCTTCACAACTACATATAAAATGGTGCAAGCTTTTAAAGAGAGAGGGTTTCGTTTATGGGCACCGAGTAGGTTCTGTATGCACTCTTAAATAGTGTAGCATACAGTCTTGTTAGACTGAACTTACAAAACCGACTACAAAAGATACTTAGATAGGTAGCTATCCATAAAGCTCTGATATCAATTAATGTCTACGTGCATACAAATTTTTATGCCAAAATGGTTTAGAAAACAGGAAAAAAGAACAAAACTTAAAAGAAGTTTTTGCTCCTCCGACGTCCACAAATTCCAAACTTAAATGAAAATTAAGCATCCTCTAGCCTTTTATAGAACACAAGGCTTAGATAGATAAGACAAATACATGAGATGAAATCTAAGGGACCAATCTTATCAAGGCACGTGGAATATTGTGACCAATAGGAGAATTGCAATTGAAGTCAATGGAAGTCAACTCCAATTACTCATTGAAGCTCTTCGGTTTCTACATTTATCTGGAATCTTCACCAAGATGATACTTCAAATCATGATAATATGTAGGGGTTCCCATATATTCATAATGATAAGGTGGAATTTTCGCCCCCTACACTTCTCTTGTCTTTGGTTCTGTCACTCTCAGGAATGGGCTATCCCAAAGATTAGCATTTGTTCCCACCACATGTGAAATACCAAGATCCTCAGCATTCCGGTGGACTGAAAGCCATCTGCGTTATCACTTCCCAGAGTGATTGAACCGGACTGAGTTCTATTCCATCCACGAGTCAAGTTTGCATGACCATCCATACCCGAGCTTTGCATCACAATCAATATCTCCTGCAATCACAAAATTCCAAATATTAAATCCCTTTTTTAAAACAAACGTGTTGCAACATCTCATGTAAATAAAACCATTATTCAAATGTTAGTACAAAATTCTATAAAATCTTGCTTTCAAAAAGCATATCATAAACCCTTGTATATATATACCGGATCACTGGGATCATTATACAAATAAAGCAACTTAACATTTCCTTTCCATGCTACAATCTGGTACCTGGTACTCGGTATTCAGCTTTACCCAATTACTTTCTCGGACCTGGGTTAATACCGGATCTCCATCTTACCGAACTCCACCATATTGGACTCCATCATACCGGACAAGAGTCTTTCACTTGAACTTCACATTACCTTTTTCCTTTTCTGTGTTTCTGGTACACGGTACCTGGTGTACAAAACACTTACCATACAAAGTACTTTTTTTATTAAAGATTTCTCTTTCTTCTTTTGGTGATCTTCCAATTTGTTAGCTCTTGCCATAGGAGTTATATTTTTTCACTTGGGTCCCCAAGTATTTTTAGTCTTTGGGCGTGTTGTGAGACCACACAACAACTTGCAACCAATAAAACCAAATTTAAAATTAAACTTGAAATCAAATCACCAATTGTAAATTAAAACTTATACATATTTTAGAACAATAACTTTCTACCTTTACTTAGATTCTGGCATAAAAAGTAAAACTCCACTAGAAACATCTGTGTGTTCTCTTGATTAACTCCAATTTTTGAAACTTAGTAAACAAAATCAGTTCATTAACATTGAACTACATAATATAGTAATCCTCCAAAACTAACCAAGGATAGAGCCTTGCTGCCAATCAAGCGTCCATAGCCTCGACAAGGTTATCTCCATAATTCCCCCAAACATAGCTCTACTACCCGTCAGGCATCCATAGCCCCGGTAGAGTTATTTGGATAGCCTAAAGAGTTGATATCACTTTTTTCTATTATTATTTATAAGAATATAGCAATGATAGGTCATTTTTCACTTTTGATATTACAATAATAGCTCATTTATCAACTTGCAAGCATTGAAGCACCACTATTAGGTTGGGAATTATAGTGGTAGCGAAGGTTACTTTTTGATTTTTCATTCAATGTAAATCCCTTCATCAGTTCACTACTTCCCAAAAACTTATTAAATGATTCCCTGTAAGTGCATGTTTCTAGCTAAATTTCACTAATTATGCCAAATCCTAACTAACTGTAGCTCATTATATGTTAAAAAATATGCATAAATTAAAATTTAGCAATAGATAACTTAATCACCAAATGTAAATCTAAATTTAGAAACATTAGTTACCACCCTTTCAATTAAATTTATGGAAACTTCTAAAACTTTTGCTAACTATCTCAACTTGACGGCGCTGCACTTCATTAATGGATCAAAATGTCATGACTACCTTGAAAAATGATCATCACTATTTCACATTAAATTTGCACGGCTTGCTCAACACGTATTATCTCTCTACTTCTTCAGGTGATGACGTGTAACATCTTACCAACTTCATTTTCTTGTATAATCCGCACACATAACACCTCCACAATCATTATGACTTTTTTAAAACAATTGGAAATGAACCCCTATTAATTCTGAAATCTCCAATTTGCTTGATTCACAATCTCCGTACTGTTCAATTTTGAAGCAATTTCACCAAATATGTGTAAAGAATTTATTTGATTTAACCTTTAATTCTAAAGATTATCATTCAATTGCCACCTTGCATACAATTTCGAAAAAAAAAATTACTCAAGGAAACTATGTACTGCTACTCTGTTCACGACTCTCTATAAATTCATGCATTTCTTCTCGAATTCTCCACGCTTTTCTTTTCTTTCTCTTTTTTAATGTGATTTTTGTAATTCCACTCTATTTTGTGCTTTTTCATTTTCTTCTTAGCCATGGATACTCCTATTTGCTTGGGTTGTTCTCGTAGACAGAACCTTTTCTTGGGGAGCATCACACCAAAAAGGCTTGAAAAGATCTTTATTGTTAGGACTTCCAATTTCACTGTGCCAAATTTATGCTTAGTCCTTGGGGAAAGATATGTTGCATCTAGCTGCTACTTTTGTTTTTACTCTGACATAGCTTCTCACTTCGTAGCATCACTTTTGGACATTGGGTTACCTGTTGAAGATGTTCGCGCCACTGCCAACTTAATAGTTAAGCTTGAATTCTTGGAGAATTTGGACACCATATTAGCTGTTGCACATCCTACCATTAGGATTCCCTCCATGGATGATATTCCTCGGTTCTTGGAACACGAGGAAGTAGTTCCACTTCGGCCTTTTCTTACTGATCTCCATATCCAAGATTTTGAAACTCATCGGGAACTCACCTACATAGGGTATTTGGCCTTGATAGAAGAGGCATCCCAGATTGACTAAATAACTATTATCGTCTGCAAATTTACTCACCTTGCTTTTTGAATCTTTTTTATTTCAACAAGGATTTTGATATCTGATGTATATACGTGATACACACACATATATACTTTTTTAGTATCTTTCTTAAAAGCGTGTTTCAATGTGTATAGCTTTATTGTCCCATTTCCGGTTTAGTTTTGCAAAATGTTTGAATTTCACTCTCATGTCTAAGACACATTTAAGCAGAATTTGATAGCTAGAAGTTGATCTTTCCTTCATCTGAGAATTCCCCTTTGATAAATTGGAGTTAGAGTCTATTTTTGGGGTAGGCGATGATTATTCTTGATCATTTTAATACTTTTTCTTAGACTTATTTTGTTTCTTTTCAAGTTTCCTTGACTCTTTCTATCCCTTCAATTGACCAACCAAAAGAACTTGAGACTGAGAAGAATTAAGGAGAACCATGGAAATAAGCTTCCCATGTTCATGCATCAACATTTTAGGAAAGGAAACAAGAGAAGGCATAGTGTATGTAGATCCCATAGTCAATTTTTAAACATCAAATGCTTTAGCCACTATACTATAAATGCCTTTTTTTTTAGTTATTTCCATCTCATGCAAACATCGATTAGTCAATTTTTAAACATCAAAGTAAGATGTAAAAAGTTAACTGTAAATATCTAATACAATACAAATTGCAAAATTGTACACATCAATTCAAAATGAATTTTTTTATTTGAGCATCACTTACTAATCTTCAATTCAAGCATCATTGTGAACTACTAAACTCAACTTACAAACTCAAGTTCTAGAGAAAAATTGTCGCTGGTTATGAAAATAGTATAACATAATTTTATTTTTTACCAAATATACTAAAAAATTTGATTTTGTTGCTCATTATATTCTAACCACAATAACAGTTGGTGGAATTTCAAGTTTAATGTTGTAGTATTTTTGTCTCCTTAAATTTCTACAAAAAATTAAATTCCAAATTTCAAAATTAATTTTCAATGTTTTATGTTCTCTGCAAATGGAGAACAAAGATCAAGTGAGGGCCCAACATGGCACACCAAGATTAAACACAACCATGCCTCTAGATAAAAGAGGAGTTACATTCTCAACAAATGAAGAAGCTCGCATTCATGCCGAGAGCACTCCACAACTAGTTTAGGTTAGTGCACTTGCAAGAGTGAAGAATAAAACATCATCAAAATGAGAGTGGATGAAATAGGACATGGAGGGATCTCTTCAAGATGTTGAGGGTAATGGGATGTCCACAAGGAGTACAACAAAGAAATGGAGAATCCTGCCAACCACTCTCACCAACTGGTTAGGTGGGATAACATCAACATTCAAGAAAAGTCCTCCAACTTTGTTGACATAAAATAAAGAGACTTTAATTGTGGATGGTGCAAAGAGATGGCTATAGTGGGACACAACCTTGAGATTATCAATCTCAAGGTAGAGGTAGCCCAAATATGCCAAATTAGATCAAACCCATTTAAGGATGGGCTACTTGGTAAGTCTTGGTGCGCTGAGTTTAAAAGGTGCCATCCTAAACTCACCTTGAGGATAATTGAAGGCCTTGAAAAAGATAGGGCACTAATGTTGGTGTGAAATAGGTGTTTTATCTAACTAGTTCACTAGTAGGCCCTATTCACATGTTAAGTTTACTTAGGTCCTAAAGAATATTTCAAGAAGTCTTAGGTTCATGTGGTCTTATCTCATCTTATCATGTCATTTAATTCTCTGTCCTAGGTCATTTGGTAAATTTTCAGGTAGTTGTTTTATTGTATAAGATTAAGATGCATGTCATGATCTTATCTAATCCTATCTCACAACCTCTACTTTATAAGAAAGGCATATTTTGTACATTTCATATTCAATCAATCAATCTTGCATCTTTAATCATAACAAGATATTCTTTCCCTTTATTTTTTATGGAAGATATTTTGGTTTGGCAGCTCTGATCTTGGGGTGTTAGGAGTTCACATTCAAATCCTACAACTGAACCTTAGGCCTACTATTGTCTCTACTTTCTATATGGCATTGTTGAAAGCCTATGATGCAAATCCATATGGAGCTCAACAAATTTGGAACTGCAATGAAATTTGTATTCAAGTAAGGAGAAATGGTGCCATGAGGGTGTTGGAAAAAAGGGGTAGCAGGAATGTATCTTACACCATTCCTGAGAGTCAAGAATAGATAACCATTATGTGTTGTGTTAATGTGTTAATGTTGCTAGATAGAGCATGCAAATGTTTTATTTATTTAAATGTAAAAAACAACTTAAAAATTACATTGCTAACTGTGAACCAGGTTCTTACATGGTTGCCCAACCACACACATGGATGACCAAAGAAATTTTTATGAATTGGTTGCACCTCTTTGCACAGTTAGTTCTAGGTGGTTTATCACCCACAAATAGACACTTTCTAATTTTTGATGGCCATGGAAGCCATATCATTGTTACAAGTATCCAAGAGGCAAGGATGTTGGGTATTTCTTTGCTTACATTTCTCATGCACACATCACGTAAACTAAAACCCCTCAATATGAGTGTGTTTTTGGAATTTAAATCATACTTCAAATATGAACAAGTAGTGTGGCTAGAAACGCTCCCAAACATTGAAATAAAGAGGGAAAAATTGGAAGAATTGGGCAGCAAGTCATTGAAATAAGAATCAACATTGGCCAACATCATAACAAGATTCAAAAGGAAATGTATATGGTCCCTCAATCCAAAGGGTTTCATGGAGGACATGCATCTCAACGAGAAATTTTAATTTAGTGTACAAGTTAACGCTTATGCAGTGCAAAACATCCTTAGTCTATCCAAGGTTGATGTTTCACCAGATGAAGTGGCCAACACATTGTTCTCCAATCTTATAGATGTTGAGTTGTATTGTAAAACAATCAAATCATTGATAGAAGAAGCTACACAACATTCACTTCAAAGTACTCGTACTGATTCAGATGTACCACTAATGAGTGATCAAGTGTGTGATGAGATGGAAAAAAATCAACATGATGAAATGGAAGATGAAATTAGTCTTCCCTCGTAGCCAAGTCAACCATCATGGTTGGTTGAGGGAGATGGATTTGTGCATTGATTTACATTTCCATGAAGAACATGACACTTTTTCCTTCCCATCTCTACCACCCACATTGACTATATCTGAAATGGTATATTACTATGTTGAATGTGGAGGTTCAAATAGTGAAGGTAATGCATAGTTCAACTAGGATATTGAGGAAGTTTCCAATGAAAGTGAACACAACATTGATGCACAATTCAATTAGACATTTAATTCCCAAACTGATTCAGCCATCAAAAAATTCCTAATTTTCTTGTGCACATTGTCACCAAAAGAAAAGGAATTCAAACAATAATGGAATTTGGTTGAGCTAACAACCTCAAATCTTAACAATAGATGACTATATGAGTATTTTGATGTAACAAGAGGAAATAAATAAAGAACTAGAGGAGATAAAAGTTTGACAGAAAAAAATTGAGGACATGAAGGTATCACATGTTGTGGCAAGAGAATTGAAGGAGCAAACTAAATTGGATAGGGAAATACAATGTTAATCAAGAGAGAAGCATAGAGTATTACAAAGGTAAGAAAATGCATAGAAAAATGAGCAAGAGAGGATTCAAAGGGAGCAAGACATAAAGAAAAAATACCTTGAGGTGGAAATGAGGGGTTTATAGAGACATAGGAATTTAAGAAATCTACTTAACCTCTTACCAGAAAATCATGTATTGTTTTGGGATACGATGAATATTAATTTCCCTTAGTATTCTATTGGTATGAATTGTTTAGGCATGACTCCATCCCATGTAAGCTACCTCAATTTCCAAGTCTAACACCCACTCATTTAACCACCACTCCAATTCCAACAATAAGGGTTAAGAACATGGTTGGGGTAACAAGCTCAAGCTGCTAGGAAACAATAACCTCTATCACATAATCTCCACAATATTTTCCCTCATGGTTTGAGTGAGGTTGGGGGAAATCAATCATTGTATAAAAACATTGGAATTGCAGCTTACAAAGGAATCTTTTTTTGTTTATTGTATGTCGGGGATTTCATACTTCTATTATTATGGACACTGAAAAAGTAACCCTTCTACTTTTTCTATCTCATTTGGGTCCTCCTTGTCACTTTGGATTAATTGTTCCTTGATTTAATTTTGTAATGTGGACAACACATTCACATTAGGTCTTGGGCCCTTGTGAACTAAAAGAACTAAAAGAATTCAAGTGGTACCTTACTTAAGTGTTGTGAAGTGTTGTAATACACTTTTCTAGGGTATTATTAATGTATTTCACCTAAATAACCTCTTTTTATCATTTACCAAGCCTTATTTCAAAGTTTGTAAAGTGTTGTAACAAACTTTCACGCTTTTCTAGGCTTGTCATTAATAATTGACCTTTCTTATGCTTTAATTGGCCCCATTTTACACTTACAAGCCTTACTTAAGTGTATTTTTGAAAATAATCCCGATAAACATCATTTAATAAACCTAATTTCCAAAACCCACTTAAAATGTCTAAGTGGGACCCATTCGCCACTAGGGGCAAATGAGTCCCCTTTGGCACAAAAATAAAAATAATTTCAAATTTCTGGCAGGTTATTATTTTCTAAGACCTAAGGTTGGCCTATGATGTGGTATTTTCGGGAAATATTGCATAATCAAGTATAAATATAGGGTTTTTCCTCTCATTTTGCCCCCCAACTCTCCTAATTTTCTAATCAAGCAATCAAGTGATTTTGCATTCAAGCATTTTGTCTACAAGAGCATTCAAGCACTTTGGAGCCATTATTTGCATGTCTTCAGATTTCTACTTCAAGGGTTTGGTGAGTTGTAGCATTGCATGTTGTTCAGTTTCATCATTCTCTTTCCATATTTCATTTCATTTTCAAGGGTTTAATTACCAAACTGGGGTTTGACCAAGGCAAACCCCTATTCACTAACCCTCAACAATTTTCCCCTCTCTTTGCATGTGTTTGTAGGTCTAAGTGTGCAAATTTGTCAAAGAGAGATTGGAAAAGTTGTCAACAATTTGTCAAAGTCATTCAAAGTCGTCAAAGCCCTAAAAGAAGCTTGGAGAACACCTACAGGTCAAATTTTGCAGTTTTGGATCTAAAAACATGTCAGGAATTGAGGTGCAAACCAGAAGCTACAAATTGCACTTTTGAATTTCCCAAAATCTGGAAGTGGACTTTACGCCATTAGTGGCGTATGAGTCCCACTTCTAGGCCCAAAACAAAGATTTTGCAGTTTTGAGTACCCAATTGTCTGAAACCTATTCCGACAAAATCTTCCCGAAACAGGACTACGTCACCTAGCTTGGTGTATGAGTCCCAGTTGGCTTCAACAGTGACTTCTACAGGATTCCAGATCTCCATTCCATCCTTTTCCAGTCTCCAGGTGCACACTTTCAATTTCATAGTTTTCTGTTACAATTTGTTTGCATTTTTGGGTCATTTTGCATATCACAACGTGTTTTCAAAAACTTTGCATTTTCTTAGTTTTGCATTAATAGTCAATCTTCTTTATCAATTTCCAGCCTTAAGAACATTCCCCTTTGACAAATTTCAATGATCTTTGCATTGGAATCTCAAGGGTTTGTTCTTGAGTGTGAACATTGTGAAATCAGATTCCTCTTCCTTCATTCCCCTTTTTGTGTGATTAAGGAAGTTGTGCACTCCATTTCCATTGTCCACAATTATAAATACAAGTTTATAGTTCTTTCAATTGATAATGAAAGGGGATTTCATATTTAATTTTTCCACATTCCAAGGACATGATTTTTGTCTTAACATATGTTAAACTAACCTACCATGCATACACCAAGGAGAGGTGGATTGAGTTAGTTTTCTGGCCCTTTCAATGGCTGACTTACAGTGGTCAAGAGGACCCCTAGTCCTTGCGTGGAATAAGAGTGGTACGTGTTCACTATGTCATGTGCCAAGCAAGCAAAGCACCACTATTTTCTTGCACTTGCTAACATCAAATGTGTGCCACCTCTTCTTTCCCTCTCAACCAACCATATTAAATCTGCATCCATTCCCATTTACTTTAATGGGATGGTGCCAAATTTCCACTCATTTGCGCATTCAATGCTTCAATACCTTACATTTCTCCCTCACCAAACCCCAATACCGAGACATCTCTTATTGATAGTTCATTTCAATAGAAACCAAAACATGTTTGCTTTTGCTTTGCATTCACCAAGGCTTCTACAAAAGGAATGGTCACCAATACTTGGTCCTTGCTTGTTTCTCTTCTTCTAGGCCATGGTTTCTATTAGTTCATACTAGTATGGGGTGTTCACATTGGGGATACTTGATTGTGCTAAAGTATTTTTAGTATTAAAATATGTTGCACATATCCACATATCAATTTGAAATGTAGATTGCAACATAGATTAACACAAAATGCCTTAGGGAAACCAAGTCTCCCAAATTTTACCACCTCATACTAGCTTAGGTTTATAGTCCAATATGATGTACTTTCTCTTGCTTGTGTTATGTAAATGGATATATGATGTAAATATTGTTAATTTGAGAGGTTGATCGATTTAGTTGAATGCTTGTTTGGCTAAAGTCTTAAATATTCATTTTCTTATTTGGTTTGAAATTGTCACTGAATTTTGTTGATCAATTCATGTGAGATGAATGAAAGGATTTGATGGATGTGGGAAAAAAATGAATTTGCTAATATGTTTGACAATCAATTGATTTATAACCTCTAGTTTTGGTTGCTTGATTGGTGAGCCTCACACCTTTGAGGGTGTTGCTAAAAAATATGCATGGAGTAATTGGTATGTGCTAGGACAATTAAATGGGAAGTGACATAAAGTTAATGTGGTTGGCCGATAGGGAAAGAAGATGTGACACTAGTTTAAGCTTGGGGAATGATATTTCTCATGACCACATAATTGTTTCAACACATAATGTTAATTTTCCAAGCTTTCAGTGACAGCTTGCAAACAACATATATGTAGCTACAAACACTATTTACAAAGTTTACATAATATAGAAAAAATAGCCATTAATAGTATATAATAGATAGACATTAACAATATAATTTAGAAAAACCCCATACATGCACTCACAATAAAATGACTACAACATTTACATCCTATATAATATAAATGCATTAAAAGTTTAGAACAAGTAGTGATATATACACAACATATAAGTATTTACATCATATAGAAGAGATAAGCATTTACAACATAGTGTGTAAAATATTTACATCATATAGAATAAATAGGTATTTACACAATACTGACGACAATATTTACATCATATAGAAGAGATATGCATTTACATAATAGTGGCTACAACATTTATGTCATATAGAACTAATAACCATTTACATTATTGTAGTATTGCTTGATTACATTTTATAGAACATATAGTCATTTACATGTTTGCAGTTAGAGTAGAGGCAATACAACATTTACAACATATAAAACTGAAATGGGGAAAAATAGGATGGGTTATCAAAATAGGGGCATGAATCACTTAGGGACCTATTTCTTAATCCATTTCATTAGGAAATGAGATCCACACCAAGAATTGACTTGCAACCCTTAGGTGAGTCAACTCAAGATGTGAATCTACAAATTTCCTTTTTGTGTCAAGATGAGGGTCCTGGTTAAACAACACTTTGGGGAGAAAAGCTAAAAATAGTAAATCAACACCAAATTGCAATCTAACACTTGGAACAACAAGATTAAGCTTAATTCTAACAAAACTAGAAAATAAAATGCATATCAGAGAAGGGCAAAAGCATGTGCACTAGTCACCACAAGTCAGTTTCTGAAGCTGATCTGGGACTCATTTGCCCAGGGGCGAATGGGTCCTAAGTTAGGGTTTTTCTATAACTTTTAAGATCCTTTGCTACAAATCTAAATCTTCTATTTTTCCCAGGTTTTATGTTCAGAAAGCTGAAAATAAATTCTGTAGATGAGTTTTCATGAGATGACAAATTTTATGACAACTTTTGCAACTTTGACAACTTCTTCAATTTTTCTCTTCAAAAGGTCTTCAAGATTTCTTCCACCTAAATCTGCAATCACAAATCAATAAGGATTTTTTTTTTTTGCTTTTGGTGAATGGGGGTTTGCCTTGGTCAAACCCCGTTTTGGTAATCAAACCTTCAAATAAAATAAAACATGAAAGAGGGAATGAAGAATGAACAAAGCAATGTTACCACTCAACAAACCCTTGCATAAACCTTGAAATGTAGATCTGCAACTTGCATGAAATGGATTCAATGGATGTGGATCTTGACACTTGAATCTTGCTTGAAATAATGACCTTGAGTGCTTGAATGGATCATGAAACCTACATCATCATATTAGCTCCAATAACATGCATGATGCAAGAAGAATTTTATATGACAATTGGATCTTGATTGCTGCAATGAAATTCTGATAATTCTTCTCTTGAATGCCTTGAAGAGCTCCAAAAATGATCTTGAGAGTGCTCTTGAAGTCTCATAAAAATTCTAGCTTGAAAACTCTAGGTGAAATTTAGAAAATAACCTTGTATTTCTAGGTATGTATCCTCAATTTCTCGAAATTCAAATATCACAAGCCAAAATCTGAATATAGATTTGAATATGTTAAAATACCACCAAAAACATAATTTAAATTAGGGTCCTAAGGTCAAGGGAGTACCCATTCACCCATGGGAAAATGGGTCCTAGGTCCCTAAACCCAGGACACACATTGCTCAAGGTGAAGTGTTATGTTAAGGTATTAATGAATGTCGGGTTTCCTCTTCGAAAAATGTAATTAAATAGGCTTGGTAAATGAATTAAAGGGCCAATCAAGGCAATATTTAAGGTCAATTAATTAAAGGAGCCCTAAATAAGTGTGAAAGTGTAAAATAATACACTTTACAACACTAAATTAAGGTACAATTAAGTCCAAATTAACTAGGAGGGCCCAAACAAGTGTGAAAATGTAAAAGGGATACATTTTTCTACACTACAAAAATATATAGGCATTTATAGTGTAACTAAAAACTGCATAAATGCACTTAGTTTAAGACCTTATTTGTTAGGCTAGCATTGTGTATAGGGCACCATTAGTAGAGTGCAAGATTTAAGCTTGTGGGAAAGACAATATAGAGGTTGAGAGAGATATAGCTATAGAGAGTTTAGATGAATTTGACGATTTTGTTAAGGAGAATATTGAATTTGACAATTTTGTTAGTGAGAAAGATGATCAACTTTGGTTGCTAGAAAGAATGGTTTAATTAATATGATATAGGACCTTAGACATTTTTAATTATTATACGTCCACTACAAACTATGGTTTGATTGATAAAATGGTCTATGAACATGTCAATAATTTGAATTCCTTAGGAAATACTAGAGATTCATACTAAACTAATAAGAGACACTCCCTAACAACTGTAAACTTATATTTATAACAAAAAAATGAAATTATGACTTTTAGAACACCTACTATACAGTGTGGCATGACATTTAAATATTTCTCTAGAAGTTGAATTTCCAAAATTACATTAACTAATTTATTAGATACCAAGAGTCACAAAATTGTTATAGTATATCATGTTGGAGGATTCTAGTTTATCCTCCTATTGTAGAATGCTATATCTTTTAATTGCAAGTTCAGAAAGCAAAGTAGTATTTTTAGTATTGGTTTTAAATGAGAAAATGAATACATGACAATTTATGTATATCATTGTTAGCTGCCATAATGAAAAGATACAATTTTTTTGATGCAATGCTATCTAGTGAATCAATTACCAGTCATTCAATTGTTTACAGTGCAACAAAATTTATTTGGTGCAAAGTGAAAGTCCTCAAAGCCATGCAAAATTATAACTATAAAAATTATAGTTGACTTCAAAATAATTAAGTTTTTTGTATGTATTGTGATTGTAAAGATAATATTATGGATGGATGTTTACCATCAACTCTACAAAAGGGATCCAACAATAAGCTCTACAAGACCTCTTTTAGCATCATTCTTAAAAAAATGGGATCTAAATTATGAAAACACGTTTATCCTTTGTCTAGAATGTATGATCTTTATCTTGACATATATTCAGCCTAGTGCTATGCTTATCAAAGAGTCCTACATTACTAAGGACCTTTAACCTTTTTTTTTCTTATAAATAAATTGAAAATATAAACTCCCTACAAACATTAAGGAAAATATTAGAGAATAATATTAATTAAGGGGCTACAATTATTTATGAGTGTACCTAATAATATTAAATATGACTCTCTTTAAATATAAGGTTTAGGCTTATATATTATGGCATATAAAGGCCATATATAAATTTGGGTTTGATAATTGATTAATTTAAATATTAATAAATATTATTTTATTAATTAAATATCATATACCCTAAAGAAAAATTGGTACCACTCAATTGTAATAAATGGTTGCATCAAATTCTATATTTAAGGCATTCTCTTATGTGGGAAAAATATATTATTTTGCTATATATGTATAAGATAATTCAACATTCCTACACAAATGTTAAGGCATTGGAAGAAGGGGGGAATAGATTGTGGAAAGCTAGGTTCCTAAGTCTAGTTGATAGGTAATGTAGTTTTTTCTAAAATGAGGAATGGTACTTTTGTGAGGTTTTTGCAATAGTTTTTCCCACTTAATTTTATGCGTAATGTGTTAATTTATCTCAATTTATCTCTTTATATTTAATTATTTATATGTTGTTTGGTTCAATATAATTAAATAATTATCATGGCTTAAACCTAAAGATTGTAAATTTCTAACAATCAAACACTCCACATACAAGGTTTAATCATGGACTAAAGATAAGAGATATAATATATTTGTTGTAACCTCCTTCAATCAAGTAACAACTCAAAGAATAACTTAAAAGTATATTACCATTGAAGTTTCCATATTCATTTAACAAGAACTTTTATATAAAATATAACAATGAATGCATGAGTTAGAAATATAAACACTTGCTATGATGTATATCCATTGACGGGTGTGTGATGGTAATAAGGACTCAAAGAATACTTACCCAAGTTTAGTTTACTAAAATATATGCTTATTACATACAAACCATATAGGAGCTATTTTTAGGGTTTACTAACAAAATCCAAGTTCATTATTCCCAAGGATACAATAAATTCCAACATCATCATCAATGTGACATTAATCATATTGAGAGTGACAAGTATCAAGACCACACACAACAATAGATACATACCCAAATAAGATTAACACACACAACAATGGATTTGACAACCACAAAATGCCTTCAACCTAAGACCTTTCTTCTTTAACATAGGCCAAAAATTAGTTCCAAATCAAAACCATAATAAATCCCTTTTCACCTTCATTTTGTTGCCTATAAAAGCAAATAATGTCTTCTTAAAATCATTGCAATATTCTTTCCTTCTCCATAACTTCCAATTAACACAAAAATTTAATGCAATATATTGTTGTAGATGACCAATCTAACTAGGGTGCTATAGAAAAGAACAATGTAGAGTAAAAGAAACAAATGAACAACACAAACCCTATTAATAACCTCATGAATAAATGTAGACAAACTCTAAACCTATTAAAGGTTTAAAGAAGCATCTTAAACATTATTAAGCACAATATATGTAGAAATCGAAAAGAAATGTGAACCAACTTTACAATATTATTAACAAACAATAAAACTATTGATAACCCATTTGCATAGCATATTGAAAGAGCTACAAACTTAAATTTATAACTTAAACTGGGTAAATCACAATGATGCTTTAACAAAATATTATAATTCCTATAAAAATAAATGTGTTACAAAACACAAAATACACTCCTGTTCATAAACACCTTTGAACAACACTTTTGAAGTTTGCAATCTTTTGAATATTTTCTTTAGAAAGTTAAAGAAACAAAAACTCTCACACATTCAACTTGAAATTATAAAACAACCAAAGAAAAAACCAAGAAACCATTATTGAAAGAAGAACCTAGAAAACCATAGAACCTTCAACTTAGTGAATATAGAGTAGAGGCGAACAAAAAACCAAAAAGACATTCTTTAAAGAAGCACCTAGAATAGAGAAGTGATGGTTCAATGTCTTAGTGAGGATAAGAATCCTCACCTTGGTTGAACACTTGTAGACGACGATTTGTAAGAGCAATGATCATCAACGCAACATTGGCAACCATTCCATTAATTGTTGAAACCTACAAATATTGAAACAAGGTAGCATTCAACAAAGTCAATCCGAAATCAGAGAAACGTTGATGTATATTAGGAAGCATTGGTGACCATTCCATTGGTTGATGCTTACCTTAGCTATTATGATGGTGTTAAAGAGGAGCAAGGAGCAAGAACCCAACATTGGTGACCATTCCTTTTGAGAAAGACTTAGCGAATATAAAGTAGAGAACATTTTTTGGTGTCTATTGAAATGAACTATCGGGAAGAAATGTCTCAGTAGTGGGATGTGGGTGAGTGAGAAAAGCGAGGCTTGAAGCATTGAATGCTCAAATGCATGGAAAGTTGGTGCCATACAAGTAAATGGGAAGGGATGATAGAGTTAATTTTGTTAGTTGGGAGGGAAAGAAGAGGTGACATATGTTTAATGTTAACAAGTGCAAGAAAAAAGTGGCGGTCTGCCTATTTGCCACGTGGCTTAGCGAACATGTACCACTCTTATGCCACACATGGATTGAGGGTCATCATGACCCACCGTTGGTCACGCATCCAAATAGACAGAAAATTAGCCTAACCTGCTCCACCTCTCATCAGCGTACATGTGGTAGATTAGTCTTCACATGCGTCCAGACAATTGTTGAAGTGACAGGAATTTCCTTTAATTTCCGATTCACATGGCATCCATATAGACCCCCGAAATTAGCCGCTATATGAGCAAAAGAAGCAGCAGCCCAACAAGGGAGTCTCTGTGTTAAAATTACATCCTCAGATTTTTTCGAAGTTCCCTGTTTGAATAAGCAATGCACACACAAGTCCTTAGCTGTCATCTTAATTGCCATTGTACAATGGTTATATCGCAAAGTTCAGATAAATGCTTCAAATGTCATGAATTAGGGCACTGGGCTAAGAACTGCTCGAATGATTCCACGCAAGAACAGGTACCACATGATTCACTTGGCAATGAAAATTCGGATATATGCTTCAAATGCCATGAATTAGGGCACTGGGCTAAGGACTGCCCCAACAATTCCACGGAAGAACAGGTACTACATGTTTTACTTGGCAGTAAAAGTTCAGATAAATGCTTCAGATGTCAAGAATTGGGGCACTGGGCTAAGGACTGCCCCAATAAGTCCACGGGAGAACAAGTACCACATTCTTCACTGGGCAATGGCGTTATTCCACCAAAAATGTGCAGCTGTCGTAGAGAATGTCGCATTCTCGTCTCAAATACCTTCAGAAACCCTGGTCGAAAGTTCTACAGTTGCAAACGGGTATCAGCCCATCCATGTTTGAACTTATTTTTGAATTATTTAATTTTCATTTGTTTTTGTTTCTTTTTCACTGTAACTTCCTATCTGTTAGACTGTTGTCCATGCAGGGTTTAATAGAAAGATCTCATTTATACAAATATCTAGAATTAAATACATAGAATCCTGATTCAAAATTAATGTGCAGTGTAAGTTTTTCGAATGGTGTGAAGAACGCGAACCCTCTGCCTCACAAAACCCTAATTGTCAGTCACGAAATCTCAACCCTAGCCGTAGTCCTAACTCTCCCATGCGAAAGCCCAACACTAGCGCTCATGAAGAATTTGGATCGCAGCAACAATTTGCATCTCTTGGCTGTAGTGGGATGATCGAGTGGAGTTATGAGTCATCGATCCCCTGCGAATGTGAAGCAGGGCCTTGCCGAGTTTTAGCTCTCAAAACTGGGAGAAATGAGTGCCTGCAATATTTTACGTGTCCCAGTAAAAAGGTATTGGAATTTTAATTCTGTTTCTCCTCTTCAAGTTTCAGTTTGCCCCGAACGCCTCAAATTATTGTGTTTTGTTGTTAGGGGGAAGGATCTTGTAGGTTTTTCAAATGGTGTGATAAATTGGACTCGGCTGCTTCCTCTTCTTCCACGCTTTCGAATAATTCTGTGAGGGCCGAGCCAGAGGTAAGAGTGAGAAGAAATGGTGCTTAGCAAGATTTTGTCTAGACAAGTTTTGTGAAGAGGCATTTGGTAACAGACATGATATATTGCAATGTGAAAGTTCAACTAGTTGATGTCTTGTATAGCTGTTTGACAGTTGATTCTGGTTGTATTCTTGACAGTCTATTGACTGTCCTTTTTCATTGTAACTTTTCTATTTGCATTGATTCAATAAAAGAAAAACATGATATTTTCACAGTTTGAATGTTTCTGATAATAATTGTGTATAAGTTTTTTGTATTAATGATGAGGGAAATTTTTTTCCTCATTTATTTATAACCAGGAGCATAACTGGAATTCAAATCCTCTTGCCAGCGGTTAGACTGCCAATGATCATAACATACTTATAGCTAAATAGTTGTCCAAGCAAAAATGGAGTATGTTTGAGTATAATCAGTTTTAGAATCTTAAGAATGTGGACAAGCTTACCTCTTCCTGACAATCCAAGATGTTGAGGTAAGAGTGAGAAGAAATGGTGCTTAGCAAGATTTTGTCTAGACAAGTTTTGTGAAGAGGCATTTGGTAACAGACATGATATTTTGCAATGTGAAGGTTCAACTAATTGATGTCTTGTATAGCTGTTTGACAGTTGATTCTGGTTGTATTCTTGGTCTGTCCATGTTCATTGTAACTTTTCTATTTGCATTGATTCAATAAAAAAAATGATATTTTCACAGTTTGAATGTTTCTGATAATTATTGTGTATAAGATTTTTTTTATTAATGATGAGGGAAAAAATTCTCCTCATTTATTTATAACCAGGAGGATAACTGGAATTCAAATCCTCTTGCCAGCGGTTAGACTGCCAATGACCATAACATACATATAGCTAAATAGTTGTCCAAGCAAAAATGGAGTATGTTCGAGTATAAACAGTTTTAGAATCTTAAGAATGCGGACAAGCTTACCTCTTGCTGACAATCCAAGATGTTGGGGTTTGGCCATTATGGTTGGATCAATATGGTGTTAAGAAATTCTGCTAATTATTGAAGTATAATATTTGAAGTTACTGCAGTATTAATCAAATGGCTCCTTTTAAATTTTTTTAGGAGCAATTTCTAAGGGTATGGTCTCATGGGGGGCTTGGGCATCTATTTTCATGGAGCTGGAGGTCTCATGAGAAAAAATAATTATGCTACAGGATTAATTGGAATCTTTCCCTGAAAAATAGCAGCCCCTACCTTTTAGGAGTGCAGTTTTCAGCCGGTGAAATTGAGGTGGGGTTAAGGTGGGGTTCCATGGAGGGGGGCTTCCTGAAAACTTGCAGCGGGTGCTGTTGAGAATTTTTAGGAATTTTTTAAACCTGGTGGCCTCATGAATTTAGTAGCAGTCTTCAGCTTAAAATATTAACCTCCAAATTTTAAGGAAGTTGGTGGTCTCATGAACTTAGTTGGTGCTGTGCACACACTATTCTCTGCTGTTCTCTCCAATTGTTTTTTTGGTGGGAATCTAAAAGTTGCGATGATTGACAAATGTCAATAAAATTCCTAAACTGTAGGGGCAATCTCCAGCCCCACCTCATTTTCACCCCCTCAAATCTGCAGTACTAAAAGAAAGGAGCTGCTATTCTTTAGGAAAGGATTCCAATTAATCCTGTACCAATTTTCTTTTGATTTCATGAGACCTCCAGCTCCTTAAAAATAGATCCTAAAATCCCCAATGGGACCCCACCCTTTAGAAATTGCTCCTACAGTTTAGGAATTTTTTTGTCACTTGTCTATCATCTAAAATTTTAAATTCCTAAGAAAATAAAAAGGGAGAATTTTTATTTATTTATTAATTTATATCAAAACAAAGCAGTTCATTCCTTAAATTTTGGAGCTTAAAATTTTCAGCTCAATTGCACTATTAAAATCATGAGACCACACTTTAAAATATTCCTTAGAAATCTTAGTAGCACCCACTTGAGCCTACAATTTTAAGCTGAATTGCATTATTAAAATTAGGAGACCACCAACTTTAAAATATTCTTAAAGAATCTCAATAGCACCCACTGAAATTTTATAGGAGGCCCCCTTCCATGGGACATTACCATAATATTCCTTTAAAGTGGTGGTGGTTTAAAGAGAATGGGGTTGTTAATGTGATGGTACATAAATTAACTATAGCTCGAGGATTAAGTTTCATAAACCAAAATAAATAAAAGCAATTATTGGTTTAAAGAGAATGGGGTTGCTAATGTTGTAGTTCGAGGATTAAGTTTCATAGATCAAAATAAATAAAAGCTATAATTTATGCATGTTTTTCTTTAATTGTATGAGAATAACAATATTTTAGTATTTGGGGGTGATTTTTTTAATGAAATTCTATGTTGTATTTTTGTCAATAATATCTTAAATATTATGAATACGAAGTGAATTATGATTGTTTATGAAGAATTAGGTTCATGTGAAAGTGAATCAATTCTCTTGTATATGAAAAAAAAAGTTTTTAACATTTAAAAAAAATGCTTAAATTAGTATTTGAATGGTTGATTTTATATGAAATTCTATGGTTTATTTTTGTCAATATTATTTAGATATTATAAATGCCAAGTGAATTGTTATTTATGGAAAATGAGTTCATGTGAATTATTATTCATGAAATATGTTTATATAAATAACTTAATAATTTTGATCCAATTTTTTTATTAGTAATGGAAAGTGAATCAATCCTCTTATATATTGAAATAATAACAAAAATATAAGTTTATCATTCTAAAAAAAAATGTCTAAATGAATTTGAATTTTTTTCTTGCATTTCCTTATATCTCCCATTTGAGTGTGAATGCCCAATAGATGGTAAAAAAAAAATGTTAGCAAACCATTTTTCTTATATGTTATGTTTTTAATTAGATATACGTTGTTGATTGGAGCTAGGAATAGGAAAAGAGTTTTGAAAGGGCCCCAAAACCTTGAACGTTAAGAAAGGCAATGACAAGAAACTAGAACCAATAAAGAAACATGCCTCAAAACATGAAAGGTATCTAAGAAACAAACAACCAAAGTACAAGTGAGGATAGCCAAACCAACAGTCAAGGAGGTTTGAATCCAAACCTCACCAAAGAGCTCTAAATTGGGGTCAAACCTTGATTCATTTGGGTCATCATACCTTTTTTTTTTGAAGAACTAGGTTCAACTAAAGGACACATAATCATAGTTTCTAGTTTTCTCTTATCCTTAAAGGGAGACCTCCTCATGTCCCCAACGCGACCCATAAACAATGCCTTAACTTCTTACCATTTTTCAAGTAGGAACCATGCACAACCAAAGGACCAACATTTGGGTTTCTCTTGTCCTTAAAGGAAGATCCCTTAGAAGTACCTAGCCTTATGACAATGAAAGTAGACCCATGAGGAGGACTCATTAGTTTTTTTACTCCTAGAAACCAAACTTGGAGCAGAGTTTAATAGTGTTTGGCAGCAACTTATCAGTATCAACACATACATAATCTAGCAAAGATCAATTATTTCATAGACTTCATGACATTGCCAATAGCTAAAAACATACCAAGAGCATTAGCAATACCTCATATGATCTCTTCGTCCTAGTATTTTAAAGGAAGCATTGGGAGCCTAACTCTGATAAAGGCCTTATTAATTTTTTTTGGTAGCATCAAAACTAGTAGACCATCTTTTCAAGGAAAGATAAGATTTTCCAAGGAACCAAGGTCCTTCTTGGAGGAGTCTTGTGCTTTCCTCAAGGCTTTGAAAGGAGAATAAGAAAAATCCACTTGTCATGGCAACCACCTAAAATTGACTACACATTCCATCTTTTGAGAGCCTTGCTACAAACAACATCAATGTTTAGATGAATCCTTGAGAACTTCCCTATGAGGAAATTCCTAATGCAATTTGAAGCCCTATGAACACTGACATCATAAATCCTCAATGTAACACTAGAACCAACTAAGGCGAAAGATGTTTCTTCCCAACAAAGAACATGTGCATGCAAGGAAGAACCACTAGAAACCTATGTTAGAAAATGGAAGGTGAACAACAATAATAGAAGCTTAAATCAATTGTATATCAGATCTAATAGTGTTCACCAAATGGAGTTTAAATTAGCAATAACAATGAAATGCAAGAATAAAAAGTTAAACACAAAACATAGTGTTTAACGTGGATAAACCCTTTCGGAAAAGAACTCCACCAAAGAAGAGATGAATAGCTTGTATTATCAACAAAATATGATTACAATACATCCACTCTAACTCCTCTTCAGCCTTCAATTTGACAACGTAACCCCTGGAAAGAAAACTTGAAGAAAACTCATGACAACCTCCACTTTCAAGCACCTGTTATATAAAATAATGCAACCAATAAAGAATGGTGTCCAAATTGGTCAAAGCCTCATGCCAACACCTTGGAATCATCAAATGCAGCTCATTATGACCTCTTATAGCTGTCATAAGGCGTCTTTCATGCATGGGCATCTAGGGACCAAGATAGCAAATATTATGTCATAGATGTTGTCATAGTCATCATAGAATCTTATGACAGGTGTCATAGATGTCATAGATGCTCTTGCAACTTATGGTGGTTTTCATAACATGTCATAAAGCTAGATTCGCAAGGTGGACGCCTAGAATCTCTTATTTGACCATTTTACCATTACTGTAACAACTATCCAATAAAAGTAACACAATAACTCCCTACCAGTAAAATGACAATTACTGAGGTCAGTGAAAACTTAATTACCACTGTCGGTGAAACCTTCCATCCCTTATGAGTGAATTACAAACAATATTAGGAGTAATTAAATTACATAATATTTACAAGGTTGATGGCACCTATATCCCAACATTCTCCCACTTGACATCATACATTGTAAATACATTCATAGGAAAACATAAACAAACTAAGCACAATTAACAAGGCCCATGGGCTTCTTACACCAAGTAAATTTCTTTGTGCTCACAGGTTTGGAAAGTACATTTGCAACATTTTCCTATGTGTCAATCTTCTTCAGCTCAATCTGACCATTAGAAATCAATTCACAAGCAAAATGATATTGAATATCCACATATTGAGTTCATGCATGATGCATTAGATTATTAGCTAAATGAATTACACTTTGACTATCACAATTAATCTGAATAATTTTGCAATCAAAACTAATACTTACACACAACCTTTGTAACCGAATTGCCTCCTTAGAGACATGAGTAGTAGCCATATACTTCGCTTCTGTGGTGGATAAAGCAACTATAGCCTACCTTTTACTCGTCCAACTCATTGCTCCTCCAAACAGAGTAAACACATACCCATTGGTGGATCGTTGACTATCCAAGTCACCTACCCAATCTACATCAACAAATCCCTGTATGTCCAATGACATGACCACATTATCAGTACCATGATAAAGCAAATAGTAATCAAAAGTAGCTCACAAATATCTAAATACCCTCTTAACAATAGTACAATGCTCTTTACTAGGGTTAGACATGAACCTGCTTAGAACTCCCACTGCTTGGGCTATATCTAATCTAGTGCAAACCATTGCATACATCAAACTACCAACGACACTAACATAAGGAGCCTTAGACATATCCTCAAAATCATCATTCAAATTAGGACACATACCTAAGCTCAACTTAGTACCAACCGGAAATGGAATACCAACTGGCTTATAGTCATGCATATTAAACCTTTGCAAAATGGTGTCAACATACTTACTTTGACTTAACCAAAGCTTTCTGTTACTCCAATCCCTACTGATTTCCATCCCAAGAATGTATTTTGTAGCCCCCAAGTCCTTCATATCAAATGTGTTAGAAAGTTTTTTCTCGAGTTCATCAATCATCACCTTGTTGTTACCAAAAAACATCATATCATCAACATACAAGACAATAATTAGGATCTAATCATCAATAACTTTAATGTACACACACTGATCCTCTTCACTCCTAAGAAAACCCAACTTTAATGAAAAAGCATCAAACTTTTGATACCACATCTTGGGTGACTATTTCAAACCATACAAAGATCTCTTTAACCTGCAAACCAATTGTTCTTTTCCCTTCACAACAAAATCATTAGGTTGTTGCATATAAATCTCCTCCTCAAGATCCCTATACAAGAAAGCATTTCTAACACCCATTTTCTCTATCTCAAAATCACAAGCAATAACAATCGATAATAAGAATCTAATAGAAGTCAATTTAGCAACTGTATATTTGTAGGTTGGAAAACACAGTGGGTTGTGAGTAGGTGGTTTATGAAACCTGCAACCCACACATGCATCACATATTATCATGTCTAAGACATGCATTTTTGTAGGGAGACTAATTTTAAGACTTGCTGGCGTGCCGCAGTTTTTCGGCAACGGGACACGTGATAACACTCGAAACGACACACTCCTAAATGTCCGTCAATGTTTGTCTCTTAGTCTTATCTCATAATGATTCCATTGTATGGTTGATGGGGCATAATGTTATCCTATCTAAGACATGCGTTTTTGGTTTAAAAGCAATATGTGGGTTATAGGTTTTATAACACCCAGTGTTTTCCAAATTGCAATTTTATTTACAATATGAATGTCTTGAAAACCTTTTTTTTATTTAAAGAGTACAAATGTAATGAAAGGCTCCTTGAAAATTTACCACAACTATTAGTTACAGTAAAAATGTGTTTCAATTTCTTCATATCATCGAAAAATAAAATGCACAGTATATTTGTAGGTTGGAAAACACAATGGGTTGTGAGCAGATGGTTTATGAAACTTGCAACCCACACATGCGTTGCATTATGTTATCATGTCTAAGACATGCATTTTTGTAGGGAAATTTAAAACCTTCTAGTGTGCCATTTTTTTGGCAACGAGACATGTGATAGTATTCAAAATGACACATGCCTAAACGTTTGTCAACATCCGTTTGTCGATCTTATCTCATAACGGTGCCATCATATGGTGGATGGGGCATAATGTTATCATGTCTAACATATGCATTTTTGGTTTTCAAATAATATGTGGGTTGCAGGTTTTATAGCACCTAGTATATTCCAAACTGCAATTTTATTCTCAATATGAATGCCTTGAAAACTGTTTGTTATTTAGTGAGTACAAATGTAATGAAAGGCACCTTGAAATTTTACCACAACTATTAGTTACAGTAAAAAATGTGTTTCAATTTCTTCATATCATCGAAAAATAAAATGCACAATATATTTGTAGGTTGGAAAACATAGTGGGATGTGAGTAGATGGTTTATAAAACTTGCAACCCATGTTAGAATTGTGAAACAAGCACAAAACCACGAGCCACAGGATCAAACAACAAACAAAGTCACCTTCCACACAAGAGATCTGCAAACAATATATGCAATATTCCTCAACAAGAAAAGCTACAGAAGCAAGAGACTTTCAAGAAGATATGAAAGCTCTAGATATTCTCCGTGAGATAATTACAATGAGGGTTGAATGCTTATAAGAGCAAAGCTCTAATGAGAAAGGGATTAGATCATGACAAGTGTCAACATCACATGAGATGAGACATAATGATCTAATATTAACTCAACTAATAAAGCATAAAACACTCTTAAGTTTAGCTTAAGTGCACGAGAATAAATTAGACTAATAATCAATTAAAGATTAATTAATTATTAGCTAATATATGATTACTCTAACACCCCCCCTTAAGATAAACTTAAGGAGTAGCTAAAAACCTTATAAAGAATACATGACGGGTCTTGGAATACAAGGCCAAATAAGGTACCCGTGTACAAACATAAGATCTCTATAATGTGGAGAAATAGAGAAAACCTCATCGGAAAAACTCCACTCCAAAAAGAGATGAAAGCCAAGTGAAGGACTAAAGAAGCCTCTAAAAAAGGCAAGGTTGTCCCAAAAGATAAGAACAAATGATGAACAAAGGAACACCACTGAAGCATGAAGAAGCTGCAAACACTGTCGAAGAATGACTGCTATAATGTTGAAAGAAGAACCTCCACTGAAACATATGATGATTACGATCAAGAAGACAAGAATCTGTATGAGTGCCCCCAACGACACTACTCGAATCTGATGGAAAACCAAGGCAAACATCAAGAACTCAAAGATACATATAGCACAAGTACCAATAGTCTAAAGAGCTGATCAAGTGAAAATGGAAGGTCACCTCTAGAAATAGGAATGCAAGAGTGTCCATATGGTAAGTGCTCCATCTCATCGAAATGCATGGGTAACCAACCATGGAACAAATACTATATACATAGCTCATTCCAACATGAAACCAAAGAAGCAATAGCACCAATAGTAGAAACCCCCCATAATGCTGAAAAGGAAGAGCCATGACAGGTACACTGAAACTGAATGCTAGAAAGAAATGCATGAAGAAGAATCAAGAACATCTGTACATGCAGACATGAAAGTACAAGAAGATATAAAGGGTGGGAAAACCAAGGCACACACACATGAGAAAGGTATGAAGGTAAAACAAAGGAAAACATCAACCCCCATGACACTTTATATCATAGTGCGAGTAAAATAAGGTACAAAGTGATGTGCAAGATCCCATAAAAGATACACCTGTTGTGGCACTTTATTTCAGTGTGTTTACTTAATGAAAAATTCATAAAATGAGGAGCCCATAATGTCCAAAAAGGACAACATGCTGAAAATAAAATTCTCTGATAGAAAAGAGGAAACTGGTAGCACTATGATGTACATGAAAAAACATGCACTTTAAAAAAAATGACACCCAAAAATGTGTCCGGATGCAGAAGATATGGCCCGTTGAAGTCTCCAAAATGAGAACTGAACAACCACAACACTGAGAAAACATAATTCTAGAAAAAAACCAGAAGTCAAAATTGGAAAATACCTACACCACTGTGAAGAGCACAAAATTCCACCCCATTTCAAAAAAAAGTGCATTGAAAAAGCCCACCGTATGGTTGAGATATGGCCTTTAGAAGTTGAGGTGCAAATTTGAAAAGCCCAATGGAGAGGGGCTGAGTAGAGCAAAAAGTGATCTCCGCCAAATTTGGAAAAACTACCTCCAAATGTGGAGGTTTTCCAGATTTAAGGATGCTGGAAAAAATTTCTCTAAGACATGCATCGCCTTATGTTACCATGTCTAAGACATGCACTTTTTTAGGGAGATTAATTTTAAAACATGCTAATTTTAAAACTTGTCGGCGTGCCACATTTTTTATGACGATAGGACACGTGACAACACTCAAAATAACATAGGCTAATGTCCATTTGTCAGTCTTATCTCACAATGATGCTATCGTATGGTGGATGGGGCATTAAGTTATCATCTTTAAGAAATGCGTTTTTGTAGGGAGATTAGCTTCTGCCTCTTTTTCCATACTTTTTATTTAATTAAAAATTTAATTATGGATAAATTATTTGTCAGGAGTATCACTTGTAAAGTAGTAGAAACTTGAACTTTTAACAATAACTCATGAGGCATGTCGCATCGTTATGATTCAAATTTTCATTATTGTATTATGTGGATCTGATAAGATCTTAAATTTAATTAATGTGACATGACATGATATATGGGTATTGAAGCTTCTAAAAGTGACAACGCTATTTTATCACTTTTGTCTGTACATTCCATTTTATAGACTTTTATTGTACTCCACCCCATGCTCTCCAACCTTTAGCTTTCAACTTGCAAAATGAAAAACCCACAACACAAAGTGTTTTCCAACCTGCAATTAGTTTGTACATTATCAATTTAAATACATCTTCTCAAAAAAAATAGTTATTGCAATTTAGAATGTGTCTTTCCCACGTCAGCCTCCAACATTGAGTGCACATAATTCAAACAAAGCAATGGCTTCTTGCGGAAGCCATCATGCTGGTGAATTAAATGAGAAAGGCCATCCACAACATTGATAACTGGTGAAAGGTGGGAAATTTTTACTGACGGTGCCATTATCTCCTCTTTCGTCGTAGCGTTTCCTCTTGTCTAGACTAGTTTTGTCACTTTTATCCCCCGTCTTGGCAAGCCCCACACTACGCCATCCCATCATGTTATGTATGTTTCTATATATGTTTTTTATGCATTTTTATATGTTATCATGCTTATGCCATGACATTTTCTCAAGAGATTAGCTGAGATGGGAGAAGCTAATCTCCTAAAAAAACATGTTCTTATACATGATAACATAATACCCCATCCCCCATGCATCGCATCATAAACGAGACAAGACTAACGAATAGAGTTGACAGACGTTTAGGCACGTGACGTCATGTGTCCCATTGTCGAAAAATGTGGCATGTTGACGAGTTTTAAAATTAACATGTTTTAATATTAATTTGAAACCTAAAAAATCCCCCATTTGGACATTTCACATTTTGAAGGTTATTGGGGAGCTCAGAAGTGAGTCGTAGGCATTCAAAGGTTGAAGCAAAGTGTCCAATCTTCCTACGAAAATGCATGTGACAGGCACAAGTAGCTAGCTAGCAGGGATGTATATCTGCTAGAAGCTCAGATACCCATATGTCATACCATGTCACATTAATTCAATTTCACATCATATCAATCCACAAATCATATCATATCCGTAGCATATGATAGTGAGAATTTGAATCATAACGAATGTAAAATAATGTATATGATTTACATTTTGATTTTTCCCAAGTTTTATCCATTAACTTTAAGATCTACTTAAAGTAGGCCTAGACTCTCATTTTTTTTATTTTCTTATTTTTTTATATTGAGATTTGAACTTAACACCATATAGGTGCTTAAAACATGGCATTGCCATTAAGGTAACTACCCATCAGTTGAATCTTATTATTACTTTGGTACGATTAGACATTAGAAAGTATGATAGATCAAAATATAGTTTTGGGTTAGAATAATGTTCTTTAGGATTTTTTAAGTTGTAGCTTGATATGTATATTCATCTTCCACTATGTATTGATGGTGAATAGAGATCACCTATAATGAGAAATGTGCTATTTGATAAAATATAACTCCATCTATACATTCGTACATCTGCATTTCATGACAAAATTCACATATAAGTAAAGGCAGGCTTCAAGACACATTGTGTTTCACAACTTGCACTACACAATGTTAATCGTTGTCAACAATTTTATTCAATATTGCCATTAATGGAAAGAAATTGGTGTTCTTGCTATTTCTAATGCACACCTACATATGCAGACTTGAAAACCACAAAGGGTTGGGGGACGCAACTAATCTCCCAACAAAATGACATGTCATAGGCATGATAACATACAAATTAATGGCAAGAAATTGGTGTTCTTGCTATTTCTAATGCACACCTACATATAAGGACTTGAAAACCACAAAGGGTTGGGTACGTTGTGATGTGGAGGTTGACAAATACACTGTCTTATGAAGCATGCTTTTCATTGAACTCTATATCAATATTTCAGATTACTTTGTGATCAATTATTACAATGATGGAAGGAAGTGTGATTTGAAATATTGAATCATTTCCCCATCTTAGTGATAGATCACTAATTATGATTCAATATATATATATATATATTGTTGCTATAGGGGTATCCCTGCGACTCAACCTGACATCCAAGGGGTGAATATATATATATATATATATATATATATATATATTGTTGCTATAGGGGTATCCCTGCGATTCAACCCAACATCCAAGGGGTGAGTTGAGGTGAGAATAATCCCCTACGGGTGGGCATGACAGCTCGCAAGCCAGTCCACTGGTTAAGCCTGGGAGCGAGAGTCAAACTTGAAACCTATGGGGAGCAAACCCATGGCCCAAGCCAACTCCGCTACCCATGTAGGCTAAATATTAATATAAACAAACTTATAAAAATAAATTAGAAAACCATAATTTAAACAATATTAATATTCACAAAATTGTATGATAATTTTATAAAAATCTTATTATAATTTGGATGATTTGGTAGCTACTGTTGTGATGTGGATGTTGAAAAACACACTATGTTATGAAGCATGCATTTTCTTAGATCAGGTAGCCTCTGCAGGTTTAGCTATCTACCCTAAAGGTTGGCCTATGCCATTAAGTGCAGTTGAGAAATGATGTGTTTTCAAACCTCCTATCTGTGTGAAGGAATTCATAACTCAACACGTAACTACTGAAATGGTTAGTCACCCCTCAACTCAATTTTGATGGTTTTCCTAATTTGAGATAATTATGGAGAGAACGTTAAAATCACAAAATTTAAAAAGCCTCAATAGAAAAGCACATAAACAACTCTACATATCAAATGAAAACCCCTTTTCACAAGGAAAACCATTGGAAAACTATAGATTCAAATGAATACCCAGTGTTTTGCAACGAATACCTGTTCAATTCTTCATAGTCCCTAGGCAGAAAGGAAAACGACATATATTTTTGGTAGATATACATACTTGCTAGCTAGTTGCCCAGGCCTGTCACATGTGTTTTGGTAGGGAGATTGACCACTCTGCTTTGACCTCTGAATGCTTGCAACTCCCTTTCGATCTCCCCAATAACCTTTAAAATGCAAATGTAAAAAATTGTGACATTATGGGCTTTATGTGGCTTTGAAAACATATAATTCAATTGCAAACCCACATTATGTTTTTGAACCTGCTTATATACTCTATGCCAATTCTGGTTTGTCTACGCATTATTCCAGAAGTATTTAAATTGCAAAAAATAAATGCAAGTTGGATTTCCACAACAGATTGTGAGCTATTTATTTATGCTTCCTCAAATAGTTATGGCATGAACATTCAAAACACAAATTTTATGAACCCTCAACATAAAAGCACATAAGCAACTCTGCATTTCAAATAAATACCCCATGTTTTGCAATGAATTCCCGTTCAATTCTCCACAATCCCTACGTAGAATGGCACAATACTTCATATTTTTCACATATATACATACTTGCTAGTTAGTTGCTTGCACTTGTCACATGCATTTTATTAGGGAGATTAGACGTGCTTGCAACTCCCTTCCAAGCTCCCCAACAACCTTTGAAATGTGAAATATCCAAATGATGGATTTTTTGGATTTCAAATTAATATTAGAACACACTAATTTTAAAAATCGTTGGCATGCCATGTTTTCTAGCGACGGGACATGTGACGACATGTGCCTAAACGTTCACCAACTCCGTCTGTCAGTCTTATCTCGTAAGGATGCCATCGTATGGGGGATGTGACATTATGTTATCATGTCTAAGAACATGTCGATTTGTCAGGAGATTAGCTTCTCCCTATATTAATATTGTAAATTAAAATACTATATTATATTTATTTATAATAAATTTTTAAGTTTAAAAATAATTTGAAGTGTCTTGTTTGCGATTATATAAATTTTAAAGTTGTAATATACATCTACTAGCACTTGCACTAGAAGGGGTGCAAGGGTTATGTTGATAGACAATTATAAGAACACCATGGCAAGTGACTTACCTCAAGATTATGCTCAAATTATGTCGTCTGTTAGTGATGCCAAATGATGAAACTAGATTGGAACAGGGAATTATGTATTTTGTAGAGTAAAAATTGAAATAGGTACTTGGAGAGCAGCAGTCATGGCTGCTTTAACCTCCCCCTCATTCAGATTATTGGTTGTAGTCCCCAACCCAATGAGTGGAATCAAGGCTCCTATATTAAGTTGAACACTTCCCTCTGCAATTCCCATTACATAATCCTAGAGGCTACACTGCAAGAATTCAAAGAGTCGACGTTGGAGTTGTATGGAACAAGAGATGTGATTTTTCGTAGCCTTCTAGATAAAGATATCAGTTGGGAGTTAATATTTGCTTTTACTTTGACACAAGGAAATCCGATATTATTTGGGAAGATCTGATTTCATCTTACAACGATCAAAAACCTGTAAACCATTTGTTGTTTAATAGTAAACCAATAGTTGTTTCATAGCATGAGACAAGTTTCAGGTGAAACTTCACTCTATATATAACCCATTGACTATGTAGTGCCCTCAGGTAATGAGTTCACGAACTTTGTGTGAGTGCACATGTGCTTCATTGATGATTCTTGTGTTATACTTGATTGTGTGAAAAATATATATATTTGTAGTCATGTTTAAATAATTAATTAAATCATAAGTGATTTGCAAGGTTATTTAAAATATGATTAGAAATTAAAATAATAATCAATTAAATTAAATCAAATGATTTAGAACAAATGATCAAATTAAACTAATTCGTTAAAAGTAAAAGTGATATTATTAGATAAATTGATTTAAATTGTTGAAGTTAATAATAATTATGAACAAAATAATCTTGAAAAGATAATTATTATAATAAGAAATTTAAATGGATAAGGAGATAGGAAGCTGAAGTGTTTTAAAGCAAGAAATGAAACTTCACCTATAGAGCATTTGGAAGTCGAAGAGAACTGGAGAATATGAAAAATAAATAAATAAAGCAATAGATAAATATTAGTAGTAGTGGTAAAAATATTACATTTATTTTGAATCTTGCAAATGGTTGATTTTAATTATTTTAATGTGGAAGTAATTAATTAATAATGTATTGTGGAGATAATGAATATATATACAAATAAAAGTTCAATTTTGTGGATTTAAATTTATTTAATTTTTAATCAAATGCATGATAAAAGAAAATGAAATGTAAATGCATGAAAAGGCAACAAAAGGAATTAAAGGATTAATAATTATTTTGAGTTATTTCTTGAGATGTGACTTTTGGTATTCACAGGAAGAGGAAATGGAAGAGACTTTTTGTGTGTGATTTTATTTAGGGGATTTTTGTTGGTAGGGGGTTGGCATTCTCTTTCCAATAGATTTTGGAGAAATTTTGGCAGTCATTTTTTTCTTTGTAGTATTGCATTCTTTTCTATTATTATTCTGGAGAATTCATTGAGGAATAAGATTTAAGTTGAGGGAGGATCTTGGAGCTACGGCGGGAAACAATCGTTAGCGGAGGATTGGATCAGCAAGAAGGATAAAGCTTCTACAGTTTTCTACAGGCGCAGGACGCCAGGTTCTCCTTCTTCTTTTAAATTATCTTCTTTCTATAGCATCAAATGAAATAAGAATTCTTTGTTGTGAATGAAATTTTCTCCTGGATTTGAAATTTAATGCATGTAGAAAATTCTCGAATCCTTAGAAATGTTTGGACTGTTTTTCAATCAAGAAACTTTTACTGGGGTTTGGGATTATTATTGATTTAAAGTGAAATTTTGTTGGGATTCTGGAATTGAACAGTGTTACTGTAGTTTTGGGTTAAAAATAATAATAAACCAGTAAAAAAAAATAAAAAATCTCCTGTCTGTGAATTCGAGGTTGTGTAAATTCCCAGTTGTAGATAAATTTTACAAATATATTCTGTGTTTAAATGTTTATATTGAAACAGTAAATTGTACAATTGAAATTTATTTCTCTGTATTCGAAATATTTTTGTATGCAATATATATATGTATATATATATATCAGATATATATATATATATATAAATGTATACACATATATATATATAAATGTAAAGATAGCATAAAAGAAAAAATTTAATTAAGATTCAAATTTTTGCCGTATTAAATTTGTTTTGAAATTATTTTAAAAAAAATGCAGACTGGGGTGGTTCGGCCTGGTCGTACCCACCACCCCCGTATCGATGCGTCGGTTTCACAGACTACGCAGTCAAGTAAAGTACATCCACGCTCCTTCAGAGATGGTTGTCCTTGTTAGAATTATAAAACCAGAGTGGCTTTTTGGATTGTCTGTTCCCATTCAAAATAAATAAATAAATAATATGGAACTTGAAACATAAGCTTTACCCTTTAAACGAAAATTGGTGTTTGATTTTAATATGGTATATGCTGGTTATATGTATGTATATATATATATATATATTCATATATTTATTAATTTATTTAATTATATTTTATATCACAATTTCTCATAAATTTATTAACGTGCGTAAACAGATTGTTTCACTTTCTGGTATGAGATAAACAAAATTTTATTATAGTGGAAATGTGAAATTAGAAAGGAGTTTCTATTAATTTGTTAAATTATAAACTTGATAGGATAATATAGTAAAAAGGCAGATTGTGAACATATATCAGCATTGATTGTTTAAATTCTTATGTGTATAGGGTGGAAATAGAATTTATCATAGAATTGAATAAGTTATCTTTTTATGAAGTTGAATCTTGTAGACTTGTTGGATTCTTAGAACATATCTATTCTCTTTTTACATTCCCTCCTCAAAAGAATTAAAATATATAAATATGTAGTGGTTTTAAAAGGTATTTATGTGTGTAAATTTATTTAGATAGATTTAAGTTTTTAAGGTGGTAAGTTCTAATATGTAGTTTAAGTATTTAGAGTATTGTTATTATTGTCATTTTAAAGTATAGACAATTGGTCTTAAATGGTTTTCACAATTAATTTAAATATTGGAAGTGAGTGTTAAGTTAGTATGATGAAAGGAAAATGGAAATAATGTTTTGGACATAAGTAGTTATGAAATGATAATGAGTTAACTACCCAACTATTAAGTAGTTTTCAATTATGTTGATAAATGAAAGGGGAAATTTAAATGTGTGGGCAGGGTTAGAGATTGATTAGGATATTCTCGAATTGGATAGTTTATTGGTGAAAAGGGATTTTAATCTTTTGGAAATTGATTTCCTTTATATTCATTTAATGGTTGATTTGTAAGTTCTCTTTATGGATAAGTCTTTTAGAATACTTGTGATGGTTATCATGAATTGTTTTAGTATGGGTAAGTTGTAAAGTTATTTAGTTCTGGTCGTTAATTGATTGGTTAATAAATATTGTTCTCGATTGAATTTTTGGTTGTTGTTTATTATGTAAGTGTTTTTGTGGAGTTGTGAGTGGTTGAGTATTTAAGGTGTTCTTAAATTTGGTGCCTTGGATGCCTGGTTGCATGCTTTTACCTCTGTTGTTGAAGGATTGTTTTTGGATGGTTCCATGTTGGTGTGAATGCCTTTGGAGGTTAGTTTTGATTCAAGGAATCCTTTGTCATTTAATTTGTGTTGCAATGTAATTGGGAACTTGTATTTTGTTGATGAGTTATGGGTAGTTGATCTTCTTGGATTTCTGATTTATTTTGTATCAAAGTTGTTTATGTAGTCTGGATGGGGTTGTTGATCTTATTTTAATGCATTCACTCATTATATTTGAATTGAAAATAGTTCTGGTGGCCTTGCAATTATTGTTGTCATTGCTATGTTGTTGATTTTATGAAGGTGATTTGTGTACCATTATAAGGGGGTTCTTGTGAGGAGAAAATTGAGGTCTCCCGTGGAATGCCTAGTTGGTGGCTTTTGGTTTCATTAAGTGATTTCGTTGAATTAAAGGTTGATTTTCTTGTGCGTTTTCCTATTTGAGGTAACACCATTGTTGATTTGCGGATGGGTCTTGATGAACCTTTCCCTTTTTATGGCTTTTCTGATTTACTCGCATATTTGATGAAATTTTATCCTTGTGTTGGAATTATTGGAGAAATACTCATGTTGCTTCACTTTACCCTTGTTTGTGGGTTTTCATTCTTTTGGCTTCCAGAGGCTTGAGATGATTGATAATTGATGTTTTCTCTCTTTATGTGCCCTTGATGTGGCAAGTGTTTTGGTTTCATGATTTTAAAAAGGGTTGTACGGGAATTGTTGAGACTTTGATTATGTATTATAGCGAGATGGGTAATGCCTCGCATGCTTCTCAGTTATGATCTAATGTTCTTGTTATGTTGTACAACCCTTGGTTTCTTGGTTTTAGTTTGATGTTGTTGGGTCTCTAGGGAGAGTGGCTCCTCGTGGGGGTCGGCGCCCCGTTTAAGGGGAAGGGCACAGGATAACCCACGAGTGAGTTGGTAATCAAGTGAAAACCTAATAATTAACTTAGGATGGTTGGGTAGTAATATCATTATAAGATTTAAAAATGGATGCCTCATCTTCATTAGTGCTTCCGCAGACTAATGGAAGGCTGAGAAGGCCGTGGTTGGCAAGGTCATGACCTCGTCTTCACGAGAGGTTTCTGGCTCCATGAGTCACCCTATGGACCGGTGCCTCCAGTTGGGAGGAAGGGCACATGATAGCCATAGATGGGGGCCGGCGCCTCCAGTTGGGAGGAAGAGCACATGATAGCCCATGTAGGACTATGCGATGACACTCTCCCCTAGTTGCCCATGTGTTTTACTTTATTGTGTTCCTCTGGAAGTATGTTATGGGAGTTGGTTTAGATTGTGGTTGAATGGACTTTTATTGTATTATGGAGTATTTCCTTGATACATCTTTAGTATACTTTGTGGTCTTGTTGATCTCATTTATATTTGATTTACGGTCTCGTATTTTTATGGTACTGTGATATGATGTTATTGTATTGTTTAATTAAAATTTGGAATTGTATTATGTTTATTAATTCAGTTTGATTTGGAAGTATTTCATGATCATCCTTTGGTTACTTGTTTATTGGTCATTGCTTTGATTTATGTGATGAGATTTATGATTTTAAGTTATTTGTTGACTCTTGGATGTTGTTGATTATGTCATTTGTAATCCTTGAGTTTTATGATACTTTTGTATGTTGTTGAGTCTTGTGGTTTGTGTTTGGATGTTCTTGGTTGAAGCTCTTTCTTGTTAGCTCCTAGCATGGGTGGGTCTTGGACTCCCGTGGTGGGTGGAACATGCTAAGCCACCCATTGGGTCCCTAGTCAAGAGATCGAGAGGTGTGGATTGGTGCTGTGCAGTGACTCGGAGTTAATTCATCTTAGGCAGTTAGACCCTTTGTATTCATACATTCATTTTATCATGTTATCTTGTTGTATGGTTTCCGTTCATGATTGGAAACACTTTTGTATCATTGTATCTCTAGAACATTGTACTGTAATGTAATGTTAAACTTGGTGTGGATATTGGTCATGGCAGTTATTATTCAATGTGTTAATTTAATCATGCATATGTTGTATTTATGTACACAGATGGTTCCTTATCAATGATTTTCATGTATGTGTTATATTTGTTAATGTTTACTTTGTTATGGATTATATCTTTGGCTTTTATTCTTTATTGTTGTTGTGTGGATCTAAGTCTCGTAATGACTCCTCGTGTACCCCAAGGGATGTATGTGTTAATGAATCTACTTAAATGAAATTCATGTCATGTCTTAATGTGTATTACATGTATGTTATGTTATTTTAAAAAAAATTGTCTGTAATTGTTGTTTTAATTGTCCTTTGGGGTTCACACCTGCAGATTCTGGAACTAATTAATTTGATTGTTCTATATATAAATATATTGATTATTAATTAAAATAATTTCACATTTATATTTAATAATTTTATTATAGAATATAATATACATAATAATAATATAACCTATATATACTATTATATATATTAATAAATATAATTATATTATATATCATGTAATCTATTATATAAAATAATTAATATATTATATAAAATATAATAATTACTAATAATTAATTATAATAATTTTATATATGTATTTATAATTTTGTTAAAAATATAATATATAATAATAATAAGTAATATAATTATATATTATTTATAACTTTTTTAATAATATAATATAAATTATATATTAATTGTGCTCATTATTAGGATCTTGGCCATAATTTTCATTTTAATAAACATACTCTACAACCCTTGTGGAAACCTTATTTTCAGGTTGCAACTCACCAAGTTGGAGACGTGAAAGGTCAAGAGTTTGGATGTATAGATGTCTCCCTCCAACTCCAATTGCAAATAATGGTTCCTATTACAGGGACAAATTAGGCAAATGAACACAATCCATAACATATAATACATTGTTCATAAACATGAACCACAGAAAGATCAATAAAATTTGCAAAAGAATAGACGAACACAATAATTTTTTGTGAACATTCCCCATTAGCCATTATAACAACAACCAAGTATCATAAACACAGGAACAAGGCACTCATTAGTGGTGCATTGCCACAAAATAACAAACATGCAAGACCCAAACCAAAAGCTAAAAACACACAAGCTTTTAAACAAACAACAAACAAACAATAATAAGCACAAATAAAATCCAACACTCGCGTCAGATTTCATGAATTAACTATGCACTCACTGCTTCTGTCCTCACTAGGCCTTTAACACATCTCACACACTTTGCTTTCGAGGCCTTCCTAATATGTTGCTACCCACACAAGCAATAAACACATAATTAATGCATTCACTCGCCCATTATCCCTTGTCATGCATATGTAATCCAATGTACCCATTTACACTGTTACCCCTTGTAACAATAAGCAATACTTCTAGTTATCAAGTGTCAAAATCACATAGCCAAGCCATTCACCACCAATGCACTTTTGTAGAATAACGAACATGCAAAAAGCGCAACTAATAGCTAAAAATCCCACACGCTTTTCAATAGACCATAAACAAAGAAGAAAAAACAGAAACAAAACCCAACACTCACCTAAGATTTCATGAATTAACCATGCATTCATTGCACATATACCCACATGCAAAAACTCAACGAAGAGCTACAAAACCCATAATCTTTAGAACAAACGATAATAAAATGAGAATAAGCACAAACAAAATCTAACACTCTCCCAAGATTTCATGAACTAGTTATCCGTTCACTGCATGTGCACCCACATACTTATCAAGTATCACAAATACATAGCCCAACCATTCACCAACAATGCATTTCTATAGAATAACAAACATAGCTAAAAAACCCACAAACTTTTCAACAAACAATACACAAACAACAATAAGCACAAACAAAATTCATAAATTAACTATGCATTCACTGCACGTGTACCCACATGCAAAAACATAACAAAGAGCTAAAATACCCGCAAGATTTCCAACAAATGATAGTCAAACGAGAATAAGCATAAAGAAAACCCAGAACTCGACTAAGCTTTCATGAATTAGCTATGTGTTCATTGCATGTCTACGCACATTACACAAGACATTGCCCAAAGCGTTCAATTTTCCCTGTAATGCTTCTAGTTATTAAGTATAAAAAACAAATAGATGTGCCACTCACCAGTTGCACACCACAAACACTGCACATAATGACAGACATTGAACAGGACAACCCACAACTAGAAATACACAAGCTTCTCAACAAACAGTAAACAAACAACATGCAAATTAACCAAGCATTCTTTGCTTATCTTCGCACCAACTGTCCAACACATATCGTGAGGTTTGCATTTAATGCATTAAACATGCATTTACTGTTTCACTACCGACCAACCCGCCGCCAAAACTCACACTACATGCATCCCCAATTAAATATTTGCCACAATATATAATGTTCCCCACCATATATAAAGTTCCCCTATTTTCCCATTTTACTTAAAGCAAAATGAAAAATCAACCTACTCAAACTAATAGAAAAAGAGATAAACCATAATTTTCAACCGTAATTTTTTAGCACAAAAAATATGTGCTTAAATCCCGACTATAGGAAAAAGACAAAAATATTTTAAAGAAAACAATCTCATTGGCCAAGTGGCTAATTCAAAATCAAATGCATCGATTGAAATAGTAAACCTACCTATCGACATGAACTAATAATAATATAACCTATATATACTATTATATATAATAATAAATATAATGATATTATATATCATGTAATCTATTATATAAAATATATATTATTGTCACAATATATAATGTTCCCCACCCTATATAAAGTTCCCCTATTTTCCTATTTTACTTAAAGCAAAATAAAAAATTGACCTACTCAAACCAATAGAAAAAGAGAAACTATAATTTTCCAGCACAAAAAATATGCGTTTAAATCCCGACTATAGGGAAAAGACAAAAATATTTTAAAGAAAACAATCTCATTGGCCAAGCGGCTAATTCAAAAGGAAATGCATCGATTGCAATAGTAAACCTGCCTATCGGCATGAACTAATAAGAATATAACCTATATATACTATTATATATAATAATAAATATAATTATATTATATATCATGTCTATTATATAAAATATATATTAAATAATTAATATATTATATAAAATATATATAATATATTAATTATATATATTTTATATTATATAAAAATATAATAATTATATATATGTATTTAATAATTTTGTTAAAAATTATAATATATAATAATAATAACAAGTAATATAATTATATTATTAGCCGATAAGCTATTATAGGTGGGAAATCCCACCGGATTAGTCTGTTGTCTGATGCCAAGAAAGACTATTCCGGTGGGCCTGTCAGAAAATATGGACTTGATGTCGTATGTTGTCCCTCTATAGCTTTCACTTCCCTAAGTACATTCACGAGAGGGCACTAGTATGGGCGTCCTTACAGAAGTATGGGTGTCCCGATAAAAGTATGGACATCTATCAAAGCCTTTGAACAAAGGGAATGCGTGAGACAAAAAGAAGGCATCTATTGTAATTATGCTACAAAATAGGTACGCGAAGTGTGGAGAATGAAGAGGCACAAGTTACATGGTCTCATAGAACACAAAGATTGTAGAATGAAAATCCTTAGAAATAGGGAAGTAAAAGCAACTGGCAGATGAAAAGAGCAACTGGCAGATGAAAAGCCAAATTTCATAGTCGTTGCCCATGTCCACCCTGCTTCTGCTGGAATGGGAGCTGTGGAACAAGGAATAGATGTCCATCAAAGCATTTAAGGGATAGAGGACTCCAGTGAGATGAGTAGCTAGAGTGCTCTTTTTAGGAGGGCAATGTAGGTTTTAAGCGAGTCACTGCTCTGCAGCCAAGGGAGGATCTCTGAAGTGACCATGGCCCCATCTCCTCTGAAGGAAGGAAACAATAATGTTATGTATGACTCTGTGGTGATGGGTGGTGACATTTTTTTCATTTCTTTTTGGAGTCCTCTATCCTCGCTCGGTAGCAGATGTTGCCACTCTTGTTGAATCCATTTATAAGTTAGGTCGCTCTTCGAATCTCACCATTGCCGCAAGAGGCCATGAAAATTCACTGAACGACTAGGCTCAGGCACAAGGTGGAATTGTGATAAACATGGAGTCATTGAAGGATGGAATAAGAGTTGACAAGAAAGGCATGTATATAGAAGTGAGAGGGGGAGAGCTGTGGATTCACCTTCTCAATGCCACGCTTGAGGCTGGATTGGCTCCCAAGTCCTAGATAGATTATCTCTATCTCACCGTTGGAGGGACGCTCTCTAACGTGGGCATTAGCGGCCAAGCCTTTTGCCATGGTCCCCAGATAAGCAACATTTATCAACTCAAAGTCGTCACAAGTACACTTGTTTGTTTCTTTGCCCAAAATGTTGAAAAAAAAAGTTTCTTTCCTATCATACGCATGACATACCTTCTCTGCGTTTGTATTAATCTATCATCTTTCTTTCCTTACTATTCAGGGAAAGGTAATGTATTGACTTGTGCCCAACTATTTCATGCAGTGTTCAGTGGATTTGGCTAGTTCAACATCATCACCAAAGCTAGGATTGCTCTCTTGCTTATGAGGATAAATATTTCAATTTCCGGTGCTACTATGCTTTGATGGATGTCCCTTCATTATTACTGGATATTTGATAAATCACACATTATTATAGTGCACGCTCTTTTTGTTTTATTTTAGATTGTTTCATTTAGCATCACCAATATTCTCCACAAGAACATTGTGTCGGTTTAAAATGAAGGAAATGTTTCACATCTCTGGGAATAATTTCTCTTGCAACAATCTTGGAGATGAATTTAGATGCAGTGTGTCAATCAAAGCATACTTGAAGGTTCTTAACAACCCTAATAGTTGTACTAGGGGCCATGTGTAACAATCTAGAGGCAATTGCTAACTTTTCACTATGGTGGCAGATAATAACCCTTTTTACGTCTTCTTCCACAACATTAAGTAAATGTCTTGAATCTGGAAAATAACCCTATCGCCTTTGTCCACTAAACCAATATCTTCAACTTTGCATAGATCTTGTGTTGTTAATGTGATATGTCTTATACACAGAAAGCATGTACCATTTTATGGCCTTCAATCCTTATTTATTTTCAATACAAATATAGCTTCTAGAAATTGTCATTTAATCCAAAGGTTATTCTTTTGGATATCTATTAATTCGTATTTTTATTTCCAATACAAAATCTCTCCATCTTAAACCGATTTAATGAATCAAGGTAATAAGTGTATATATGTGTATAGGTATATGGTAGAATTCTACTATAAGTTATTTAATTCATTTATTGTTGTTAACTTTTATTTAGATTTGTTACATTTATAAATTAAATATTAATTCTTGTTAGGGGACTTGATAAGTAAGCATTAGAAAATTTGAGTATGGATCTCAATAAAATTGATTTTTAATGTTGTTGGTCTAAACTAACATTAGGACCATAACATTTGATCTAATTCCATGTTTTATTCCACGATTTTTCCCCTTATGAATCTAAAAATTCATATTAAAACCTTAACATTAGGCCTCCTTTCAAAATTTGAGGAAATGGTTTGGCGAAGAAGATAGAATCATGGGGTGAGGTCCTATAATGTATTGTTGAAGATCTATGACTGCATTTCCCCATAAATTCTCTCCATATTTGGGCCTTGTTATAAAATAGCCAAGAGTGAGTACATGCATCACATATTTCGTGGTAGATTTACGTCACCAGGTATGGCTCTGAGCCCGCTGGCGCCATTCTACACCATTCTTAGGGTCTCTGTGTGTAGCCTTCCATTTAATAAGTCACCAATTCTTCATTGTAACTAATAAATGTTAAGCAACCTTAAGATGGCTCTCACCTGGATGCAAGGCATAGGAAAGACAAACGAAATTTGGCTGCCTCTTTCAATTCTGTGTGGCGAACAAGAAGGGGGTTAGAGGCTCAACATCCACCCATTCATTTCAGGTCTGTATACTTCAATCACAATATTCTTTTGTTATTTTTGTTTTCCATTCATTTACTCTATGTATAATTGGTTACTTGTAGATTAAATTTGTGCATATATTGGGGAATTTGAAAGCTTCTTCCAATACGATTTGATCGATGTGCGTAGCACATATTTTCTAAGTTTAACGCTTTAATCTGTTCAATCTGATATGCACGCGATTCAACTTTACAATTATGTGGCAATTTGATTTGGCCTATTAAATTTATATCATCTGTTAAATTCTTGTGTATATATAATTGAATGCTGGTTGTATATACCCCCCTTTAGTGCTCAACAAAATTATTATTTGGTCTTTTCTTGAATTAAAATTATCTCTGATGAAATAATTACTTTTAATTTCAGAATAACTACTGGGAATGTTTGCTCTGTAGAGATTACTATGATTTTGAAAATGAATTTATTTACTCTCTTCTTCAACATAAACCCTAGAAGTCTTCAAGTTTTCAAAGACTTCAGGTTTACAGTGCCTTTACTAGAGAGTTTGAATCTTTTTGCAATCGGGTTTAAGCATTCGAGTTTTGTTGTACTTTGGTGAAATGCATATAATAGAAAAAACATATAATTGAAATGAAAGAAATATTTTAATAATGGCAAAGACCAAAATAATTATGTGATGATAAAACAACACTGGGAAAAAGTGTATGCCATAGAATCCATGCTACCTAGGTGAAATGTAGATGGAAGAGTTTCTGTAGAAAACATGAATAAATTTGATTGAGAGAACAAGTTATCCAAAGACGACTTTGAGGATTTCCTAATCTATATATGATTCTTACTGAGGCCACCGACATCTAACTCTATATTGCTTCATTTTATTTTGCATGTTAAAACTTAGCTTGTAAACTCAATATGGTAAGCTATAAAAATTGAACCCTGTCTGATTAGGATCTTGTTAGTCCAATCACGGTAGCTTGATTGTGCATATGCATTCAATGTGCGATAATAGTTTTATTCTTGAAAAGGAAAATAAACAATCCTTTTCAAAATGAAAGGAAGAGTAAATTCTCTTTTACAAAAATCTTGGGTTAATAAATAAATAGTATCAATATTCAGAATCTACCTTTGGACATCATTTCTTTTAAATAATACACTCTTGTATGTTTTCTTTATCGTGAGTAATAGATATTATGCATTGTTGAGCAGCTAAAATGTTATTGATTTCCCTTTGTTTATTTTATTTTTGATTTAACGACATTGATGTCATCAATGACTTCAATATATTCAACTTCTTATGGTAATTTTGTTCATACATTGGGAATTTTTTTTTCTAATAATAACAATACTATAGATTAAATACGTAGAAATCATTATACAACTCAAAAAAAAATTAGTGCTTAAAATATGTCTAATTTTCCTCTTACATAATTATGCATTTCAGCTCTTTACTTAAGCTACAATTTATTTGCCATAATTTGACGCCTAATCAACACATCTAACCATTCCATTGTTTTTGTTCTGTAGGTCTTGAAGACAAATGACTTATATCATAAAACCTCATCGTCAACCACCAACAATTGTATTATACATAACCAATCTCTTGAGTTAGTGATTTTCATGTGTCATAAAATAGTTTTTGTATTATAAAATTATTTTCCTGCAACATGCAGTTTTCCATTATGTTACATTCGATTACAAGGTTTATCATTAACCAACAACAATTGTACTTAATCCAATCAACCTTTTGATTTACATGTCTTCTTTCATTGTACAAAAAATATTATGTTCTGAAACCATTTAGCATAGCATACCGATTTAAATAAAGTTACATTTGTTCATATCTTCTCGCATCCCATCATCAATTGACTTTTGCTATAAATAGTTAGTCTTAAGAAAAACAATTTACATTTTCTTGCAATTTTCTCCCCTGCCCTTCAATATATTGCCAATATATTGCTGGCATAATAATAAATATAATAATATTATATATCTATGTAATCTATTATATAAAATATATATTAAATAATTAATATATTATATAAAAAATATATAATAAATTAATTATATTTTATATTATATAAAAATATAATAATTAATAATTATTTATTATAATAATTTTGTTAAAAAATATAATATCTAACAAGTGATGCATGGCGTTGAGTTCTTGCCAGTAAGTGGGGAGCATGTTGGTTGAAAGAAGAAAGTAGATAAAAAAATGCTTAAAGTGATATTTGAAATCACTTAATTATAAACTCTCTTTAGAAAAAAGTGCAATGTACAACAAAGTGCAATGTGAAGACCACAATGTATTAGAATCTAGTCAAACCTCTATTTCAAGGAAGAAAACATTTAATTGGGAGAATAAATAATAGCTTTAGCCCCAATATCAAGAGAAGAAAACCTCTTTGAATGAAACAAAGTTGTAGCATGCACAATTAAGATCACGAACATTGGTAAGTATTATTATTTGCTACACTATATGCATATTTTACACAAATCTAACTTAAGCCCAATTAAAATTTGAAACGTTTCACAAAACATAAAGGACTCAATTTCATGAAAAGTAGTATTGATTTGTGCCACCAGAAAGCTACTATAGTTACCCACAAATTCCTTCAAATACTTTAAATACATACTTCAATAATTTGTATGCCCTATTTTCTAAAAGTCTCTTGTGTTTTGAAATGGTCTATTTTAACTAAAGCTCTATTTTTACTGCTTGAAAAAAACATATATAGAATACATGTATATACAAAAATAAAAAGAAAACCCTTTACACCATTTTTTATTGTTCTATATTTTCTTGTTTAATCATTACTAAAATAGAATGAGATATATAGAAAAATGTTTAATAAACATGATTTGAAAATAAAGAATTTATGTTTCTTTAATTTTAATGATTATAATAAATATACTTTAAAAAGACATAAGAAAAGATGCTCTACTTAATATTTTCAATTCAAATGATCAAATAATCAAACACAATTTTAGCCCATAAATACCATCCATGTTGAATATGACAATTGTTACCTTCAATTTGTTGTTCATCTTAATGTACTAAGAATTAGTGAGACTGACTTTCATGGAAAGACTTTAATAATGAAAACGAGAAGGAAAAGTCACTTTTGGCTAGTAACATGTGAGACTGGTAAAGATGTTGCAAAATTCCATCATGCATGTCTTAAAACTGGGAGGAAGAAGGGCTAAATCAAACTCTTGGAAACAACCTCCAAGGTTCGTGTGAACTCAAAATAGGAAAAGTTTAAGGTTCCGACAACAACCTCAACAATTAGGAAAAAATCATAATAATGGTGATGAGTATGAGTACAAAGTTTGTAGCAGATTAAACATAATGAATTATTCCTAGTCTCCTATATTCCTCTTCAAAATTCAATAATCATAGCACAATAATAATAGATAATGATTAGAATGCAAACCATTAACAAATGTAAATTGAAGAAATGTAGTTTAGATTTTAGCTCTTTAGTGCCCAACTTGGCCAACATATAATATTTTTGTGAATTAAAAAACTTGACAGATAAAATGGTCCCTGCTAGTGGCCACAAAAATCATTCACCAATAAAATTTTGCCCTAGTTGGACAAGCTCTACTAAGTCAAGAAGATCACAAGCTAATTTGGCCCATAGAGATAATTGTGACCACGAAAAATGTCAGATGAGACACTAATGGCATACATGTGCTATTCTAACTGCAGGTAAAAAGAATGTTGCATTTGACATATTACCATAATTGTATCATTATGAAAAAAATTTCCTTGATGATTTCATACATTTCAAATTTTAGCTCCATCGTGGTAAAATTCTATTAGAATCATCATAATGATTATAATTTGTAACAATAAGTGTCAAAAGAACACACCAAATTTGATCTACAAAAGACAAGAAAAGTAAAGAAGTGTTGTTTAGCTTGATACTTAAAATGCATTTCTTTTATCATACTAAACAAATGCAAAATCAGACTAAACTCTTGGCTAATTTCTTAAAACAAAATTTTCAAGGAAATACATGAAACAATGCGACTGTGACAAAAATTGTCCTAGGCTTGTGATTTCTAAATTCTCTATCATTTCCCCTTTTGTCTTTGCTAATTAAATAATTTTTAATTATTTAATTATTTTCTAAAGTCATATGTCTTCGATTAATTAAATAATTTTAATTATTTAATTAATTCATTCCTACTTTTATTTCTGGCTTGATTAATTAAATAAATTTTATTTATTTAATTGTGTCACTAAGTAACTCTGCTTCTTTCTAAAATTAAATAAATTCTTATTTATTTAATTTTTATCCACTATCCACTATAATTAAATAATTATTTTAATTATTTAATTATTCATTGGCCTCTTCTCTCATAAATTAAATAAATTTTATTTATTTAATTTGGTCCACTCTCTTGAATTTTGAATTAAATCATTACTTAATTCAAAATGATTCTTTTTGTCACATTCCTCTATAATTAAATAATTATTTTTAATTATTTAATTATTCATTATCACCTAAATTAAAATAATTTTATTATTTAATTTCTCCTATTACCTCTTTGTCCGTGCCAATCTTATATTCCACATCAAATCTTATCTCTTGACATCTCATTTAACTTCAACCCTTGATTGAATTATCTTATAATTCAATCTTAGCCCTTCATTTCTTGTCATTGCCCTAATTTTGACCTAACCCTAGTCCATACTACAGCTTTCAATTTTGGCCATTGATTTGGACATCTTATTGACATCCAATCTCAACTATCAATCCAAATCGGACATTTCCTATAAATAAACTCTCTCATAAGCCATTAGGGGGGTTGATTCTTCAAGTATCCTTACGCTATCAAAATCATTCTTCAGTCTTTCATCCATTTCTATCTATTGTCATTCATTTATCATCCCCATGTCAATGTTATGCTATTGAATTGAGCAACCAACATTCATCCAACAATCAACCTTCAAAATCTTGCATTCTCATGCAAGTGGAGAAGAGCCATGGAGGTCAATCAAGTCTAGTTTGAAAACTGGTTTCATTTCTTTTATTTATTTGCATTTTCATTCTAGTTTCAGCGCTTCATGGTGCTTGATAGGGTTTAGTTAATTTTTTGTTTTCAATACATTTAATCTTGGAAGACAAACTTATCATTGTGCTTGGTATGTGTGATCATGCATTTACATGTGAGATCTTGTGTTTGATATTTCCCAAGTCAAACTTCCAATAAACACTTACCACATCATCCAAATCATACAATCTCATCATTCCACATCATCATCTCTTTAATCCAATCAACATCATTTTACACCATGAAAACATTGGAAGACATAGCACAAGAGCTTGTTCACATGCTTCACATAGCTCAAACAAGTCAAGCACCTTTAAACCAACAAATCATTCAAAGAGTCCATGACATGATCCAACAACTTCAAAAAAACCAATCACCTCAAATGCAACAATTCATAGCACAAATCCAATACCTCATGGCCAATTGTCAAGTCCAACAAGCACATTATCAAGTCCAATCACCACATCAACAAATTTCACATCAATCCTATGTGTCACCTATATCATCATATCAACCTCATCCATCCACATATCAAGTTTCCCTTTCATCAACCTATCACAACTCTTCTAATGTCAACCCTTGTCCACATCAATCAACCTTTCAATAGTTGTTATCCTATTCAACCCCTTCATCATCATCATCACAACAACAAATCATAACACAACAAGTCGAAACACCGTTCCAACCTCAAGACATTCCACCACAATCCTATGTGTCACCTTCATCATCATGCCAACAAAACCCATTTACCTTCCATGTCAATTCCACATCAACATATCCACCCATATCACAACAAGAATATAGGATCCCAAGTCCACCTTGGCAACAACATCAAGAGCCTTTAAGTCTTAATGCCACCTTTGACAAGGGGAACACCAATCTAGTCCATACACCCTTACCACCATCCAATCAAATGCCTATCCCTAATCCACCATGTCCTAGTCCTAATCCATTGGCATCTCCACCTTCTAACACATCAAACTCTTCATTACCCCCACCATCATCTAATCCTCCTTCAAATCAATGCCTTACATTTAGATATTTAAAACATAAATTGATGGCATTATCTAAATCCCCCAATCCACCTACAAAGGATGTGACCCAAGGGCTACAAGAAAGGAATCAATTGCCACCATGTCATTCAACTCATATACTTGAACATACAAAAGAGTCCTCAAACATCATGCCAAGTCCTTCAAGTCAACCATGTCATCCTCAACCCCTTGGGCCAAGTCAAGAGTCTCCCCTCATAAGTCCAAGTCAACCTCCATCATGTCTCCATGTTGTTGACCATCAAGAACATGTCAAGTCTCTCCAAGAGTCATCCCCTTGCAATTCCATTCAAGCAACCCAAGAGGTATATCAAGAGTCTACTCCCAAGCATGTGGAAAAATAAAGCCCTAGTCCTAATCAAGATCAAATCATTTTCATCCAACCTGTCCATAATCTATATCTTTTTTATGATCAAGATGATATCCATAATGATGAAGAGCCTATCCATGAGAAACTTGATCCTATACCCATCCATGAGCAAGATATTCCAAATTCATCTCCATGTAGTCCTATCCATGATCCATCAACATCCACTTCCCTTGATGACACAAGTGCCTCCCAAGCACACATAGAAGATCAAACAAATACCTTGGATCTAAGTAAACACAATGCTAATCAAGATCCTAATGATCCTCCATTACCCACTATCGACCCCATTGCAAATCCTCCATCATATCCTATTGGTCTTTCCACCCTCATTCATGAATGTTCCTCTTTAGAACAAAAACAACCATTATCTTCCCTCGCTTCTTTTCTCCATCCAATAAGGAACTCA
>VDFB02281492.1:11772761-11788956 GCA_007258455.2 Sequoia sempervirens | reverse complement strand
ACAATGTATCTGTACAAGGCCTCGAATTTGATGATCTATGTGGCTTTTTTTCTATTTTTAGTCGGCTATAAACAACTTTCTTCCACCAAAATCTAATCGTTGCATAAAGCCGGACATCTCTCATAGAGCAGGGCATCTCACACACAGAAGGAATCGAACCTAGGCGACCTGTAAAAGCGTATCGAAGGCTACTTGCGTCCGTATCAATACAAGACGAAACGAATCTCAGCCGTTCATAATTTTTCGCCATTTTTTCGGCTGTTTTTCGCCCTTTTTTTCAGCTGCTTTCCCCGCCACTATTGGTTTCCACGAGGGTTGTAGAGTATGTTTATTAAAATGAAAATTACGGCCAAGATCCAAATAATGAGCACAATTAATATATAATTTATATTTTATTATAAATTAATTATAAATAATATAATTATATTACTTCTTATTATTATTAGTTTCTGTCATAGGCAGGTTATTATTGCAATCATTTGATTTTTATTTGTTTTGCTGGAGTGAACAATTACATTGCATAATTTATATATATATTTTTCTATTTGTATAGTTTGCATTTAAAAACATATTTTTTATGTTCAAAAATTATTGTTTATTTGTTTTTCTATTGGTTAGAGTAGTTGTATAATTCATTTTTCTTTTAAAAAAACTTTAAAAATTAAGTTTCATAATAATTTTAGCTCGGACATTATAATTAATGCATTAAATGCATAGGAAGTTGCTGGATGCAAATGCTTGTAACTTTTCTACTTCTTTGTTTCTTTAGTTTTTCATTCTTTAGGGTTTTTGGTGTTTTCTTTAAGCAAATTTGACGGATGTTTTTGGGGTTGCAATTGTGTTGTTCAACTCGATGGCCGGATGCCAAGTGACAAGATAGTGGGTGGTGGTGATGATGCTTTCAACACCTTTTTCAGTGAGACTAGTGCGAGAAAGTATGTTCATCGTGCTTTGTTCTTGGATCTAGAACCTACTGTCATCAATGAGGTTCAAACTAGGACATCGCCAACTTTTTCACTTGGAGTAGCTCATCATCGGCAAAGGGGGCGTTGCAAACAACTTCCCCTGTGACCACTACACCAGTGAGTGTTTTCTCAAATTATCATGTCAAAGTTACACTTCATGTTATTTTGAAACCCTAAAGAGAGAATGTGAATTTAAATTGTCCATTGGACCCTTGTGACATTATTTTTGTTTTTATGCATTCAATTGGTAAGGAGATAGAGGATTTGTGTCTGGATTGAATGCGGAATCTGGTAGATAACTGCACAGGTCTGCAAGGTTTTCTTGAATTCCCTGTAGTAGGAGGCGGGACTGGATCAAGGCTGGGATCTCTCATCCTGGAGAGGCTTTCTGTAGACTATGGAAAGAAATCCAAGTTGGGTTTCACAGTTTACCCATCTCCCCAAGTGTCCACATTTGTGGTTGAACCCTACAATAGCGTGCTCTAAACTCATTCACTATTAGAGCATACTAATGTTGCTATTCCGTTAGATAACGAGGCCATTTATGACATCTGCCTCCATTCGCTTGACATTGAGTGCCCTACTTACAGTAACCTTAACAGGCTCATTTCTTAGGTATGCAATTGTCTTTTCTAGTCATGATTATTATCTGTAGGTCATTAATTTAATTGTTTCATGTAGAGTCTCCATTTTAAGTTGGTAGGTCTTTGGTGGTTTTTATATGTAGGTTATCTAAGTGACATTATGGTTATATGTAGTTTAGGGACATCAATTTGGCTATCTGTTTAATGAGGTTAGTTTTATTTATTTACTTTTTGCAAGTTATATATTCTTTAACTGTGTCTATGCGTTTTGATGGCACACTTAATGTTGATGTGACGGAGTTACAGACCAATCCGGTTCCCTACCCTCGCATTCATTTCATGCTTTCATCCTAAGACCTATAATCTCTGTAGAGAAGGCATATCACAAGCAGCTTTATGTTGTTGAGATCACTAATAGTGCCTTTTAGCCTTTTTCCATGATGGCAAAATGTGATCCTCGCCATGGCCAGTAGATGGATAGTTGTATTATGTACAGAGGAGATGTTGTTCCCAAGGATGTGAATGTTGTTGTTGCCACCATTAAGACTAAGAGGACCACTCAGTTTGTGGACTGGTGTCCTACTAGGTTTAAGTAGTTTAGAATTTATTCAAGCTTGGCTTGGAATTTTTATTCAAAACAAGTAGATTTCAATTGAAATTATTTTTTATTTTTTTCGTATTTAAAACTTATATTTTGAGGCTAGTGCATTGTCTACAAGATCCGCCCTAAATACTCAAAACTTGGGCACATCTACATGTTCTATCCCCTTTTTTTTAGAGTTTGGTTTGATGGATTTGAGTTTCCTACAATGACCACATCTCAATTACCCATAGAGCTCATGTTTGCCCTAAATCCTGTAACAACAATATTGTATTTTTTATCTTCATTCTACACATATACTATTAGTGCATTACTACAGTTTCTTAATTCAATCTAATACTCGTATGATTACTTTCTACAAACCGTATTATTTCTTCTTCTCATTTTAATTAAAAACTAATGAAATATGAAGCATGGGGTGTACACAAACTTCCCTCAAGGGTTAGCTATGATAACCTGGGCTTGCAGTCAGTTTCATCCTATTTTATACTCATCTCATTTTACGGGATAGGGTGCAGTGGAAATGGGATTTATAGGCTTCTTGAAATTGTCATTCTCATCAGTGAATCATTGTCCCATTCTCATCACAAGCTATTTTGATGTGAACATGTCCTTCAAATTGGCATTGAAGGAGTCTAGATGTTTCCTCTTCAACCTTATTTCACCTATTATCGTGTTATTCATTATTTAGGTCATTACTTACTTGCAAGAAATGAAAATCCAAACTATTTTTTTCCATTTGTCTAATTTTGGGTTTCATAGCACCTAAATGAGAGTCTTCTCTTTTCCCTCCCTAAGTTTTGGTTTTTATTCGAAAGATCATGTGTTTTGATTTTAAACCTAGCCACTACCAAAGCATGATGTAGTAGGTGTAATGTGCATCCTAAAAATTTCAACTCTTACAAAACCATTGTAATTTTTAATGCAATCCAACTTTAGGAAATGAAAAACTTATTATTGTACGCATTGTTTCATGTATTTCCTTGAAAATTTTGTTTTAAGAAATTAGCCAAGAGTTTAGTCTGATTTTGCATTTGTTTAGTATGATAAAAGAAATGCATTTTAAGTATCAAGCTAAACAACACTTCTTTACTTTTCTTGTCTTTTGTAGATCAAATTTGGTGTGTTCTTTTGACACTTATTGTTACAAATTATAATCATTATGATGATTCTAATAGAATTTTACCACGATGGAGCTAAAATTTGAAATGTATGAAATCATCAAGGAAATTTTTTTCATAATGATACAATTATGGTAATATGTCAAATGCAACATTCTTTTTACCTGCAGTTAGAATAGCACATGTATGCCATTAGTGTCTCATCTGACATTTTTCGTGGTCACAATTATCTCTATGGGCCAAATTAGCTTGTGATCTTCTTGACTTAGTAGAGCTTGTCCAACTAGGGCAAAATTTTATTGGTGAATGATTTTTGTGGCCACTAGCAGGGACCATTTTATCTGTCAAGTTTTTTAATTCACAAAAATATTATATGTTGGCCAAGTTGGGCACTAAAGAGCTAAAATCTAAACTACATTTCTTCAATTTACATTTGTTAATGGTTTGCATTCTAATCATTATCTATTATTATTGTGCTATGATTATTGAATTTTGAAGAGGAATATAGGAGACTAGGAATAATTCATTATGTTTAATCTGCTACAAACTTTGTACTCATACTCATCACCATTATTATGATTTTTTCCTAATTGTTGAGGTTGTTGTCGGAACCTTAAACTTTTCCTATTTTGAGTTCACACGAACCTTGGAGGTTGTTTCCAAGAGTTTGATTTAGCCCTTCTTCCTCCCAGTTTTAAGACATGCATGATGGAATTTTGCAACATCTTTACCAGTCTCACATGTTACTAGCCAAAAGTGACTTTTCCTTCTCGTTTTCATTATTAAAGTCTTTCCATGAAAGTCAGTCTCACTAATTCTTAGTACATTAAGATGAACAACAAATTGAAGGTAACAATTGTCATATTCAACATGGATGGTATTTATGGGCTAAAATTGTGTTTGATTATTTGATCATTTGAATTGAAAATATTAAGTAGAGCATCTTTTCTTATGTCTTTTTAAAGTATATTTATTATAATCATTAAAATTAAAGAAACATAAATTCTTTATTTTCAAATCATGTTTATTAAACATTTTTCTATATATCTCATTCTATTTTAGTAATGATTAAACAAGAAAATATAGAACAATAAAAAATGGTGTAAAGGGTTTTCTTTTTATTTTTGTATATACATGTATTCTATATATGTTTTTTTCAAGCAGTAAAAATAGAGCTTTAGTTAAAATAGACCATTTCAAAACACAAGAGACTTTTAGAAAATAGGGCATACAAATTATTGAAGTATGTATTTAAAGTATTTGAAGGAATTTGTGGGTAACTATAGTAGCTTTCTGGTGGCACAAATCAATACTACTTTTCATGAAATTGAGTCCTTTATGTTTTGTGAAACGTTTCAAATTTTAATTGGGCTTAAGTTAGATTTGTGTAAAATATGCATATAGTGTAGCAAATAATAATACTTACCAATGTTCGTGATCTTAATTGTGCATGCTACAACTTTGTTTCATTCAAAGAGGTTTTCTTCTCTTGATATTGGGGCTAAAGCTATTATTTATTCTCCCAATTAAATGTTTTCTTCCTTGAAATAGAGGTTTGACTAGATTCTAATACATTGTGGTCTTCACATTGCACTTTGTTGTACATTGCACTTTTTTCTAAAGAGAGTTTATAATTAAGTGATTTCAAATATCACTTTAAGCATTTTTTTATCTACTTTCTTCTTTCAACCAACATGCTCCCCACTTACTGGCAAGAACTCAACGCCATGCATCACTTGTTAGATATTATATTTTTTAACAAAATTATTATAATAAATAATTATTAATTATTATATTTTTATATAATATAAAATATAATTAATTTATTATATATTTTTTATATAATATATTAATTATTTAATATATATTTTATATAATAGATTACATAGATATATAATATTATTATATTTATTATTATGCCAGCAATATATTGGCAATATATTGAAGGGCAGGGGAGAAAATTGCAAGAAAATGTAAATTGTTTTTCTTAAGACTAACTATTTATAGCAAAAGTCAATTGATGATGGGATGCGAGAAGATATGAACAAATGTAACTTTATTTAAATCGGTATGCTATGCTAAATGGTTTCAGAACATAATATTTTTTGTACAATGAAAGAAGACATGTAAATCAAAAGGTTGATTGGATTAAGTACAATTGTTGTTGGTTAATGATAAACCTTGTAATCGAATGTAACATAATGGAAAACTGCATGTTGCAGGAAAATAATTTTATAATACAAAAACTATTTTATGACACATGAAAATCACTAACTCAAGAGATTGGTTATGTATAATACAATTGTTGGTGGTTGACGATGAGGTTTTATGATATAAGTCATTTGTCTTCAAGACCTACAGAACAAAAACAATGGAATGGTTAGATGTGTTGATTAGGCGTCAAATTATGGCAAATAAATTGTAGCTTAAGTAAAGAGCTGAAATGCATAATTATGTAAGAGGAAAATTAGACATATTTTAAGCACTAATTTTTTTTTGAGTTGTATAATGATTTCTACGTATTTAATCTATAGTATTGTTATTATTAGAAAAAAAAATTCCCAATGTATGAACAAAATTACCATAAGAAGTTGAATATATTGAAGTCATTGATGACATCAATGTCGTTAAATCAAAAATAAAATAAACAAAGGGAAATCAATAACATTTTAGCTGCTCAACAATGCATAATATCTATTACTCACGATAAAGAAAACATACAAGAGTGTATTATTTAAAAGAAATGATGTCCAAAGGTAGATTCTGAATATTGATACTATTTATTTATTAACCCAAGATTTTTGTAAAAGAGAATTTACTCTTCCTTTCATTTTGAAAAGGATTGTTTATTTTCCTTTTCAAGAATAAAACTATTATCGCACATTGAATGCATATGCACAATCAAGCTACCGTGATTGGACTAACAAGATCCTAATCAGACAGGGTTCAATTTTTATAGCTTACCATATTGAGTTTACAAGCTAAGTTTTAACATGCAAAATAAAATGAAGCAATATAGAGTTAGATGTCGGTGGCCTCAGTAAGAATCATATATAGATTAGGAAATCCTCAAAGTCGTCTTTGGATAACTTGTTCTCTCAATCAAATTTATTCATGTTTTCTACAGAAACTCTTCCATCTACATTTCACCTAGGTAGCATGGATTCTATGGCATACACTTTTTCCCAGTGTTGTTTTATCATCACATAATTATTTTGGTCTTTGCCATTATTAAAATATTTCTTTCATTTCAATTATATGTTTTTTCTATTATATGCATTTCACCAAAGTACAACAAAACTCGAATGCTTAAACCCGATTGCAAAAAGATTCAAACTCTCTAGTAAAGGCACTGTAAACCTGAAGTCTTTGAAAACTTGAAGACTTCTAGGGTTTATGTTGAAGAAGAGAGTAAATAAATTCATTTTCAAAATCATAGTAATCTCTACAGAGCAAACATTCCCAGTAGTTATTCTGAAATTAAAAGTAATTATTTCATCAGAGATAATTTTAATTCAAGAAAAGACCAAATAATAATTTTGTTGAGCACTAAAGGGGGGTATATACAACCAGCATTCAATTATATATACACAAGAATTTAACAGATGATATAAATTTAATAGGCCAAATCAAATTGCCACATAATTGTAAAGTTGAATCGCGTGCATATCAGATTGAACAGATTAAAGCGTTAAACTTAGAAAATATGTGCTACGCACATCGATCAAATCGTATTGGAAGAAGCTTTCAAATTCCCCAATATATGCACAAATTTAATCTACAAGTAACCAATTATACATAGAGTAAATGAATGGAAAACAAAAATAACAAAAGAATATTGTGATTGAAGTATACAGACCTGAAATGAATGGGTGGATGTTGAGCCTCTAACCCCCTTCTTGTTCGCCACACAGAATTGAAAGAGGCAGCCAAATTTCGTTTGTCTTTCCTATGCCTTGCATCCAGGTGAGAGCCATCTTAAGGTTGCTTAACATTTATTAGTTACAATGAAGAATTGGTGACTTATTAAATGGAAGGCTACACACAGAGACCCTAAGAATGGTGTAGAATGGCGCCAGCGGGCTCAGAGCCATACCTGGTGACGTAAATCTACCACGAAATATGTGATGCATGTACTCACTCTTGGCTATTTTATAACAAGGCCCAAATATGGAGAGAATTTATGGGGAAATGCAGTCATAGATCTTCAACAATACATTATAGGACCTCACCCCATGATTCTATCTTCTTCGCCAAACCATTTCCTCAAATTTTGAAAGGAGGCCTAATGTTAAGGTTTTAATATGAATTTTTAGATTCATAAGGGGAAAAATCGTGGAATAAAACATGGAATTAGATCAAATGTTATGGTCCTAATGTTAGTTTAGACCAACAACATTAAAAATCAATTTTATTGAGATCCATACTCAAATTTTCTAATGCTTACTTATCAAGTCCCCTAACAAGAATTAATATTTAATTTATAAATGTAACAAATCTAAATAAAAGTTAACAACAATAAATGAATTAAATAACTTATAGTAGAATTCTACCATATACCTATACACATATATACACTTATTACCTTGATTCATTAAATCGGTTTAAGATGGAGAGATTTTGTATTGGAAATAAAAATACGAATTAATAGATATCCAAAAGAATAACCTTTGGATTAAATGACAATTTCTAGAAGCTATATTTGTATTGAAAATAAATAAGGATTGAAGGCCATAAAATGGTACATGCTTTCTGTGTATAAGACATATCACATTAACAACACAAGATCTATGCAAAGTTGAAGATATTGGTTTAGTGGACAAAGGCGATAGGGTTATTTTCCAGATTCAAGACATTTACTTAATGTTGTGGAAGAAGACGTAAAAAGGGTTATTATCTGCCACCATAGTGAAAAGTTAGCAATTGCCTCTAGATTGTTACACATGGCCCCTAGTACAACTATTAGGGTTGTTAAGAACCTTCAAGTATGCTTTGATTGACACACTGCATCTAAATTCATCTCCAAGATTGTTGCAAGAGAAATTATTCCCAGAGATGTGAAACATTTCCTTCATTTTAAACCGACACAATGTTCTTGTGGAGAATATTGGTGATGCTAAATGAAACAATCTAAAATAAAACAAAAAGAGCGTGCACTATAATAATGTGTGATTTATCAAATATCCAGTAATAATGAAGGGACATCCATCAAAGCATAGTAGCACCGGAAATTGAAATATTTATCCTCATAAGCAAGAGAGCAATCCTAGCTTTGGTGATGATGTTGAACTAGCCAAATCCACTGAACACTGCATGAAATAGTTGGGCACAAGTCAATACATTACCTTTCCCTGAATAGTAAGGAAAGAAAGATGATAGATTAATACAAACGCAGAGAAGGTATGTCATGCGTATGATAGGAAAGAAACTTTTTTTTTCAACATTTTGGGCAAAGAAACAAACAAGTGTACTTGTGACGACTTTGAGTTGATAAATGTTGCTTATCTGGGGACCATGGCAAAAGGCTTGGCCGCTAATGCCCACGTTAGAGAGCGTCCCTCCAACGGTGAGATAGAGATAATCTATCTAGGACTTGGGAGCCAATCCAGCCTCAAGCGTGGCATTGAGAAGGTGAATCCACAGCTCTCCCCCTCTCACTTCTATATACATGCCTTTCTTGTCAACTCTTATTCCATCCTTCAATGACTCCATGTTTATCACAATTCCACCTTGTGCCTGAGCCTAGTCGTTCAGTGAATTTTCATGGCCTCTTGCGGCAATGGTGAGATTCGAAGAGCGACCTAACTTATAAATGGATTCAACAAGAGTGGCAACATCTGCTACCGAGCGAGGATAGAGGACTCCAAAAAGAAATGAAAAAAATGTCACCACCCATCACCACAGAGTCATACATAACATTATTGTTTCCTTCCTTCAGAGGAGATGGGGCCATGGTCACTTCAGAGATCCTCCCTTGGCTGCAGAGCAGTGACTCGCTTAAAACCTACATTGCCCTCCTAAAAAGAGCACTCTAGCTACTCATCTCACTGGAGTCCTCTATCCCTTAAATGCTTTGATGGACATCTATTCCTTGTTCCACAGCTCCCATTCCAGCAGAAGCAGGGTGGACATGGGCAACGACTATGAAATTTGGCTTTTCATCTGCCAGTTGCTCTTTTCATCTGCCAGTTGCTTTTACTTCCCTATTTCTAAGGATTTTCATTCTACAATCTTTGTGTTCTATGAGACCATGTAACTTGTGCCTCTTCATTCTCCACACTTCGCGTACCTATTTTGTAGCATAATTACAATAGATGCCTTCTTTTTGTCTCACGCATTCCCTTTGTTCAAAGGCTTTGATAGATGTCCATACTTTTATCGGGACACCCATACTTCTGTAAGGACGCCCATACTAGTGCCCTCTCGTGAATGTACTTAGGGAAGTGAAAGCTATAGAGGGACAACATACGACATCAAGTCCATATTTTCTGACAGGCCCACCGGAATAGTCTTTCTTGGCATCAGACAACAGACTAATCCGGTGGGATTTCCCACCTATAATAGCTTATCGGCTAATAATATAATTATATTACTTGTTATTATTATTATATATTATAATTTTTAACAACAATTATAAATACATATATATAATTATTATATTTTTATATAATAATATAAATATAATTAATATATTATATATATTTTATATAATATAATTAATTATTTAATATATATTTTATATAATAGATTACATGATATATAATATAATTATATTTATTATTATATATAATAGTATATATAGGTTATATTCTTATTAGTTCATGCCGATAGGCAGGTTTACTATTGCAATCGATGCATTTCCTTTTGAATTAGCCGCTTGGCCAATGAGATTGTTTTCTTTAAAATATTTTTGTCTTTTCCCTATAGTCGGGATTTAAACGCATATTTTTTGTGCTGGAAAATTATAGTTTCTCTTTTTCTATTGGTTTGAGTAGGTCAATTTTTTATTTTGCTTTAAGTAAAATAGGAAAATAGGGGAACTTTATATAGGGTGGGGAACATTATATATTGTGACAATAATATATATTTTATATAATAGATTACATGATATATAATATCATTATATTTATTATTATATATAATAGTATATATAGGTTATATTATTATTAGTTCATGTCGATAGGTAGGTTTACTATTTCAATCGATGCATTTGATTTTGAATTAGCCACTTGGCCAATGAGATTGTTTTCTTTAAAATATTTTTGTCTTTTTCCTATAGTCGGGATTTAAGCACATATTTTTTGTGCTAAAAAATTACGGTTGAAAATTATGGTTTATCTCTTTTTCTATTAGTTTGAGTAGGTTGATTTTTCATTTTGCTTTAAGTAAAATGGGAAAATAGGGGAACTTTATATATGGTGGGGAACATTATATATTGTGGCAAATATTTAATTGGGGATGCATGTAGTGTGAGTTTTGGCGGCGGGTTGGTCGGTAGTGAAACAGTAAATGCATGTTTAATGCATTAAATGCAAACCTCACGATATGTGTTGGACAGTTGGTGCGAAGATAAGCAAAGAATGCTTGGTTAATTTGCATGTTGTTTGTTTACTGTTTGTTGAGAAGCTTGTGTATTTCTAGTTGTGGGTTGTCCTGTTCAATGTCTGTCATTATGTGCAGTGTTTGTGGTGTGCAACTGGTGAGTGGCACATCTATTTGTTTTTTATACTTAATAACTAGAAGCATTACAGGGAAAATTGAACGCTTTGGGCAATGTCTTGTGTAATGTGCGTAGACATGCAATGAACACATAGCTAATTCATGAAAGCTTAGTCGAGTTCTGGGTTTTCTTTATGCTTATTCTCGTTTGACTATCATTTGTTGGAAATCTTGCGGGTATTTTAGCTCTTTGTTATGTTTTTGCATGTGGGTACACGTGCAGTGAATGCATAGTTAATTTATGAATTTTGTTTGTGCTTATTGTTGTTTGTGTATTGTTTGTTGAAAAGTTTGTGGGTTTTTTAGCTATGTTTGTTATTCTATAGAAATGCATTGTTGGTGAATGGTTGGGCTATGTATTTGTGATACTTGATAAGTATGTGGGTGCACATGCAGTGAACGGATAACTAGTTCATGAAATCTTGGGAGAGTGTTAGATTTTGTTTGTGCTTATTCTCATTTTATTATCGTTTGTTCTAAAGATTATGGGTTTTGTAGCTCTTCGTTGAGTTTTTGCATGTGGGTATATGTGCAATGAATGCATGGTTAATTCATGAAATCTTAGGTGAGTGTTGGGTTTTGTTTCTGTTTTTTCTTCTTTGTTTATGGTCTATTGAAAAGCGTGTGGGATTTTTAGCTATTAGTTGCGCTTTTTGCATGTTCGTTATTCTACAAAAGTGCATTGGTGGTGAATGGCTTGGCTATGTGATTTTGACACTTGATAACTAGAAGTATTGCTTATTGTTACAAGGGGTAACAGTGTAAATGGGTACATTGGATTACATATGCATGACAAGGGATAATGGGCGAGTGAATGCATTAATTATGTGTTTATTGCTTGTGTGGGTAGCAACATATTAGGAAGGCCTCGAAAGCAAAGTGTGTGAGATGTGTTAAAGGCCTAGTGAGGACAGAAGCAGTGAGTGCATAGTTAATTCATGAAATCTGACGCGAGTGTTGGATTTTATTTGTGCTTATTATTGTTTGTTTGTTGTTTGTTTAAAAGCTTGTGTGTTTTTAGCTTTTGGTTTGGGTCTTGCATGTTTGTTATTTTGTGGCAATGCACCACTAATGAGTGCCTTGTTCCTGTGTTTATGATACTTGGTTGTTGTTATAATGGCTAATGGGGAATGTTCACAAAAAATTATTGTGTTCGTCTATTCTTTTGCAAATTTTATTGATCTTTCTGTGGTTCATGTTTATGAACAATGTATTATATGTTATGGATTGTGTTCATTTGCCTAATTTGTCCCTGTAATAGGAACCATTATTTGCAATTGGAGTTGGAGGGAGACATCTATACATCCAAACTCTTGACCTTTCACGTCTCCAACTTGGTGAGTTGCAACCTGAAAATAAGGTTTCCACAAGGGTTGTAGAGTATGTTTATTAAAATGAAAATTATGGCCAAGATCCTAATAATGAGCACAATTAATATATAATTTATATTATATTATTAAAAAAAAAATTATAAATAATATAATTATATTACTTATTATTATTATATATTATATTTTTAACAAAATTATTAAATACATATATAAAATTATTATAATTAATTTATTAATTAATTGTATATTTTATATAATATATTAATTATTTTATATAATAGATTATGATATATAATATAGTGTATTTATTATTATATATAATAGTATATATAGGTTATATTATTATTATTATGTATTATTATATTCTATAATAAAGGAATTATTAAATATAAATGTAAAATTATTTTAATTAATAATCAATATATTTATATATAGAACAATCAAATTAATTAGTGCATAGCAGCCATAGTGCGAACCCCAAAGGACAATTAAACCATAATTACTACACAATTTTTTTTTAAAGTAAACATAACATATATGTAATACACATTAAATCATAACATGAATTTTCAATTAAGTAGATTCATTAACACATACATCCCTTGGGGGTGCAGTCATTCTGAGACTTAGATCCATACAACATCAATAAAGAATAAAATCCAAAGATATAATCATCAACAATAAATATACATGAAAAATTCATTGATAAGAAGCCATCTGCACATAAATACAACATATGCATGATTAACATAACACATTGAATAATAAGCGCTGCATGACCAATATCACACAAGAGTTTAGTACATTCTGATTACAATGTTCAAGAGGTACAATGATACAAAAAGTGTTTCTGAAACATGAGCGGAAACCATACACAAGAATCATGATACACATGAAGAGATGAATACAAAGCATCATAACTGGCTCCAAAATAAGTACAACTCTAGAGTCGCTGCAACCGCACCAATCCGCACCTCTCGATCCTTGACTAGGGACCCAATGGGGTGCTTAGCATGTTCCACGGAACCCACGTGAGTCGAGGCCACCCCGTGCTGGGACCCTAGCAAAGAAGAGTCTTCAATAGAACATCAAACCTTATGGAAACCACAAGACTCAACAACATACAAAGGAAATTATCCATAACCTCAAAAGAATTACAATGACATAATCTTAGCCACATCCAAGAGTCATTAAAATAACTTAAAATCCATGAAATCATCACATAAATCAAAGCAATGACTAGTAAACAAGTAACCAAGGATGATCATGAAACACTTCCAAATCAACTGAATTAATAAACATAATACAATTCCAAATTGCAATTAGACAACACAATAACATTATATCACAGTACCATAAAAATATGAGAATTTAAATCAAATATAAATGAGATCATACAAGACCACAAAGTATGCCAAAGATGTATTAAGGCAATAATCATAAATCAATACAAATCCATTTATCTACAATCTAAACCAACTCCCATAACCTGCTTCCAGAGGAACACAATAAGGTAAAACACATGGGCAACTAGGGGAGAGTGTCATGGCATAGTCCTACATGGGTTATCATGTAGTATCTTCCTCCCAGGCCCCATCTGCAGCTGTATCATATTGCCCTTCCTCCCAAGTGGAAATCCCGGTCCATATAGGGTGACTCATCGCGGGGAGGCGTAAACTCGTGAAAGACAAGGTCATGGCCTTGCCATCCACGAGGACTTATTCCTGACCTTCCATTAGTCTTCGGAAGCACTAATGAAGACGAGGCATCCATTTTTAAATCTTATAATGATATTACTACCCAACCATCCTAAGTTAATTATTAGGTTTTCACTTGATTACCAACTCACTCATGGGTTATCCTATGCCCTTCCCCTTAAACGGGACGCCGGCCCCCACGAGGAGCCACTCTCCCTAGAGACCCAACAACATCAAACTAAAACCAAGAAACCAAGGGTTGTACAACATAACAAGATCATTAGATCATAACTGAGAAGCATGTGAGGCATTACCCATCTCGCTATAATACATAATCAAAGTCTCAACAATTCTCGTACAAACCTTTTAAAATCATGAAACCAAAACACTTACATCTAGGGGGCATAAAGAGAGAGACATCAATTATCAATCATCTCAAGCCTCTGGAAGCCAAAATAATGAAAACCCACAAACAAGGGTAAAATGAAGCAACATGAGTATTTCTCCAATAATTCCAACACAAGGATAAAATTTCCTCAAATATGCGAGTAAATCAGAAAATCCATAAAAAGGGAAAGGTTCATCAAGACCCATCCGCAAATCAACAATGGTGTTACCTCAAATAGGAAAACGCACAAGAAAATCAACCTTTAATTCAATGAAATCACTTAATGAAACCAAAAGCCACCACTAGGCATTCCACGGGAGACCTCAATTTTCTCCTCACAAGAACCCCCTTATAATGGCACACAAATCACCTTCATAAAATCAACAACAGAGCAATGACAACAATAATTGCAAGGCCACCAGAACTATTTTCAATTCAAATATAATGAGTGAATACATTAAAATAAGATCAACAACCCCATCCAGACTACATAAACAACTTTGATACAAAATAAATCAGAAATCCAAGAAGATCAACTACCCATAACTCATCAACAAAATACAAGTTCCCAATTACATTGCAACACAAATTAAATGAAAAAGGATTCCTTAAATCAAAACTAACCTCCAAAGGAATTCACACCAACATGGAACCATCCAAAAACAATCCTTCAACAACAGAGGTAAAAGCATGCAACCAGGCATCCAAGGCACCAAATTTAAGAACACCTTAAATACTCAACCACTCACAACTCCACAAAAACACTTACATAATAAACAACAACCAAAAATTCAATCGAGAACAATATTTATTAACCAATCAATTAACGACCAGAACTAAATAACTTTACAACTTACCCATACTAAAACAATTCATGATAACCATCACAAGTATTCTAAAAGACTTATCCATAAAGAGAACTTACAAATCAACCATTAAATGAATATAAAGGAAATCAATTTCCAAAAGATTAAAATCCCTTTTCACCAATAAACTATCCAATTCGAGAATATCCTAATCAATCTCTAACCCTGCCCACACATTTAAATTTCCCCTTTCATTTATCAACATAATTGAAAACTACTTAATAGTTGGGTAGTTAACTCATTATCATTTCATAACTACTTATGTCCAAAACATTATTTCCATTTTCCTTTCATCATACTAACTTAACACTCACTTCCAATATTTAAATTAATTGTGAAAACCATTTAAGACCAATTGTCTATACTTTAAAATGACAATAATAACAATACTCTAAATACTTAAACTACATATTAGAACTTACCACCTTAAAAACTTAAATCTATCTAAATAAATTTACACACATAAATACCTTTTAAAACCACTACATATTTATATATTTTAATTCTTTTGAGGAGGGAATGTAAAAAGAGAATAGATATGTTCTAAGAATCCAACAAGTCTACAAGATTCAACTTCATAAAAAGATAACTTATTCAATTCTATGATAAATTCTATTTCCACCCTATACACATAAGAATTTAAACAATCAATGCTGATATATGTTCACAATCTGCCTTTTTTACTATATTATCCTATCAAGTTTATAATTTAACAAATTAATAGAAACTCCTTTCTAATTTCACATTTCCACTATAATAAAATTTTGTTTATCTCATACCAGAAAGTGAAACAATCTGTTTACAGACAGAATTTAATTTAATTAAATAAATATAACAGAGAAATTGCGACATAAGATATAATTAAATTAAATAATAAATATATGATATATATATATACATATATATATATATATATATTCATA